>CM062806.1:326118886-326852849 GCA_031772625.1 Pinus tabuliformis | reverse complement strand
ATTGAAAATGTACAAGAGGCCTTCATCTAAACAAGAGTTCATAGATAGCATCAATAAGATAGTGATGATGGTGGAGCCAGTTTCAGCTCCTCCCTCATCAGGTCACTAAAAAAAGAAAAAAAACAGAATAAGGAATCAGGTGAAAACCTCCATGAGGTGGGTGAGTCCCATATTTGGGTTAAAAACCTCCATGAGGTGGCCCAAGGATGAGAAAAAGGAAAGAAAAATAAGATCCCTGGGTGAAAACATCCCTTGAGGCACCTAGGGCAGATATCTAGGGTGAAAACCTCTCTGAGGCAGCCTAGGTGTTTTAAAAAATATATGTAATAATAAAAGAAAAAAAAAGGTAATCTTTTTGTAGGTGGATGAAATCAGAGAGCAAAGAGAATATCAAAAGGGAACCCTGCCTCATAAGTATTAATCACCTCCACTCCTCACCATGCACTCTTCCATCAGTTCCATTTTTTTTTTTCATTTCATTTCTTTAATTCAGGAGAAGATTGTGTTTTCAACTGCACCACCTCATCCATGCCTTCACACACACTCCTACTCCCTCTATTCATTCATTGCATCATCTGATCTATAGTCACATACATCATCAATAGATAGTATGGGAGGAAGAAAGACAACCATACAACAACAACAACAACATCAGGTTTTCAATCAAGAAACCATCAGTAGACAGTAGAGGAGGAAGAAGAATGACCATCAGTAGTACCTTCGATCCTTGACAATTGCAACATGGAATTAAGGCCATAGGTAAGTATCCTACTCACTCACTCATCTGCATTATTTGATCAAACGTTGTAAATATTAAGAGGTAGTTGGTTTGCAAGTAAAAAGGTGTCCAGTTTCCTCTAAAAAGGCTATGGCCCCCAAAAAACCCTCAGGATCCCTATAACATGGACAGTCTTCAATGACTTACCAACAAAGGCTGACATCAAAACTTCATCTATGATGTTAATCCTTCTGCCAGTGAGGAGGAGACAACACAAGAAAGAGCAGATACAGAGCTAGATGGGGATGAGATGGACAAAGAAGAAACTAATACAGAGCGACACGAGGAAGAAGAACACAAGGAGGATGATGTTGAAACAATAGAAGAAACAAAGCAAGAAACTGATGAAGATGAGATAGAACAACAAAAAGAAGAAAATCAGAAAAACAGAGAGGCAGAAGGCATTCAAACAAAAAGGGAAGAACCGAAAGAAGCATATATAGTCATCCTCTCCCAGTAGAATACCAGCTAAACGTTATGCTCCTTACCTCATAAAACAATGGCTGAAATTTTAGAATAACACACTAATTATGAAGATCTGTTTAGGCTGCTAAAGAAATGATAATATCCATGCCTGCTCAAGGAAATGGAACACACTGCCACAGTTTGGAGATCAAAAGAATATCAATGGGAAGAAGTAGACAGGGAAGAAGGCTGCAATAAACAAGAAGAAAAGACCACAGCAAAAGCATGAGATGTCAGAGAGGTTACTAGAACCACTAAGTTGCTGAGAGGACGAGCAACACTTTCAGTAGGGGGTGATGACGAGTCTCATCATTGAGTTATTATATGGGCCTTAACTGGCATTAGTTCACCTCCTAGCTTAGTCAAACCAACTATTCTCACAAATTATTGCATACTTTTGATTATATTTTGCTTATGAGATGAGTTAGAGTTGGATATTTTGCTTTGTGGTCTAATGTGCATGTAATGCAGGAATAAAGGATAAAAGGTAAAGAAATGCAGGGATAAAAGGTAAAAGCAAGGAACTATGGTAAAATACCTTGGTAAAAACTCAGATGGGACAAGGGAGAGGAATTACAGGAGGTAAATCCTCCTCATTTAATCCATTCGAATATCCCTCCATCAGCTGAAAGTACACACAGCCAAATTAGGAGTACTAGAAGACAACCAAGCATGTGGAAGTACAAGCAGCCTCCCTACTAGAAGGCAGCCGAGCTAGTGAAAGTGAAAGGACAAGTTACCATTAATATTGGGATTTGTACCTCCCTAATTTTGAGGGAAGTCATTGAGACTTCAGATGTATAAATAAAGAGGCTTAGGAACTTAGTTTTTTTACACAGTCAGTTAGTTAGTCAATAGTCAGTCAGTCACCAATAGTGAAGTGTAGATTTTCAACAGCTTGATGTAATACAGTTATTTGATAATGAAGATGAGTTTTGATTTGAGCCAACACTGAGTTAACTCAGAGGGCTGAAGCTCTTAGGTTAGGGCCTGACCCTAGCAGCCAAAGCTCCTCTTTCTTGTATTTTATTTTAGCTTAACTTCCTGGTTTTTGTTCATTTGCTTAATCAAATGCATTCTCATTACAACAACAGTATAGATTCATGCTTTCTGGTCATTTATTTAAGTAGTTCATTTCCATTATAGCAACGGCATAGATGAATGGTGTGATTGTTCATTTGGTTAAGTAGATGCCTGTTCATTATAGTGGTTCAACATAGATTCATGGCTTTCCTGCTCATTGACTTAAGTAGCTTCATGTTTTCTATTCATTTGCTTCAATAGTTGCAGTCCATTACAGCAGGTAGAATAAAGTAGTTGTCTTTCAGTTTGTTCCATTCATGTTTGCATTTAATCAGTAGATTGGAAAAGAAAAAGATCCACAAGGTCTCTCATGGGTGTCTTGGACTCACCTCCTCCCTCTGGGACTATGATGTGAGGAAGAAACCCTGTAGCAACCCCAAAAAGACAAGGTTTTGGTTTTTACAAAGGGTTGTCATTTAATGTAGTCACTTGGTTCATCATATCATTGCTTGGTTCATTTCACGATCATTCACTCATTTCCTGGTCATCTGTTCCTTCACCCTCTCTCCCAGATCTCACATCTCTGTCATTCCCCTTCAACATGAAACGCCTGCGCAGAACCTGTTGATTCACGTTCAAATGGTTTTTAACCGTTGATTGCCTTTCACACGCAAAACCAACCAATCGATGCCCAATCCACTTTTCGAATTTGAATTTTTGGCCTTTAAATCCCCACCGTCGATCTGCCTTGTCAAATCTGACGGTTGTTGCCCACCCGCTCACCAACCCACTTGATGAATCTCCACCGTAGACTTGTTGTGACAGATTTGACATTCGTCGTGCCATATCGCGTGGATTTTTGTCCAACCTTTATCGGGCTAAGGGCACGAGATATGGGCAGTTTCCCTGTGCTACGTGTCGATCGAGGAGGCTATTATTGTAAAATTTTACAAAACCATTTACAGCTTTGAGGGCACGAGAGATACCGCCTACTGCTCTCCAAACCCGCTTGTCATTTCATCACATTCACTTTTTGCGCTCCAACCTGCACCATTGATCTGCCCTACCGAATCTAACAGCTATCACTTCAACCAATCCCATTTCCACATGTTCCTTTTTACCCGTGATCTCCGCTGTCCATCTGTTGATCGCTTCCATGATATAATCCTAGCCATCCATCCTGTTAGTCCACCATGTCCGCCCATTTTCCTATGTACCCTCCTACCATCCAATCTCGCCTATCCATTTGCTTTCCACCTGCCTGATCCAACAGTCCTCATGCATTGTGATCCTTCACATCATCTTTCCACCAGTTTCACCTTCGATTTCTTTTCCACTTAGACACAGCCTTAGCCTAGTTTCATTGGTTACCCCTTAGTCTTGTTTGATTCTTTTTAGATAGCAGCAGTAGGTTAGTGTTAATTTCTGATTCTGCTCAGCATGGTTGTTTAATTAGTTAGCTACGGTTTGGTGTGAGTTAGGCTTGCATGTTGCTTTCTTCATTGCTGTAGTAGAGTAGCTCCCCTTTAGAATAGATCTACTTCCCTTCCATCAAAATCAAGCTTCTTCTGACCCTGTAGAAGTCAGGCTTGGAACCCCTGGGGTCTCTTGCGAGATGAGCAGTGACAACAGGCAGTACCCTCACTCCTACTTGTGTATATAAAAAATTCACCTCCAAGTTTGTATGAACCCCTGGTTGATAAGTAAAGCTGGTAGCTCTGGGAGTTGCAGCATTCTTGCTGCAATACCTATGCTCATCATAAAGACCCTCACATCCATTATTGTAAGTAGGTCCATGTCTTCATTGATAAAGAGAAAATGTAATTCTCAAAAGCCAATACTACGCATACAAACTATTTTGGGTTATCAATTGGTAAAATCGATTATACAATGGATACAAGATGAAATTGACAAAATGTAATTCTAAAAATCCAATACCGCGCATACATTTTGGATTATCAATTAGTAAAATCGATTATACAATGGATACAAGATGAAACTGTTATTAGCAAGATTTACTTGCTATAAAATTTCTCCCAATTTTTAAAATGCAATGTGCATTTAGATTGGATGAACCCAATATAATCCTGGTTAGAGGCAATTCATTAACTAAGAATAAGTGAGCAGTTATTTATTCTCTCAACAATTCCAAATTTACTTATGATGTTACTTTTATTTTTAATGTCTAATCATTATTTTCTCTATGTAATGCATATATGTTAGTGTAGTAACCTAGAGGCATTTTGGATCTGTTGGAAATAATAATCCCAACCACCGCAATAAACACTCTGATAGCAACCATACTTGTCATAAGCATTTTTGCAGGTTGCATCTCTATTTGAAGATGGAAGGACTGAAGCTAGGCATGAACCATTCCAAAACTCAATAAGGAATATAAAGCATTTAATGTATGTTTCTAAGTAGATATGGGCAAGCATTCCTTTAGCGACTATTGCCCACACTCTACAAACACCTGCGCAATTCTGATCACACTCAACAACAACATCATATTAATTATTTTTCTCTGTCATGAATTAAATGTAAAATCATATGTTGAGTTAAATATGAATGTAAAAGTCATTTTGTAAAGAAAGAGGGTAAGAGAGTAAAAAAGAAGAACGAGAGTCTCTGAGGAGAAAATGGTGGAGCAAATTTTGGTGGGCGCATGAAAACAACAGTTACTGTGTTTTACTATGTGTTATTCCACATGAAGTGTTTTGTTTTTACTTGGTGAATGAGCTGCAGTCTCATGTGAATGTATTTGCAAGATTTAGAAATCAATCCTAAGTTTTATTTGTGATGCTCCAAGATTTTACCTTTGTTTTTTCCATAAGTGAATTTTGTGTATTTATTAAGTCTCTGCAATAGCTCCACGAAATCCAGGTCTGCGAAATCAGCTTCGTGAATGTCATAGACCTTTGTGAAATTACCTCTGTGGTGCACAAAGGTGAGTTGCGTGAAATTAGCTTCACGAAATATTTTACTCTGCCTCTCTGCGTAAATTTTTCTTCAATTTTTCTAACATGGTATCAGAGCGGGTTAAATATTGTTAGTGTAAAAACAAGTGTTTTTACTAACAATAAGAATTCTTTTGAGGGAAGAATGCTTTTAGCATATTTACCAGCAGGTAGAAAGTTTTTTTTACGCTCAGAAATGGAAACATCAAGCACAATCTTGACTAATCCTCAAATACCTCAGTCTAATTGCAAAAATTATGATTATTGGGCTATTACAATGAAGGCCCTGTTTTCTTCTCAAGACATTTGGGATTTGATGGAGAATGGTTTTCAAGAACTAGTAGATGCAGAAACATACAATGCCTTATCTCAACAACAAAGAGATTTGTTAAGGGACAACTAGAAGAAGGATTCAAAAGCCCTATTTTATATTTTCCAAGAAGTTAATGAAAGTATTTTCCCAAGGGTTGCAGCAGCAACGATGTCCAAGCAAGCATGGGACACCCTCCAGACAGCCTACCAAGGCATGGAAAAAGTCAAGACAACAAAGCTGCAAATATTGAGGAGAGATGTTTAAACACTTTGTATGAAAGAGTCTGAGAATATAGACTCATTTTTTACATATGTAAGTGGGATGGTTACTCAAATCAGGTCTCATGGTGAGACACTTGAGGAAAGAAGAATAGTTGAGAAAGTTTTGAGAAGTTTTCCAACAATGTTTGAGGCCATTGTTGTGGTCATAGAAGAGACAAAAGATATCTCATAGTTCTCAGTGGATGAGTTTAATGCATCACTGATTTCTCATGAAAATAGATTAAATAGAGCAACAAGCTCCTCATTGGATCATGCCTTCAAGAAACAAGTATCATTTGGACAAGGTCCAGGCAGAGGAAGATCATATGCTAGAGGAAGAGGAAGAAGCCCACATAGAGGTGGAAGAAGCAACCCTTCAAGCTCAAGTGGAAGAGGCAGCAATCAAAATTCAAGTCAAGGTGCAAGCCAAAATCAAGCACAGGGTCAAAGGTATGATAAAACTCAAGTCCAATGTCATTACTATAAGAAGTATGTTCATTATGCAAATGAATGTATAAAGAAGCAATATGACATTAGTAACAAACCAAGTGTAAATTTCACAAGAGAAAATCGAAACCATGATAGCATGTTATTCGCTTGTAATATAGAACAAGAAAAATAGAGTGATATATGGTATCTAAATTCAAGGTGTAGCAACCACATGTCAGGAAACATAGAAATTTTTTCCAATCTAGATGAAAGTGTGAAATTTGAAGCGATATTAGGGACTGATAGCAAATTCTCTGTCATGGGAAAAGGAAGAGTTAATATCCTAACAAAGAAGGGGGAGAAGAAGTACATCTCAGATGTTTACTTTGTCCCCAGTCTGAAACATAACCTCATAAGCATTGGACAACTCATGCAAAAGGGCTACAATGTCTTTTTCAAGAATGATGTATGCACAATTTTGGATAGGCCTCCAAGCAGATAGTTGATTGCAAAGGTTCATATGACAAACAATAGAATGTTTCCCTTAAAATTAAAATCAGATTTGCAGAAAGAAGGTGCACAAGCACAACTTTCAATGAACTCACACGAAGAAGGAAGAAAAGAGGCAGTTGTCACACAAGTAAACTTTCAAGTAGAGGTAAAATATGAACACTAGTTATGGGATTTGAGATTTGGACATCTAAACTTTGGAGGTTTGAATCTACTGCATAGGAAAGGCATGGTGAAGGGTTTACCACTCATAGAAAAACCAGACAACATATGTGAAGGATGTATCTTGGGCAAGCAACATAGAGAGACATTTCCAGCGGGAAAGTCAGTAAGGGCAAAGGAACCTTTGGAGATTTTCCACTTAGATCTATGTGGACCAATGCAGACACCATCAATTGGTGGCAGCCACTATGTATTGACATTCATAGATGACTACACAAGGAAGACATGGATCTTTCTCCAAAAACAAAAAAGTGAAGTGTTTGAGTGCTTTTGCCAATATAAGGCTCTTGATGAAAGGAAAACTGGACACTACATCAAAGTCCTCAGGACTGATAGAGGTGGAGAATACATCTCAAATTATTTCCTTCGTTTTTGTAGGGAGAAAGGAATTCACAAGCAATTCACAACAAGGTATACACCTCAACAAAATGGTGTGGCAAAAAGGAAGAATAGGACCATTATGGAGATGGCAAGGAGTATGTTAAAGGCAAAGCATTTGCCAAATGACTATTGGGATGAAGTTGTCGCTTGTGCAACATATATCTTGAATAGATGTCCAACCAAAAACATCCAGAACATAGTTCCTGAAGAGGCATGAAGTGGAAGAAAGAATAGTGTCACCCACATCAGAGTTTTTGGATTTGTGGCTTATGCACATGTCTTGGATAAGTTGAGGAAGAAGTTGGACAGCAAGGGGGAGAAATGTATATTTGTTGGATACAGTGATGAATCCAAGGCATACAAGCTCTACAATCCATCAACCAAAAGGTCATAATCAATAGAGATGTGCAGTTCATAAAAGAGGAAGCATGGGATGGAAGTTTAGAGAAGAAATTCAATGTCAAAGCATGTATACCACATAAGGACAGAGATGAATTAACAACATCAAGTAATTCCTCAACTGTGATTCCCTCTACTCCTATTCAAGCACAACAAAGCAAGCAACAAGCAACATCATCAACAAATAATAGGACAGTTTCGCGCAGCCAAGCAAGTGCTTCTCCAAGCACACCGAAAAGTGAAATACCAAGTGACATGTCAAGCCCATCTTCAGAAAGCATAAGAAGACCAAAATTATGAAATTTAAATGAAATTTATGAGCAAGAATAAGTTGATAGTAGCGTTGGTTTGAATTCCTTATTTGCATTATTTTGTCATGTAGATGACCCGATCCATTTTGAGGACGCAGTCAAAGAAGAAAAATGGGTTGCAACAGTGGAGGAAGAAATAGAAGCAATAGAAAGGAATGACACATGGGAGTTAGTGAACCTTCCGAAAGGAAAACATGTCATTGGAGTGAAGTGGGTCTATAAGACCAAAAGCAACATTGAGGGAAAGATTGAAAGGCACAAAGTGAGGCTAGTTGTTAAAGGATACAAGCAGTAGGATGTAAGAGATTACATGGTGATCCAGGTGGATGTTGGTGGCCACCCACCTATCCCACTTGGACCCCCACAACTGTCTCTGTCAGTTTTTTAGTTTCCTTAATTGTAGCACAATTTACTATTTTTAGCAGTTTTTCGGGTCCTGAACTTCTGAAGCGTTTTGAGGCCCTAAAAAGCGTTTTGGGGAAAACTGGGAGCAACATGGGTCAATGGATCAATGTTGCTCTTCCCAAAGTTACGACCCTAGGAAGTTGATGTACCAATTTATCCAAACAGGACCCATAGTTTGGCGTTTCATCTCCTAGGGTTAGGTTTTTGGATGTTTAAGGTTTTCCATTGTTTCTCAACAATAAATAGGCCTTTGCGCCTCATTGTACCGTAGTTTAGAGGCATGTAGTTGCCACGTCTCTTCTTAGAGATAAACTACCATAGCCCTAGCTAGTTTATTTCCATTTCTGTTTGTAAGCATATTTCAGTATTTTACAGTAATGAAATGAAGTATTATTTCTATTGCATCTCTATATGTATGGTTATATTGGTAATTTGTTGTGTTCCTGTTTAAATCTGGATAAGTGGTATCAGAGTGGTCTACCTTTTCTCTGTTTTTCTTTGCATGTCCCCAACAAGGTCAGGATATAAGGAGTTAGGGCTTGAACTAGTCGAACCTTTGCAAGACTAGCCTTGCAAATCCAGACAGCCTTCCATGGTGGATGAAAAGAGAGGTGAGGGGGCAGAAGATCCTATCAAAATCTTGCTCGAAGAAGCCCTCAAGTGACAAAGGAATGTGATGATGGAAAACTTTGCTCAGATCCTTCAATGGCTACACTGGGGCGATGCATCGACTTCCAACAGCTACTCTGGAAATGCCACACCCTTTAAGGTACAAGTTAACTTTGAAATCCCCATATTTGAGGGTCAAATAGATGTAGGTGTTGTAGATAAATGGTTAAATCTACTAGAAGGGTATTTTTCTATTCATGATTTTTCCAGTCGGGAAAAGATTATTTTTGCTCTTCTCAAGGCAGCCCCCCATGTCAAGGACAGGTGGGAAACCTACTGCGAGCAGAAGGGTGAAAGTACAGGTTCACTATTTTCAACCGCACCCACTTGGAATTAATTCCGGGATGCCATCAAGGAGTAGTACAACACTATCAATAGCTACGAGGACAAATACATAAATTAGACCACGCTGCGGCAGGGAAGGAACGAAGATGTGCCGGAGTTCACAAGAATTTTTCATACCCTTCGCACACAGTTGGGTATCAAGGATTTTGAGTCGCATTTGGTACTCAAATACCGCGACTGCCTACACAGAGACATCTAGGATGATATGCAGTTCCTAAACATCTCCTTGCTCGGCACGGGGTACTGATACGCTGTCAAAATTGAGCAGAAGTTTAAACAAAAGAAGCGAGACTTTGGATCTGTGAATTCGAAGAACAAAGGACAAAGCCAAGGCGGGGTGACCCAAGACAACTCGTTGAAGCCACAAGAAAAGAAATACACCGTGAATTTAAAGACAGACACATGAAAGTGGTGTGAGTTCCATAAGAGCCCCACTCACAACACAAGTGTGTCGGACCAAGTAGTCACTGGTGGCTGGGTTTAAGGCTTCCAAATCAGATGCATGTTCCGACCCTGAGTCACAACCTGACAAATGGAATGACAAAGGGAAGCAAATCACTGATGCGGAGCCCAGCTCCACTGTTGCCACTGCCAAGGTCCAGAAGAATGAGCCCAAAGATCCAGAGGAGGGAGAGCGTCTTTTCCACTCACAAATGTAGGTGAAGGGTTCGCTGCTACAATTCATTATTAATAGTGGAAGTCAAAAGAGCCTCATTTCAGTAGAGGTTGTGAAGTGGTTGGGCCTACTAACTAGACCACACCCGTAGTCCTATAGTATAAGGTGGCTTCACCAAGGACGAGATCTCCGATTCTGCTAGTAGTGTCACCTTCCCTACATCATTAATCCCTTCATGGAGGAGGTATTGTGTGATGTTGCACCTCTTGATGTTTGTGATGTACTATTAGGCCAACCATACTTATGGAGGCAACATGTTTTGTATGAGTCAAGGCCTCGCACTGTTATTATTTCTTTGGGTAATTCATTATACAGGATACCGGAGGTAGCCCCACCTACTGCCACCTCTTTGATCATTGCTAAGAAAGGCAACAAGCTCATCTCCTAGACTAGGAAATTAAATTTCTTTCTGGTTCACTCCCAAAGTAAGGGGAAGATCGTTGCCATATCCATGACCCCTGCAAAGGGTTCCTCCACACAACAGCAACAACAATAGATGGATACGGTCATTAAAGCAGACAGGAACATCTTCTCCTCACCCACAGGGACACCGTGGCACTATCAAGTCAAGCATTCATTTGATCTGACTCCTAGAGGACCTCTACCCAATGGGTCAATATATCGCCACTCCATTCTGGAAAATTCCAAGTACAAGTAGTGACATGATCAACATCAGGTACCACACAAGTTTCCAATGGGTGACAAAGTCTAGTTACATCTATAGAAAGAACGTCTTACAAGAGCCCATCAGAAGATCATACCACTTCGATATGGTCCTGTTAGCCTCCTGTTGCAACAGGTTTCATATTTCATGATTGATAGTGGAAGTACCAAAAATGTTCATCTTTTCCATGCTGCAAAGGTTCCATTTTTGAAAGCTTTCTTAGTTAAGGGGAAAGCCAAACAACTTAAGCTTGGTTCCCGAGGTTTAAATTGTTGCTGTAGAATAGAGAAAGAAAATCTGTCCAAACAGTTTAAGCTTGGCAGATGGGTAGATAGGTAGAGAATTTCAGAGCTCAACAACTTAACCTGAGCCCCTGGCAGAAATAAGGGTAGTTTTTAGATAGGAAGGCAGAAAAAAGAGAAAAATTGTAAAGATGGGTTTGCAAGTCTAAGTGCACCCAACCAAAAAAGAAGAAAAATGTTAGGAAGTAGGCTGGGTAGGTAGCTATTTGGTGGCAGAATGCTGATTAATGACCAATTTTGTGTCTCACAATGTTTCATCTTTCCAGGTCACAATCTTGATGCAATTTCATGAAGGTACTCAGGCTGGAATTCACTAACCTCCCCCTTCTTCTAATTCCCCCAAAGTCACTTACTAACATCCCCCAAGAGGTCAAGATCTGCTTGAGCCTCTCAATTTCATCATTTCCATGACATTTGCCTTGGTGAAGATCTGCTTCACTCAAGGATTGCTCACTTATCATCTGTGAGCCTTCTTTTCCCCAAAACAGCCTAAGGTCTCATACCTTAGCGCCTTCTTATCATCACCATATTAACTACTAACTTTATTATATAACTCCCTAACAATTTTCCCCTTCCCCTACTAAAATTATGTATATAAATCCCCTTATGTAAATATCCCCTCCCTAGCAATATAGCCATATTTTTACTAAGTCAGGGAAATCACAGTCCATCTGGGACTGTTTTTAGCCCATCTGAGTCATTAAGGAATTACTCTGACATCTGGTCAGAATAATAACCTCCTCCCTAGCCCGAAAACCCCAAAAAAAAACCCCTAAAACCCATGATTTCTACCCTTAGTCCAATGTTTTCCTTGTAAATTTTCACCCCAACGCTGTAAAAAACCCATATTTCGCCATTTTCCTAAGTCCCGAGCGCAATATATTAACCCGCCCATTTTTGAAACCCCATAAGCCCTTTCTCTAGCTCTAAACCGACCCGCGCGAATATTAAAAAAGGAATATTCCTGGAATATCCCTGCCCCTTATCCCTCCGTCATATCACACTCCCCACTAGCCGTTGGATTGCCCGCCCCGCAGATCTATGGTGGGCGGGCATCCCCATCCCCGACGTGCCCGAGCTTTAGCGTCCGAGAGATGGGCGGTATTACTCGCCGTACTACCGCCACGCGTCAGGCTCTGGGGTGTGCCAGAGCCCCCTCCCCCGAAACCACCTATGTCCATAAGCGGTGCGCCAAAATATCGCTTACCGCCTGCCTACGTCATCGCTCATGTCACCCCCTGCCCAGTCACCATGACACGTCATCCGCCTGCGTGGCCTCCTGCCACTGTACCGCCGAGTCACCTGCCACGTGCCTTGCCATCGTGTCCTGCCACCGTACATGCCACGTCACCGTCCATACCTGATGACGTCATGATGATGTCATCTCACCACATCATCATGCTGATGTCACCCGCCATACAACGTCCCATCACGCTGACGTCATCAGCACTTTTTGGGCACAAAGGCGCGAAAATCGCACTTCGGAGCCCCGGAATCAGTTTCTGAGGCAGTTTTTGATGTGCGATCTGCACATCGCATGATTTTTTAGGCCGAAATGGGAATCTTCAAGGAATCTTTTCATCATGCAGCCCCCAGTAGGCCCGAAAGGCACTAAAATGATCCACTTTTCTTCACGAAGCATGCCGACAGGAGCAGAAGACAGTTCTAGAGGAAACAGAGGCCGAACAACGGCCACTAATTAGTGATTAGACCCACAGCACATCACAGCAGTAGCCCAGATTTTGCCAAAGAGTATTAGAGAAGGAAAAACGCCAAAGAGTATCAGCCGAAGATTTTTTTTAGTGGCTCGAAGCAACTAAGAATTAATGAGCCCCCCAGAAAGTCAAATCAAGCAGCTAAAGCCCATTCCTGCACTCAAATCACAGCTAAAACTTTAAATGCAGGCAGACAGCAAGGAGCAGAAACCCATACATATTTATTTCAGAAGACACTGCACCAAGCCACCGAGGACTACTTCATTAATTCATTTTTGATACGGCGACCCTCAGCGCCGCTCAAGAGATTTTTTGGATTTAATTCCAGATAGAGTTAGGTCAATAAATAATTTCTTATGACCTGATTAGGTCAAGATGTAATAAAGAAGCTCTGTAGATAGTTTTGCCCTATTTATACCACCCTCTGTATAGTTTTAAGGGTTGGTTAATTGAGAATTTTCATTGGAGACCCGCATTGTATACCTGAGTTCTTCTATAATCAAAGATTGCGAAAGCTTGGAGAACAAACTGTTTGTTGTTCATGAATGTTTTGAAGATATGAAGATGGAATTCTTGTGCTGCAGCTGGAAGAAATAAGTGCATCTTACCTTTGTTTATTTGTTTCCCACTATCTAAATAGCAGAAAGAAAGAATAGCCTAGAATTAGTTTAAATAATCTCTATGCTCATTTTCTGTTGTTTCTTTATGTTTTCCTCTGAATGAATTGGTTATGAATATGAATTCCTACTGGCTCATATTTACCCTGGTTCACCTGTGTTTGCCAATTATCTAGGGATTCTTTACTCCCCCTAGGTAGTGCTTGTTCCCCTCCATCTGTTAAGCTGATTGAGAGATTCTTAACTGCCTCTCATTACTTAGCATTCTTTCCATCACATAAACCTGAAAACATTGTTTCCTGCGCAGCTATCTTGCTCCATTTTCCCTCTATTGTGACCAAGAAAACGCACCAGCAGTTCATCTCCTCGACTACACGCCCAATGGTTTGAAACCCTTAGATTATGCTCTGCCTCTCTACCTGAAATATCAATTTTCCAACCAAAACAAAACAAATACCCTCTGGACTCAAGACCTAGCCTAAAATCCTTTCAAACAAAGCTAAATCCTAAAGAGAGAGCCCTCTCTGACTACAGGTCGGCTAGAACCTGCAGCCCAAAGTGGTCTGTGGTTACCTCGGTCATATCCTTTTCTGGAGCTTAAGGACAACCTGAGTGATAACATAATGGCGACTCCACTGGGGACCTTCCTCAGTTAGTTTCACAAAGAAGGTGAGAAAGCTCCTCTGAGAGAGCTAGACCTTCAGAAGCATTTTTAGAAGTTTAGTTCTGATCTGAGATGGTGGACAGAGATCAGGCACATCAAAGTTGAAGCATCCACCTGGCAACTCCACTCCATTTTTCAAACAAGACTCCACTGGAGGAACGAACTTGAAAAGGAAATATCAGAATATTCGATTAAAGGTCCAAAGCTTCAAATTAGAAACACCACTACAGTCAGTTAATCCTAGGTCAAAGAGCTAATAGTGAGACAGGATGACTGAGCGTGTGGAAGATTTTGCAATAGAGCAAGCTTTAGATGAATTCAGGAAGCTGTTATCCCAATATGAGCTTGATGAAAATTTTGTTAAAACTGTGTTGTTAAAAGTCAAAACAATAAAGCAGCCTCAAATCAGAATGTGTTTCCTGGATCTACTGGTAGATGAACATGAAAACGAGATTGAACTTTTGCATTCTCAAATCCTGTCATATGATTTTCATGATCCGAATTTTTTTTTCCTAAATCTTCCTTCTCCAAGCCATAAGGAAATGGTACTACCTCATAACTTACATATTGAGGATAATCAAGCTTTCAAGAGAAAGACTGAAGTATCGACCGCAGAGGTTATTGCTGAGGATGCAGGTGTTCCATCTGATAAAGAAGACCTAGAAGAATATCCCCCACATGATGCTTTTGTGGATCCCATAGCAGAATACATGGAAGATTTTCTCAGCTCAAAACCTGTAACAAACTTTCTCTATAAAGACCATGTAATTCAGCAAATACCTTCAGATGTCACAATTTTGATTGTGGAAGCACATCACCAAGTAGTGTTTATGATTTCACCGATTATCAGTCAAGCAGTTTGTTCCTTGCTACAAGTGCTTAAGTGGTTGCACTGGTTATTTCTTTTTACCTAACCAGCAGACAAGTGCTGATTAGGGTAGGTAGGTAGGATTTCAGTTTTCTGTTTGTTAGCAGTTTGATGCAGTTGAAGCCCGAAGTGAAGGCCCTAAGCTCTCCAGGTCTGTTGTCATGTACATATAAATAAAGCACCCAACAAAAGCAAAGTTTTTAGAGTACAGAACCAGTTGAAAACCAAGGCAGTCTGACCTGTTGTTCTTGACTTTTGACAAGGAAAAGCCATCCCCAAGTGGAGCCACTATTAGCCACCTATTGCAACAGGTTTCATATTTCATGATTGATAGTGGAAGTACCAAAAATGTTCATCTTTTCCATGCTGCAAAGGTTCCATTTTTGAAAGCTTTCTCAGTTAAGGGGAAAGCCAAACAGCTTAAGCTTGGTTCCCGAGGTTTAAATTGCTGCTATAGAATAGAGAAAGAAAATCTATCCAAAAAGTTTAAGCTTGGCAGATGGGTAGATAGGTAGAGAATTTTGAAGCTCAATAGCTTAACCTGAGCCCCTGGCAGAAATAAGGGTAGTTTTTAGATAGGAAGGCAGAAAAAAAGAAAAAAATTGTAAAGATGGGTTTGCAAGTCTAAGTGCACCCAACCAAAAAAGAAGAAAAAATGTTAGGAAGTAGGCTCGGTAGGTAGCTGTTTGGTGGCAGAATGCTGATTGATGACCAATTTTGTGTCTCACAATGTTTCATCCTTCCAGGTCATAATCTTGATGATATAGATAAATGGTTAAATCTGCTAGAAGGGTATTTTTCTATTCATGATTTTTCCATTTGGGAGAAGATTATTTTCTCTCTTCTCAAAGCAGCCCCCCACGTCAAGGACTGGTAAGAAACCTATTGCGAGTAGAAGGATGAAAGTACGAGTTCACTATTTTTAGATGCACCCACTTGGAATTCATTCCAAGATGCCATCAAGGAGCAGTAATACCCTGTCAAAAGCTATGAGGACAAATACATAAAGTGGACCACGCTGTAGCAGGGAAGGGACCAAGATGTGCCGGAGTTCACAAGCATTTTTCATATCCTTCGCACACAATTGGGTATCAAGGATCCTGAGTTGCATTTGGTACTCAAATATTGCAGCTGCCTACACAGATACATCCAGGATGAGATGGAGTTCCTAAACATCTCCTCACTCAGCACGACGTACCGATACGTTGTCAAAATCAAGCAGAAGTTTAAACAAAAGAAGCGAGACTTTGGATCTGCGAATCTGAAGAACAAAGGACAAAGCCAAGGTGGGGTGACCCAAGACAACCCGTCGAAGCCGCAAGAAAAGAACAACACCACGAAGTCAAAGAAGGACACAGGAAAGTGGTGTGAGTTCCATAAGAGCCCCACTCACAACACAAGTGAGTGTCGGACCAAGCAGTCGTTGGTGGCCGAGTTGAAGGCTTTCGAATTAGATGCATGTTCCAACCCTGAGTCAGAACCTGACAAGGGGAATGAAAAAGGGAAGAAAATCATTGATGCCAAGACCAACACCACTATTGCCACTGCCAAGGTCTAGAATAATGAGCCCGAAGATCCAGAGGAGCGGGAGCGTCCTTTCCACTCACAAATGTGGGTGAAGGGTTTGCCAATGTAATTCATTGTCGACAGTGGCAGCCAAAAGAACCTCATTTTAGCAGAGGTCATGAAGCAGTTGGGCCTACTAACTACACCACACCTACAGACTATAGTATCGAGTGGCTTCACCAAGGACGAGATCTCCGAGTCCACCAGCAGTGTCACCTTCCCTACAACATCAAGCCCTTCACAGATGAGGTATTGTGTGATGTTTCACCTCTTGATATTTGTGATGTACTATTAGGCCAACCATAGTTATGGAGGTGACATGCTTTGTATGAGTCAAGGCCTCACATTGTTATTATTTATTTGGGTAATTCATTATACGGGATACTGGAGGTAGCCCCACCTACCACTACCTCTTTGATCACTACTGAGAAAGGTAGCAAGCTCATCTCCCAGACTAGGAAATTCATTTTTTGTCTGGTTCGCTCCCAAATTAAGGGGAAGATCATCGCCACATCCATGACCCCCGCGAAGGGTTCCTCCACACAGCAGCAACAACAGTAGATGGATACAGTCTGTTATCACAAAATCGTGTACTAAGGGCTGCTACTTAGCAAGATCTCATGCAACTATTTCAAACCAGGCTTTAGACTAAGGCTTAGCCTCCTTAGTCAGAGAGGGCTCTCTCACAGCTTTTTGATAGGAATTAATAACAAGAACAGATGGCTAACTCTTCAAACAGTACATGAAAATAAGCTGGTTGGAACAACAAAATAACACTTCTTCCATTGGGATCATGGAGTCAAACACTTCTGCAGTAAACTATTAACCACTCAATCATGGAAGCCAAGGCATATAATGTTTAACACTCAAAACATTTCTCAAAAAGAACCTCAACTCATAAATATACACAGGAAGTCTGAGCACTAGGTGAATTCAGAGTGATTGCATATTTAGTGAGCTGTAAAATATATAAAGGATAATGACAAAACCACACATATTCTGAGCATTGAACACATGATGAATCTTGGGAAGAAAAAGTAATCTTTATATTACTGTCAAAAGTCTTTTACATAAGCTGATAAAAAACTCTGTTTTTTCATAAATCTCCAACCCCTATTACATCCTAGTCTGATCCATTTATAGGAATACATTCTTCCCTCTCTAGAGCGAGCTCAAAGGCTCTATTAACTACTCCTATATGCTATTTAACTAATTCATTAATTACAAAAGTGCTGAGCTGTAATTACACAAAATCCTAATCAAACTAAAACACTAATTCCATTCTCCTCGTAACATGATTCTTCTTGGATCCTTGACAACTGTCCTCCTTCAGTTAGGCTGAGATGGCTGAGCTAAAGATGCAATAAACCAGCTAACCTTGGATGCTTGAAAGCGCTGATGGCTCATTAATTGACCAAAAGATGTGCTCTGTTTTTACGGTCTCTGTCTCCCAACATTCTCCGAAAATGTAGCAGCATGTTCCCAAATCTTTAATAACTCAAAGTATTGAACACTGCTACCAAATACCATGTCTCCAGATGAGCTGTAGGCTATATTGATGTACAGGTGTCTCTCTTCTAACATTCCCGGTCAAACTGTTTATTCTGCATTGAAAACATCACCTCTAGCAGTTTCGTAGCGCGCTACGAAACTGCTGTGTGATTTAAAAAACACAGTCTTCCTCTAAACTCTTCACAAAATTGAATAGCTGCTGTTGCCATTCTTCAGTTTCACCTCAAAATCTGAAAGAAGAAATGTATGCCAATCATTGGCCATGAAAACAAAACCCTCCCCATAAGGTCCACTAAAGTGTTCACTGCTTGAGAGATTAAGAATCCTTGGAGTTTCAATAGCTGCCTGACATAAGGGGTTAAAACAAAGTTCATTGTCATCCTTCAATTTCTGCTGTAATAACAAATAGCTCTGCATTTCTTGCTGTAACCTTTGCTTGTGTACTGATCGGTTTACCATCACCGCAGGTAGTGACAATTTTACCAGAATCTAGTGGACCAACTGGAAGTTCATTAGTAGAAGCAGAACCTTCTAACATTGCACCCTGTGTATTTTCTAGACATCCATTCTGCTCATTTTGACATGTATCACTGTGTTCCTTTAAGTGCTGGTGTTCAAATGACCTTAATTCTGATGTGGAATCTGCAAGTCCCTCCACCATGCCATCCTCAATAGGAAATTCCTCTGCATCTTTAGTTGATTCACATGACATTACATCATTATCTGTTGATAATGCCAAATTAAATTTGGAGTCAACAAAATCTTTATCACTTATAATCCCGTTTCAGCAAAGAATGCATCACTAATCAATTGGTGAACTACTTTCGTAATGATTTTCTTGGATCTTCAACGTGTTCCCAATACTTGTCAGAATAGTCAGGCATCCAGTTTGCACGGTGTTCCTACATCATTTTAGATTAAGCTCACTTCTGTCATTACATATCACAGCAAACTTGATTAGCATCAAACCAATAAACAGCTTCATAAATCCCAACTGGAGCATAAAGTCACTGCAGTATTCCTCGCTGTCTTCAATAACCACTGAATTTTCAGTTTCCATATTTCTTTTGTATGCATATGCCAATCTCCAGTGGCGTCCATGTTCACTGATTACAAAAGCATCAAATGCTTTCAAGGGCAATAAATACATGAATCAAAATTTCTAGCCGAAAGAGGCCAGAGTACTTACGCACATGTAATTATAAGGCTAATGCTTTTCATTTTCTTTGTTAGACCCACATCAGTCCCAGATGTAGCACTAGCTGAGCGCTTTCTCACATAGCCTTCATGAAGTGGGTTAGGAATTTGGTAGGAGAACTATGAAAGATTTATTCCTACCTCTAAATATTTTGGATTTTCTATCAGAAACCTTTCAACCTCTACCATTTGAACGTAACTTCTTCCCTGATGGAGTAACATAGTACACATCAGCAAACTTGGATGCACCTTCACTTCTAATGACAAGCAATCTTTCCCATCCAGGGGGAAGCTGAGAAATATTTGGCTTGTCAATTGCCCAAAGTCTGCTCTTAATCATCACATGATGCATCTGGACGCCAAGGATAAGCATTTTCATACACCCAAGGATCTTCCAGAATGTATTGTCATATAGCTTCGTATTGCTCCTTGGTTGGAATTAACCTCCACTTGAAGCACCTTGCACACTGGACAGTGAATGCCCCTACAGAAGGTAAAACCCGTCTTGAAACGTCTCTCGGCATCGATATATCATTAACTGGACTTTCTTGTACAACAATAGGATCTGAAACAGAGGCATAATCTAGTTCTTCAAAATAATTTCCACTGCTCTTTCAACGTTCTCTTACAACCGTTACAAAAGTTTTCTAGGATCCCCGGTAATTGCAACTCATATACAACTCTTATTTTCGAGAATGATCTTGTTCAGAGCCTTCATCCAACCCGCATATGAATCGAAGAGCTCTCTCAATTTTATAGCCTCCTCCCAAAGCAACTTCTCGTTCCAGATATGCACAATAGCTCTCAAACACACTAACAGTTACCTGCAGGTGAAAGTCTAACATGAACAAGAACTCAATTTCAAGATGATTAATATCCCTGGTGGAAAGACCGCCTACTTTTGCATGATAAGCATTGTTGTAGTTCATATCATCAAGAAACTTGGCCGCAACCATCACACTAGTGATTAGAAGTCTATGTACATTCTGGGAAGTAATCCGAAACCCTGAATTGAGTTGAATCAAGCGGTTGATATGCGCATATGCAACTATAAAAACAGAGGGACTACAGTGCACACACTTGAAAATCCTCTCCAAATACACCGCTGATACTTTAAATATGCTAAAATAACTCGAGGCGGAGCTGACCAGTTTGTATTTGGAGTAGTAATTCTGGATCATACTGCGACAGTCTGATCAAGGCGGAATTACCTTAAATAATACGACCACCTTTCCGGCAACGATAAGCAAATTTTGACCATGTGTCTCTGTCTTTTGTCGGTGGAAAGAAAACCATTCACTGCTTGAAATTTCTGTTCGAGAACCTCTGTGGGTTCGTTGTAGATTAAAGGAACAACCCTGGCACCCCCCGATTCTACGAATTTGACATAAGAAGCCGCGATGTATGAGGCATTAGATGCCGTGCTGAGCTTTTCACGAGCTCCATTCCTTTCGGCTTTGGCATCTTCTGAATTATGGCATCATCTTATGAAGGCAGAAGGATACGCAGAGACTGTTCTGCATTAAGGACATGAATAAAAAGACTAATACACACAAGTAGTACAGTCATGGCCATAGCCATCGCTTCTCGGCTTCTGCCAACAATATCAATCTCCTCTGATTCTGAAATGAATTTAACATTTCTCATATTGCCATGCACTGTGTTACGCAAACCAGGGTGATCGATCTGAAGTCGGCAAAAATAACAGGCATTCAATCATCAATTGCGCCCTCCGTCCCTAATATAACAGACATTGAATCATGAAGCCACGCCAACGCCTTAGAGGAACGTGTAGTCAAAAGACTAAATGTAAAGAATACTCCTCCTTCAGAATCTTTCCATGTGTCATAAAGAGCTGCAAAGACAAGGGGCTTTTTATCTTGAAAATGTATATAGAATAGATGCTTCTTTGCTTCATCCTTTTTTCACTCGTAAAAACCTTCAATTGACACAAGGCAACGACAACTTGGAATAAGTCGACGAAAAGAAGCTTTCTCATAAACCGATTCTGATTGAGCATTGGTTTCAAAAGGACCACGATTTTGAGACTTGGGTATGAAACAGAGTTCTGATGGACCTTCGTTGGTGATCATGAGAACCTGCCAGAACAGCTGTGAGCGCAAAGTAAAACTACCACTGGAATGTTCCCCTTCAAAGCATATGCAGACAACGGCAAGTCTGCAAGGGATAATACAGGTCCCATGATCTCCTCAGTATGAACTGACAATATAATCAGAAATCTCATAAGCTATAGCCCCAGCGTTTGCCAGAAACAATGAAGTGACAACAATGAGAATATGCATATTGCAAACGAACCATATCATCCCCTTCCTTCAATGGAGTACAGACCCACATATAATAGTTTGATAAACCTCGTTTCCTGCAGTGTTTCCATCAATTCACCTTAAATATCTGTCATTTCCCAATTTCGCAGCGCAGCCAATGCAAGGTCAGTGTTTTCACTACGAAATCACTGAAACAGATGGCGCTGCGAAACTGCTAACGGATTTATGCGCTGCGAAAACACCCTGTCTTTAAGCTAGGCTAAAATTTTTTACAACAGACTTTTCAGTGATAACAGCGGCTCCACTTGGGATAGTGTGCCCTTGTGGTGCACTAAGAACCTGCAGTTCCAGTGCCTTATAGAATTTATTTAACAAACAGAAATTTGCTTGACCAGCATGACTGTAGGAGAAGGAAAGCTACTTCTAATGAAAAATGCTCAGTTGACCTTGAGCTTATTTGCATTTACCTATACCTACCTACCCTAACAATTTCAATTTATTTCTGCTCAATCAATATGAAATTTCCAATGTAGCCAATCCTCTGTTTTATCTGATATTTGATTTCTTTGACTGCATCGGAATTCAGAACCAATATGATGGTGTGATGACCGCTGCCACTGAAATTGTCTTTGATATTTATAAGTAAACTGAAGCACTGGAGAGTAAAACTCTTCCATGTAATCAGCTACAGGATCCCAGAATACATGATCAACTTGTTTTTCCTTGTAACTTTCCAGCTGTGCAAACTGATCTTCAACCACAGTGTTCAGTTCCACAATCGTGAAAGAGAAAGGAACCAGCATTGTCTCCTTACGTTCTGCCATAGAAAACTTCTGAGAATAATGATCATGATCACGAAAACTGTATGCCTGAATTTGTCCTTCTAAACCTTCAATTTCTTTTTCAAGGTCCTCAGCAAATTCATCCAAAAATCTCATCCTATCCTCTGCCTTGCAGTCAAAGGATTTTAGATATGAGGATAAGGACAAAGAAAAAGATTCATTTGTTTCTTCTTTACTATGATCATCATTCCATTGTTTGAAACCCTCAACTGAAGGAGAGTTTGCCACCAACTCTGACCTGTCTATCCATTCCTCCAAAAACATGAGCCAAAGGTCTTGAAATGACTTAATGGATTTAGCAGGAAAGCATTCAACCCACTGTTTGCACTTCCCTTGAAGTGAATCATAGAATAACCTTATACAAACATCCTCATGTTTAACTCTAAGAAGCTCTAAAAATTCACAAAAATCTGATATATGCTTCAAGGTTAAACTCAAATCTTCTCCGTTGAATTTTGGACCATTCCTTAGAAAATATGCATCCTTGGGAAAATGATTTGGGAAACCATGAATTCCTGAGAAATCTATGCATGCATACCTTGAACTAAGAATGGCAGCTTCTGGGTCTTTCATAACTCCAGTGGAATCACCATGAATGTATGAATTTTGAATTCTTCAACAATGGAGTCGCCAAGGTAAATTTGCAGCCTCGAAAACCACTTTGAACTCCTGCTACCTTCAGAAATTCAATCTTAAAACTTCGGGAATGAGTAATCATCAGGCTCCCGGCAGACGCACCAAAATGTTATCACAAAATCGTGTACTAAGGGCTGCTACTTAGCAAGATCTCATGCAACTATTTCAAACCAGGCTTTAGACTAAGGCTTAGCCTCCTTAGTCAGAGAGGGCTCTCTCACAGATTTTTGATAGGAATTAATAACAAGAACAGATGGCTAACTCTTCAAACAGTACATGAAAATAAGCTGGTTGGAACAACAAAATAACACTTCTTCCATTGGGCTCATGGAGTCAAACACTTCTGCAGTAAACTATTAACCACTCAATCATGGAAGCCAAGGCATATAATGTTTAACACTCAAAACATTTCTCAAAAAGAACCTCAACTCATAAATATACACAGGAAGTCTGAGCACTAGGTGAATTCAGAGTGATTGCATATTTAGTGAGCTGTAAAATATATAAAGGATAATGACAAAACCACACATATTCTGAGCATTGAACACATGATGAATCTTGGGAAGAAAAAGTAATCTTTATATTACTGTCAAAAGTCTTTTACATAAGCTGATAAAAAACTCTGTTTTTTCATAAATCTCCAACCCCTATTACATCCTAGTATGATCCATTTATAGGAATACATTCTTCCCTCTCTAGAGCGAGCTCAAAGGCTCTATTAACTACTCCTATATGCTATTTAACTAATTCATTAATTACAAAAGTGCTGAGCTGTAATTACACAAAATCCTAATCAAACTAAAACACTAATTCCATTCTCCTCGTAACATGATTCTTCTTGGATCCTTGATAGCTGTCCTCCTTCAGTTAGGCTGAGATGGCTGAGCTAAAGATGCAATAAACCAGCTAACCTTGGATGCTTGAAAGCACTGATGGCTCATTAATTGACCAAAAGATGTGCTCTGTTTTTACGGTCTCTGTCTCCCAACATTCTCCGAAAATGTAGCAGCATGTTCCCAAATATTTAATAACTCAAAGTATTGAACGCTGCTACCAAATACCATGTCTCCAGATGAGCTGTAGGCTGTATTGATGTACAGGTGTCTCTCTTCTAACATTCCCAGTCAAACTGTTTATTCTGCATTGAAAACATCACCTACAGCAGTTTCGTAGCGCGCTACGAAACTGCTGTGTGATTTAAAAAACACAGTCTTCCTCTAAACTCTTCACAAAATTGAATAGCTGCTGTTGCCATTCTTCAGTTTCACCTCAAAATCTGAAAGAAGAAATGTATGCCAATCATTTGCCATGAAAACAAAACCCTCCCCATAAGGTCCACTAAAGTGTTCACTGCTTGAGAGATTAAGAATCCTTGGAGTTTCAATAGCTGCCTGACATAAGGGGTTAAAACAAAGTTCATTGTCATCCTTCAATTTCTACTGTAATAACAAATAGCTCTGCATTTCTTGCTGTAACCTTTGCTTGTGTACTGATCGGTTTACCATCACCGCAGGTAGTGACAATTTTACCAGAATCTAGTGGACCAACTGGAAGTTCATTAGTAGAAGCAGAACCTTCTAACATTGCACCCTCTGTATTTTCCAGACATCCATTCTGCTCATTTTGACATGTATCACTGTGTTCCTTTAAGTGCTGGTGTTCAAATGACCTTAATTCTGATGTGGAATCTGCAAGTCCCTCCACCATGCCATCCTCAATAGGAAATTCCTCTGCATCTTTAGTTGATTCACATGACATTACATCATTATCTGTTGCTAATGCCAAATTAAATTTGGAGTCAACAAAATCTTTATCACTTATAATCCCGTTTCAGCAAAGAATGCATCACTAATCAATTGGTGAACTACTTTCGTAATGATTTTCTTGGATCTTCAACGTGTTCCCAATACTTGTCAAAATAGTCAGGCATCTAGTTTGCACGGTGTTCCTACATCATTTTAGATTAAGCTCGCTTCTGTCATTACATATCACAACAAACTTGATTAGCATCAAACCAATAAATAGCTTCATAAATCCCAACTGGAGCATAAAGTCACTGCAGTATTCCTCGCTGTCTTCAATAACCACTGAATTTTCAGTTTCCATATTTCTTTTGTATGCATATGCCAATCTCCAGTGGCATCCATGTTCACTGATTACAAAAGCATCAAATGCTTTCAAGGGCAATAAATACATGAATCAAAATTTCTAGCCGAAAGAGGCCAGAGTACTTACGCACATGTAATTATAAGGCTAATGCTTTTCATTTTCTTCGTTAGACCCACATCAGTCCCAGATGTAGCACTAGCTGAGCGCTTTCTCACATAGCCTTCATGAAGTGGGTTAGGAATTTGGTAGGAGAACTGTGAAAGATTTATTCCTGCCTCTAAATATTTTGTATTTTCTATCAGAAACCTTTCAACCTCTGCCATTTGAACGTAACTTCTTCCCTGATGGAGTAACATAGTACACATCAGCAAACTTGGATGCACCTTCACTTCTAATGACAAGCAATCTTTCCCATCCAGGGGGAAGCTGAGAAATATTTGGCTTGTCAATTGCCCAAAGTCTGCTCTTAATCATCACATGATGCATCTGGACGCCAAGGATAAGCATTTTCACACACCCAAGGATCTTCCAGAATGTATTGTCATATAGCTTCGTATTGCTCCTTGGTTGGAATTAACCTCCACTTGAAGCACCTTGCACACTGGACAGTGAATGCCCCTACAGAAGGTAAAACCCGTCTTGAAACGTCTCTCGGCATCGATATATCATTAACTGGACTTTCTTGTACAACAATAGGATCTGAAACAGAGGCATAATCTAGTTCTTCAAAATAATTTCCACTGCTCTTTCAACGTTCTCTTACAACCGTTACAAAAGTTTTCTAGGATCCCCGGTAACTGCAACTCATATACAACTCTTATTTTCGAGAATGATCTTGTTCAGAGCCTTCATCCAACCCGCATATGAATCGAAGAGCTCTCTCAATTTTATAACCTCCTCCCAAAGAAACTTCTCGTTCCAGATATGCACAATAGCTCTCAAACACACTAACAGTTACCTGCAGACGAAAGTCTAACATGAACAAGAACTCAATTTCAAGATGATTAATATCCCTGGTGGAAAGACCGCCTACGTTTGCATGATAAGCATTGTTGTAGTTCATATCATCAAGAAACTTGGCCGCAACCATCACACTAGTGATTAGAAGTCTATGTACATTCTGGGAAGTAATCCGAAACCCTGAATTGAGTTGAATCAAGCGGTTGATATGCGCATATGCAACTATAAAAACAGAGGGACTACAGTGCACACACTTGAAAATCCTCTCCAAATACACCGCTGATACTTTAAATATGCTAAAATAACTCGAGGCGGAGCTGACCAGTTTGTATTTGGAGTAGTAATTCTGGATCATACTGCGACAGTCTGATCAAGGCAGAATTACCTTAAATAATACGACCACCTTTCCGGCAACGATAAGAAAATTTCGACCATGTGTCTCTGTCTTTTGTCGGTGGAAAGAAAACCATTCACTGCTTGAAATTTCTGTTCGAGAACCTCTGTGGGTTTGTTGTAGATTAAAGGAACAACCCTGGCACCCTCCGATTCTACGAATTTGACATAAGAAGCCGCGATGTATGAGGCATTAGATGCCGTGCTGAGCTTTTCACGAGCTCCATTCCTTTCGGCTTTGGCATCTTCTGAATTATGGCATCATCTTATGAAGGCAGAAGGATACGCAGAGACTGTTCTGCATTAAGGACATGAATAAAAAGACTAATACACACAAGTAGTACAGTCATGGCCATAGCCATCGCTTCTCGGCTTCTGCCAACAATATCAATCTCCTCTGATTCTGAAATGAATTTAACATTTCTCATATTGCCATGCACTGTGTTACGCAAACCAGGGTGATCGATCTGAAGTCGGCAAAAATAACAGGCATTCAATCATCAATTGCGCCCTCCGTCCCCAATATAACAGGCATTCAATCATGAAGCCATGCCAACACCTTAGAGGAACGTGTAGTCAAAAGAGTAAATGTAAAGAATACTCCTCCTTCAGAATCTTGCCATGTGTCATAAAGAGCTGCAAAGACAAGGGGATTTTTATCTTGAAAATGTATATAGAACAGATGCTTCTTCGCTTCATCCTTTTTTCACTCGTAAAAACCTTCAATTGACACAAGGCAACGACAACTTGGAATAAGTCGACGAAAAGAAGCTTTCTCATAAACCGATTATGATCGAGCATTGGTTTCAAAAGGACCACGATTTTGAGACTTGGGTATGAAACAGAGTTCTGATGGACCTCCGTTGGTGATCATGAGAACCTGCCAGAACAGCTGTGAGCGCAAAGTAAAACTACCACTGGAATGTTCCCCTTCAAAGCATATGCAGACAACGACAAGTCTGCAAGGGATAATACAGGTCCCATGATCTCCTCAGTATGAAGTGACAATACAATCAGAAATCTCATAAGCTATAGCCCCAGCGTTTGCCAGAAACAATGAAGTGACAACAATGAGAATATGCATATTGCAAACGAACCATATCATCCCCTTCCTTCAATGGAGTACAGGCCCACATATAACAGTTTGATAAACCTCGTTTCCTGCAGTGTTTCCATCAATTCACCTTAAATATCTGTCATTTCCCAATTTCGCAGCGCAGCCAATGCAAGGTCAGTGTTTTCGCTACGAAATCACTGAAACAGATGGTGCTGCGAAATTGCTAACGGATTTATGCTCTGCGAAAACACCCTGTCTTTAAGCTAGGCTAAAATTTTTTACAACAGACTTTTCAGTGATAATACAGTCATGAAAGCAGACAAGAACATCTTCTCCTCACCCACAGGGACACCGTTGCACTATCAAGTCAAGCATTCATTCGATCTGACTTCTAGAGCACCTGTACCCAATGGGTCGATATATCATTGCTCCATTCTGGAAGACGCCAAATACAAGAAGTGACATGATCAACATGAGGTATCACACACGTTTCCAGTGGGCAACAAATTCTGGTTGCATCTCTAGAAAGAATGCCTTACAAGATCCCATCAGAAGCTCAAACCACTCTGATATGGTCCTTACACCAGTACCAAGGCTGTGGGAAACAATGCTTTGGAGAACAACATTCCCCCATTCGTTTGCTTGCACCGAGTGTTCAATGTGGATTGCCCTCGACCAAGCCTCGCACCATTGTTGGACAGTTCATAGGTTGTAGAACAGCTCATTAAGGACCAAGTTCAACAAAAGTTTCCTCATCTCATGGAGGAACTCAAAATAGTGGGGACCATTGCTTCCTAAAGGGGGAGTAATTATCCAGGTGGATGTTGGTGGCAACCCACCTAACCCACTTGGACCCCCACAATTGTCTCTATCAGTTTCTCAGTTTCCTTAATTGTAGCACAATTTACTATTTTTAGCAGTTTTTCGAGTCCTAAACTTCCGGAGCCGTTTTGAGGCCCTAAACGACGTTTTTTGGGAAACCTGGGAGCAACATGGGTCCATCGTTCGATATTTCTCTTCCTAAAGTTGTATTCCTCGGATGGATCTTTCTAACGAGGTATTGGGCACATCAAACGGAGATTGTATACCAAAGTTACGACCCAGGGAAGTTGATGTACCAATTTACCCAAATGAGGCCCACTGTTTGGCGTTTCATCTCCTAGGGTTAGGTTTTCGCATGTTTAGGGTTTTCCATTATTTCTCAACAATAAATAGGCCTTCGAGCCTCATTGTAACCACAGTTCAGAGGCATGTAGCTGCCACATCTCTTCTCAAAGATAAGCTGCCATCGCCCTAGCTAGTTTATTTCCATTTCTGTTTGTAAGCATATTTCAGTATCTTATAGTAATTAAATGAAGTATTACTTCTACTGCATCTCTATATGTATGGTTATATCGGTGATTTGCTGCATTCCTGTTTGAATCCGGATTAGTGGTATCAAAGCAGTCTATTTTTTCTTTATTTTTCTTTGCATGTCGCCAATGAGGTCGAGATATAAGGAGTTAGGGCTTGAACTGGTCGAACCTTTGCAAGACCAACATTGCAAATTCCAACGGCCTCCCATGGTGGATGAAAAGAAAGATGAGGGGGCAGGAGATCCTATCAAAATCTTACTCGAAGAAGCCCTCGAGCAACAAAGGAACACGATGATAGAAAAATTTTCCCAGATCCTTCAGTGGCTACCCAAGGGTGATGCATCGGGTCCAACAACTACTTTGGAAATGCCACACCCTTTAAGGTACAAGTTAACTTTGAAATCCCCATATTCGAGGGTTAGATAGATGTAGATGCTGTAGATAAATGATTAAAGCTGCTAGAAGCATATTTTTCTATTCATGATTTTTCCAGTTAGGAAAAAATTATTGTTGCTCTTCTTAAAGTAGCCCCCCACGTCAAGGACTTGTGGGAAACCTACTACGAGGAGAAGGATGAAAATAAGGGTTCACTATTTTCATCTGCACCCACTTGGAATTCATTCTAGGATGCCATCAAGGAGCAATACTACCCTGTCAAAATCTATGAGGTCAAATACATAAAGTGGACCATGCTGCGACAAGGAAGAGACCAAGATGTGTCAGAGTTCACAAGCATTTTTCATACCCTTCGCACATAGTTGGGTATCAAGGATTCTGAACTGCATTTGGTACTCAAATACTGTGGCTGCCTACTGTGGTGAAATAAAATTATAAGTGCAAACATGAACGAATTCCTCTAGCTTGATAATGAGTATAGCCACAACATATACATTCTATGGAAGATTTTCTTAGGTTAGAATCAATCAAGAGGGCCTACCTCTTAGTCGCTTACCCTGCTTGATGATGTCCTCGCTTTCTCACTCCAGTAATCTCTCGCTTCCTTCTTCAAGCTCCTAAAACAATTAAGAAAAAACAACACACAAACATAAAAATAGACAAATTGCATTTCAACCTACTTAATGAGTCAAGAAGCATCAAGACACGAATATGTAATATTACAAAACATGTAGGAAATCAATCGATAGTTGCATATATTAATATCAAAGAGAGATTACAACCATTCATCTTAACATTGCAGTCTTCCTCTGACAAGACCAGGTTCCCACACACTTCTGCTAGCATTCCATGATGACTTCAAACAACAATAGTTTAAAGGCTCTTCCCTTTAGGCTTCACTCCAAACCAAACACATTTCTCCCTCACATGACGTGATGGTTACAACTAGTAACAACTTGCTTCTCTAATCAAAATATCATACTCACACTCAACCAACACTCTAACTAGCTTGTTTTTGGGAAGAAGGGAGGCTTATATAGGAAATATGGATGGGAGATGGATCCTCTTCTCATGGGAGAAGGACTTATCCTTTGAGGTAGTTCCATCATTATAAGGGAAAGGAGCCCAAACTGTCATCCTCGACCCATCCAGCCAAACCATTTACCAGACTTCCGTTATGGAGCTTCTAGAGATGGAAGCTTTGACTCTAATTTAAAAACCTTTCCATAACAGGACCGACGCGATTGGATCACAGCTCAGTCGCACCAATCGGCACAGGGGAGACAAAGGTCATTAGTGTCGGCCTTGTAAATTGGCAAAAACAAAAGTTTCAGGGGAAATGGTGCAAAAGGGAAATGATTCGCTCATGAAGAGGGACATAATGGGAGTTTCTCCATGAAGGCAAAGCATGCGAGGTTCACTTTAGAGGTCCTCCAAGATCAAGGAATGGGGAGTACAGGGATAGTGACAAAATGTAGTGTAACAGATACCCCCTAAAGCGTGAAGGTCGAGCCAGAGTGAGGGATGAAATGCTTTATAAATCAGCGCGGGGAACTAGTCTTTTGTCAGAAAACCTGCAAGAAAGTATAGATACACATACACACACTGAGATATCCGTCAAATGATATATGAATCATGGCATAGACGTAGCCATCTAGAGAATGATCATGTAAATGGATCCAGGTATGGGCGCAGCCATCCGTCAAAGAGGATCATAATGAAACCAAGGTATGGTCGCAGCCATCCCATAATGAGAAGGATCACATATGATAACTCATGGTCTTGTCACAACCATCCATCTGAAAGAGACATGCATATCATCACAATCATGTCACACCATTTTGCAACCTGGAATTGTGTGATATGAGTCCAAGGTCTTGCGCTCCAACACAACCCGATCAAAGTATAGATCCTAGCATGAGAATGGATGTGTTGACATCAAACATGTTAAAAAGTCGCTTCATTACCAGTCAATGATGTAAACTGTTAACAAGCATGAGAGAAACCACCAATAATGACAATGGCCCTCAAGGTACTATCAACACAATTCATGGAATGTGAATATAAGAACTGAAGTCGAACACCCATGAAATCACTCGATCGAAAGCCAATGATGTGAACTTGTCATCGAGTGCAAAGAACTTGCCATTAAGGCATGCAAGCTCTAAGGTACTGGAAGGGAGTCTCTCAGTCAACTTCCTGGATAATGAGCCGAAGTCGACGGAAAGCGATCATGTCGAAGGAGGGCCATAATGAATCCCACATCATCGACGTGAGATGAGAGGATGAAAAATGATTTTGGATGATACAGAGAATCAAAGCTAAGTGTAATTGCAGAAGGACAACTCTTGAACATATCGACAACACAACTAGAAGTTTGACAACTTTTGGATCCATGGGATCGGTGGTCATAATGATGTTGCAGAGATCAAATGGAAGGAAAAAATGGACGGCCCAACCCAGAAAGATCATAGATGCAAAGGAGGATGTCCCAACCCAACACGAAGAAAAGAGTGTCATGTTCAAGAGTAAGCTGTCGACATGACTCGATAGATTTCCACATTTTCCCCCACCATTTCTGGAAAGTACCCCAATTATTTTTCAATCGCAAGCTTAAAGGGGATAGCATATGCTTTCGCTATAAGTTCATCCTTCGGACGAATCCGACCTAGTAATTTTAACGAGCCCTAGGAAGGAGAAGCTTGTGTTCGTCATGGTGGCAAATCCAATGATGTTTAATAGTTTAACGAGTCCTCCAAAGGTGTAACTCGGTATCTTTTTCATGTTTAGAAAATTTTAAAAAAGCACGTAAAAGAAAACTCCACATGGTCCCTTTTCGTGCATTTGTGTCTCTCAAGCCCAAAAAGGTAGAAAACGATATTTGAGAGAACCACTTGACCATTTTAGTCAAGGAGTACTGTTTTCGTAAATAGTGCCTCCCAGCCCGAAAAAGGGGTAAACTTATACTGGGCGCATGACGTTTCACATCCATTAACGAGTTCGAAACGACAAGAGCTCGGCCATCTTTTAGCTTTTAAAGGGTCGAAAAAGAGTTGAAAGCAGACGCCCCATTTTTATTCTCTTTAACGAGTCAAAAAGGGAAAAAATACTCAGAAATATTTTCATATGAGTTTAAAAAGTCAAGAAAAGAGTTGAAATGTGACTCATCCTGGAGGAGCGAGTGGTATAAACGGTAGCAACTAGTTCTAGCAATGGTGGAACTTCTCAAAACATGTAATGGTCAAGAGGCTAGCTAATAAAACCACTCATTTTTGCGGTCCCTCAGAAAAGGAAAAACAACAAAGTGAAAGCATATGATTGGCCAACGAGATGGTGGCGATCGAATAAAACAACTAAGGCTCATCTAGCAGAAATCAACTGATTAAAATGGCAATCACGATATGTAAATCGGGCATGGGTTCATTGTTACACAAGCTTGAACTATGGAGAACTATGCTTGGATTTGGTTTCATGTTTACACAAGCTTGAAATGACAAACTATGCTTTCTATAAGTTTGCATGCCCCCAGCATAATGAAAATCGAGGTACATGCCCCCCAAGCTTCATTTCAATCAACGAGATGGATGGAATGAAGGTTCCCTTTCAAGGTCTAGGAAATACTCGATTGGGATTTTATGAGATCTTAAAAAAAAGCCTCAATTTGGAAAAGGGATTTGCTTCATTTATTAATGAGGTTGACACGGTAAAAGAACTATCGTCAAAACCCTTGTTTCATTTTTTAATGAGCTTGACACAAGATGTTAGGTCCCTATAATACAAGTGATTCCCCCATTACTATTGTTGTTGTATCTCTTATTGTTATTTTTGTGACCCTATTGTCCCCATATTGTTATTATTGTGCCCCATAGAATCCCTCTATTGTTACTTTTGTGCCTTTATATTATTATTGTTAGGTCAGCTTGGTTATATTGAGACCCCTTAGACTCCTATATATAGAAAGGAGGTTTTGTCATTTGAATCATCCAAGAATTTTTCATTTGTGTAATGTAAAGGAGGTTGCCCCCTCGAAGAGGCTGAATTCTAAGGCATTGATCTATCTTTTCTATCTTTTTGTGAGCTGATTTCATAACATTTTGTATCAAAGCTTTGGATTCTAGGGTTTTGCTGCTCCAAACAGGTCACCTCATTCATTGGAGAAGGCATTTAGGTTGGAAAGAATAATGGAAAGCAAAATTATGGCAACAAGGAAGCCTACCACTCACAATCATAAAGATGGAAGTGTTACTGCCCCTAGCCATCCACAACCTACAAGGTTGACACCACAACAATTGGAAGAAAAAGGAGCAAAAGGGCTTTGTTACAGTTGTGATAGCATATACACTAAAGGTCATAAGTGTGCCGAGAATAAATTATTTTACATAGATTGTGAAGAGGAGGAAGAAAAGGAACAAGAAACGTCACAAGAAGAGGATATACACCCGGAACAAACCCTTGAAAAAGAAGAAATGAATATGACCATATATTGTAATGCATTGGCTGGAATTACCACTCCTCAAACTACCAAGATAGAAGGGCATATCAAGAAGAAAAAGGTAATAGTGTTGATTGATTTGGGAAGTACCCATAATTTTATTCATTGTAAGATAACCAAGGAACTCAATTGCTTCCTATATCCAGCACCAGAGTGTCAAGTGATGGTTGCAAGTGGAGGAACCATAAATTGCTCAGGAAAGTGCCATAATATCAAGCTATCCATGGGAGAATATGTATTGAATAGCCCAATGCTTTCCATTCCAATGGGTGGTGTTGATGTACTAGGATTCCAATGGCTACAATCCTTGGGTACAATAGCTTTTAATTTTCAAGAACTTTTCATAAAATTCTCTTCAAAAGGAAAGGAAGTTGAATTAAGGGGTATCGCAGGGAAACCAGGAAAGATAATCAGCTCTAATAGAATGACAACACTTCTAAAGAAAGAACAACGAGGCATAATTGCACAATTATGTTCACTAGAGGTTCCCATATCAAAGTCATCCATTTCTCCAGATCTCCGAAAAGTCTTGGAAAATCATTCCAAGGTATTTGAAACTCCCAAAGGCCTCCCACCTATTCGTGATCATGATCATGCTATTAATTTGGTTCAAGGAAGTGTTCCTCCAAACATCAGGCCTTACAGATATCCCTATGTCCAAAAGAGTGAAATTGAACGTATGGTTGCAGAAATGCTAGAGGCTGGTATAATTCAACCTAGTCAAAGTTCTTTCTCTGCTCCAATAGTATTGGTTCACACGAAGGATGGATCATGGCGCATGTGTCCAGATTATAGGGAGCTCAACAAGATCACTATTAAAGATAAATTTCCCATTCCTGTTACTGATGAATTATTGGATGAATTGCATGGATTAATTTACTTTAGCAAGTTGGATCTTCATTCAGGATATCATCAAATTAGAATGAATACTGAAGACATTCCAAAAACAACATTTAGAACTCATGAGGGTCATTATGAAATTTTGGTCATGCCTTTTGGCCTTACTAATGCACTTTCTACATTTCAAGGTTTGATGAATTCCATTTTCAAACCCTTCCTTAGAAAATTTGTGTTATTATTTTTTGATGATATACTAATCTACAGCAAGTCTTGGAAAGATCATGTCCAACATGTTGACATGGTGCTCAAACTATTGGAGGAGAAACAATTATATGCAAAAACATCCAAATGTTTCTTTAGAGTACAAGAGGTGGAATATCTGGGTCATATTGTATCACATGAAGGTGTTAAGGTAGACCCTAGCAAAATTAAAACCATTAAGGAATGGAAAATCCCCACAGCCATAAAACATCTACGAGGATTTCTCGGGTTGACAAGGTATTACCGCAAGTTTGTTAAGAATTACGGGAGAATAACAGCACCTCTAACAACATTATTGAAGGAAGATGCATTTTCATGTCCTCCAGAAGCAACAAACGCCTTTAAACATCTTAAAAAGGCAATGTGCGAAGCAGCAGTCTTATCTACGTCGAACTTCACAAAAACCTTTATTGTGGAATGTGATGCCTCAGGAAATGGAATTGGTGTTGTTTTAATGCAAGAAGAAAGACCCATTTCTTTCGAAAGTCATCCAATCAAAGGAAAGTATTTACACATAGCTATTTATGAGAAGGAAATGTTGGCAATACTACATGCACTTAAGAAATAGCGACCCTAGCTAATGGGAAGACACTTCAAGGTAAAAACAGATCATGATAGTCTTAAATACCTTTTTAGAACAAATATTATCTTCATAAGAGAAACAAAAATGGGTCACAAAGGTGTTGGGTTATGACTTTTAAATCGTCTACAAAAAAGGGAAGCAAAATGTTGTGACAAATGCACTCTCAAGAAAGGATGAGGATGTGGAAGCATTTCTTCGTGCTATTTCTATTATCCAACCAGATTGGATAAATGAAGCAAGGGATGAATGGAAGAATGATAAGGAAGTGTGGGCACTCATTCAAAAGATACAACAAGATCCCAGTAAATATTATACATTTAGCTGGAAAAACGATTCATTATGGTACAAGGATCAGTTATACCTATGTAATAATTCCCAACTCAAACAAAATATTCTTAGGGAATTGCACACCTCTCCCTTAGGAGGGCATTCAGGATTTCTAAAAACCTACCACAGGGTTAAGAAGTATTTTTTTGGATGGCCTTAAATCAGATATTCAAAAGTTTGTGGTGGAATGTTTGGTTTGCCAACAAAATAAAGTTGAAACAATTAAGACCCCAGGACTATTACAACCCTTATCCATTCCAAGCCAACATTAGGAGGAGGTTTCCATGGATTTTATCACAAGTTTACCCAATTCCAAAGGAAAGAGTGTTATCATGGTGGTAGTTGATAGACTTACCAAGTATGCACACTTTTGTGCATTATCTCATCCATTTAAAGCGATTACAGTTTCTACTGCATTTATGGAAAGAATTCAAAAGCTACATGGAAACCCAAATGTTATTGTAAGTGACAGAGATCCCATTTTCACTGGAAATTTTTCGACATAATTATTTTCTTGTCTTGGTACTCAGTTAGCTCATATCTCATCTTATCATCCTCAATATGATGGGCAAATTCAGATATTAAACAAATGTTTGGAAGGATATCTTCATTGCTTTGTATATGATAAACAGACACAGTGAGTCAAATGGTTACCTCTGGCTGAATGGTGGTATAACACTTGCTTCCATACTGCAGCAAAAATGATCCCATTTATGGCACTTTATGGATATCATCCACCATCCATCACATCATATTTAAGAGAAAATTCTAAGGTTCAAGCAGTGGAAGATCACATTGAGCATAAGAAACAAGTTCTCCAACTCTTAAAGGATAATCTCACCTTGGCGCAGAATAGAGTGAAATAGCAGGCATATCAACATCGCATCGAAAGAAGTTTTGATGTAGGTGATTGGGTATTCCTACAACTACAACCATATAAACAAATGTCCCTCAAGCAAGCTAAGAAGGATAATAAATTATCACCAAATTATTATGGTTCATACAAGGTGTTGCAAAAGATAGGTACTATGGCATACAAATTGGAGCTTCCTACATCTTCCCGAGTGCACTGAGTTTTCCATGTTTCATGCTTAAAGAAGGTTATAGGTTGCAAGCTTCCAGTTCAAACAACATTTCTAGAACTTGATGAGGAAGGGAAAATCATATTGGAACTTGAAGAAGTCAAAGAAACAAGAACTCGAAAACTATGAAATTGATCAATTTCAGAGTATCGTATCAAGTGGAAGAACTTACCCATTGAAGATTTGTTATAGAAATTTTTCGGCACTGCAACCCCAATCATAAATGTCCATAAACTAAAGGCTCCTAAGTCCCTAAAAGTGTTGCTTCACTCCCTAAAGGAACAAGGTCCGCTGATTACATCATCTCCCATAAGTTCTCCATAGAAAACTGCTCAGAACTACTCAAAACTGGACCATACAGAATGTCCAATGCAGGGGGTCTGATGCATATCACCTACTCAATGTAAAGGGTGCGATGCATATTGGAAAGCCCTTCTGTAGGGTGCGATGTGCGAGAATGGAAAAATGGCAGAGACAGTTTGCGAGGTGGAGGATCATAGAATCTTCCAGAAACTTCTCCTCTGACACTTGCCTCTCTGAATTCGCCTAGGGATGAGTAAGAGATCATCAATCTCCAAGTGGAATCAAGAACTATCGGAGAGAGGACACTAATAAAAAACCCAGAAGCTGACTCACCCCCCTACAGTCATCTATATATGGATCCCTCATCACAGAGATCCAAAGGCTGGAATCTTGTATCTTGTAAGGAAGTGCTATTGGTTTCCTGGTGCAACATCATAGTGTTGGGTGATCTAAGCTTTACATGAGGTGAAGAAGGGATTTCTTGCTGGAGGATGATGTTGGGTCAGAACAATTGGTTGTAATCCTCTTTGCTATTCTTGATATTAATAAAGCTATTCAAGTTTTCCTCCACATTCTTGTATGTTTGATGATATATGCATTTGTGTGGCCAATACATATCTGGTCCTGTATTGCTTATGTTTGTAGATCTCTGTTCTTCGATAGTATTATGCTGCTTTGATTCCACAGGTGCTCTTTGAAGCTGGGTAGACGAAGAAGAAGCGGCAAAGATCTATCAGAAAGGAGAGGAACCAGGCAAGGAACCAAGCGCAAGACTAAGGTTGGTGTCCTTTGTTCCCCTCTTATCTACTTCTCATAAAGGAAAGCGAAAGTAGTTTTAACTTGTTTGTTTCTAAGATAGCTACCAGTCTTAGTGGGATTAGCAGCTCTAAGTGGACACTATTCCCAATAACAAAATGGTGACTCCGCTGGGGAACGAATAGATTGTTTGCTAGTATATATTTGTTTGCTTTATAAACTTACAGACGGAGCCTGAAGTCAAGCCAGCTAGCCTTCGAACTGCATTTTCTATGCAAGTGCAAAGTAGATCAATGCTGCTTCAATCTATCTCCGGGTTTTGTTTATAAATTGAACAATCGATCTGCAAACACTCTAATTTCCCTAGTGGTGGCTCTAGTAACCTCCTTAGATAAATCCCTGTGAACAATTCTTGCTCGGCCTAAATCCTTGAACTGAACTGCAAATTGTGACAAAAGACCAAGTAGAAGTCTCGCACTAGTACCATCGCACCCTCTCTTCAAGGTAGTTTGTATGCATCGCACCTCCCATGTGCAGTAGGTGAGATGCATACTGGATTCCCTGTGTAACAGGTGCGATGGTCAGAGAAGGTTAATTTTGCCTTCAGACTTTGGTTTTTCTTCACTCTTTTTAGATCTATTCAGGAGTTTTGCTGTCTGTGGTCAGTATATCTCTGTGGAAACCCCCTTCCTTTCCATCATTCCACCTCCATTGTGCAAAGAACTGTAAATTTTTTTATGTATTGTGTGCCATTTTCAGTTCTCTTTTACAAAGAAGTAGCGTAATCAGACTGTCGTTTCTTGATCTGAAAGTGTCGCAAGTGTCGTTTTCAGTCATAGAAGAGAATCCCATTGTTCTTGATAGTCGATTATACTATTACTATTATATGTGATTTGAATTAGTATTTTTTCAAGTGTCAAAATTAGTTTTCAATTCGAAATTGAAAAGTGTCGTCGTTATCTTCACTTCGTTTTGAAAAGAAATTTGTTAGTATTGTCGCTTTGGAAAGATAATTCAGATTTGCACTTAGCGTTCTTCTTGTCATTCACACATTAAGAAGGCTAAAAACAAATACATGCATGTGCATTTGCATTTAGACTACTTGTTGGTTTGATTTAGGACAGTGCATTTAGTGTGTGCTCTGTGCTCTTTGTTGAAAGACCCTCAGTTCTCTTTCCTTAGTAGCTAGGATTTTCATTGCAAAAGAAGATTAAACGATTGTTTATCATCTTAGGCTGCATTTTAGGAATTGTATATATACATCACACGGTAAACCTGAAAGGAAAATTTCTTAAACAAGATCAACCATAAAATAAATTTAAAGAACCTAAAAACGCATTGGAACCTAACGCACAACATCTAGAAGTCTAGGCTAGAGACGTATTCCGGCGTCGTAAAGCCTGGTAACTGTCGCTTTCATTGTTGGTTGGGTGATTCCTCCTATTTGAGACGACAAGTGCCAGTATGGACTTGTGCTCCCACGTACCGTCGATTATATATTGGGAGACCACAATAGGCTATATCCTTTATCCTTAGGAAGCCGTGTCTGCCGCCCTATTGTTCGCAATGCACTGAACACAACATTCAGGAAGATTCACTGCCGTACCGTAAAAAGTATTCTGCGGTTTTGCAATTGGTTTGGTAATCCCTCTATCTAGATTTCCAGAGTAGTCTCTTTCATTCCTTTTCAGACTCCTTAAAGGAAAAGGTCCATCTGAGCACTTGTCACTTCAGGCTCATTAAAAATCGAAGGCGACTAGAGTCATCTTTTGTTTTTTCTCGACTCTTAAAAATTGAAAAAACAAGTTGTGTCAAAGCGTCTAAAATTTATTTTAATCGGAATAACATCATTGTTCCCTCGTTGGTCTTTAGGTTGAGAAAAATGGAGTCTACCAACCAAGGATTTCCCCTTGGAGGAAATCCTAGTCCTTTCTCCTCTTGGGGAGATGTTGGTGCACCCCATATGGCCACATTGTCACTTCCAGGGTTGACGATTGGCTTGCCCATATGGCTCTTCTCTACCTCTGTCATTCAGAATACCGTAATTCCTGAGCAATCAAGTCAGCAACTAGATGATACTAGAGTTACCCCCAAACCTTCTACTTTGTTCGCTTCTCCCTCTCCTCCTTCCTCTTCACTTGATGAAGCTAGTAAATCTAAAGATCAAGTACCTGAGAAGAAGAAGAAGCGGAAGGAGAAAAAGGAAAAGAAGAAGAAGGAGCCAAAAGCAAAAGTGGACAACCATGCATCGTCTAGCGAAAATCCTCACACTCCACCGTCTAAACCTAAATCTCCATGCGTCATTTGTAGAGGAGACCACTATCATCGAGATTGTGCTTGCATCCCTCAGATCTTAAGGGACTGGTCTCCTTGTTTGCACAATCAGGTGTCATCAACCTCTGATGATCATGTTGAAAGTACACCGTCAACCAGTGAAAGTGAAGTATCTGGACAGAAAAGGAATTGCAAATTTCCTTGTAAACTGTGTGAAGACGATCACGTCGTCCACCGTTGTCCCTTCCTAGCTAAAAGAGCTTTGGATGACCGTGCTGCTTCACCCCTACGACTCCCTCCTGGATATAAGAAACTCTTGTCGAGTCCATCACTGATTAAAAATCCGACTGACAGACCATTATTCTCGGTCGAAGCATCTATCATTGAGGATAAACCCTCTAAATCTATACCAGATGAAAGTCAAAAGATTGAGGCGACAGTTGACCCAGTGTTACCTTCAGAAGGTCCATCTTCAAATGATATTATCACTGAAGGGAATGAGAATGACACCGTTCAAATTATTTTCGTAAACACTGATTCCGATGAACATGGGGGCAGTCTACCCGCTCCTTTACCGCAGGAAAGAAGTTCGTCAGAGTTGTATCTGGTCGTCTATTCGGTCCCACCTCCAAGCAACCTAGTCGTTTCCTTCGACTAGAATCTACTAGCCAGACCCCGTTTACCAGCTAGTGTACCATTCCGAATCATTGTACAAGCTTATAGAATGGTCCTGGCTGGTACCATCATAGATGAAGGGGCTTCTGTGAGTATCCTTTCCTCGACTGCTTGGAAATCGCTTGGTTCACCATTGCTTCTGCCTGAGATGAGAAATATGACAGGCTTCGACAAAGGAACCAGTCGACCATTAGGGATCCTTCCCAGTGTGCCCATAGCATTGAGAAGGAAAATCGTTTACATGAACGTGATGGTAGTCCAAGGACCCCTAGATTATAATCTACTCCTTGGGTGCGACTATATTTATAGCATGGGAGCCATTGTCTCCTCACTCTTTAGAGTAATGTGTTTCCTGCATGAAGGCCGAGTGGTCCAGCTCGTAGACCAGCTTTCATTCCCCGGCTCACACATAGGTAATAGTCAAATGCCATCCCTAAATGGTCTTTTCACGTAAGGAATGTCTCATCAATCTCCAGTCCGTCCACCTGAAGAGCGCGAGTGATTCGGGAGGACATGACTGAAACCCATGGGGCATGCACCCTGGTTTGCTTCGGCAGGAAAACCTTGGGTATAGGGTAAAGTTTCCGCGAAGGATATATGACTAGTCTGACACACCCATCCATTTAGGAAAATGGGATTAGACTGGAATAAGATTCCCTTGTCAAAGTTATGTGAGTGGAGGTGACCGCGCCATTCAACTTTGTCTATTTCGATAGGCATCGCCAAGGAAGTGTTTTGTCTACGACGTGGGTGAAGAAATCTTGCAAATGCAAGAAATTTCATATGGTAACATGGAAACTTTACTTCGCTATACTTGGGGACATGAAAACTCCTTGTGCACAAGTGAAAAGCGACCAATGTAACGCTAAATCTATAAATCCGCTAATTTCAGCCGCTTAAGTTAGGTGAATGGTCTAATCGACCGTTCACCTTCGCAGGGGCCGATGGCGCCGGTGGAGTAAAAGGAAGAAGATTTTCCTACCTAACCTTAGTAGTTAACTAACCCCTAGGACAGTAGTTGGTCGTCCCTAGCTTGCATACGAGAGGCAGCGGAGAAAAGTTTCGAATGGTGCAAGCTCCTTAAAAATTGAACCTATCGATGAGACATCCCTATTATACAACTGGCACGAGCAATTTTTACGTGGAGTTCAAGCTCATTAAAAGTTAAACATAAGCAATGAGAAAATGTTTCCCCCATAGTTTAAGCTCATTAAAAAATGAACCAATTTCTAGTAAATGACCTGTGAATGCATTATCATGGAAATGGTCATACGTTTGAATGACTTACTTAACGCAGTTGAATCCCAAAAATGATATCTAATATAATGCATTATCATCAGCTTTTAAGCCTTGGTCGTGTTCTCATCATCACCTCCACTTTTTAGCCGATCATACGCCTCCATTTGATTGTTTTCCCTTTTGAGGAACAACTGCGATGAGTGATCTTGCTAGCCATCCTTGTGACACTGCCATGATTGGAAAATTCCAAACCTTACCTGGAATCAGCTGCTACCCGAAATTATCACTCATTCCTCAAAAAACGAGTCTCCTTTAAGCTCTTTTCACCTGACTTGTAAAATATGAAAAGATTGCCGAGCGATTGGCCTCTCTGGCTCATTAAAGTCATTGGAAGTGCTATCCCTCCTCTAGATTTTAATCATTTTGGAGCTGAGGGATTATTAAACAAAAAGATAGAGCGCTTTTCTTGTTCATCTCGTTAAAACTATCGAAAATTCATCCCTTTCGTATTATTTTACGCTTTTCCGGACTTAAGGGATTATATGACGAAAAAGAATCATTGGAGTTTCCTTTCTGTCCCTTTTCAGACTCTCTAAAAATGAAAAAGGACCAAGTTGTCATTGTCGTTAAACTCATTAAAACCAATAGCGACAAACTTGTCTAAATGGACGAGAACGATTTTCACTGTCGCTACGCTCGTTAAAACATAGCGACGGGTTCGCCTGAAGGGCGGATTATAGAACAAGCATATGTTATCCTCCTCAAGCTTGATAAAAATAAAGAGGTACTGGTTAGCAATGACTGGGGAAAATTGGGAAGAAAACTTGAAGAAACTTTATTGGTAGCAAGTCGCTCTTGAACATGACACTTTCACTCCACATCCGAGTTGGGTTGGGTTATTCCGTTCACCAGTCATATCACCATTGGTCCATCACACCATCCATATTTGGGGTTAATGCTACCAATCCATTTTCAGTGTCGCCGGTATGTTCAAGAGAAGTCGCTCAGAGAATTCACCTGTGTCTCATCTGCTGCAATACATTCATGCTCCATTCTTTCATGACCGCCCCCTGAACCATGTATCATCAGATCGTTTTCACCTCCAAAATCATTTGCTCCATTCTGTGTCATAGATGTTGGATTCATTAAGGCCCTCTTACGACGGGTCACTTCTTGTCGACATCAGCTCATTATCCAAGAAGTCAACCTAGGAACAACTCTTTTCAGTACTTTGAAGCTTGCATGCCTCAATGGCAAGTTTCTCACTTTCAGAGACAGGTTTACATCAATGGCCTTCGACCGAGAGATTTTGCGTGGTGTTCAATGCCAAGTCCCTTTTTCACACCACGCGAATTGTACTGTAGTACCTTGAGGATCATTTTCATTATTGGTGATTCCTCTCGCGCCTGTTAACAGCTTACATCATTGGCTGGTAATCAGGCAATGTCTTTCCATGTTCGACTCCAGAACATCTTTCACATGGATCGACTTGTACTCCGAGTGAAGATTGAACGAGTTTTGAAGACCCCAGATCTAGTTTCATCCATCCGGGCTGCGATATATTCAGGAATATAAAGACATCAAATGTACATCATTGCCGAATAGATGATCATCCAAATCAAAGGATGATGACTCCGTCTGAATCATCAGTCTGCTACACAGACGGTTGTCTGTCTTATGTACATGAAAATGAATTTATAAAGTTGAGCATGGGAATGCCTGCCTCAGCTAGATCATGAAAAGTATTATGAAGATAATGTATTGTATTGTATCTTATTACAGGTCACCTTCCAGCTCGAAAGAACTTCGGATCCTCATGATAAAGCATTTCACTCAACATCAAAAGATTAACGACCTCATGCTTTAGGGGGCAACTATTATAGACATTTTTGGGCACTGCAACCCCAATCATAAATGTCCATAAACTAAAGGCTCCTAAGTCCCTAAAAGTGTTGCTTCACTCCCTAAAGGAACAAGGTCAGCTGATTACATCATCTCCCAGAAGTTCTCCACAGAAAACTGCTCAGAACTACTCAAAACTGGACCATACAGAATGCCCAGTGCAGGGGGTGCGATGCATATCACCTACTTAATGTAAAGGGTGCGATGCATAATGGAAAGCCCTTATGTAGGGTATGATGGGCGAGAATGGACAAATGGAAGAGACAGTTTGCAAGGTGGAGGATCATAGAATCTTCCAGAAACTTCTCCTCTGACACTTGCCTCTCTGAATTCGCTCAGGGATGAGTAAGAGATCATCAATCTCCAAGCGAAATCAAGAACTATCAGAGAGAGGACACCAATAAAAAATCCAGAAGCTAACTCACCCCCCTACAATCATCTATATATGGATCCCTCATCATAGAGATCCAAAGGTTGGAATCTTGTATCTTATAAGGAAGTGTTGTTGGTTTCCTGGTGCAACATCATAGTGTTGGGTGATCTAAGCTTTACATGAGGTGAAGAAGGGCTTTCTTGCTAGAGGATGATGCTGGGTCAGAACAATTGGTTGTAATCCTCTTTGTTATTCTTGATATTAATAAATATATTCAATTTTTCCTCCACATTCTTGTATGTTTGATGATATATGCATTTGTGTGGCCAATACATATCTAGTCATGTATTGCTTATGTTTGTAGATCTTTGTTCTTCGATAGTATCATGCTACTTTGATTCCACAGGTGCTCTTTGAAGCTGGGTAGATGAAGAAGAAGTGGCGAAGATCTATCAGAAAGGAGAGGAACCAGGCAAGGAACCAAGCGCAACACTGAGGTTGGTGTCCTTTGTTCCCCTCTTATCTACTTCTCATAAAGGAAAGAGAAAGTAGTTTTAACTTGTTTGTTTCTAATATAGCTACCAGTCTTAGTGGGATTAGTAGCTCTAAGTGGACACTATTCCCGATAACAAGATTCCACATGGGAGGATGATAATTTTATACAGAAGCATCCAGAACTACTCAAGCGTTGAGTACAACACTTTTTTGAAAGAGAGGGGCATGTTAGGTCCCTATAATACTAGTGATTCCCCATTACTATTGTCATTGTATCCCTTATTGTTATTGTTGTGCCCCTATTGTCCCCATATTGTTATTATTGTGCCCTATAGAATCCCTCTATTGCTATTTTTGTGCCTTTATATTATTATTGTTAGGCCGGCTTGGTTATATTGTGACCCCTTAGACTCCTATATATAGAAAGGATGTTTTGTCATTTGAATCATCCAAGAATTGTTCATTTGTGTAATGTAAAGGAGGTTGCCCCCTTGAAGAGGCTGAATTCTAAGGTGTTGATCTATATTTTCTATCTTTTTGTGAGTTGGTTTCATAACACAAGACAAGGAACTATGCTCATGACACCTTGATTCATTTTTTAACAAGCTTGACACAAGACAAGGAACTATGCTCATCTCTTTTTTCATTTTTTAACTAGGTTAACACAAGACCAGGAACTATCCTCATCCCTTGTTTCATTTTCTAACGAGATTGATACAAGACCAAGAATTATCCTCACCCCTTGTTTCATTTTTTAAAGAGGTTGACACAAGACCATGAATTATCCTCACCATTTGATCATGGACACTACAAGAACATGGCCCCCAAGAGGTCCTCACTAGATGGAAGAACCACGCTCTAGGAGGAATACATGTCATTTGGTACCAAAATCAAATCGGGTTCCAATGCCCTCAGTACATAATGTACTATACCATCTGTGTGATCATTAGCAGAGGTGGAGACGGAATGGGTAGCCACATAATTAACCTGTGGCAGGGAAGGTACTGCTTGCAAACAAGAGCCGATAGGGGATGATTGTTACAAAAGAGGCACCTGGTGACCAATAAACGACAATTGATCAATGGCCACTATTCTCCCTTCGTGTGGAAAATAAACCACGTGAAAGAGTGAAGAAATAAGAGGTCCCATGACATAAACATAGTCGCGTCCAAGGCGAATATTGAAATCTAAGGGACCTTGGACTACCATCACATCTATATAGACAGTCTTTCCTCCCAAAGTAATAGGGAACTTCGAAAGGATCCCCAAGGGTTGACTGGTTCCTCCATTGAAAGCCAACAGATTTTGGGTGACAAGCGCAAACTGTGGGGAACCCAAATCTTGCCAAGTAGTATAAGACATGATGCTAACATACGTACCTTCATCTAATATAGTTCCAGGTACTACCATATTATAGGCTTGTACTGTGATCTGGAAAGGTACATAAGATGGAAGGCAGAAAGTAGTCAATGGACCCCAATCAAAAGAGACAACATAACTACTTGGTGGGGGTATCATATGATTGCCCCCATGCTGTACAGGAATAGGAGAAGGACTCTCCTGAACAACTAGGATAGGAGGGTCACTCTTCGATTCATGAGAATATGAGGAGATGAGAAGAACATGAGAAGTATGATTACCACTCTCTTCCGAGACAAAGTGAGCAACTGGTGGCGGAACCAAGCCGACACTATTTTCGACCAATGGTTGGTCAGAAATGGACACAAAAGAGTTTCGCTCAAGAAGAGCAGGACGGGAAAGAGATGAATCCAAGTCAATCTCTTTATCAACCAGGATAGGGTTAGAAGAAATCTTGTGATAACCAACAAGACGTTGAGGTTGAGGAGCTGTCAGGTTTTACAAAACTTTGGAAGCTTTATCCATAAGAGGACAAAGGTCAAGAAGATGATCTCCTTTACATAACCTACAGCAGAATCTGATCTTCCTTTTCTTCTTACTATCACTAGCATGGAAAATTTTAGGGGCTAATGTTCGCCCAGTGGGCTAATTTTCCATGATTTTTCCACAAAAAAGATTCGCCAATTTCCAATTTTATAAAAGACGATTCGCCCAAATTTTAGAATATAAAATTATTTTACCTTAAAAATCGCCAACATTATATAGAGACTATATATAAAATAATTATAAATTTGATTAATTTTACAAATATATCAATAAACATTTATAATTTGCATATTAGGGATTAGTGAGATTCGCCAATGTTTTAAACTTCAAGAAAATTTTCCATCCTTAAAATTTTCCTTGAATTCACTAGTCGAGCGTGCAACATCGACATGATCTATAGAGGTTAATGGGGATGGTCGATCTAGATTTTGAGACCATGCCTCTAAGACTCTAGGGACACCAGGACCATCTCAAAGGAGATGGTCACCCTTACAAAGCCTGCAAGGGAATCTGACCTTCTGTGGAGGATCAGAAGGTTTGTCTACGAGAGGTGCATTTGGAACAATAGTTTCATGGTTAGCCTTTTGCTTATCTGACTTCTTCTTCTTCTTCTTAGCCTCCTGGTTACTAGAGTTGAAACTTTCACCAGGCGTATTACACAGTAATTTGTCGCTGACCCTGTATCCCTTGATCTCGGATAAAGTCAGTCCCTGAGCGACATCTCATTCTGTGTCATACCTCAAAAAAATGTGTCTACATCTTCCCAATCATTCAAGAAGATTAACAAATGCTCTTTAATCCTGAAGACTGACCCTTTTTACCCATGTTTCAAGATCATCGAAAGTAAACCCCATTCTACCTGTGACGATTTTCTGTAATGAACTAGAACATCGCAACGTCGTCGCAGGGGTACATCTGTTCTCTGTGACGGTCAAATTTTAGGCCTCGTCGCAAGTCCTCAATATCTTCCTTGCAATGATAGCTCTGAATACACTGTTTCCCCACGATGTTGTCTCTAAGTCCTAGTGTTTGACTCGCGACGACCCAGATATGGAAAATTAGTTCAAACATAAAGCTTTTGGGTGGTTCTAGAACTGGTTGTTGGGTCAAGGAACTTTGCTTTTCCTCCTTTGGGATCCACCTTTTGGGAAACCTCCCTTGAGGATAAGCTCCATCTCCCTCATTTATTGAGGCTCCTCCTCTTATAAAAACAGTTCCCATTGCTATGATCAACTAGTTCTTAGTTTTTGGTTTGGAGAAAATTAGCTAGTTTTGGTGTGAGATTGATAGTTTGCAGTGTGAATTATTGAAAATCTAGCAATTGGTTGTGGATTGCCTTAGCCTTGTACTAGTGATTTTGAGTGAGAGAGAGAGTTATCAACCTCTTGGGAGACCCTTTTTGAGAGTGAATGCTTGAAGAAACATACTGGCTGGACCCTTCGAGGAATCTTGCAACGTCAAGGCTTGGCTGTAAGATTTGCTTTTATTCATTTTAGTACAATCAATGGTGATTTCCTATGTTATGTGTAAAATATATTTGATAGCTTATGGTTCCTTAACTCTGTAAGTGAATAGTTCATTGTTGTACTCTGTTATGTCTTCTGTTGTTCTCTTGTGTTGTTTCAGGTGAATCACTCATAAAGGAAAAGAAAACAATAGTTGAAGCAGTGCAACGAAAGCTCCATCGAACACTGGTTTGAGGTAGGCTCTTTCAACAATGGTTGTTTAAGTAAATTATCTATTTTTTTGTATCGTTGTGACTAGACCCACTCTAGGTCTAGAGGGGTTGCCTTTGTCCACAGAGGGAACATTACCTACATCACAAGTTGGCGACTCCACTAGGGAGTCCTTTGTGTGTTGTCTCTTGTTTTGCTCTTGATTTGTTTTTTATTGAATTACATAGTGTCTCTTGTTTTTTGGGGCTGAGGCATCAGTGTTCTAGGTTACTTGAATCAATTTGGTAGTCCCTCTCACTATCTGTGAGATAAGTCTGGTGTCCTTCAGGTGTTTTTCTTTGTTTTTTCTCTTAATTGAGATCGTCGTTGTTTATAGCTTAACAGATGCGATGAGTCGCGCCTGTCCTATTTGGTCAAGATGTACATCGTGAATATCCTTTCATACAGTTGCAACGATTCTTGAAATTGTACCGTCACCGAAGATAGGTGTACACTTGCGATGACGTCGCCCGGTTGCTAGATTTGTGCTTGTGATGATTCGGGTTTCATCTCAAGTTGCTAGTTCAACCCCTACAATGATTCCTGTAATGTTGTTTTCATAGCCTTACCTTCTGGATTAGCCAATACTTCTTGTCCCCTACTGTCTCTTGTCCCTTATCACTCTTGTTTTGACTGTATTGTGTTAAGGAACTTTCTCCTTGGTTTCTTTTAGTAAGTGTAGAGCCTCTACTTTACACCTTATCATCCATCATTACCTACTGTTTTCATCACTTTCCTCTCTCTTTTGCCTCCTTTTCCACCCAGATCATTACATTAGTTGTCATTAAACATGATCAAGTGAGCTTTGCTAATGGGTGACTGTTTTGTTTAGTTTTTGACATACTTACAAGCATTCCGCAGCCATCTGCTGATTCCGCAGCCATCTGATGATCCCGCAACCATTTTGTTGATCTCAAGGTTCAACGTGCTATTTTGCAGAACGAGCCACGTGGGCATGTTGGAATATATGTGCTCGAGGTTCCTATGCCATCAGTTCAGCCAGCCACGTCATCTGTACCTCCGGTCAAAGGGGGTCAAGTTACGGTCAAATAAAGGCAGCTTAACGTTGATGCGTAAGCTGTTTGGTCACGTCGGTGGAAAAGATGATTTGTCCGTGTTTTGTAAGCTGTGGGGAACATGATCCAATGCTGGATTCATTGCCCATAACGACCAGGACCTCCAGCTCGACCATGAAGCATATGACGTGTTCCCTGCACCTTTAATACGCATGATATTCAGTTTATTTTATGTTTTATGCTTTACGCATTAGGCCATCTTGCAGATGCCTATAAATACTTGCGTCTGCGTACGCTTATGTTAAAAAAACTTTTTAGCTGCTGTAGTTTATGAACTTGTGAGAATTTTAGCACCTTTCTGAACTCTGTTTTTATAAAGCTGTTCCAGCACTTTTGACTATGTATTTCTGCATATGAAGTAATGGAAACAGTGCAGTTTTGAAGTTTTAAAGCATCTGAGTTTTCTGTGGGTTGTATGGATGGAGGGCGCCCGTTCATGACTGCCCTTGTATAAGTATTTCATGTTTATACTTCTGCAATTTCTTTATTTCACATACAACATTTCCTTTTCTTGAGTTATGTACAGCTTGATTTCTTTTCATTGCTACAGCCTTTATTTTCACTGATCAGATTTGCTTCTTTGCAAGTTTTCACCCGGGATTGAGTGTGTTGTATTTGCTTTAATATCTAATGGTAGTTGCAGTTGTCTTATTCGTAATGCTGCCCTTTTTGCTCTGTTTTCTAGATTAGTTTTTAGCTTAGTTTTACAAGTTGGATGCTAACTAATTTATGTTCTCTTTATCATGAATGGTTTATCTTTCAGAGAACAGAACACTAATTAATTGCAGCTTGTTTTTAAGTAGTCTTGGCTTGTGGCACTAATACTTTTTCCACTTGTTACACATAATCACATATGTAGGAAGCAGTATGATGGAAAAGGCTTAGTAGTGTTATAATTTGTCATTTAGAGTTTTTATCAATTCTTGGATTTGTCTTCAGCTACTTCCTAATCGTGTTTTACACAGTACTATGTGGTAGAAGCAGGGAGTTAGGAAGAGATAACCATTATCATCAATCCTTGAAGTGATTTTATTGTTTCTTTTATTTGCAGCAATATGAGTAGAGACTAATGCCATTAGAACGTGGTCATTTGCTTTCAAAGTCATTTCAAGTTATTCATTTCTTTCAAGTTCTTTTCCTTTACAAATTCAACAAGTAATTAGAAATCACCAATCACACACTTTCACTCATCTAGAACTCACTTTTCACACACTTGCACTCATCTGTCTATAATCATTACTCCATCTTAGGAAGATAAGTTAACCATAAACAACACCCCAAACGACAAAAGCTCTAAGAGGTTGCTTAAGTACATATAGTACACCTTCACTTCATCAGCTTACGAGCCCCGGGTTGACAATTAATGACATCAATTTAGGAACACTAAATTGACTAAACATTTTGGCGCCGTTGCCGGGGAAGTGAAATTAAGTAGCCACACTTAGAAAAAAAAACATAAAAAAATTTCAAGGAAAGAGGTTAATAACCTATCCAAGTATGCTCTCCTCTTGCACTTCAAAGTGATCTGGAGGATCAGAAAGGAGAAAGTTATTGATTTAGTAGTTTCTTGAGTATGCTCTCTTCTTGCACCTAGAGTGACCTGGAAGATCAGAAAAAGAACTATTAACTTGACTTGAAGAAAAAATAAAAAAATTACATGCATAGAGCTAGAGATTCTAGAGGACGGTTTTTAGCTAGAGCTCGAAGTTCAATTTTTACAAGTCCATCTGCTTCAAGGGATAGACAAGAGACACCCCCCTTATCTCCAACCGAAACTCCTAGTCCTAGAATTCCTGGAATTCAAGAGCCAAGAGTTGACTCTCCTACACCTTCTATTGATTTTGAACCAGGAAGAGACTCTTCTCTTTCTCCTACAGGAAGACCAATTGTAATTGAGGAATTGGAATCATCTGAAGAAGAAGGAGAAATCTCTTCTCATTCACCTTTTGTAGAGGAACCAGAATATTTTGAAATCCCTAGGAGAATCATCATGGCAGAGGAAGAAGGAGGAGGTAGAGGTAGAGGTAGAGGAGGAGGAGGAAATAACAATAACAATAATGGAGGTAGAGGTCCCATTGGAGGAGGAAATAGAAATGGGGATAATTCATTTGGGTTTCCCATTTTTAATGAGGATTCTCGAGCCACTATGAAAAACATATCACCATCTGTCCTCCCTAACTTCCATGGGTTAAGGACTGAGGACCCTGAAACATTCTTATTTGAGTTTGAAGTGGTGTGTCGAACTTATGACTACCTGTATGACTCTCAGAAACTCAAGTTTTTCCCTTCAACACTGAAGGATCAAGCCTTGAAATGGTTCATGGAGTTACTCACTCAATCCATTAGGACTTGGGATGAGATGAAACAGAAATTTTAGGATAGGTATTTAGACTATTGCATGCCTACTAATCACAAGGACGAGGTTTTTAAAATGATACAAAAAGAAGATGAGAGTCTAGAAGATTTACTTGAAAGATTTCAATATAACTTGAAAAGAGCAAAAATGAACACCTTGGATGAAGAGACCTTAAAAGCCCTCTTATTAAAAGCCATTAGGGATGAATGGATAGACATCTTAAACATGATGGGGAAAGGGGATATTTCTCAACTTTCTCTCAATGACATAGCAGAACTTTGTATCCATCTCTCAAGGGGCAAATCAAAAAATCAAAAAGGGCCTAGAGATCCTTCTCTCCTTAGGGCAAATAAATCTGCAACAGGGTCAGTGAGTAGGGCTGAAATTGGCAGTATGCTTGATGAATTTAAAACTGACATCTTAGGGAGTCTTAGTGAACAACTTGATACCCTTAAGATTCACAATAAACAAAAAGCAGAAGCTGAGGCTTTGGCTATCTTTTGCCCGAAATGTAGAAAGAAACATGCTTTAAGGGAATGTCCCTTAGATGCACACGTTGTAGAAACATGTGTAATTTTTTCAGAAACTCATGAGACCAAGGATTGTCCTCAATTCCTGGCCTCAAAGCAGTCTTTCAAGAGGATCCAGATACACTTGAACCTCTCTGTTTTATTGCAAGGAGACCTTGGCAAGGACAACAGAATCAAGGGTTTAACAACTCTATGAATTCTCAATCCCAACCAAATTGGAATCCTTGGCAACAACCTTGGCCTCAACCTCAAAATGCTTTCCAAGCATGGATGCAAAGCATGCAAAATCCTTATGGGAGATTTGCACAATTCTATCAATATCCTCCATCATTTCAGAATCAACAAGCTCCACAACTTCCAAACCAAGGTCAACAACTATCATTGCCATACCCTCAACAACAACAACCTCCTCCACAAAATCAAAATTCTCAATTAGCACTTCAATCCCAGCAGAAATCCAATCAACTTCCCTCTCAGCCATTACCAAATCCAAATAATAGGAACCCTAAAAATGCTTACATGATGGAAGGTCAACCATTCCCTACCTACATGGTTGTTCCTCTTAATGAAGTACAACTTAGATCAGGTAGAATCTTAGATCAACCTTCTACAAGTGTTCAACAACCAAGCATTTCTGAGGAGGAATATCTCAAAGTCAATAAAGGTTCTGAAGTATCACGTCAAAACCAAAATATCCAAAAAGAAAAAGAAAAAGAATCAACCTCTACAACTCCCATAGTTGAGCAACCTACACCTTTAGCTACACCTCCCTTTCCTGAAAGATTGCAAATTGACAAAGGGGTGGAAAAGCAGATATGGGTGCCTGACTATAACTTCCTAGATGAATTGAAGAATGTATGTATCAAGATCCCCTTGTTACAAGCCATTAATTCCCATTCTAGCGAAGACAATAAAGGAGTTGAGTTTGAAGAAAACAGTAAAAAGAACCAGAGATACCAAAAGGATACACCTAGTTGGAAAAATTGTAGACATTATGATGGGTAAAATTACCATGCAAAAGTATGTGGATCCCGGTAGTCCTATTGTCAAAACTCATATTAATGGGGTTGAAATACCAAATACTTTAATTGACTTAGGAGCCGCTATCAACATCATGAGTAGACAGACCATGGATCAGTTAAAGCTTCCTAACCTTCTCTTTACACCTACTTTGCTGCAGCTTGCAGATAGATCAATCATTAAACCTGATGGTGTATTGGAAGATATTCCAGTCTCTCTAGACTCTTGGGAATATCCTGTTGATTTTATGATTTTAACTCCCAAGAACAATCTAGGAGGACATTCTCTTATATTAGGAAGACCTTGGCTAGCAACAGCTGATGCTTTCATCAGTTGTAGGTCTGGAGACATGTATATATCAGATGGTAATTCCACCAAGAAATTCAACTTGTATCCTCCAGCAAAGGCTATAACAGAAATAGGAGAAGATGAATGGGTAGAGGATGAAGATACTATACAACCAGTTCTAACCATCTCTGAGATTAGTGAAGACAGTAAAATTCTAAATACATTAGAAAATTTTGAAGTATCTTTAGAATATGACTCTGAACATTTTCAGATAGATGCAGACATTGAATATCTCTCCTCTAGACAAATGTCTCTCTTCTCAATGGAAGAGTTTGGTAGTTCTACAGCTGAAATCCTCCCAGGAAAAACATTAAACATTAACAAAAACTTGGGAAGACCACAACAAGAAGAATTAACTAAACTGTTGCAAAAACATTCCACTGCCTTTGCTTGGGAATACACTGACATGAAAGGAATCGATCCTAAGACTTGTATTCATCACATCTACATTGAAGAGAATAGCAGACCTATTAGGCAACCACAAAGAAGGATGAATCCAAACCTTAGGGAAATCGTGAAAGAAGAACTCCAGAAATTGCTCAAGGTAAACTTCATTTACCCTATTTCAGATAGCCAATGGGTTTCTCCCTTGGTTATAGTGCCCAAAAAGAATGGTAAATGGAGAGTTTGCATTGATTATCGAGAATTGAACAAGGCAACATTAAAGAATCATTTTCCTTTACCTTTTATTGATCAGGTACTAGACACTTTAGCAGGTAAAAAGTATTTCTCATTCTTGGATGGTTTTAGTGGGTACAATCAAATTCAGGTAGCACCTGAAGATCAAGACAAAACCACATTTACTTGTCCTTGGGGAACTTTTTCCTACCGAGTACTCCCTTTTGGATTGTGCAATGCACCTGCTACATTTCAAAGGGCTGTATTAGGAATTTTTTCAGATTTGATTCATGATTGTGTAGAGGTATACATGGACGATTTCACAGTTTATGGTAATACATTTGAAGAAGATTTGGAAAATTTGGAAAAAGTATTGGTAAGATGTAAGGAAACAAATCTTTCTTTAAGTCATGAAAAGTGTTTTATGATGTTTACTGAAGGGATTGTTTTAGGACATCATATTTCAGGAGATGGAATTAAGGTTGATAAATCCAAAGTTGAAGTCATCTCTAAGTTCCCTGTTCCAAATTGCCAGAAGGATGTTAGAAGTTTTCTTGGGTTTACTGGGTATTACAGAAGATTTATTGAAAACTTCACTAGGATAGCATCTCCTCTTTTCAAATTGCTTACCAAAGACTGTGAGTTTAAATGGGATCCTGAATGTCAATCTTCCTTTGAAGCTTTAAAGTCTAGAATATCTGAAGCACCCATCTTAAGGGGACCAAATTGGAAACTCCCTTTCCACATCTCTACTGATGCTTCAGATACAGCTCTAGGAGCTGTTTTGGGACAAAAGGATTTGATCCCTTATGCCATTTATTACACAAGTAAGAATTTGACTCCCACTGAGTTAAATTATACTGTTACAGAAAAAGAGTTCTTAGCTGTGGTACATGCAATCAACAAGTTTAGACATTACATAACCGGCTATGAAACCTTTGTCCATACTGATCACTCTGCCATAAGATATTTAATGAACAAACCTGTCACTAATGGTAGAGTTACAAGATGGCTTTTACTTTTGCAAGAATTTAACATTACTGTGTTAGATAGACCTGGAAAGCAAAACACAGTAGCTGATTTCTTGTCTAGAATCCAAAACACTAATGAAGATTCTCCAGTAGAAGATAAGTTTCTAGATGAATACTTGTTTGCAGTGACTACCAAGACTCCTTGGTATGCAGATATGGCTAATTATCTTGTTACAGGGAAGCTTCCTCTACACTTATTTCCTAATGAGAAAAGGAAAATCATTCGGGAGAGTTCACATTATTCTTGGATTTCTAATGAATTGTTCAAAACAGGGCCAGATTGTATAATCAGAAGGTGTGTTCGGGAAGATGAAATGCCTGACATCCTTAAGGCATGTCATGATGAACCATGCGGCGGGCACTTTGCGGACAAGAGGACAGCCTATAAAATCCTTTCTCTAGGATATTGTTGGCCTTCTCTCTTTAAAGATGCAAAGCAGTATGTTAAAAGGTGTGACAACTGCCAAAGAGTTGGGAAACCAACTCCTTCAAATGAAATGCCTCTACAGCCTCAGGTATGCATCGAACCCTTTGAGAAATGGGCTCTAGATTTCGTTGGACCAATTAATCCACCATCAAAGCAAAAGAAGTATATACTGGTTTGTACTGATTATGTTACTAAGTGGGTAGAAGCAAAAGCATTGCGTTCTGCCACTGAAAATTCAGTTGTTCAATTTCTTTTTGAGGATATTTTTACTCATTTTGGTGTCCCAAGGGAAATTGTGACAGATCAAGGCAACCGGTTTACATCTAAATTGATGGAGAAGTTGATGGAGGAATATAAGATCAAGCATAGAACATCTACTCCCTACCATCCACAATCAAATGGTCAAGTGGAATCTACCAATAAAGTTCTTGAAGGCATTATCACCAAGACTGTTCATCTTCATAGAAGAGATTGGGCGGAAAGGCTCCTTGAAGCCTTATGGGCCTATAGAACCACATGGAAGAACACAACAGGACATTCTCCCTATGAACTTGTTTATGGGAAGGAAGTCCTGCTTCCTATTGAGTTCCAAATCAAGACCTTCAAGATGGCAGTCCAATTGGGAATGAGCCTCTCAGAAGCTCAAAGACACAGAATGAACCAGCTAAATGAGCTAGATGAAATAAGACAAGATGCAATTCTAAGGACCGATCTAGTTCAACACCAAAGATCTAAATGGCATGATCGTCATATCAAAGAAAGGAAGTTTTAGAGAGGAGATTGGGCTCTATTGTTTGATTCAAAATTCAAAGACTTCAAAGGAAAGTTTCAAACTCATTGGCTTGGGCCATATGAGATTGATGAAGTCTTTAGCAATGGAGCAGTTCGAATAAAAACTATTGATGAATTTCATACTCCTCTTATTGTGAATGGCCACCGCTTGAAAATCTACCAGAAGCCATTCTCAAAAGAAGAGTTTGTCAAATTGTTCAAAGAAGATTCTGCAATCAGGTTGGTGGAGAAGGATTCTTCTCCTCCATCAGCCTAATCTTTGGTTTTTGAAAAAAAAAAAAGAAAAAAAAAAGAAAAAATGTATGAGCCTGAAAACCAATCTCTGATTGGAAGTCTCATACAGAAAACCTGAGGTGAAAATCAGGGTCCCCTGACACCTCATGTTTTCCAAAAAAAAAAAAAAATCTCTTTCTCCCCTTATTTCATCTCATTTCATCATCACCACCATTTCACCCACCATTTCATTCATTTTCACTCCACCTCATTTTTTTCATTCATCCATCCACTCACTACATTCCATCCCATCAATAAAGTCATTTTTTTTGACAACTAAAGTTATTTTGTGCAGCCGGAGGGTACTACTGCAGATTCCGCAGCCATCTGAAGATTCTGCAGCCATCTAATGATTCCGCAGCCATCTGAAGATTCTGCATCCATCTAATGATTCCGCAGCTCTCTGTACCTGCATAAAAAAAAAAAAAAAAAAAAAAAAAAAGTCTGTTTGAAATTTCTTTACAGCTCAGTAGTCATCAATAATAAATGGAAAATAATCATGCAACAACCATAAATCAGTGAAGGGTTAGTGGCAAGTTATCAAAGGAAAATCTAAGCGGGAATCTGAAGTATGGTTTAAATCCTAAACTTACAATTATTTCATTATGCAAAGTTTTCTAGGTTATGTTTCTTGCTACTAAGTGTAATGATTACCAGTCATGTGACCATATACCCACGTATCTCCCAAGTCTATCAGTCCTTGATTACCACGATTTTGAATTTCACTTGCGACTGCTTCTTCCATTAAGATCTCGTACCGAGTGACGTAACCTAATGTACTACGTCTCTATATGACATTAACTCACGCAGCCAAGTGTAACTCTGAACCCCGAAACCTAAGGACATAGCCGTTTCCATTCATTATTCCATAACCCTTCTACCCTCTTACGCTCATATCATTTCACTTCCGTTGTTTCATTTCCACTCACACTGTTTCATTCCATTTACGCTGTGCTCACTACGCTGCTACCATTCACCATACTCTGTTTTTCCTCTCCGCTAATTCTAATCACCAGTGGAGGTCTGTTACGGCCGTATCCAGAGCTAAAACCATAATCCACTGTGTTGAGGCCGTAAATCCACTAAGTCAAGGTCATTTTAAAGTCGTGTTCCAAAACAGAGCCGTGAATTTACTGTGTAAGACCCTTGTTGAAGCCGTGTTCTAGAACAAAGCCGTGAATTGACTGTGTAAGGCCGTTTTGAAGCCGTGTTTTAAATAGAACAGAGCCGTAAGAGCCAATGGGGAAACTCTTAAGGGCAGAACCGGAGGGTTCAAAGTTTCTGGAGGGTTATCCTCAGGTTAAAGAGGCATTGCAAAAGGCAAACTGGTTACAATGCGTCCAGAAGTTCAGGGGCTACCATAAGGAGGTTACGAAGGCCTTTGCACGGTCCTTCAGAGAAAAAGATAATCACGTGGAGATAGGGGATTTACAATTCACAGTCACTGAGAGCAGCATAGCACAAGCTACCTCACTTCCACAGACTGGAGAAAGGTGGTTTAAGAACCGGCCAGTTCAAGATCAGCAGTGGAAACAAATTTTAAAAAACCCAGGTATGGATACCAGCATCTTTACCAAAGGGATTCCTGTTTCTTATGTTAAGGAGGAGTGGACAACTTTACTCTTATTAGTGCAAAAAATTTTCACTTGTGAGGGAAGATTTGGGGTCTTATATGTTTATCATGCAAAGGTTATGATGCATTTTCTAGGAGATGATATTAACCTCCCATACTTTCTACTTTCAAGTCTTAAGAAAATGTGTGCAATTGTCCAAAGGAACCCCATAAATATTGAAGCACATTTATATCATCACGGTCTTGTGAAATTGCTAGTTGAGGAACAATTGAAATAAAAAAGAGACACATGGGAGAGGTTTCTCATAAGAAATCATTTTCAAGAATTAGGAGAAACTTCTGGAGGGTCCCCTCAAGTACCAAAAAGAAGTAGAAGAAAAAGAGGAGAGGGGGTTAACCAAGAAACTATTGCCCAAACAGAAACTACTGTTCCTGATACCACTATTCCTGAAACAACTGCCCAAGAGGAAACTGTTCAAGAACAGTTTGATGAGGAAACTGATATACAACATCCTGAACAGGAAATTGATCCTGGATTTACTGAAGATGATAACCAAGCAGCCCAAGGAATTATCACTGAAACTCTTTCAGAACTTGCTCAAGAAATTGCTCAGAAAAGAAAAGAAGGGAGGAAGAAACAAAAGCAAGATAAAGGTAAATCTGTAGTCCAAGAAACTCACCTCACTCCTGAGAATTCTAGTGAGGAAGACACTCAGCCCTTAGCTCAAAGAATGGCCAAACTTCATGAAACTGCCCTTTTCAAAAAGGAGGAAAAACAAAAGCAAAAAGTACCAAAAGAAAAACAGAGTACCACCTCTGTAAGAAGGAGCAACATATTACAAAACAGAAACGTAGGGGCCACAAAGGGTAAACAGTCATTCTTCATTGACTTAAGCTCACCTCAAAAAGGTGCTACAAGTCCTGACTTGGAGAAAAGTCCTCCACACACTGAGCATATTGAGACTAGTCCTCCACGTGAGGAAAGTCCTTTTGAACATGAACTTCAGCATGAACACAGATCTGTATTTGATTATGAACCAAGTCCCAAAAAGTCACCTGAGGTTGACCCGGATCAGCAGAAAGTGTATAATTATCTGGAGACATTGGAGCAAGCAGCTGCTAGCCCAAGCAATGTTCAACCTTTAGAGCAACAAGTCCACTCCTTAAAACAGGAAATTTTTGAAATTGAGGTTCTAAATCGACATATCATGCAAGAAAATGAAAAGTTGAAAGAGCAAGCCAAATTGGATAAGATGATTCATGATAACACCATGTTACATTTGGGCCTGTGGCAAAGAAGTAACAAAAAGTTAAGGAAGAAATGCAAAGGCTAAACAGAGCCTTGATCAACCTAAAGTTCAGATGCTTAGTAAAGAAGCCAAGGGTCAATGTGTCTACACAGAGAAAGAAGAGGAGATTGGATGTCTTGGCAGAGGCATCACATCAGGTTGATTAATCAGTGTTTTTGCATGAGGACATGCAATGCCCTCGTAGTGGGGGTATGTAGAGCCTCTACTTTACACCTTATCATCCATCATTACCTACTGTTTTCATCACTTTCCTCTCTCTTTTGCCTCATTTTCCACCCAGATCATTACATTAGTTGTCATTAAACATGATCAAGTGAGCTTTGCTAATGGGTGACTGTTTAGTTTAGTTTTTGACATACTTACAGGCATTCCGCAGCCATCTGCTGATTCCGCAGCCATCTGATGATCCCGCAGCCATTTTGTTGATCTCAAGGTTCCACGTGCTATTTTGCAGAACGAGCCACGTGGGCATGTTGGAATATATGTGCTCGAGGTTCCTGTGCCATCAGTTCAGCCAGCCACGTCATCTGTACCTCCGGTCAAAGGGGGTCAAGTTACGGTCAAATAAAGGCAGCTTAACGTTGATGCGTAAGCTGTTTGGTCACGTCGGTGGAAAAGATGATTTGTCCGTGTTTTGTAAGCCGTGGGGAACATGCTCCAATGCTGGATTCATTGCCCATAACGACCAGGACCTCCAGCTCGACCATGAAGCATATGACGTGTTCACTGCACCTTTAATACGCATGATATTCAGTTTATTTTCTGTTTTATGCTTTACGCATTAGGCCATCTTGCAGATGCCTATAAATACTTGCGTCTGCGTACGCTTATGTTAAAAAATTTTTTTAGCTGCTGTAGTTTATGAACTTGTGAGAATTTTAGCACCTTTCTGAACTCTGTTTTTATAAAGTTGTTCCAGCACTTTTGACTATGTATTTCTGCATATGAAGTAATGGAAACAGTGTTGTTTTGAAGTTTTAAAGCATCTGAGTTTTCTGTGGGTTGTATGGATGGAGGGCCCCCGTTCATGACTGCCCTTGTCTAAGTATTTCATGTTTATACTTCTGCAATTTCTTTATTTCACATACAACATTTCCTTTTCTTGAGTTATGTACAGCTTGATTTCTTTTCATTGCTGCAGCCTTTATTTTCACTGATCAGATTTGCTTCTTTGCAGGTTTTCACCCGGGATTGAGTGTGTTGTATTTGCTTTAATATCTAATGGTAGTTGCAGTTGTCTTATTCGTAATGCTGCCCTTTTTTCTCTGTTTTCTAGATTAGTTTTTAGCTTAGTTTTACAAGTTGGATGCTAACTAATTTATGTTCTCTTTATCATGAATGGTTTATCTTTCAGAGAACAGAACACTAATTAATTGCAACTTGTTTTTAAGTAGTCTTGGCTTGTGGCACTAATACTTTTTCCACTTGTTACACATAATCACATATGTAGGACGCAGTATGATGGAAAAGGCTTAGTAGTGTTATAATTTGTCATTTAGAGTTTTTATCAATTCTTGGATTTGACTTCAGCTACTTCCTAATCGTGTTTTACACAGTAGTATGTGGTAGAAGCAGGGAGTTAGGAAGAGATAACCATTATCATCAATCCTTGAAGTGATTTTCTTGTTTCTTTTATTTGCAGCAATATGAGTAGAGACTAATGCCATTAGAACGTGGTCATTTGCTTTCAAAGTCATTTCAAGTTATTCATTTCTTTCAAGTTCTTTTCCTTTACAAATTCAGCAAGTAATTAGAAATCACCAATCACACACTTTCACTCATCTAGAAATCACTTTTCACACACTTGCACTCATCTGTCTATAATCATTACTCCATCTTAGGAAGATAAATTAACCATAAACAACACCCCAAACGACAAAAGCTCTAAGAGGTTGCTTAATTACATATAGTACACCTTCACTTCATCAGCTTACGAGCCCCGGGTTGACAATTAATGACATCAATTTAGGAACACTAAATTGACTAAACAGTAAGTCTTGTGTTTTCAGACTTTGTGACCTAGCTCTTTTCAAGGTTTTGTCAAGAAGTCATTTGTTTAGGTTACTTGTCCGTCCAAGATTTGTCCACAACCATATGATTGATTTGCTTGAGGCTATTTTACTACTTTTCTTTTTTCTGATTAGTCTCTAGTGTTTGGTTATTGAACCAATTTCTGATATTGATTTGATTTCCACACTATCAATCATAGATTACATTTTTTTGGATCAGTCAGGCTTGCACTTGCTTGTTTGCCATTAAATTCCAAAAATAAAAAATATTGCATTCATACAACATACGAAAGTGAAAGCACATTTGCATTACTGAATTTTCATGATTGAGAAGTTAGAAGCAAATTTCAAATCTTTCATTAGTAGTTACGGGATAAGTGCATTGATGCATTGTGTTTCTTAGTGATTGGATTGCTTGCATGCATTGCAGTTCTTGCACTTGTTTGTTATTGTTTTCACTCGCTTGGAAATGAACTCCTTACCCTCATTTAGGTAGTTGTTCATCGAAAGGAATGGTGTTTTACTCATTGTAGTTGCATCCTAGGAATTGTTGAAATACATTTGGTAGGGCCTAAAAACCAAAACTTAATCCAAGATTAACTCTTAAAATCTATTGAATGAACTTAACAATGCATTGGAACTTAACGCACATTTATCTAGAGGTCTAGGCTAGAGACGTGCTCCGGCGTCGTTAAACCTAGTTACTATTGTGTTCACTAAGGTTGGGTGATTCCTCCTTTCGTGATCCAATAGGTACTAGTATGGATTTGTGCTCCCCGTACCGTCGAGTATATATTGGGAGACCCCACTAGGTTATCATCCTATTATCCATAGGAAGCCGAGTCTGCCACCTTACAAATCGTAACGCACCGAACATAGCATTCGGGAAGATTGACTGCCGTACGGAAAGTCCTTGGTCATTTCTCTTTCATTTGATCACCAAGGTGTATATGCAATTTTGTGATTTGTCTGGTAAACCTCTTGTCTAGTACTCCAGAGCAGTCACTTTCGTTCCTTTTCAACTCCTTAAAAGTAAAAGGATCATCTAAGCACTTGTCCTTTTAGGCTCATTAAACCTCAAAAGAGATAGAGTCACCTTTTCGTCCTTTTCTCGACTCTTTAAACATGAAAAGGTCAAGTTTCGTTCCTATGTCGTAAAATTAACTGCCCACGAAATATTCTTGGTTACAGTTAGAGTTCTTTTCAAGGTTGATCCCAATGGAAACATTCCTAGAGTCTACCAGTCAAGGTCTCCCCCCAGATGGGAATCCTAGTCCTTTTCCTTCTTTTGGAAATGCTGGTGCTCCGTATATGGCAACGTTGTCCTTGCCTGGGTTAACCATTGGTTTGCCCGTTTGGTTGTTTTCAACCTCGGTGGTTTCGAGCGTCATGACTCCTGTTTCGCCATCTCCTTCGTTTGAATCACGACACGATGACTCTAAGGTTGAGCATGCACCTTCTTCCCCTGTTTCTTCATCCTCCTCTCCTGCTTCACCTGGTGAAAGCTCCAAATCCAGTAACTAGGAGGCTAAGAAGAAGAAAAGGAAGACGAAGAAGAAGAATATAGACAAGCGAGAGGCCACCCGTGCAAATATTTCTCCGAGTACATCTCAGGTTGAAAAACCTTCTGATCCTCCACGGAAGGTTAAATTTCCTTGTAGATTGTGCAATGGTGACCATCTTCTCCGTGATTGTCCTGGTATTCCTAGGATCTTAGAAGTATAGTCTCATGATCTGGGTCATCCCTCATCGTCCTCTGAATCTCATGTCGATCCTTCACCCTTAACTGGAAATAGACAGAAGAAAGGGAAGATTAGATTCCCCTCTAGGATATGTGAAGGCAACCATCCCCTTCACCTTTGTCCGCTCATGGATAAAGCTTCCACCATTTTGGAAATTCTTACAACTTCTTCACCTCCACTTCTAGTTGGTTATCAGAGGCTCTCTTCCAACCCTCGCCACGTTGACAATGAGATTGACTTGGGTTCATCTCTTGTCCATCCTGCTCTTCCTGAGCCTTTTTGTGTTGTGTCTGTTTCCGACCAACAATTGGTCGAAAAGAGTGTCGACTTGGTTTCACCACCAGTTGTTCACTCTGTTCGAGAAGAGAATATTGATCATACTACTCATGTCATTCTTGTCTCATCAATTTCTCCTAAACCCAAGAACGACTCTTCTGTCCCGGCTGATCAAGAGAGACCTTATTTAGTTCCTGTAGAGCATGGGGGCAATCATATGCTACCCCCACCAAGTAGTTCAGTCGTTTCCTTCGACGGGAGTCACTTGACTGCATTCCACCTTCCATCCTATGTGCCTTTCCAGATTAAAATACACACCTATAATAAGGCAGTACCTAGCACTCTCTTGGATGAAGGTGTGTCGGTTAGCCTCATGCCTTCTACTACTTGGCAAGCTTTGGGTTCCCAACAGCTTGTGCCTGTCACTCAGAATTTGTTGGCTTTTGACGGAGGAACTCGTCAACCTTTGGGGATACTTTTGAAATTCCCTGTTACTTTGGGAGGTAAAACCGTCTATATAGACGTGATGGTTATCCAAGGTGCATTGGATTTTAGTCTTCTCCTTGGCCGTGACTATATTTATGTCATGGGGGCACTTGTTTCTTCACTTTTCCATGTGGTTTGTTTCCCACATGACAAAAGAATTGTGACTATCAATCAATTGTCATTCTTTAGGCACCTGATGCCTCCTGTGCCGCCATCATCCCTTATTGGCTCTTGCTCACAAGAAGTGCCTTCCCTGCCATAAGTCAATTATGTGGCTACCTGTTCCATCTCCACATCTATTGATGATCATGTAGATGGTCTCGTACATCATGTACTGGGGGCATTGGAACCCGATCTGTCATTGGTGCCCACTGACATGTGTTCCTCCCAGAGCATGGTTCTTCCTTCCAGTGAAGACCTCTTGGGAGTCATGTTTTCGTATGGCCCATGAATAGGAGCCTGTGGATAGTTCTGATCTTGTGTCGACCTCGTTAAAAAATGAAACAAGGAGCTCAAGGATAGTTCTGATCTTGTGTTGACCTCGTTAAACAATGAAACAAGGATTTTTGCTGAGGATAGTTCTTTTCTTGTGTCAACCTCATTAAAAAATGAAACATGCGCCCGAGGATAGCTTGTTCCTATGTCAACCTCATTAAACAATGAAACCAGGGGTGTGGAGCATAGTTCCCGATCTTGTGTCAAGCTCATTAAAAAATGAATCAAGGAGTCTTGAGGATAGTTCTTTCACTATGTCAACCTCGTTAAAAAATGAAACAACTCCCTTTTGTCACTCGAGTTTTTAATTGAGATCTCATCAAATGTCAATCGAGTCTTTCTTGGATCTCGTCAATAAACCTTCATTACATCCACCTCGTTGAATGCAATGAAGCTTGAGGGGAATTTACCTCGATTGGATCATTATGTCGGGGGCATGTTAATCTTATTCAAGCATAGTTTTTCATTTCAAGCTTGTGTAAACAATGAAACTGAATTGAAGCATAGTTCCCCATGGTTCAAGCTTGTGTAAAAATGAACCTGTGCACTGATGAAACCTTTTTTAGGTCGGTGCGTTAAGTGTTTTCTTGCTTATGGTGTCTTTTTTATTTTACGCAGATGTTATGAATATTAGCTGATGCATTAATAAATTATGTATTAGGTGGACATTTACACAAATGATAAATCATAGACAAATATTCATACATAACAAGAAGAGAACATAAAACATAGATAGTTGTATATCGTGTGTTGCGCACTGAGTCACTCAAAAAATAATGTATATGTTCAAGGTAAAATCTAAGACACATGTCTCTCAAAACACCAGAAAAGGAAACCTAGGCGACTACTGTGGGTTCTACTCTCTATAGCAAACCATTGCCTGAACTACTCATCTGAATAGTCTATGAATCCTGTTCGACACACCCACGGTGTGTCGTTGGTACTGTCTTGGGATCTCCTTGAACCCTCTGTAATCAGGGATCCCCTTGGTCAAGCCCTCCAAGTTCTGAGCTATCTCCTCCTCCACATCTCCACTTGGGGGTGGCAAGGCTAGCTCTTTGTTCTCCCTCCGAGTCATAGGAGCGAGACTCACCAGTCTCTCAGGTTCGACATCTACAAAATTGAACATAATTATTAGGGCATATACGTTTAAAAACCTTAAACAATAAAAACTAAAATATGAAAGTGTGGCGGTCAACCCAAGTATGTTACCTCTCTCATCCCACTTCTCTCCGAGTGGAACCAACATGTTCAGATCTCCCCTAAAATTCGTCCCTGCATAAGGCCAATCCTCAACCACCACTTGCTGACGATGTAGCCACTCCATGAAGTCAGGACCCCATGATACTGGTTGGCCACCACCTCCTCGTGGCATCACATGGGCTCCTGAGTGATTTGGGTCTCTCGTGGTCCGGGCCACCCTACTCGCATGTCTTGTAACTAAAGTATGGGTATCTGCTCCAACATGAGCGGTACTAGAATCGACCCATACCCAAACTTCTTCGTCTTGCCTCTCTGGCATTTAATCAGCTGCCTCTTCATATTCAGAGACACTGCCTCCGCCCAATCAAACATAGTAAGATTGAGGCAATCTAAAGCCAACCATTGTTGGGTTTTAGTTGCCTCATGTTGACCCTGAGAACCAACTTCTCTCATGATTGTGAACAACAATACATGCAACGACAGATCGTTCACTGTTGGAATCTGTAACTTCCCGCTAGTGGGTGATTTGTGTGCCCCTGGGTATGCTCGTGCAATCAGCATGTCTAAGGACTCTCCGATGATCTACACACCACCCATGGGGGGTCTCTCCCCTTGTTGTGATAAACCAGTAAGAAAATATATATCTATGGAGTCAAACTCAACCTCCTGCCCTCGGATGATGAATTTACCCTCTGTTGGGTTCCATGATCGAATTAAGAACTCTAGGAGGTCTAATTGCGCTCTCAATAGCGGCGTGAGGAAGAATTTGAGCAGTCCACAGTTTCGGAGGACCTGCAAGCATTGAGGATCAATTGCCCCCATCTCATCATCTGCATCATGTGTGCGTTCTTGCCACGAAAATGCAATTTTTCACCCTACATATACAAACATTCTCTTATTAGAAATCGTTTGATCCATTTTTATATTCCACAATGGTCTAAGAATAAAATTCTTGTGTTTTCCGCGCTCGTCACAGCTGTTTCTAAACCATCTACGATGGATTGATTTGAACAGTTCACAATTTCTCGTATCATCGCAGGAGTACATCACCCTCTTGTGACAATGCCGATTTTGGCCCGTTTGAAATTCACGGTCATCGCAACCCCGCGGGGAACATCTGCAATGACCGAGGCGAATTTTTGGAACAAAACTTCTTCCCAAAACTTAGCCAAAACATTGAAATTACGGTTCAAATGCACTCAAAACACAAAGGTAAATGCATAATACTTACTTGGAGAGAGTTTGGAATGAAATGGATCACCACAACTATGGAAATCGAAACCCAATTTCACAAAGGTACGCATTGTTTGGAGGTTTACCACTGTTAAAAATAAAACAAAGTGACTTATGTTTTTACCATATGCCTTGTTATAGTTGAAATTTAGGGCTTTAACTATAGTTTTTGTGTTTTTACTACAGCTTCTAGGGTTTTGGTTATGGTTTTTAGGGTTTTTGACCTAGGTTTTCAAACATTAATCGTGTTTCCTTGTAGAATGGGTCTAATGCTTGGGTTTCTCTGTGCAGGAACAGGTGTGTCGAATGTGGGTACTGATCGATGCATGCTTGGTAAATACCATGAAATTTCTCACGAGTCCTCTTTAAGCTCTTTTTGACTCATAAAAGATGAAAAGATTGCCGAGTATTTTTTCCCTTTTTGACTCGTTAAAGAGAATAAAAATGGAGGTCTACTTTCAACTCTTTTTCGACCATTTAAAAATGAAAAGATGGTCGAGCCCTTGTTGTTTTGAGCTCGTTCTTGGTTACGAAACGTCGTGTCTCTAGTAAGTTTTCTACTTTTTCGGACTGGAAACACTATTTACGAAAAGTACTCCTTGACCAAAATGGTCAAGCGGTTCTCTCGAGTATCATTTTCTACCTTTTCGGGCTTGAGAGACACAAACTTACGAAAAGGGCCCCCCCCAGAGTTTTCTTTTCCGTGTCTTTTTCAAACTCTCTGATCATGCAAAAGTCTCCAAGTTTTACCTATGTCGAACTCGTTAAACCCTGATGACATTGGACTCATCACCATGATGAGACCCGAGATTCTCCTCCCTAGGGCTCGTTAAAATTTCACTAGGCTGGATTTGTCCGAAGGATGAACTTATATCACAAGCATATGCTATCCCCTTCAAGCTTGTTTTTCAAAAATAATTGGGGTACTCGCCAGCAATGGTGGGGCAAAAATTTGGAAATATACCTACGGTAGCTAGTCACTCTTGAACATCGACACTTTTGCCTCCCGCCAGGTTTGGGATATCCTTACATTGTCATTAGCTTTTTGGGGTTTAGGTTTGTCATTTTGCCTCATTCCATTTGATCTTTGTCGCCTCTGCCAAACCTTCGATCCCTTGGTACCAAAATGCTGCTACATTCCAGATTCGTGTTGCTAATATATTCAAGAGTTTAATCCTTCTGCAGTTTGCACCCTTACCTCCTCCTCTGATTCTCTATTTCATCCATCTTCATCTTGTTCCTCATCTCGTGTCGTTGATGTGGGAAACATTATGGCCCTCTTGCAATGGATCTCTTCCTTTTGACATCAACTCATTATCTAGGAAGTTGATCTAGAGACTCCTTTCGGCTACCTTGGAGCTTGCATGCCTCAATGACAAGTTCTTCGCACTCGACGATAGGCTTGCATTATTGGTCTTCAATTGGGTGATTCCACAAGTGTTCAACTCCAGAACATTCTTCACACTTTTTGGATTGTACTGACAGTACCCTGAGAACCATTGACATTATCAGAGGTCTCTCTCGCGCTTGTTAATGGTTTACATCATTGGCCAGTAATCAAGCGATTTTTTCGTATGCCCGACTTCAACACATCTATTTGCATATTATAAATTGTACTATGATCAGTTGGGATTCAAGACCCCAGATTAAGATTACATAAGTTCGGGCTCCGATGGTTGGTTCGTAGTTGCATACATGACTCTTTGATTGGATGGCTGCGACTATACCTAAGTCTTTCTAGATGGCTGTGACCATACCTCTATTTGTATATGGTCTTATCGACTGGATGGCTGCGTCCATACCACAGACCAATTCTACTTGTCTTTTGGATGGTTGCACCCATGCCTAGACCACATGTATTCCTTTCAATGTCAGAGATATCAGTTGTACTTGCGCCTGTAGGTTCTCAGCAATGATGTTCCAGTTCGGTTATGGTTTCATAAAGCATTTCACCCCTCCCACTCTCTTGGCCTTCATGCTTTAGGGGGTATATATTACACAGTAATTTTTCACTGACCTTGTAACCCTTGATCTCGGATAAAGTCAGTCCCTGAGCAACATCTCATTCTGTGTCATACCTCAAAAAAATGTGTCCACATATTCCCAATCATTCAAGAAGATTAACAAATTCTCTTTAATCCTGAAGATTGACCCTTTTTAACCATGTTTCAAGATCATCGCAAGTAAACCCCATTCTTCCTGTGATGATTTTCTGTAATGAACTGGAACTTTGTGATGTCATCACAGGGGTACATCTGTTCTCTGCGACGGTTGTATTTTAGGTCTCGTCGCAAGTCCTCAATATCTTCCTTGCGAAAATAGCTCTAAAGACACTGTTTCCCTACGATGTCGTCTTTGAGTCCTAGTATTTGACTCGCGACGACTGAGATATGGCGAATTAGTTCAAACAAAAAGCTTCTGGGTGGTTCTGGAACTGGTTGTTGGGTCAAGGAAGTTCGCTTTTCCTCCTCTGGGATGGTGGTTCCACCTTTTGGGAAACCTCCCTTGAGGATAAGATCCCTCTCCCTCATTTATGGAGGCTCCTCCTCTTATAAAAGCAGTCCTCATTGCTATGATAAGCTAGTTCTTGGTTTTTGGTTTGGAGCAAATTAGCTAGTTTTGGTGTGAGATTGATAGTTTGCAATGTGAATTATTGACAATCTAGCAATTGGTTGTGGATTTCCTTAGCCTTTTACTAATGCTTTTGAGTGAGAGAGAGAGTTATCAACCTCTTGGGAGACCCCTTTTGAGAGTGAATGCTTGAAGAAACATACTGGCTGGACCCTTCGAGGAAGCTTGCGACGTCAAGGCTTGGTTGTAAGCTTTGGTTTTATTCATTTTAATACAATAAATGGTGATTTCCTATGTCATGTGTAAAATATATTGGATAGCTTATGGTTCCTTGACTCTGTAAGTGAATAGTTCATTGTTGTACTCTGTTACGTCTTCTGTTGTTCTCTTGTGTTGTTTCAGGTGAATCGCTCATTGAGGAAAAACAAACAATAGTTGAAGAAGTGCAACGAAAGCTCCATCGAACATCGGTTTGAGGTGGGCTCTTTCAACAATGACTGCTTAAGGAAATTAGCTATTGTTTTGTCTTGATGTGACTAGACCTACTCTAGGGCTAGAGGGGTTGCCTCTGTCCGCAAAGGGAACATTACCTATGTCACAAGGCGAAGTAGAAGAGGAGGGTGAAGAAATGGGGGAAGAAGGCGAGAGGTCAACCTTAGAGTCATTATGACATGATTCAAATGAAGGAGATGTTTGGATAGGAGTCGGGACACATGGGACCACTGAGGTTGAAAAAAACCAGACAGATAGACCAATAGTTAACCTGGGAAGGGACAATGTTTCCATATAAGGAGCACTAATATTTCCAAAAGAAGGAAAGGGACTAGGATTCCCATCCCAAGGGAACCCTTGACTGGTGGACTTTGGAAATTTTGCCATTGGAATCGACCCTAAGGAATAACTAAGGAAGATAACTTTAACCAGGAATATTTCATGGGCAGTTAATGTTAAGACACTGAAACAAAAATTTTCCTTTTCATATTTTAAGAGTCAAGAAAAGGACGAAATGTGACTGTCACTTTCGATTAGAAACGAGCTCGAAAGGACAAGTGCTCGAATGATATTTTAAGTTTAATGAGTCAAAAGATCAAATGACTGCTCTGGATGATCTAGGTAAACAACATTACCAGGCAACCGTGAATTGCATAATACCTCATGGCGAACCAAGAAGTATGAGCAGGCAATCTCCCTGAATTCTGTGTTTGGTGTATCACGTTTGCAAGGCGGCCGACTTGGATTCCTAAGGATAAAAGGATTGCAGCCTAGTAGGGTCTCCCATTATATAATCGACAGTACGGGGAGCACAAATCCATACTAGTGTTGTCTAATGCCGAAGCTAACGACAACTATTAGGTTTAAAGACGCCAGAACACATCTCTAGCCTAGACCACTAAATGTGAGCATTAAGTTTCAACGCTTCCTTAGGTTAATTCAATAAATTTTAATGGTTGATCTTGAAGTAGGTTTCAATTACAAAGCCCTATTGCTATCATCTGAAAACTCCTATATGCAACTATATGAGAAAATATATCTTTGTCTTCAATTAAAGTTATCACTAATTGAGAGATAGAGAACACAAAATTAATGCAACAATGAAGAATGAAATATTTCACTAATAAATCTCTTAAATGCACTTAATCTTCCTCTAACAACAAAATAAGTTTCATTTCATTTCCAATGCTTATGGTGATGTAATTATAGCTTCTAAATAACGCTACTAATGCAATATTTTTGTTTAAGTAAACTAGAATGATGTTCTCCTTTTCATAAAATGCAAAATGAATCTTTCACATAAAGCACTTCAATGAAATTTTGCACAATTCCGAACAAACAAGCATCGATCAAATCCAAAGTATGATAAAAGAAACTAAAAGAAACTTCTTCCCTGAATCAAACAAACCAAACACATAAATTCTTCAATCGACAAACTAAGCAAAGTAATATATTCTTGGAAAGAGAAAAGAGGCACTCGAAATAAGAGAACAAACGAGACTCTTTCACTCATTTAATTGAAAATGAAGCAAACAAAGCATCCTAGTCACCTCTGGCATAAGAAGAGAGTCTGAGGGTCAAGATACACTAGCACTCGAATGGGAGAAATTATGATTTTTTCTTAACTTAGAGACCGACGTGAATGAACAGTACTACAACTAGCGCCGATTGGCATGACCGACATGACTGATCAGTACTACAACTAGTGCTGCTAGCTAACGGCGCGACTGCCTAAAAGAACTTCACATAGGGCTAGACTTAACACATCAGAGGGTGGGCTAAACCAAGCAAGCACACAAAGCAAGCTAAATGAAGCTTTCTAGTAAGGGAGAAGATGGTCCAAAAAGCTTACGGGGTCAAAAACACAAGAGCAGAACACACTGGCCAAGATTGGGGTCAAGCTTTAATCTTCACTTACAGGCATCAGTGCGACTGCCTAAATGAAAACAAGGGTTAAACCAAGCAAGCACAAAAAGCAAGGTAAATGAAGATTTCTACAAGGAGAAGATGGTCCAAAAAGCTTACGGGGTCAAAAACACAAGAGCAGAACACACTGGCCAAGATTAGGGTCAAGCCCTAATCTTCACTTATAGGCATCAGGGTGACTGCCTAACTGACAACAAGCTCCAGAGGCTAGTCAACGTGACTATTCCTCAACAATTCACGCTGGTTGGCGCGACTGTCAGCGGATTAAGTGCGATGGCTGAGGTAACTAAGGAAAAAAAAAATCAAAATAAGGACCAGATTTGGTACTATGAATTTTAGACTTATGCCAGTAAATAGGAGAAAATAAACAGAACCAAAGGGAAAGCGTGAAAGTAGAAAAGTTCTCACGAAATCATGAAATCAAAAACAAACAAAAGGATTGGGATCCCTAGCGGAGTCGCCAATTTGTGGTGAAGTAAAATTATAAGTGTGGACACGAACGAATTCCTCTAGCCCAATAATGGGTCTAGCCACAACATATACATTCTATGGAAGATTTCTTAGGTTAGAATGAATCAAGAGGGCCTACCTCTTGGTCGCTTATCCTACTTGATGATGTCCTCACTTGCTCACTCCAGCAATTTCTCGCTTCCTTCTTCAAGCTCCTAAAACAAGTAAACAACAACAACGCACAAACATAATAATAGACAAATTGCAATTCAACCTACTTAATGAGTTAATAAGCATCAAGACATGAATATGTAATATTACAAAACGTGTAGGAAATCAATCGATAGTTGCATATATTAATATCAAAGAGAGATTACAACCATTCGTCTTGACATTGCAGTCTTCCTCTGGCAAGACCAGGTTCCCACACACTTCTACTAGCATTTCCTGATGACTTCAAACAACAATAGTTTAAAGGCTCTTCCCTTTAGGCTTCACTCCAAATCAAACACACTTCTCCCTCACACAAATAGATAGCTACAACTAGTAATAGTTTTCTTGTCTAATCAAAATAGCATACTCACACTAAGCCAATACTCCAAATAGGTTGTGCTTGGGAAGAAGGGAGGTTTATATAGGAAATATGGATGGGAGATGGATCATGATCCATCTTCTCATGGGAGAAGGACTTATCCCTTGACGTAGTTCCATCATTATAGGGGAAAGGAGCCCAAACTATCATCCTCGACCCCATCCGGCGAAACCATTTACCAAAATTCTATTACGGAGCTTCTAGAGATGGAATATTTGGCTCTAATTTAAAAAACTTTAGATAACAAGACCGACGTGATTGGAACATAGCTTAGTCGCATCGATTGGCGTGGGGAATAATGCTAATCTGTACACATCGACATGGGGGAGACAAAGGTCGTTAGCACCGGCCTTGTAAATTGGAAAAACAGAAGTTTCAGGGAAAATAGTGCAAAATGGAAATGATATGCTCATGAAGAGGGATAAAATGGGAGTTTCTCCACGAAGGCAAAGCATGCAAAGTTCACTGTAGAGGTCCTCCAGGATCAAGGAACGGGGAGTACAAGGACAGTGACAAAATGATATGTGACACCTACACAGATACATCCAGGATGAGATGGAGTTCCTGAACATCTCCTCTCTCGGCATGGCGTACCGATACGCTATCAAAATCGAGTAGAAGTTTAAAAAAAGAAGAGAGACTTTGGATCTGTGAATCAGAAGAACAAAGGACAAGCCAAGGCGGGGTGACCCAAGACAACCTATCAAAGCAACAAGAAAATAACAACACCATGAAGTCAAAGAAGGACACAGGAAAGTGGTGTGAGTTCCATAAGAGCCCCACTCACAACACAAGTGAGTGCCGGACCAAGCAATCATTGGTGGCTGAGTTGAAGGCTTTCGAATCAAATGCATGTTCCGACCTTGAGTCAGAACCCGACAAGGGGAATGACAAAGGGAAGGAAATCATTGATATGGAGTCTAGTGCCACTGTTGCCATTGCCAAGGTCCAGAAGAATGAGCCCGAATATCCAGAGGAGGGGGAGTGTCTTTTCCACTCACAAACGTGGGTGAAGGTTTCGCCGCTACAATTCATTGTCGACATTGGCAGCCAAAAGAACCTCATTTCAGAAGAGGTCGTGAAGCGGTTGGGCCTACCAACTACACCACACCCACAACCGTACAGTATCAGGTGGCTTGACCAAGGACAAGATCTCCGAGTCTGCCAGCAGTGCGACCTTCCCTACAGCATCAAGCCCTTTACAGATGAGGTGTTATGTGATGTTTAACGTCTTTATGTTCTTGATGTACTATTAGGCCAACCATACTTATGAAGGTGACATGCTTTGTATGATTCGAGGCCTCACGCTATTATTATTTCTTTGGGTAATTCATTATACGGGATACCGGAGGTAGCCCCACCTACTGCCACCTCTTTGATCACTGCTAAGAAAGGAAACAAGCTCATCTCCCAGACTATGAAATTAATTTTCCATCTAGTTCGCTCCCAAAGTAAGGGGAAGATCATCGCCACATCCATGACCCCTGCCAAGGGTTCCTCCACGCAGCAGCAGATGGATACGGTCATGAAAGTAGACAAGAACATCTTCTCCTCACCCATAGGGACACCATTGCACTATCAGGTCAAGCATTCATTCAATCTGACTCCTAGAGAACCTCTACCCAACGGGTCGATATATCGCCGCTCCATTCTATAAAAATGCCAAGTACAAACAGTGACATGATCAGCATTAGGTACCACACAAGTTTCTAGTGGGAAACAAACTCTAGTTACGTCTACAGAAAGAACGCCTTACAAGAGCCCATCAAAAGCTCAGACCACTCCGATATGGTCCTTACACCAGTACCAAGGTTGTGGGAAACAATGCTTTGGAGAATAACATTCCCCCATTACTTCTCTTGCACTGAGTGTTCAATGTGGATTGCCCTCAACCAAGCTTCCCATCATTGCTGGACACTTCAGAGGTTGCAGAGCAACTCACTAGGAACCAAGTTCAGTAGAAATTTCCTCATCTCATGGAGGAACTCAAAGCAATGGTGGCCATTGCTTCCTAAGCGGGGAGGAATAATCCAGGTGGATGTTGGTGGCCACCCACCTATCCCACTTGGACCCCCACAACTATCTCTGTTAGTTTTTCAGTTTCCTTAATTGTAGCACAATTTACTATTTTTAGCAGTTTTTCGGGTCCTGAACTTCCGGAGCTATTTTGAGGCACTAAATGACAATTTTTTGGAAACCTGGGAGCATCATGGGCCCATGGATTGATGCTTCTATTCCCAAATTTATAGTCCTCAGATGGATCTTTCTAACGAGGTATTGGGCGAGTCAAACAGAGATTGTATGCCAAAGTTATGACCCCGGGAAGTTGATGTACCAATTTACCCAAACAGGGCCCACAGTTTGGCCTTTCATCTCCTAGGGTTAGGCTTTTGGATGTTTAGGGTTTTCCATTGTTTCTCAACAATAAATAGGCCTTTGATCCTCATTGTAACACAATTTAGAGGCATGTAGCTACCACATCTCTTCTCAGAGATAAGCTACCATCACCCTAGCTAGTTTATTTCCATTTCTGTTTATAAGCATATTTCAATTTTTTACAGTAACGAAATGAAGTATTATTTCTGCTGCATATTTGTATGTATGGTTATATCGGTAATTTTTTGCATTCCTCTTTAAATCCAAATCAGTGGTATCAGAGTGGTCTTCTTTTTCTCTGTTTTTCTTTGCATGTCCCCAACGAGGTTGGGATATGAGAAGTTCGGGCTTGAACTAGTCGAACCTTTGCAAGGCCAACCTCGCAAACCTTGACGGCCTCCCATGGTGGATGAAAACAAAGATGAGGGGGCAGGAGATCCTATCAAAATCTTTCTCGAAGAAGCCCTCGAGCGACAAAGGAACGCGATGGTGGAAAACTATGCCTAGATCCTTTAGCGGCTACCCAGGGGCGATGCATCAGCTTCCAACAGCTACTTTGGAAATGCCACACCTTTTAAGGTACAAGTTAACTTTGAAATCCCCATATTCGAGGGTCAGATAGATGCAAACGCTGTAGATAAATGGTTAAATATTCTAGAAGGGTATTTTTCTATTCATGATTTTTCCAGGCGAGAAAATATTATTTTTTCTCTTCTCAAAGCAGTCCCCCACGTCAAGGACTGGTGGGAAACCTAGTGCGAGTAGAAGGATGAAAGTACGTGTTCACTATTTTCAGCTGCACTCACTTGGAATTCATTTAAGGATTTATCAAGGAGTAGTACTACCTTGTAAAAAGCCATGAGGACAAATACATAAAGTGGACCACGCTGCGGCAAGGAAGGGACCAAGATGTGCTGGAGTTCACAAGCATTTTTCATACCCTTCATACACAGTTGGGTATCAAGGACTCTAAGCTGCATTTGGTACTCAAATACTATGGTTTCCTACACAGATACATCCAGGATGAGATGGAGTTCCTGAACATCTCCTTGCTGGACATGGCGTATTGATACGCTATCAAAATCGAGTAGAAGTTTAAACAAAAGAAGCGAGACTTTGGATCTTTGAATCCGAAGAACAAAGGGCAAAGCCAAGGTAGGGTGACCCAAGACAACCCATCGAAGCCGCAAGAAAAGAACAACACCATGAAGTCAAAGAAGGACACAGGAAAGTGGTGTGAGTTCCATAAGAGCCCCACTCACAACACAAGTGAGTGTCGGACCAAGCAGTGGTTGGTGGCCGAGTTGAATGCTTTCGAACTAGATGCATGCTCTGACCCTGAGTCGGAACCCGACAAGGGGAATGACAAAGGGAATAAAATCATTGATGAGGAGCCTAATGCCTTTGTTGCCACTGCCAAGGTCCAGAAGAATGAGCCTGAAGATCCAGAAGAGGGGGAGTGTCTTTTCCACTCACAAATGTGGATGAAGGGTTCACTGCTGCAATTCATTGTCGACAGTGGTAGCTTCAGTATCGGGTGGCTTCACCAAGGAGAATATCTCTGTGTCCGCCAGTAGTGCTGCCTTCCCTACAACATTAAGCCCTTCATAGATGAGGTATTGTGTGATGTTGCACCTATTGATGTTTGTGATGTACTATTAGGCCAACCATACTTATGGAGGCGACATTCTTTGTATGATTCAAGGTCTCGCGTTATTATTATTTCTTGGGGTAATTCATTATACGCGATACTGGAGGTAGCCCCACCTATCGCCACCTCTTTGATCACTGCTAAGAAAGGCAACAAGCTCATCTCCCAGACTAGGAAACTCATTTTATGTTTGGATCGCTCCCAAAGTAAGGGGAAGATCGTCACCACATCCATGACCCTTGTGAAGGGTTCCTCCACGCAGCCGCAGATGGATATAGTCACGAAAGCATACATGAACATCTTCTCCTCACCCACAAGGACATCGTTGCACTGTCAGGTCAAGCATTCATTCGATATGACTCCTAGAGCACCTCTACCCAACGGGTCGATATATCGCTGCTCCATTCCGGAGAATGCCAAGTACAAGCAGCGAAATGATCAACATTAGGTACCACGAAAGTTTGTAGTGGGCGACAAAGTCTAGTTGCATCTGCAGAAAGAACGCCTTACAAGAGCCCATCAGAAGCTCAGACCACTCTAATATGGTCCTTACACCAGTACCAAGGTTGTGGGAAACAATGATTTAGAGAAAAGCATTCCCCCATTCCTTCTCTTGCACCGAGTGTTCAATGTGGATCACCCTCGACCAAGCTTCCCACCATTGCTGGACACTTCAGAGGTTGCATAACAACTCACCATGGACCAAGCTTAGAAGAAGTTTCCTCATCTCATGGAGGAACTCAACACAATGGGGACCATTGCTTCCTAAGGGGGCAGGAATGATCCAGGTGGATGTTGGTGGCCACCCACCTATCCCACTTGGACCCCCACAACTGTCTCTGTCATTTTTTTCAGTTTCCTTAATTGTAGCACAATTTACTATTTTTAGCATTTTTAAGAGTCATAAACTTCTGGAGCCGTTTTGAGGCCCTAAACGAAGTTTTTTGGGAAAACGAAGAACATCATGGGGCCATGGACCGATGCTACTCTTACCAAAGTTGTAGTCCTCGGATATATCTTTCTAACGAGGTATTGGGCACATCAAATGGGGATTGTATGCCAAAGTTATGACCCAGGGAAGTTGATGTACCAATTTACCCAAACGGGGCCCATAGTTTGGCGTTTCATCTCCTAGGGTTGATGTTTAGTGTTTTCCATTGTTTCTTAACAATAAATAGGTCTTTGAGCCTCATTGTAACACAACTTAGAGGCATGTAGCCGCCACATCTCTTCTAAGAGATAAGCTACCATTGTCCTAGCTAGTTTATTTCAATTTATGTTTGTAAGCATATTTCAGTGTTTTAAGTAATGAAATGAAGTATTATTTTTGTTGCATCTCTGTATGTATGGTTATATCGGTAATTTTTTGCGTTCTTGTTTAAATCTGGATCATGCAGATATGTTCGCGCCAGTCGTGCGAATGGAGACAGTGCGCGCAGTTGTGGCGATAATCGCACAACACAAATGGTGAGTGTATCAAACGGATGTAAAATCAACATTCTTGAATGGAGTGCTGAAAGAGGAAGTGTATGCTGCGTAACTGCCTAGTTACGAGGTTGAAGGCCAAGAAGACAAAGTGTATCAGTTGAGGAAAGCTCTTTATGGGTTGAAGCAAGCACTGCATGCATGGTACAACAAGATAGATGCTTACTTGTTGGACAATGGTTTCGACAAATGTGACGGTGAGCCTACTCTCTACATCAAAGAGAGCGAAGGTAAGATTATCATTGTCCTCTTATATGTAGATAATTTGATTTTTACAGGCAGTGATGATCTCCTCATCATTGATTTCAAACAAGTCATGAAGAGTGAATTTGAAATGAATGACTTGGGATTGCTAAGATATTTTTTTGGCATAGAAGTGAAGCAAATAGAAAATGACATTTTTATCTCTCAAGCAAAGTATGTGGTATACATTTTTGAGAGGTTTAAAATGCAGAACAACAAGTTCGTACCAACTCCAACTGTCATAGGGTTGAAGTTGAGCAAAGAAGATTGCAGCAGCAATGTCAATCTGACATTATACAAAAGCATGATAGGAAACTTGATGTATTTGACTGCCACTAGGACGGAGATAATGTATGCAGTAAGTTTGGTGTCAAGGTTCATGGAGACACCCAAGGAGACACACTAGCAAGCAACGAAAAGAATTTTAAATTATGTCAATGGGACAAAATAGTATGGCATTTTGTACACAACAACAAGTGATTTCAGGTTGGTTGGTTACACTAACAGTGATTGGGCAGGCAATGTCGATGACAGAAAGAGCACGTCAGGATATATTTTTCATTCGGGTTCTGAACCCATTTCATGGGCGTCCAAGAAACAGTCAATAGTGTCACTGTCAACAACTAGAGATAAATATGTTGCAGAAACAACAACAACGTGTCAGTCAGTTTGGATGAGAAGGATGTTGAGGAATCTTCGTCATGAACAAGAGGGAGCGACAACTATTTTTTCGACAACACCTCAGCAATTGCATTATCAAAGAATTATGTCTTCCACAAGAGGACCAAGCATACTGATCTTAAATATCATTTTATTAGAGATTTGATTAACAATGATGAAATTGTGTTGCAGCACTGAAGGTCACAGGAAAAATTTGTTGATATCTTCACAAAGCCATTGGCATGTGAAAGTTTGGTTTATCTCAGAGTTTGGGAATTGTCAATGTCAGCATGGTGGCAATCTCAAGGAGGGACACGCAGCAGCGACCATTTAACTCTTTCGTTTTCAAATTTAAGACAGTGGCAGGGTTTTGGTGTGAGGTTTTAATGTGTTTTATGGTTTTCGGCTTGCCCTTCGTACTGGCCTCGGGTTTGCGACCACGGTCTATCACACCTGCCGAGGGTATTTGGAATCCATTTTTGCTTTGCTGTGGTCTGGTTCGACTCTATGGGTGCTTGGTGCTTTCGTGTGGTTCTTGTGGTGGTTTATTAATTTTGTGCCTTGTTCCCGGTGGTGATTTGTTAGTGTCGTGCCTTTGCTCGCTCTCTGTGGTGATTCACTTCGCTAGTTCTTGGAGGGTTTCAGGTCATTTTCCCACCTGCAAGTATATTTATATCTTTCATTTGGCTCATACTTCATCTATGCTCTATTTTGTGATGATTGTTTTCTTGATGTTGGGTCTGGTGATGATTTGGCTCTCCAAAAATAGGTTCTTGCCTTGCTGCTGCACCAGACGGCTCAGCAAAATTGTTCTCAAGTAATCTTCTTCTTCCAGTTGCAATTCCTCCTTTCATTTTTGAGGCTCTCACATTCTAGCTCCTTGGTGAATAGGCAAAACCCTCTCATCGCATTTCTGTTGGGAGAAACCCTCTGTTGCGGGTCTCAGCTCTCGTCCTCCATCGCAGAATCGGACCTCCTCCAGGTAAATCCTCATTCATCTCTTGGTTTTCTGTTAACTGTGTTTTGGTCTCACATCGCTACATAACTGCTGCCCTGTTTTGTGGTTGTGTGCAAGTCGTTCCAAGGGAATGCTACTCCATGGCTTCATCCTTGGGATTGTTCGTTGGCTTAGGGAAAACCTGGGTAGGGTCTTTCCATGGCTATATCTTTCTCTTGCTTTCTCTATTGCTTGCTTTGTCTGTAATCAGGTATAATCCTTGGGGTTTCAATTCCTCCGTGTATGTGTATGGTTTCAGAGGTTTTCATGCCTTCACTGTTTGACTAGTATTTAGCCTATGAACTGTAATTTTTTTTTGGTTTGCATGGGCTTCAGAACCCTCCATGATTTCATGGTTATAGATTTTGTACAGTGAACTGTTAAATGGGAAACGAAATTAATGTACAGGAATGCTTGAATGTTGAATATAAAAGTACCTAGTTTTTTATTGTTGAGGAAAAGGGAAAATGTATTGTATATGTTGGTTTTACCTTTGTCTGGTTCCTAGTTTGAGATGCCTTCTGTTACAAGATTCTTGTCGATGCTATTTGGATTCTTAATGAGTTGTTTCACTATCTTGATTTCATTACAATGTCTGAAACATTTATGCACAAGGAAATAAAAAAAACTATCCTGCTTCCTTAATGACAGGTTCTAGAATTGTTTGATTTTATAGAGATTCAAAACAATTGTAAATTACAAATTCTGAGCTCTCTCTCCTCTCTGGATGGCAGCCCCTCAATTAGATCTGGTTTTTCTTTTTCAATGCATTATTAGTAGTTTCTTTATAGTTGAGGAATTGTTCCTTAGTTACCTTTCAGTTGTCTAACAGTTTCTTTAAACATGTTCCTAACTAATCCTATCTTGATTTGCTTGCCTAATTTTAAAGAACAATGGCTGAGCCAACCTTAGTTTAAAATAACATAGAAACTCAAAATGTCTTTCTTTCTGTCTAGCAAAAAAAAAAAAAAAAAACATTTCCCAACTGTCGCCTTTTCACTCGGATGCTCCTGCATCAGGCTCCTGGAGTAAATTAAACTCATGGCTCCTGTCCATGAGCTCTTCAATAGATTACCTGATGCTTTGAATCTAGCCAACATCTAACCAAGAGATATCTTCAATAGGATGACCCTTCCACTTGACTAGGTACCACAAATATTCTTTCCTTCGAGTCCATCTGGCCACCTGGGTGTCTAGGATCTGTTTGATCTCTAAAGGCTTTGTTGGGGGCATTTGTTTAATCCACGAATCATTCTCATTCTGGGTGTCCCATGTTCGTCTTTCTGAACTGTCTTCTTCATTTTCCGCAATGTAGGGGTACAGATTTGCCACATTAAAAATGGGTGAAATTCCTATACCTGGGGGTAGCTGCAATTCATAAGCGTTCATAGAAAACTTCCGAAGAATCCTGCAAGGCCCAATTTTCTTCCATTTCAACTTGCTGTATTCGCCTTTAGGAAACCTCTCCTTGCGTAGGTGTGCTTATACCAGGTCTCCCACGTGTTGGGTTTGTAGCCTGATTATCTTCTGTATTCAAAGGTTTCAACTGGATGTATACCCCAGGAAGAATGTACACCCCTCCACGTGGGGGGGTACGGGGGGGACTTATCCCTCCAGCGAGGGTCCGGGGGCCAGTGATCCCCTGGCAGGGGTTCGGGTGCAGTGCCCCCGAAGCTAAAAATAGATGTAAAATTGCCTTGTAAAAGTATAGTAATTTCTAGTCAATCTAGGCCGTTTATTAGGCGGATGATATGACGGTAGAAGTTATGTTTAGTTTAGGGTTTTTTTCCCTAGAAGGCAACCCCTCACTATATATGAGGGAATTGCATTGTGTCTATGGAGATTTGTATTCTGAGTGAGGAAGAGAGAGGAGATTGAGAGAGAAGAGGGAGTTATAGCGGATCCGTTGTAGGTTGTATCTCTTCAGTTTGCTAGATAATATAAAAGGAAGGACTGGCTATTTCTCCGTGGATGTAGCCCAAGTTGGGTGAACCACATATATCTATGTCTCTCTTTTTTTATGCGTTTTCTGTGTTTATATTTCTGCAATATTTTATGTGTTCCATTGCTCTGTAATATATAATTTTCTAACTCCACGTTGAATTGTACATCCCACCTTTTCAAATCTGCTTTCTGTTTGATTCTTTGGCTGCTGTCTTGTAATTTTAATTTCACCTATTCATGAAGATCACTAATTTCCTTTGTGAAATCTTCATCATCAGCACTCCTGTGCTCCAACTGACCCAAATCCCGTAACTCATGTACTCCACGTGGGTGCATTCCGTATAGGATCTGGAAATAACTACTGCCCGTGCTTCTATTGGGCGAATCGTTATAAGAAAATTCCGCTTGTGCAAGCACACGATCCCACTGTCGAGAATTTTCTCCAACCAAACTCCTTAATAGATTTCCTAGACTTTGGTTCACCACTTCGGTTTGGCCATCGGTCTGCGGATGATAAGCTGAGCTGAAGTTTAGTTTGGTGACTAATTTTTCCATAAGGTCCACCAAAAATGTCTTGTAAACTTAACGTCTTGGTCTAAAATAATAGACTTCGGTAAGCCATGTAATCTGACTATCTCTGTGAAGAATAAATGTGCTACATGTGTTGCATCACTGGTTTTCTTGCATGGAATGAAATGTGCCATTTTGGTGAAATGATCCACCACCACCATGATGGAATCGAATCCCTGTTGTGTCTTCGGCAGACTTAAGACAAAGTCTAAATTGACTGAGTCCCATGGTCTATTCAGAATAGGTAAGGGCGTGTACAACACCGTGTTCTGGCTGTGTCCCTTTGCAAGCTGACACACTTTGCATCTAGTCACAAACCTCTGTACATCTCTATGCATCTTCAGCCAATAGAAAAAGTAGCTCAACTAATCCAAGGTCTTGTCTATGCCAAAATGCCCAGCTAAACTTCCATTATGCTTTTCCTAGATTAATTTCTCTCTGATGGAACATTCCGGAATACACAACTGCAATCCTTTGAACATCAACCCTTCCTGCATATTATAGTCCAGCCATGAACTATTATCTCTCAACAATGGATTTTGGCAAGCTTCATAGGCTTCCTTAAAATCTGCATCTATCTCATACAAGTCTTTAAGATGTTTGAATCCTAATACTTGTATCGTACTTTCCTGTAGGATCAAATTCCTCTTGCTTAAAGCATCTGCCACTTTGTTGGCGTGACCGCTGATGTGTTTCAACACAATTGTAAAACTTTGCAAGTACTCCACCCACTTCGCATGTTTATGGTTTAGCTTATGCTACTGCATAATATACTATAACGCAGAATTGTCTGAAAATAAGACAAATTTATTGGCCAACAAACAATGTCTCCAATGCTTTAGCGCTTGAACTGCTGCATAAAATTTCTTGTCATAAGACGTGTACTTCTGCCTGCTTTCATTTAGTTTCTCACTGAAATATGCTACTGGCCTGTCTTCTTGGCTGAGTATTGCACCAATGGTTGTTCCACTGGCATCACAACGAACTTGAAAAAGTTTGTTAAATTCCAGTTATCTCAAAATTGGTTTTTTAGTAATTTTTCTTTTAACCAGCTAAAAACTCTTCTTTGTCATTTCTATCTAATGGAAACACTGATTTGCCTTCTTAATGGTGTCCACCATGGGTTCACAACTCCCACTGAAATTTTTAATAAACTTCCGATAAAAACTCGCCAATCCATGAAAATTTCGTACCTCAAACAAACTTTTGGGAGACGACCAACTAACTATGGCTGCAACCTTTTCTAGATCCATTTTTAGTTCATTCTCAGAAATCACAAATCCCAAATAAATTAACTCTTTCTTGAAAAAAGAACATTTCTTCAAATTTATCAGTAATTTATTTTGCTGCAATTTTTCCAATACATACCTCATGTGTCGAAAATGCTCTTCCTTCGTCTTGCTGAATATAAGTATATCATCTAGATATACAATCACAAATTTACAAATGAATTCCTTCAACATATTGTTCACCAAATGCATGAACGTGCTGGGGGCATTGCTCAATCCAAATGGCATAACCAACCATTCGTATAAGCCTTCATTAGTCTTGAAAGTTGTCTTCCACTCGTCACCTTCTCGAATTCTGATTTGGTGGTAGCCACTTTTCAGGTCTATCTTTGAAAAGTACGCTGCTCCACTCAAACAATCCATCATATCATCCATCTGAGGTAAAGGAAACCTATACCTGATAGTGATCTTGTTAATGGCCCGGGAATCAGTGCACATTCGCCACTCACCTCCTTTCTTGGGAGCTAAAACAGTTGGAACTGCACAAGGGCTTAAACTCTCCCGAATCAGTCCTTTATCCAACAACTCCTACACCTGCTTCCTGATTTCTTCATTATCCTTCGGACTCATCTAGTAAGCAGCCTTGTTTGGCAAACTGGCTCCTGGAATAAAATCAATATGGTGACTAATGCTCCGCTTTGGTGGTAATTTGTCTGGTAGATCGTCTACCACAATATCACTAAACTCCTGCAGCATGTCCTGTACCTCTTTAGGTAAGTCAGTGAATTTAGTATGGATCAATACTGGTTTTGGCCTTCACACAACTGCATATTTTACCTCATCATCCTCCGTTTGTCACAGGAACTCTTTTCCACCTAACATTAATGCTTTTGTCCCATTGGTTTTCGCAACATCCTCTTCCTTCATGGGCACTAGCGTATGCTTTATCCCATCTTTAACAAACTTGTAACAATTTGTTTCCCCATCATGGACGACCTTCCTATCATACTTCCATGGTCTGCCTAACAAAATATGGCACACGTCCATAGGCATGATATCAAAAGTCACCTTGTCCTTGTACTTGCCAATATGAAGCTCTACTTCGCACTGCTCATCGACCAGCAGTTGGTGACCTTTCTACAACCAAGACACCCTATATGGAGTTGGGTGCTTCAACTTCTTCAAACCTAATTTCCCTACCATTTCAGTAGCCACTAGATTATCAGTACTTCCACTGTCTATGATTAATTTGTAGCATTTCCCATGCGACTTGCACACAGTCTGGAACAATGCCTTCCTCTGTGTCTGATCAACTACTTCCTTAGCTGGTTTCAATAATACCTTGTTCAACACCAAGGCTTCCCTGATTTTTGGAATATTTTCCACCTCCTTTGGTGTTGCCTCAGCTTCATCGGGTTGAGTGATATATGCTCCCCTTTGTCCAGTTTGTTCATTTTCAGGACATTCAAAGGACCCATGTCCCCACTTGTGACACTTGTAACACTGATAGGCATTTCCTCTATCTCTGCCATTACCTCTTCCTTGCTGGTATGACCTTCCTCCTCTGGTGTTACCTTCCCTTTTAGTCCATCCCGAAGTCTTTGAACTACTGCCCTCTTCATTACTGTTGGAAGTCCTACCTCTACGAGAACCATGTCCTCTTCTGGCATTCTGTTTCCTAGAAATATTTTCCTCCACCTTCAAAGCACTCTGATAGGCTTCCTCTATGGTCTTAGGGGAAAGAATACTAATTTCGTCTAGAATCTCCATCCGTAGACCATTTACAAACCTCGTTGTTTTCTCAGGGGTATCTTCAACATAACCAGATGTCATGTTTACTTTATAAAATTCTTTAGTATATTCCTTTACGATCATAATTCTCTGCCTCAGGTTCTGTACTTGTCTATAAAAGGAAAATTGATAATCTTTAGGCAGAAATTTTCTCTTCATTCTAGCAATCATCCTATCCCATTTTTTAATCAATAATTTGTTCAGTCTCCTCCTTTCTGCCTCGACACTGTCCCACCATAGTGCTGCATGTCCCTTCAACTTGGTGACAACAACCCTGATCCTCTTGTCTTCGCTGATTTCTTCGTATTCAAAATATTTATCTAGTTCACTTATCCAGTCTAGCAACACCTCTGTGGAAAAACTGCCATCATAATTAGAGAGATCTGGTCTTGGCTTGCTGCTAGCCAACAAAAATGACCTCAATATTTTAATCTCTGGTCCTTTGTCATCTGACCCATCCGTCGTGGCTGCGTTTTCCTCCTCACTATCATCCCCACCTTCTGGATCTCTACGCCTTCCCGCTTCCACTGTTGCCAAACGTGAAGTTAAAATCCTAATTTCTTCTCGTAACCCTTCATCTACTACTCTTCTGATGGCTCTTCCTCGACCCCTTCTTCCTACCTCCATCTTTATTGAGAGAAAGGAACAATCTGCTCTGATACCAAAAAATTGGTGGCGATCCCGAGGAGGGACACGTAGCAACGACCATTTAACTCTTTCGTTTTCGAATGTAAGACAATGGTAGGGTTTTGGTGTGAGGTTTAAATGTGTTTTATGGTTTTCGGCCTGCCCTTCGTACTGGCCTCGAGTTTGCGACCACGGTCTACCGAGGGTATTTGGAATCCATTTTTGCTTTGCTGTGGTTTGGTTCGGCTCTATGGGTGCTCGGTGCTTTCGCCTGTTTCTTGTGGTGGTTTGTTAATGTTGTGCTTTGGTTGTTCCTTGTGGTGGTTTGTTAGCGTCGTGCCTTTTCTCGCTCTCTATGGTGATTCACTTCACTGGTTCTTGGAGGTTTTGAGGTCTTTTTCCCACCTGCAAGTATATTTATCTCTGTCATTTGGCTCATACTTCGTCTCTGCTCTATTTTGCGATGATTGTTTTCTTGATGTTGGGTCTGGTGATGATTCGGCTCTGCAAACACAGGTTCTCGCCTTGCTGCTGCACAGGACGGCTCAACGAAATCGTTCTCAGGTAATCTTCTTGTTCCAGTTGCAATTCCTCCTTTCGTTTTTGAGGCTCTAACGTTCTGGCTCCTTGGTGAGCAGGCAGAACCCTCTCATGGCATTTATGTTGGGAGAAACCCTCTGTTGTGGGTCTCGGCTCTCGTCCTCCATCACGAAATCAAACCTTCTCCAGGTAAATCATCACTCCTCTCTTGGTTTTCTGTTCACTGTGTTTTGGTCTCGTGGCCCTACCTAATTTTATGGTTGTGTGCAAGTCATTCCAGGGGAACGCTGCTCCAGGACTTTGTCCTTGGGATTGTTCGCTGGCTTAGGGAAAACCTGGGTAGGGTCTTTCCGTGGCTATATCTTTCTTTTGCTTGCTCTGTCTATAATCGGGTATAACCCTTGGGGTTTCGATTCCTCCGTGTATGTGTGTGGTTTCAGAGGATTTCATGCCTTTGCTGTTTGGCTAGTATTTAGCCTGTGAATTGTAATTTTTTTTTTGTTTGCATGGGTTTCGGAACCCTCCACGATTTCAGGGTTATAGATTTTGTATAGTGAACTGTTAAATGGGAAACAAAATGAATGTACAAGAATGCTTGAATGCTGAATATAAAAGTACCTGGTCTTTTTTTGTTGAGGAAAAGGAAAAATGTATTGTATATGTTGATTTTGCCTTTGTCTGATTCCAAGTTTGAGATTCCTTCTATTACAAGATTCTTGTCGATGCTATTTGGATTCTTAATGAGTTGTTTCACTTCCTTGCTTTCATTACAATGTCTTAAACATTTATGCACAAGGAAATAAAAAAAACTATCATGCTTCCTTAATGACAGGTTTTAGAATTGTTTACTTTTATAGAGATTCAATACAATTGCAAATTACAAATTTTGAGCTCTCTCTCCTCTCTAAATGGAAGACCCTCAATGAGCTCTGGTTTTTCTTTTTCAATGCATTATTAGCAGTTTCTTTACAGTTGCGGAACTATTCCTCAGTTACCTTTCAGTTGTCTAACAGTTTTTTTAAACATGTTCCTAACTAATCCTATCTTGATTTGCTTGCCTAATTTTAAAGAACAATGGTTGAGTCAGCCTTAATTTAAAATAAAACAAAAACTCAAAAAATAAAATAAAAAACATTTCCCTGTTGTCACCTTTTCACTCGGATGCTCCTGCATCACTGCAATTGTGATTAAGCGGGAGTGCTGGAAATAATAATCCAAACCATCGCAATAAACACTCTGAGAGCAACCATACTTGTCAGAAGCATTTTTGGAGGTTGAGTCTCTGTTTCAAGATGGAATGACTGAAGCCAAGCGCGAACCATTCTAAAACACAACAAATAATTTAAAATATTTAATGTATTTTGCTAAATAGACATGAGAAGCATTCATTCAGCAACTATTACCCACACTCCACAAACCGTGACCACACTCAACAACAACATAATATTAATTATTTTTCTCTGTCATGAATTAAATGTAAAATTGTATGTTGAGTTAAATATGAATGTAAAAGTCATTTTGTAAAGAGAGAGGGTAAGAGAGTAAAATGGTGGAACAATTTCTGTGTGAAGTGTTTTGTTTTTACTTGGTGAATGAGTTGCAAAGTCATGTGAATGTATTTGCAAGATTTAGGATGTGTGTTATTGTGTGTGAAGTGTTTTGTTTTTACTTGGTGAATGAGCTGCAGACTCTCATGTGAATGTATTTGCAAGATTTAGAAATTAATCCTAAGTTTTATTTGCGATTCTCCAAACTTTGATCTTTGGTTTTGCCATAAGTGAATTATGTGTATTTATTAAGTCTCTGCAATAACTCCGAAATGTCCGCGAACTCAGCTTCGCGAATGCCATAGATCTCCCCGAAATTACCTAGGAAATAGCTTGGCCAAATATTTTACGCTGCCTTTCAATTTTTCTAACAAGATCTTATGTTATATATTTTAAGGTGGAAGACATACTTCGTGACTGTGTGTGAAAACTCTTTCGGACGGGAATATTTGACGAAACATTTGATGAATTGTTGATAAAAAATTTCCAACATGTTTTCAAGAATGTTGTACGAGTTATTCTAGCATAAGTGAATATGGAGTGGTAAAAAATCAGTTATTTAATGAATTCACAATTGATAACTCATCCACATCTAATTTATTTAAGACAAGTTTATTTCTTGAATGAGTTTTGGGACAATCTCACTTTGGGGTTGTATGATCTATCTATCTTACTGTAACTTAAGATTTACTTGTGAAACTTGCAACATGGAAACAACATTTCAGATCACACATGCGAATGCCATACAAGTATACGATCTTCCCGCAGGAGCAACAATACTGAGGGATGCATATAGCGAGAATATTACTATTTCAAAATTAAAATATAAGTCATATCAATAGAGTTCATGAGATTCAATAGATTCCAAATAAAGAGAATGTTGTTGAGAGAATATCTCAATTTTTTTGAAACTAACAAACTAATCTTACTTGTTTACTAATGTAAGCATTATTTCCATGCCCCACATTTAATGCTTACATTAGAGTATTACAAGAATAATAAATTACATTACCTCTTCCTCACTGGTATGACCTTCCTCCTCTGGTGTTACCTTCCCTTTCAGTCTGTCCCGAAGTCTTCAAACTACTGCCCTCTTCATTGTTGTTGGTAGTCCTACCTCTGCCAAAGGTCTGTCCCCGACCTCTGCCAGAACCACGTCCTCTTCTGGCATTCTGTTTCCTAGCAATCTTTTCCTCCACCTTCAAAGCACTCTAATAGGCTTCCTCTATGGTCTTAGGGGAAATAATACTAATTTCGTCTAGAATCTCCATTCGTAGACCATTTACAAACCTCGTTGTTTTCTCAGGGGTATCTTCAACATAACCAGCTCTCAAGTTTAATTTATAAAATTCTTCAGTATATTCCTTTACGGTCATCATTCTCTGCCTCAGGTTCTGTACTTGTCTATAAAGAGCAATTTGATAACCTTTAGGCAGAAATTTTCTCTTCATTCTAGCAATCACCCTGTCCCATTTTTTAATCAATAGTTTGTTCAAGCTCCTCCTTTCTTCCTGTACATTGTCCCACCATAGTGCTACATGTCCCTTCAACTTGGTGACAGCAAACCTGATCCTCTTGTCTTCACTGATTTTTTCGTATTCAAAATATTTATCTAGTTCACTTATCCAGTCTAACAACGCCTCTGTGGACAAACTGCCATCATAATTAGAGAGCTTCGGTCTTGGCTTGCTGCTAGCCAACAAAACTGACCTCAATAGTTTAATGTCTGGTCCTTCGTCATCTGACCCATCCATCGTGGTTGTGTTTTCCTCCACACTGTCATCCCCACCTTCCAGATATCTACGCCTCCCTACTTTCACTGCTGTCAAATGTGCAGTTAAAATCCCAATTTCTTCTCGTAACCCTTCATCTACTACTCTTTTGATGGCCCTTCCTCAAACACTTCTTCCTACCTCCATATTTATTGAGAGAAAGGAACAATGTGCTCTGATACCAAAAATTGGTGGCGATCCCAAGGAGGGACACGTAACAACGACCGTTTAACTCTTTCGTTTTCAAATTTAAGATAGTGGCAAGGTTTTGGTGTGAGGTTTTAGTGTGTTTTATGGTTTTCAGCCTGCCCTTCGTACTGGCCTCGGGTTTGCGACCACGGTCTATCACACCTGCCGAGGGTATTTGGAATCCATTTTTTTTTGTTGTGCTTTGGTTCGGCTCTATGGGTGCTTGGTGCTTTCACCTGGTTCTTGTGGTGGTTTGTTAACGCTGTGTCTTGCTTGTTCCCTGTGGTGGTTTGTTAGCGCAGTGCTTTTGCTCGCTCTCTGTGGTGATTCAGTTCGCTGGTTCTTGGAGGGTTTCAGGTCGTTTTCCCACTTGCAAGCATATTTATCTTTGTCATTTGGCTCATACTTCGTCTCTGCTCTGTTTTGCGATGATTGTTTTCTTGATGTTGGGTGTGGTGATGGTTCGGCTCTGCAAACATAGGTTCTCACCTTGCTGCTGCATAGGATGGCTCAACGAGCTCGTTCTCAGGTAATCTTATTGTTCCGGTTGCAATTCTTTCTTTCATTTTTGAGGCTCTAACATTTTGGCTCCTTGGTGAGCAAGCAGAACCCTCTCATGGCATTTCTATTGGGAGAAACCCTCTATTGCGGGTCTCGGCTCTCGTCCTCCATCGCGGAATCGGACCTCCTCCAGGTAAATCCTCACTCCTCTCTTGGTTTTCTGTTCACTGTGTTTTGGTCTCGTGGCCCTACCTAACTGCTGCCCTGTTTTGTGGTTGTGTGCAGGTCATTCCAGGGGAACACTGCTCCATGGCTTCGTCCTTGGGATTGTTCGTTGGCTTAGGGAAAACCTGGGTAGGGTCCTTCTGTGGCTATATCTTTTTATTGCTTGCTCTATTGCTTGCTCTGTCTGTAATTGGGTATTACCCTTGGGGTTTCGATTCCTCCGTGTACGTGTGTGGTTTCAGAGGTTTTCATGCCTTCGCTGTTTGACTAGTATTTAGCCTGTGAACTGTAATTTTTTTTGGTTTGCATGGGTTTCGGAATGCTCCATGATTTCAGGGTTATAGATTTTGTACAGTGAACTCTTAAATGGAAAATAAAATGAATGTACAGGAATGCTTGAATGCTGAATATAAAAGTACCTAGTCTTTTTTTGTTGAGGAAAAGGAAAAATGTATTGTATATGCTGGTTGAGATGCCTTCTGTTACAAGATACTTGTCAATGCTATTCAGATTCTTAATGATTTGTTTCACTGTCTTGCTTTCATTACAATGTCTGAAACATTTATGAACAAGGAAATAAAAAAAACTATCCTTCTTGTTTACTTTTATAGAGATTCAAAACAATTGTAAATTACAAATTCTGAGCTCTCTCTCCTCTCTGGATGGCAGCCCTTCAATGAGCTCTGGTTTTTCTTTTTCAATGCATTATTAGCAGTTTCTTTACAGTTGAGGAACTGTTCCTCAGTTACCTTTCAGTTGTCTAACAGTTTCTTTAAACATGTTCCTAACTAATCCTATCTTGATTTGCTTGCCTAATTTTAAAGAACAATGGTTGAGTCAGCCTTAATTTAAAATAAAACAAAATAAAACAGAAACTCAAAATGTTTTTCTTTCTATCCAGCAAAATATAAATAAAAAATAAAAACATTTCTCAGCTATCGCCTTTTCACTCGGATGCTCCTACATTAAGGGGGAGCGTTGGAATTAATAATCCAAACCATTGCAATAAACACTCTTACAACAACCATACTTGTGAGAAGTCTTTTTGAAGGTTAAAGATGGAAAGCCGAGCCCGAACCATTCCAAAACACAACAAGGAATTTAAAACATTTAATGTATTTTGCTAAATAGAAATGGGCAAGCATTCATTGAGCGACTATTGCCCACACCACAAAAAACACCTGCCCGATTCTGATCACACTCAACAACAACATCATATTAAGTCATTTTGCAAAGAGAGAGGGTAAGAAAGTAAAAAAAAGAGCAAGTGTCTGACTGATCACACTCAACAACAACATCATATTAAGTCATTTTGTAAAGAGAGAGGGTAAGAAAGTAAAAAAAAGAGAAGTGTCTGACGAGAAAATGGTGGAGCAAATTTTGGTGGGCCCGTGAAAACAAAATTTACTAGCTTTATTACTATGTGTTATTCTGTATGAAGTGTTTTGTTTTTACTTGGTGAATGAGCAGACTCATGTGAATGTATTTGCAAGATTTAGAAATCAATACTAAGTTTTATTTATGATGTTCCAAGCTTTGACCTTAAGTCGTGTTTTGTTTTTTCTTGGTGAATGAGCTGTAGACTCATGTGAATGTATTTGCAAGATTTAGAAATCAATAAGTTTTATTTGTGATGCTCAAAGGTTTGACCTTTTGGTTTTTCCATAAGTGAATTCTGTGTATTTATTAAGTCTCTGCCATAGCTCCTGGAAATGTCCACTGTTGGAGTTAATGCTTACATTCCATATTTGAGAAATTGGTTTGTGATGGTTGAGAAATTCTCTCAACCTTTCTATCTAAATTAGGAATAAGTTAGATCTCAGAAACTCTATTTAATAGAGTAATCTGAATGTAAATCTGTGTGTGAGTGTCTTTGCACATACACCATTTGTGCATAATATATGATTGAGTGTTTGTGATTGTGTGATTTTAGCTGTTTTTATCATGGTATCAGAGCTTAAGATGAGAGGCCTGTTGTGCTGTGTTGTGATAAAATTCCTAGAACTGAAATAAACTTGCGTTCAAGAGCTGTTTGCTCTGCGTTCTAGACAGTGTATTCTCCATTTTTTTTAACTGGCGTTGCTGCAAATGTGATGCACGCCCTGTGACTGGAATTCGATCTTGCAAGGTCTCTGCAATGGTGTTTCGCTGTTGAGGTTTCCGCTTCATGCCGACCAGGACATCAACTGCAAGCTCATATCGGATGAGATGGGAATCGCTATAATGGTACGGCTTCAGGAATCTGACCCTGCTGTATGAGCTTGATATCAACAATAACAGGTTTGCTGGGCCATTTCCACTTGTGGCTGTTTGATTACTTGTTCGAGTTGCACAGAACTGTGAGAGCATTGCTGGAAGGGGAATAACAGACCAGTATGTTGAGAAACCCATGATGCGGTGAGGGTCGTTTGGTTATCATAATAGTGTGCAGCGCCTCTGAACTCTGTTGCAAACATGACAATAGACGAAGGCCAAGGTGGAGAAGCCTCTGTGTTTTATTGCAGAAGTTTTTGAAAAATTATTGGCCATGCTCATAGCCGAGAACGATGATTTGGGCATGGCCCGGTTCTCTGAAGCTGCTTCATTGCTTTCTATACTCTTTGGTTCCTTGGGAATCGCCTTCACGTTTGCTGAGATGGATTATGCAGCCAAGGTGACATTCTCGCTATTTCTTTTACCTGTTCTTCAGTATTGTAAATTTATATTTTGAATGGGTGAGAAGTGTGAATGGTTCGAAACCTGGTTTCGACATCCTGTGTTAGGAAGGATATTGCCGCACTGTAGCATTTATGTATACTGCCATGCACAATGGCTCAAATGGGAGAGAAGGGCGTTGTTTTCATCTGTCACCTGGAGACTAGTTCGAGCGGCCAACGACCGTGGCGTGAGCGACCCATTTTGTTCTGACTTGAGAAGGGAGTGTTTGGTGTATTTTCTGGGATTTATTAAACTCTTTTAAAATAACTAGCAGCTCAACTATGTGTATGCCAGTGTTTAAAGATCAAGTAGTAGTAAGGCTCAATATGGATGGTTGTCCAGATAGTATGGCAGTTGCGGATCTAGGGAAGGATCCCTCATTAGTGATAGATAGACGTGGAAGTGGTTTCCTAATGAGGTTATGCGACAGATTGGGATGCTGTCCAGTGATTGACTTCGGGAGGTCCTTGATAGGGAACTCGGGAATCCAACTTGCCAACTACACCTTTATGAGGGTTACGAGGCAACTTGATGGAGCATCTACTTATAAGCTTGATTATTTTGTTATTTTCATGTAATGTAATCATTAAGGGGGATGTTGGAGTTAATGCTTACATTCCATATTTGAGAAATTGGTTTGTGATGGTTGAGAAATTCTCTCAACCTCTCTATCTAAATTAGGAATAAGTTAGATCTCACAAACTCTATTTAATAGAGTAATCTGAATGTAAATCTGTGTGAGTGTATTTGCACATACACCATTTGTGCATAATATATGATTGAGTGTTTGTGATTGTATAATTTTAACTGTTTTTATCATCCACGAAATCAACTTCACGAATGTCATAGATCTCCCAGAAATTACCTCGGAAATAGCTCCCACAAATATTTTACTCTGACTCTCCAATTTTTCTAACAGGATCTTATGTTATATATTTTAAGGTAGAAGACATACTTCGTGACTGTGTGTGAAAACTCTTTCGCACAGGAATATTTGACGAGTGTGCCAACACTGGTTCGCACAAGAATATTTGATGAATTGTTGATAAAAAATTTCCAGCATGTTTTCAAGAATATTGTACGAGTTATTCTGGCATAAGTGAATATGGAGTGGTAAAAAATCAGCTTATTTAATGAATTCACAATTCATAACTCATCCACATCTGATTTAATTTAAGATAAGTTTATTTCTTGAATGAGTTTTGAGACAATCTCACTTTGGGTTGTATGATCAATCTATCTTACTGGAACTTAAGATTTACTTGTGAAACTTGCAACATGGAAACAACATTTCAGATCACACATGTGAATGCCATACAAGTATACCATCCTCCCGCAACAGCAACAATACTGAGGGATGCATATAACGAGAATACCGAAGGATTCAAGTTTCGTTTGGGCTCTGGTATACCATCTGCTCGCAGCAATACTGAGGAATGGAGATCACGAGAATAATGGGGGATTCCAGTGTCGTTTGGGCTCTGGTATTGCTGCCACAGAGCGACAGGTCCTACTCGGCAGGGACTGCTCCTACTCGGCAGGGACTTCTGCTTAGCAGCTCGGCTTGTTAGCTTAGTACTTAGAAATTACCATACCAGATATAATAATTTTTCATCCGCCTGCCCAAATATTATACTGGACACTGACAGGAAAAAAAAAACTAGTTGATCTTTGACCAGATTGATGATTTTTTATTAAGACCAATTGATCTTTGACCAGATTAATAAAAATATGCACACTTGTCGGATGATGAACGCCATCATGTATTGATCTTTTTCTATTTGAAAGTTTTTTTTTTTTTTAAATTAAGAAGAAACATAAAATAAGTTGAGTATATTTGAAATCCAATCTTTATAATATATAATTAAAATTTCTTAAAGGTAAAGAGGTTTACAAAGCTTGAGGGCGGTTGATAACCGTCATCATGCAACCAAAAGTATCATCTTACATGATACACTTTATCCTCCAAAGTTTCTATTAGTTCATTTCGATAACACTGCATTGAGTTTTTACTGGTGCAATGATAAAACTGCACGTTTATTTTTTCATTCAAGCTTTTTTTATAATTTTATTAAAATGTACAGAAATTTCCAAAATTTACAGCAGAGAATGTTGAAAACAATAAAGTGACATTTGAAAGAATGGCTGAAATAGCTTCCATAAAGAGATACTCTTAGACACCATTTTGGTTTCTTTGAATTACAGACAGAAATTAGAAGAATAGATATGGTGAATAAATTCACTCAAATTAATTCGTATATTACTATTTTGAAATTAAAATTTAAGCCATATAAATAGAGCTTAGGAGATTCAACAGATTGCAAATAAAGAGAATATTGTTAAGAGAATATCTCAATAATCTAATGTAACTAACAAACCAATCTTACTTGTTTACTAATGTAAGCATTATTTCCATGCCCCACATTTAATGCTTACATTAGAGTATTACAAGAATCATAAATTACATAAAGTCAAATCTGTATTTTCATGAGCACTCACATCCACTACAAAATCTTGCAAATATTTCCTTATCTTCTAGCTCACTTCAACTCCATTTAAAACATAACGTCTAACCATCTTTGATAAACTTGCCTGATGGACAATGTTCACCTACTTTATTCTGCCAAATTATATAACTAGTTGTAACTGTCAGAAAAAATAGCTCTGGAGCAAAGTCAGCCGAAAGTTTCACAAATGATGATATTAGAAATGTGTGTGTATATCTACTTAGTCAGCAGAGAGTTTCACAAATGATCATATTACAAATGTATCGTTGTATAAATTGGTAGATATCAATTTGTATATATTTTAATATTATGAAAAATGAAATGTTATTATACTGGTAAGAAAGAATTAGTTTAAAAGATAAATTTAAGTTTTCTCGTGTTATGTTGATGAATATTTAGTTCAATTTTACATATTAATATAAATAAATTTATAAAAAATATCTTTAAAATTATTAAAAATACAATCTATCTGACTAGATAAATAAAAAATGTTGAATATGCTTGAATCCAATCTTTGTAATATAAAATTAAAATTTCTTACAAGGCTTACAAAGCTTAAGGGTTGTTGATAACGGTCTTTATGCAACCAAACGTATCATCTTTACAATACAAATTATTAGCTTTCGAGAACACTAGATTGAGTTTCTACTTGTACATTGACAAAACTACACCTTTATTATTTCATTCTAGTTATTTATAATTTTATAAAGTATTGATGTTTTTTTTTAACAGAAATTCCCAAAATTTAGAGCAGAGAATTTTGAAAAGAATCAGGTGACATTTGAAACAATGGCTGAAAAGCTTGCAGGAAGGGATGCTCCCCGGCACAACTTTCACTTGCCTGGATTTACCATCAAGGAACCACCAAAGTAAAGAATTTATATGGGTTCTCTATCTGTGAACATCACAGAGTCCACTTGTGGGTTTTCCGGAAATCGTATTGCTATGCTTACAAAGATTTCACGTGGATGTACTCAGAAACACCTCTCTCTTCCTGGAAAGACGCCATATGCCAATTTTCAACCTTTTGCTCCGCAAACAAAGCGAAATCGTCGGTCTTTAGCGGCTATATCATGACTTTAGAATTTGGAATATAGTAAAATGGTTTGCTTATTTAACTTTTAAACCAGCGAGAATTGATTTAGTTAATATTGTTTCAAGTAATTATCTAAAAATAAAAATAAATAAAATTTAATGGTGTGGGTTATTTATAATTTTGAAGAATAATGTGAATTAATTTATTTTAGACTTCTTTGGAATTTTAATTAGAAGTAATAATTTTATAGAAACAATATTATTACAGAGAAATAAGTTAGTGTTTTAAACAAAAAGTTCATGTTAAACTCTAAATCTCTTTATATTCAAAATTGTAGAAATAGGAATTTTAAGTTCCAACACTGTAATTTGCAAGAATACATTGCAAAATAACATACAAAAAAATTGGTGTACATTAAAAAAACATTTAATTTGCTAATTTCAAAGTTCAATATCGTAGGGAATGCAGCCTTATTTGTTCATGAAAATTTCGTTTCTAAGTAAGTTTCTCAAACTCATATTTAACTTTTAATTAATGTGTAACTTATAAAAATAACTTATAAAGTTTGCTCAGATTTTTGAAAAAATTTAGAATCACATTTTTATTTTATAATATTATTTTTTGGTGTATATATATATATATATATATATACACTTACTTTTGATGTATTAAATGTGAAATTATTTTATATATAGATTAACTTTTATATATAATATTAACATATACAATTTATTTAGTATAAAAATCATCTAAAATTATTATGTCACTAAAATAAAATATTCTTAAACTATAATGAGAAATTTTTAACAAAATTTATGTCTTCTATCCCCTACCTTATAAATCTTTATAGCTCTTTTGTATGCCCGTAAAACAACGTCTTTTCAAAATTAATTATGTGTTCCTTTAATATTATATAATGTTTTTCTTTGAAACATTTTTACCTACCTTAAATAGTTAGCTTGATTTTATAGACAACTTGTGTAGGAGTCATATATGGCATTGATATATCAAGTTGTGAAATAATGCAAGGTAAGGTAAAGAATTATAAACATTAGTTATCTAAGAATATAGACACCAAAAAAAATCAATTGATGCCATTTGTTATGGAAAATTTTTGTTATAAATAATTTTAATGCAAAATATAAATTTCATTGTTTAACTAAACACTTATTGAGTCTTAACTTTGTGAATTCAACTATAAAAATCTCCGTACTTAAAAAATTTAACATCATGATTTTTTTTCCAAAAAAATATATTAATATTGGAATAACTTTTAATACATTTTATTCTAGGTTAACATGATTTCTTCATCTTAAAAAATATGCTAATGTAAGAAAAAGTTTTAGTACACTTTATACATAACATTTAATGATAAAAAAGGTTAGTACCACATTGCTATTCCAGAAAACACTATTATTTGATTGATACATGATGCCGCCAAATTAGCATCATGACATATTAGTGCTAGAACAAAGAGATATATTTTCACATCAACCAAAAAAACATGCACTTCAAATTTAATTTTAACTTATAAAAAAATGATAGTATAATAAATAATGTATCATAAATAGTATGGTTTGTCTCATCATGATATTATTCACCGCTCATTAAGCAAATATATTTTTAAAATTAGGAAAAAATTAAACCTAATAGGTCATGCATCATAAACCCTTTATGTGTCATTAGTCAACATTCACTCAACACACCCTTAGTGAAAAAATAAAATAATTATTCAAATGGAAAAAAAGTTATCAACCGAATTTAATCTAATTAAACATTATTTTATGCGTAAATCGGTGAAATCCACTAAAATAACCCTTAAACTATAAGTAATCAATTATCTTTATGGCCAATAGTTTAAAAATAATCATATTATTTTTTCTTATTTATAATATATTATTGTGTTTTTTAAATATCATAGTATTCTTTTTATATGAGTTACGATTCTTACATTCTGCATTAAAAAAAATAAGGAAATTAATTGTTGTTAACCTCGCTATGTTTGGCGTGTGATTTTCATAGCTACCTTCTCAAGTGTTACTTTCATACCTAATGCGTCTTGAATATAATCGTTTTCCTTGTCTGATTTTGGATTACATGAATATGCATTTCCCGTCACTAAGTTAATAAACGGTGGGTTGATATTTAATATAAATCATTTAATTGAATCAAAATTCAGAAAACTTTACCTTTATAATGGTAAATCCTCAACGTTATAAAAAAATCAGACGTTATAACATGTTTTCATATTTGGAAATTAAAACGTCATATTAATCCTCAATTATATGGCAAATGTCCAGTATTAAACTAAAATGAGGGGTTTTAAAGTGATAAATGTGTTTTGGTTTTGTTTTGTTGTGAGGTGATGGATGTTTTTGTTTTCTTGTGAAGTAAAAGAGGCATTTATATGAATTTTCTTTTAAATGATATTTTTTATATTTAAATTGAATCTATGATATGTTTTTATGATTTTTTCATTATACTGGTAATTAATTTTATAATATTTATATTATATATATTTTTTATTTCTTAAATCAACTAATGTAACCTTGCATTCTTTTTTTAAAAGAGTATGTAAATGAAATTCAAATAAAATTTTAAAAATTTAACTAATATTAATTCTAAAGAATTTTAAGTAATATTTTATATAATTTTTTAAAGAATTTTAAACTATATATATAAATTGGATATCTTATTTTTAATTTTGTGAATGTTAATTATAATTATGATTATGTTAATTAATTAAAATGATGTATTTTTGTGTTTTTTAATTTATTAGTGGGAAATGAAACCAATAGCAAAGTTATATAGATTTTGTCCATATTACCAAATTATTTAAAATGATAATGATGTATGCTGATAAGTCTTTTTTCATAAGGAGAACTATTATAGAGGCTATATCTACACGTAGCATGAGGAGAAGATTCATTGTTTTACGAAATTAAAACCAAATATCTTACTCAAAATTTGTTAATTGCCTTTTGATTCAACTAAACAATGAAGTTAAAACGAAATATCTTACTCAAAATTTGTTAATCGTCTTTTGATTCAACTTTTTATTTTTCATATATTTGGAGATCTAGATTTGCAATATTTTTAGTAGAGACACTTTGATGTCCAATTTTTCTATTTATAATTGATGTAGGTATTTTTAATAAGAAGGAAAATGGATGTAGGTATTGTTTTTGGAACCATTACAATCCTTTGAAACCCCAGAGCATGGTCATGGTCTTGAAAATAATGTAAGTGAGATGGATGAAGTATATATTTAAATACTTCTTTATGAATGTTAAATAGATTGTACCTATAATTTGGTTTGAGATTCATAATTATATATCTATTTACTATTTTGTGTCTAGAATAAGGAAAATGCATCTACTCAAAGCCATCCACATATAATAGATAGCTAGCAAGTGAGCCAGAGCCACATTGTTCGCAACAACCATTATGCTGTTCAACTCGTCTTCAAGGGGATTTAGGAGAAGTAAGTTGTATACCCTATACCATAGCTCATAATTATTTGACATATACTTTATTAGACATTATAATTACATAGTTTTTCAATACATTGTGTATTCTTCCATTTTGCATGGTCACCATCTATTCATTATATCCAACCATTTTGCATTTTATTTATCCATTTTTTTAATATGTTGAAACGAATTTGCATATTTATTGATTATGTTCTAACTTTTGCAAAAGGAAAAAAGGGAAAATGATGTTGGGATGGTGAAAAGAACTAAAATTACATCAAAAGACTTGAAAGCATGTGGGTTCAAGTCTCCAAGAAAAAACATAGAGCATATATGCTCAACTAGTATTTCTCTTACTAAGCCCACTAGGCTTGCCACTTTTAGAACTAAGACAACTAACTGTTTAACTTGAATACATTTAGGACTTTAATTAGTGTTTTGTGTAAAAAGAAGTTTCTCATTTTGTATTGAATATTATATTTTTGAATGATAGACTAATTTTTCTCTCGATATAGAATGATATATTAGAGAAGTGTATTGAAATTGTACATACATTTTGTCTTATATGAATGATACATTTTAAAAGAGTTTCATATCAACTATACTTACATTTTTTGTAATTTTACTAAAGTTCATGAGGTAAATGTCCATGTAACACCCCTAAGTGACAACTGAATTACCAATAATTACATTTACCTTTATAATTACATTTACATTTTGCATGTGGAAATTAGAAGAACTTGTGTTATCATTTAAGTAAACTCTAACCTCCACATAGTTAGAAGAAACAATTACACCCCTTTCCCCTTGGAGATAAAAGAGATTCTCAGTGGAAAGAAAGGAGTTTTGTTTTTCATTGTGGAGAAAGGGGAGAAAAGAGGGATTGGGAAACATAGGAAGTATGTTACCAATCCGAGTGGTCCTAAGCTAGTGAAGACTAGTGGACAGACTTGTTTAAGAGATCAGAAGGGACAGACTGGAATAAGGTCTTAAGTTCTTCCAGTAGACAATAACTGAATCAACTATCTTGAGGAGAAGCTTGAGGGGAAGAAGCAGACATAATTTCCCTTCTCAAGATTGGGAGGAACGGTTCAATATTGAGAGGAACGGTCTCAGCCCTGTGGAATTTGAGAGATTGAAAACTTACAGATAAGTATTTTTGCATATATATATATATATATATATATATATATATATATATATATATATATATATATATATATATATATATATATATATATAGTTACTTAGTTAGGAAATAAATTGTATAGTCTATGAATGAAATGTGATGATTGTATTATTTATTGTTTAGGAATTATCACTGTGGAAAGTCATGTCCCAAGGAAATATTACTTAGTCTGAAGGATTATAATGTAGCTAGAATCATAGAAAGTTTAGTAGCATGTAGATGGAAAATGGAATCTACATGAAGTAGTCAAATTTATAGTCTTACTTGTTACCTTTATTTCATAAAGGCATATCAATATGTGATGTAGATTTAATTTCAATTTGTGGAAAGCAAGGATAGACCAAAATAGTAGGACCCAAATAAACATCCAATTTAATAACAAGCTATTCTAAGCTCTCAAATTAGTTGTCAAAAATAACTATACATGGATGGGAAATTAAACGATAACTGAATTGAAAATTGGTAATTATTTCAATAGTATAAATCTTGTAAAAATGTCTTGTTGAACCAGAAACACGAAGGATTGAACTTAAATAGAATCTAGATTAACTAAATCATAATATTAACTCTAAAAAGTTCCAAATTCTAATATGAATACGAAACCCTGAAAAGAGAAACTGTACACCATCTGAACTAGCCACCATAGAGACATTAAATGCCCTATGGCAGGCTGGTTAGTTGTTGCCTTGTTGCCACTCCTATCAATATTCTTTTTTATAAATCACAGACGTGTATGACTTCACAATTATAATTGTTGTCCTTTCTAAAATTGAGAGCATTGGTAGAGTTAATGGGATGGCTCAACTTTTTTAATTGAATTAAGATATATACCTATATACTTAAATTCAATATAACATTAATCTATGATATAAAAAAATTAATTTTATGTTAATACATTTTATTTCTAAAATATCATTTAGAGATAACTAAATAAGTTAGGAATATGACTATGGAAAATGAATAAGTATATAACAATAATCTAGAAATGTATTCTCGTTCAAGAAGTATCAATTGTTTAAGTGTAACCCAAAGCAAGTGTATCAATTTGATAGGTAAACTGTCGTGGATATCTTATCAAGTGGTTAAGTGTAACACAAAGCAAGCGGATGAATTTGGTATTAGTTAATTTGATTCGTAAATTATTGTGAATATTTTATTGGATAGTTTATCATAATAGGTTTGACAAAAATATTACTTAAAAACTCAAAATCTATGTTATGAAAGTCATTTTCCCTAAGATTTTGGATTTATAAAGTTATTGACTTTGATTTATTGGTGTTGTTATCACTAAAAAATTTCAAAGAAAAAGGGTAAGGTAAGGAAGAATTGGTCTTGGTCATTTTCGTGTTCCTTTCATGCATAAGAAGCATTTGGCAAGCTTAGGGTCAGCATACATCAGAGTTCTTTGAAGGCTCAAGCGAGGCAGTTCTCCATTTCAACTCCAGCAAGACAATTAGTACTCAAGAAGAAGAATGTAGCTTTGAGGAAGTGAAAAAGGAAATTGATGTCTGCCAATCTTGAGATTGCCCAACTCAAGGAAAGGGCAAGAAAACATGCAATTGAAAAGACAAATTTCAAAAGAGTAAAAGCTAGTTGAGAAGATGGGAAAGTTCCAAGATATGAAGTAGTGAGTAGTCATGATCAATACTACACCTGGACAGTCCCTGCAATAAAAGAAGCAAGACACATCAGAAGGGTCAATGCAAAACTGAGAGCTGGAATCAGAAGTATGAAGAGGCAAATCGAAGATCTAAAGATACAACTGAGCCAGCATGAAGGACATCTTTAGCTAAGAAAAATCACATAACAAGTAAGGTTGAGTCCGAAATTTTGATAGATTACCTTTTGAAGTTTACCTTGAAGAATGGTGTCTATGTATCCAGTGTTGAACAGCTTCATGACAGATGGAAAAGCCATTTCAAGGAAAAGAAAGCTCAAGAAAGCTAAATTTTGGCCTTAAACTATGTTTTTGAAATTACACAGCAGTTTCGTAGCATGCTATGAAACTGCTGTAGGTGATGCCTAATGCTCAGCAGTTTCGTAGCAAACTGCTGTAGTTTCATATTATGATTTGGTGGACCAATTTTGAGAGACAAAGGGAAATATTCTTGAAAAGGAGTCTCTGAATAGGATCATTTACAAAGTGTAAACATCCAGCAAGGGCAAAAAAAGTAGAGGAAGGACAACTCTAAGCTATATGTTATAAAAGTGGTCATTATTTCATAGCTAGTATTGTTCATGAGGCTTCAAGCAGCATTAAAGAAGTTTTGTTTTACCAAGTGTATATGGGAAAAGTTTGTAGTGTATGGAAAACAAGATAATCCAATGCATTTTTATGTAACTAAGAAGAACAACAGGGATAATTGATTTCAAAGATCCTTGTGGAGACCAAAAGCAGAAAAACAGGAGCAACTTCCTAATTTCCAGGAACAGTAAAAGGATGAGGCATCAAGGGCCAACCGGAGGGTTATGAGCACCATTAAATTCGAATTCATGGAGTTATAGGTGTCAAAAGGAATGTTTAATTCCTAGATAAGGTTGTTTTAATCATAATGAGGAGTTACACTCCTAATTGTTTTAGGTCTCTAGAACTGCTAGTTAATAGTCAGTTACATTTAATAGTTAGTTTTAAGTATCAATAGGTGTCATAGTAGGAAGAATTTGAATTCCCCTCATGCTGGAGGAGGAATATAACTCATGTAATTAATTCTATATATTGGAGAAGATGTAACACACTAGAGAAGATTTCAGAGAAACTTGGATATTGTGCTTTGTGTAAGACTCTGTTTTTAGTAATACAGTATTTGGCTTTGCTTCTCAGGAATCAGAAGGAATTCAATGTTTAGAATGTCTTGTATTGTCCTCTTCTCAGTATTTGCAGTGGTATGAATGTGTGATTACTTAGAAATCACTGATTGTGCTCTAACTTCCTTCATACATTTATAAACTGTATTGTCCTATATGTTTCTGATGTGTTCTCAATATGTTGAATTCTAGATGCCCTGACTTCCATGTAAGGCTAATAGTATTGTCATACTGAAACAATTTTGACTCCATAAGCCCAATGAATATTTTCTAATTGTATTTCAACCATTTACACTTTTTCATTTGTTTCATAGAGTTAGCCATCTTATTCATTATCAAAATCTTTAATCCTGTGAGAGAGCCCTCTCAGGTTGAGGAGGCTAAGCCTCAGCCAAAAGTAGGTTTGAAATAGTTACTCAAGGTCTACCTGATCAGCAGCCTTTCAGGGGTTGATTTTGAGATAACATTTTGGTGTGTCTGCCAGGAGTCTAAAGATTATTCATTCCCGAAATCAAGAAGTTGAACTTCTGAAGGTAGCAGGAGCTCAGAAAGTTTTCGAGGCTGCAATCTACCTTGGCGACTCCACACATCGAATAACAAATTGGAAGGTGAATCCACTACCAGAAGATCAATAGCTTGATGAAGTTTCAAGATGAGTTCCATTTCAAGAATAAATGCCAGGTATGCCCCTATGAATCAGTCTCATATCCTTGGTTTTCCAAATCCTATGCCAAAGGTTGATTGGTTAGATGATCTTCCAATATTTAAAGATGAAAAGAAAGACAATGCTGCTCTTCATTTGGTTAGGTACTATATGCATGTACATAGTCTTAAGGTTCAGTTCCCTGAAGATTGTCTCATGAGGATGTTTATGACCACTTTAGAAGGAAAAGCATGGTCTTGGTATAAAAGTTTGGAAAATGGTTCAATATATTTGCTTGATAATTTTCATGATGAATTCTATGAGATGTATAAAGAGTGTCATCACTCCTTATTGCTGGTCCAAGATTGTTGTAAACATTTTGCAAGTTTTATTCAATATTTGGAGGATTGTTATGATGATGATGAATTTATGGATGAAGAAATTTTAGAGGCCCTTCATAACAATACATTTCAACACCAAGAAGAAAGTATAACATCCCATGAGATGCAACATGAAAATCAATAGGGGTTTACTTATCAAAACCATGTTACATCCTCTGATAAGAATGAGAAGATGCAGCAAACTTGCCAGTCTTTTGATCATAAAGTGTATGAAATTGATTGAAAACACCAAGAAGAAGTACTGGAAGATAGCTTTTATAACCCTTAGGCAGAGGAAAGGGTTGATTTTTTATGTCATACTTTTCAGCAGCTTACATCAACGAATGATCATAATAAGGAGAAAAATTACATTGTTTGTGAGAATCATTCAGAAAATTAGTTGGATAACATATCAAAGGAATCTTGTGTGGTTGAGAATCAATTGTCTAAAGATATAGAATGTTATGATGATCATATTAATGAAGAAATAGATGAAAATTTTTCTTTGTCCTTATCTTCTTATCTAAAAACTTTTGAGTGCAAGATAGAAGATAAGATGAAATTTTTAGATGAAGTTGCTAAGAACATTGAGAAATACATTGAAGGTTTAAAAGGTCAAATTCAATCATATAGTCTTCATGATCATGATCATTCTTTTCAAAAGCTTTCTATGGCAGAACACAAGGAGAGGGTGTTGCTTCCTTTCTCTTTCATGATTGAGGAAGAATACACTGTTATTGAAGATCAGTTTGCACAACCAGAAAGTTATGAGAATCATCAAGCTGATCATGTATTCTGGGATCCTATAGCTAGATACATGGAAGAGTTTTACTCTCCAGTGTTTCAGTTTTTCTATGAAGATCAAAGGCAATTCCAGTGGCAGTGGTCATCACAATATCATAGTTGCTCTGAACTCTAATGCAGTCAAAAAACTCAAATATCAGATAAGACAAATGATTGGCTACATTGGAAATTTCACATTGATTGAGCTGAAATAAGTTTGAAATTGATAGGGTAGGTAGGTAGGAAAATGCAAATAAGCTCAAGGTTGACTGAGCATTTTTCAGTAGATATAGATTTCTTTCTCCTATAGTGATCATAAAGCTTAAGCCCTAGGTGAAGGCCCAAGAAGCTTAAAGGGGATGCTTGTCAAATAAATTTATGTTTATCATAAGAGGATAAAGCACTGGACCTGCGAGTTCTTAGTGTACCACAAGGGCACACTATCCCAAGTGGAGCCACTGTTATCACTAAAAAATTTCAAAGAAAAAGGGTAAGGTAAGGAAGAATTGGTCTTGGTCATTTTCGTGTTCCTTTCATGCATAAGAAGCATTTGGCAAGCTCAAGGTCATCATACATCAGTGTTCTTTGAAGGCTCAAGAGAGGCAGTTCTCCATTTCAACTCAAGAAAGACAGTTAGCAGTCAAGAATAAGAATGTAGATTTGAGGAAGTCAAAAAAGAAATTGATGTCTACCAATCTTGAGATTTCCCAACTCAAGGAAAGGGCAAGAAAACATGCAATTGAAAAGGCAAATTTCAAAAGAGTAAAAGCTAGTTGAGAAGATGGGAAAGTTCCAAGATATGAAGTAGTGAGTAGTCATGATCAATACTACGCCTGGACAATCCCTGCAATAAAATAAGTAAGACACATCAGAAGGGTCAATGCAAAACCGAGAGCTTGAATCAGAAGTATGAAGAGGCAAATCGAAGATCTGAAGATACAATTGAGCCAGCATGAAGGACATCTTTAGCTAAGAAAAATCACATAGCAAGTAAGGCTAAGTATGAAATTTTGATAGATTACCTTTTGAAGTTTACCTTGAAGAATGTTGTCTATGTATCCAGTGTTGAGCAACTTCATGACAGATGGAAAAGCCATTTCAAGGAAAAGAAAGCTTAAGAAAGCTAAATTTTGGCCTTAAACTGTGTTTTTGAAATTACATAGCAATTTCGTAGCACACTACGAAACAGCTGTAGGTGATTCCTAATGCTCAGCAGTTGCGTAGAACGCTACGAAACTACTGTAGTTACATGTTATGATTTAGTTGACCAATTTTGAGAGACAAACGGAAATATTTTTGAAAAGGAGTCTCTGAAAAGGATCATTTACAAAGTGTAAACATCCAGTAAGGGCAAAACTAGTAGAGGAAGGACAACTCTAAGCTATATGTTATAAAAGTGGTCATTATTTCATAGCTAGTATTGTTCATGAGGCTTCAGGTAGCATTAAAGAAGCTTTGTTTTACCACGTGTATATGGGCACAGTATGCAGTGTATGGAAAACAAGATAATCCAATGCATTTTTATGTAACTAAGAAGAACAACAGGGATAATTTATTTCGAAGATCCTTGTGGAGACCAAAAGCAGAAAAACAGGAGCAACTTCATAATTTCCAGGAACAGTAAAAGGATTAGGCATCAAGGGCCAGCTGGAGGGTTATGAGCACCATAAAATTCGAATTCATGGAGTTATAGGTATCAAAAGGAATGTTTAATTCCTAGATAAGGTTGTTTTAATCATAATGAGGAGTTACACTTCTAATTGTTTTAGGTCTCTAGAATTGCCAGTTAACAGTCAGTTACTTTTAATAGTTAGTTTTAAGTATCAATAGGTGTCATAGTAGGAAGAATTCGAATTCCCCTCATGTTGGAGGAGGAATCTAAGTCATGTAATGAAATCTATATATTGGAGAAGATGTAACACACCAGAGAAGATTTCAGAGAAACTTGGATATTGTGCTTTGTGTAAGACTCTGTTTTTAGTAATACAGTATTTGGCTTTGCTTCTCAGGAATCAAAAGGAATTCAATGTTTAGAATGTCTTGTATTTTCCTCTTCTCAGTATTTTCAATGGTATGAATGTGTGATTACTTAGAAATCACTGATTGTGCTCTAACTTCCTTCATACATTTATAAACTGTATTGTCCTATATGCTTTTGATGTGTTCTTAATATGTTGAATTCTAGATGCCCTGACTTCCATGTAAGGCTAACAGTATTGTTATACTGAAATTTTTTTGACTCCATAAGCCCAATGAATATTTTCTAATTGTATTTCAACCATTTACACTTTTTCATTTGTTTTATAGAGTTAGCCATCTTATTCATTATCAAAATCTTTAATCCTGTGAGAGATCCCTCTCAAGTTGAGGAGGCTAAGCCTCAGCCAAAAGTAGGTTTGAAATAGTTACTCAAGGTCTACCTGATCAGTAGCCTTTCAGGGGTTGATTTTGAGATAACAGGTGCAATGTGTAGAACATAGAAAATTAAAATATACAAAGATAAAATTACTCACAACCATAAGAACACCAAATATACCTTAGAAACTCTTTCAGGGAAAATCCAACTGAAAGTGAGTCGGCTCTACTCTATAGTTCTTTGAATGAAAGCAAATTCAAGTAGAAAGGAGTGAGTCATGCGGTTTGTGGGCTGCTACAATATACAAACCCTCTCTATTTTTTCTCACTCTCTATCCACTGTCCATTTCTTTTTTCATCTATGGAACAAAATACACTCTAATAGAATGGAAAATCCATGTTTCTCCTAGTGGTTAACTTATAGCACATCCCTTTAGCCCAATAGTGGTTAAGTTTGACTCCTTAAACTCTTAACTAGAGTTACAATAGTTACTTGTCTACTTCTTCATCATGATTGTGTGGATAGCTCATTTTCCATGAATAATGGGTCATGGAAAAAAATGGAGGTCAAACTCCAGGTGGAAAAACATTTTCAGACAGACTCTAATTAATGTTATTCTTGTTCCACTCAAAAGGTAATTGTGTTTAGAATAGAAGTATCTGGTGCAATGCTTAAGAGGTAAATTTGCATCCCGAGAATTATCTATTTAATGCCTAAAATGGCTTTCAAAAGGTTTGAGACCCCATTTCACCAAACTGATACCCACTAATAAAAATGGTCTCCTGACTTAATTCATTCATATTTTCTACTCTAAAATCATAAAGATGGAGGACACTATAATATAATTATCCAATATGGATCACACCTCTCCATTTTTGGAGGTGTTTCTTCTGAAAAAGCTTCTACTGAATGAGGTGATAATTTTTTTTCTTAACATTCTCTTGAGTCCACCATTTAGCCTTACCTGGAAATTGTCCTTTGAACCCAATATGCCAAAGGTCATGTTTCCCTTATATTGTAGGTTTGGACCTTCTTTACAAAAATGTATCTTTTATCAGCTACACCTGATCATCTAGTGCTAAATCTTTTATACAAAGGACTTGTTCCTCTACTTGATCTAGCATGGAAGGTTGATAGTGCAACAACCCTCCTCCCACACTTACCCAAGCTTACTAGTTAATCAGGGTAAATATGTGACGAAGATTTACTATGGTATGATGAAACTCCTTAAGTATAGTTAAGGAAATGGAACCGACGGACCAAAATTTTACAGACCTCCCTCGGGTGCTACAGGACCCCTATGAGCTAACCAACCACCCTAGGTGCCCAACCTATGAGTTAACTTACCTTTTGATTGACATGAGCTCTTAGTCACACCCTTGACAAGGAAAGTTAGTGGTTAAGACCCTTCAGTCACTCCCATAAGAATACATCCCAACAATTGTAACCTTTTTCACTAATTGTTGTGCTAACAACCCCAAAATCAGAGCCACTTTCTTAGGGCTAGGACCTACGCCTCTACCTAGAACATAATGAAACAATAAGGAATGATAAATAACACAGAGTCAAAGCCTTTAAATCAAAACTTCATCAAGGACTTAAATTGACGCATCCTAACCATGACACACATTTCATGAAACACATCATGAACATGTAATGTACATATCATAAATACACATATGAACATAGGGGCCTCATACTTATTTGAGAATTATCAAAAGGGTCCAATGCCCTCCCACAGTAGTTGCATTATCATCTATTAGTTCATACATTCATTAAACATTCATTTACTAATCAAAACATAATGAGAACCATACTTCAATTTTGTCATTAACCATGCTTATATTAACCACCATATAACCAAAATGATAACAATGATAGAAAAATCATCAAAGCCACTTAATAACAAGCATAAATAATCATGAAATACAAGGGAAAAGAGCTCTTATTAACATATTCAAAAGCCAACCAAGTTAGGGACTTCCATGAACCATCCGACCATAGATTGGGCTGAAGCAAATCTTTTTTCATCCAATCACCCCCATGATATATTACAAGAATGAATATGGGACTCACAACAAAACCAACCATGGCTCCTCAGGATTTACTGTGTATCCTGCCATTACTGGTCAAGAAATTCGTAGGCCCAAAACCATCATCCATACAACCAGGATTTACCATGCGTATCACCATTATTGGTAAAGAGATTCCTAGGCCAAAACAAGGAAACATACACTACATGATTTACCACAATTCTTTCATTACCGATCAATGGATCACTAGGCCTCTAGGAATTTTCTTAAGATGACCTCACTTGGTTCCAAAACCATCCAACAATCAATCTCAAACAAATAAAAGAACCCCATCACACCATGACTATCCAGAAATGGCAAGGCAAGGCTGAAGCATTATCACACCTAGAAAAACCCATGTAAATGATAACAAGAGAACCAAATACACACATGCATGTACCATGCATGCCAAAACTAGCAAGGAAATCATACTTGCAACTCAATACCTACAAGTAATCTTGATGTATCCACTTGATCCAAATATTCCTTGCTTGATCTTTGCTTCCTTTTGCCTCCTTGTACTTCCATTTCCTTCCTTCCTCCAATGTTAGAGTTCTCCAAAAATGCTCTAAGTGTGCAATAGTATGAGAGTAGAGAGAATAGAGAGAGAGAGAGCTCCAAAACTGAACTGACAAAATTTTGTGAACTGATCCTCATAAGCCTTTTTATTAATGATGCCTCTATTTTCTTCAATTTCCATTATTTTCCTTCAATTTCCTCCTTACATGCAACCTGTGACCTTTCACCTTCATTTTCATAAATAATGCCAATTAATACCTCTTACCTTTCCAAAGCCTTCGCCAATTTCCTTCAACCATAATAAACCAAATTAACACCCACTAGGATGTTTTTCCCAACATTCAACTTGAAATATGTGTCACATGACCTTGGTCTTATTTTTACATTATTAAATTTATTGCATGAACTTTTAACTCGAGGTTGTTACACATAGAGTTTCAATTTCTCTACATTCACCGCTAATCAAATATGCATATATGAGGGTATGTTGAGTATATAGATGTTTTCTACAACCTTTTCCAGTATCTCAAAAGGGAAATGTTGTAGAGCCTTGATTTTATTACTATGACCCTATAGCCTCTCCTTGTTCAATTGAAACCTTGCTTTGTCTCCCACCCTGCATGAATTTTCTATTTTGTGTTGATCATAGCTAGCGTTATATCCTTTTTTTTGACTTTTTTTGCATCTCTTTTACATATAGATGGATCTCTATGATATTTTCAACAATTTTTTCCACACTTAGTGAATCCCCTATAAGATCCTCCCTCACTCTTCCTTGTTACCCATATGCAATATCAAAAGGTGAAGGTGAAAATATCCAAAACAAGTTTCAAATGGATACTTACTTGTAGAAATGTGGACTACTCTATTATAAGAGTGTTATATATAAGCTAAATTTTCATCTGAATAATTCAAGTGTTTTTTATTATAACCCCTCAAAAGTTTCACCAAATTCATGTTGAATACTTCTATTTTACCATCTATTTGTGGATGGAATGTTGTAGACCTATTCAGCTTTGTGTCTATCCTCCCCCACAATGTACTCCAAAACACACTTAGAAATTTATGTCCCTATCTGAAATGATGCTCTTCTATATCCCTAAGTGCAATTAGACGTGTCTAAAGATCAAGTTCATTGCTTGTTACCGACTTATGGTATTTTAAGAGGTCATTATGACACACATCTTGTTGAACCTATCAACCAACAAAAATGGGTAGTCACGACCCTTCTTACTTGTTGGTAAACCTCCCACAAATTCCATGGACATGTTGTCCTGAGGATAAGTGAGTATAGGAAAGGGATGCTATAGACCCTATTTCCTATTACTTGTCATTCTAGTACAACAAAGAATGCATCATCTTATGAACCTAGCTACGTCTTCATGCATCCTAGACCAATACACATACCTATGCAAGTTTTCATTTGTCTTCCCTGCACCAAAGTTCCCTACAACATTCCAGGTGTTTACCTATTTTATCAACTCCATTCGCTCATGTTTAGGAACACATAATTTATCTAATATATATATTAACCCATTCTAAAGATGGTAGTCAACTCTATTTTCACCATCATGCACATGGATCTGGCTCTGAAACTGTGGAAAAACCTATTTGAAATCCTCATACCCTACATATGATTCTTTATATTCATCATGGATGAAAGGGTCCACGTGAATTAGAGTTCTGAAAATTGTGGTATTTTATGTGGGTGGCCTTGAAAACATGCCAAGAAACTTGTTTGTGCTGCATTTGGTATACATGGTTACTAAATTAAACTACTATAGTAACTCCTATAATGTTTGGTTTGTTGTAGCTTTCTATGGTGATCAATGTGGATAATTGTATCATTTCCCATCAAATAGTGTTTCCACTTCTTCACATGTTGCACCAAGGCATAGAGCTCCTTATTGTAGGTATGGTAGTTGAGAACCCTACAAGGAAATACTTCATAATTGTAGCATGAAAACTTTCCTTCCTACATCAAGACCACTCCCATAACATGCCAAATCTCATTTGTCTACACTTAGAAGTGATATTGCTTCAATAATTCCAAAAATAGTGCTTAACTGACCTTCTTCTTTAACTCTTCAAAGGCCCTCTACTAAAATTTTTCTCACCAAAATCTCTTGCCACTCACTATTATGGCAAAGAATGGTGCTATTACTATTGAAAAAAGAGGGTATGAATTTCTTGAGGTTCCCAATCCATAAACTATGATGGATATTCCATTGGATAATTCGTCACAATGAACATGATAAAACTATATTAAAAATCTAAAATCTTCCCTATTAGGGCTTTATTTCTCTTTATATTTCTCTATTTGTAGGTTACTATAATTGTGTATACTTGCAAACTAAAATTATGCATAAAATATAAAACAATGAAATAAAGACTCAAACCATGATTTGAAACAAGATATGACTTGGGAAACCCTTTCAAGAGAGAACCCAACCAAAATGTGAGGGTGCTTTACTCTCTTTCTCTAAATAGACAATGATTGACTACAAAGAAGTATGGCCTATCAAGCATGGGCTACTACAATGAAAAAATCCCCTTTTTGTGCTCTATCTACAATCCCTCTCGGTTATTTTTGCTCATCTATGGAACAAATGCACTTGAAATATTGGAACCATTTTTCCTCTCAGTGGTCTAGTATCCTACATGTGGTTAGGTTCATTACCTCAACGCTTAACCATAGTTATAATATGAACTCTTATAGAGTCTTATTCATCATCATTTTCCATGAATAATGGGGCCAGACATGGTATCCTCTCAAATTATGCTAGTGAAAATAGTAAGGTCAACTTCTGATGGCATAAATTTTGCAAATAGAATTTGATTAATGAAATTCTTAAATTGTTGGAAAGGTCTCTATATGTAGAATCATAAAAAGGGTATGGTGCTAGAGTGGAATTTTTTTACCCCAAAAAACATTGTTTCATACCTCAAAATGCTCCCAAAAGGTTTCATACCCTAATTTTCCGAACTGAGTCCCACTAGTAAAAATTGTCATGTGAGTTGATTCCTCAATTTTTTCCACTCTAAAAGCATCAAGACGGATGAAAAACAATATAACGATCCAACAAAAATCACACCTCCCCATTTTGGGAGGCATTTGGTCCCCAAAATATTCTACTAAATGAGGTGAGGAAATGTTTCCTCTGCCTTCTCTCGGGTATACCATTTAGCTTTTCTTAGAAGTTATCCTTTCAACCCAATATTCCAAAGTTCATGTTGCTCATGTCTCATAGTTATAGACCTATTTTGGAAAAAATTATTTTCTATCAAATTTTCCTAAGCATCTAGTGCCAAATCCACAACCTAAGGTAGGACTTGTTCCTCTTCTTAATCTATAATGGAAGGCTCATAGATTTTTACATTTTCCATATTCAAAAATAATTAAATGTGCATGTATGGCGGTAGAATAAGTTTATAGGAATTACCACCCACCCTTTCTAGTATCTCAAAGGAACCATACCATATATCCTTTATTTTCTTACCAAGACCCTGCAGCCTCTCCTTATTCAATTATAACCTTACTATGTCTCCTCCCTTGAATGATTTCTCTATTCTATTCTAATCATGTCTAGCCTTATATTTTTCATGTGACTCATGTAATGTCTCTTGTACTTGTATACGGATCTCCTTGTTCTTATCTACAATTTTTTTAGCCCTCAAGGTATCCCTTGTAAGATCCTCCCTCACTCCTCCTTGCTGCCCGTATGTAATATCCAAAGGTGAAGGTGAAAAATATACAAAACATGCTTCAAAAGAGGACTTACCTGTAGAAGTGTGAACTGCACTATTATAAGTGTGTTGTATATACACAAGATTTCCATACTAGAGCTTCAAATGATTCTGATTATAACCCCTCAACACTTGTACCAAATTCATGTTGACTACTTTCGTCTTCCCATATATCTATGGATGGAATGTTGTAGACCTCTTCAACTTGGTGTCCATTTTCACCCACAATGTACTCAAAAATGCAGTGTGAAATCTCATGTCTTTGTCTATAATTATGCTCTTTGGTATCCCAAAGTGAAATCAGACCTATCCAAAGAACAAGTTTGTTGCTTCTTGCACACTTATGGTATTTTTACAAGCCATCAAAATACACATCTTGCTAAACTTCTCAACTACCAAGAACATGTACTCATGTCCATGTTACACTAAAAAATATCACCATGGCTATGTACAGTTAGTATGGCTCTATCAACAGTCATGCTATCCTCCTGGGCAAGTCTTATGCCTCTGCTCTCCATGTCAAACTCCAAAAAAGAGAGAAAGTCCTTATAAATGTGTTTATCTCTGGGTACGCAAATTCTCTCAGCCTTACCTGCGTGTACGCACCTAATGTTCACAATAACTGCGTACTTGTACGCTCTGTATGTAAAGGGGCAGGTGCGTACCCCTGTAAAGGTCAAAATGCGCAAGTTTCATCTTTAAAAAGTTACTTGTGGTCATTTCTAGAGCATTCTAGAAGGTTGTTCGACGTGTATTGAGCGCCTCCAGATGGTTCATGTACCCCTATGAAAGAGGAACTTATCCCATAAAGAGGGGAGCTATCCCATCCAAAGAGGGGATTATCCCATTGATGGTGGACCTGATTAACTTCCTCTTGAGCACTATAAATACAGGCATTGGGCCAGAAGGAGGAGAGGTTGAAAGCTAAACATTTCTAAGGGTAGATGCTGCTGGAATTAGGACTCCCATTTAGAAGCTTGTGAGGAGAGATTCCCATCCTTACTTGTTCCATTTGGAAGTGGGTGAGCTTTGTCAAAGTAAAGGAGAACTCTTGATGGACCCTGGGAGGAACTTGCACAACACCAAGGCTCAGGTTGTAATTGTTCCTTTTGTTTCCTATTAATGCAAATGAGTCCATTCTTCTCAATAACTTGTTATCTATGAGTTGTTTTATGTACTCCTTGGTCTATATGTTAAATATGTTTTATTTTATGAGATTATCAAGTGCTATTTAATCGTTTGATTGTTAGTGAATGCAGGTTTCGAAGTGAAGGAGGAGCTCATCCGGATCGGCGGGGCTGGACTACTACAACAGCGTTGGACTACAAGTAGGATCTAAACACTTGATTGCTTGTATGGTAAATGCATGTTTAGAGAAGGATTGCTCTTGTTTGTCTTGTTTGTCACTAGAGAGTCTTAGGCTCCTAGGGAGGTTGGTTGTGTCCGCACTATCGACTCTTTCCGCCTGACAAAATGGCGACTCCACTGGGGGCTCCATTGATGTGAATGACTTTTCCTTTGTGTGAAACTTTGATATGAGAAAAGTGGTTTATTTTCTGGTTTTTGGCTGTGTGACTTTGTATTTGGGTGGGCTAGCTTAGGGTTAAATTAGATTTTACCTTTTCTTGTTTTTTCCAGTAGTACGCACCCTCTGAGTATAGCACAGTGCGTACCTGTACGCACTGTTGCTGTGTGCACAGAGCAGGCCCACAGCTGTCTTAACAGGTTGCCTGCGTACCCTGCTAAAAATTAAGAAAATTCCATTTTTTCCATTTTTCCTCTTAGGTTTTGCTTTTACTTAGTTTTTACTGCCCAGATCCACTAGTCTCCTATTAAAGATCTTCACCTGAACTTGTTTCGTTAGCATTGAGTGTTTTAGTGGAATTCTGTTATAGACAATTTTGTGCCTTGCAGTATCAGGCATGAATTGTCAATAATCCAAGGGATCCAAAGTCCCTAAACATGATGTTCCTACCCCTAGAGGAACAAGGTCAGCAAACCAACAGCTCTCAGATCAGTTCTCCACCTGAAAACACTCAAAAACAAGCAATCCTGAAATCGAAGCAGGTGCTCCACTAGGCTTCTGCGCTGAAACTCAACTCCTCCATGGTGTACCTGCGTTGCAAAGCAGGTAGAACAAAGCCCACCTGCGCTGAGCGAGATGGGACAAGTGGCACACTGAGTCATTGCTCTGGAATCTTCCAAAAATGACACTTGGATCAGGGATTTCGCCTTGTGATGAGTCAGAGGCTCTGTTTCTCCAAGTGGAAGCAAGGTTCTCCAAGTGGACTCAAGAACTGAAGATCAACTGAAGAGAGAGAGGACACAAGGCAGCTACACATCAGTTGCAAGCTGACTCATCCTTTCTCAATTCATCTATATATTGAGCTCTCTCCTATGAGCTCAGGAGGCTGGAATTTTGTGCAAAGAAATGATATGCTATTGGTTTCACTATAGAGCTATTGGGTGATTGCTTGAAGGAGGTGAAGAGGAGAAATTCTTTCTGCTGGGAGGTGTTGCTGGATTGGGGCCTTCAATGGTTGTAACACTCTCAGAACTTTACTTCTTCTATTAATAAAAGCTATTGAGGTTCTTCTATATGCACTTGTTTCAATGATGTGTTGTGATAAGTGTATATTTGATTTATGCTAATCCTTGAATCAGTTATGATTGCATGCTTCTTGTAGTTTCCTTCTTTGTTATTTTGCAGGATCTCATTGTAGCTGGGCCAGCAAAAGAGCAAGGAGCTGGGAGCAAGCAAGCAAAGAGAAGAGTTTGGATTCGACATTAAGCGCAAGGCAATGGTTAGTGCATTTCTTCTTTCTCTCTTGCTTTCATAAAGAATTAAACCTTAAGTAGTTTTCTTTACAGTTGTTGCTGAGGTACTATCACCCTTAGAGTGGGATAGGGTCATCCGAATCAGATACTTTTCCCTACAACAAACTGGCGACTCCACTGGGGATCGTATCTGTTTGATTGTTTGTAGTATTTTGCTATTCATTTCCTGAACAAAAGAGTACCAAATCGAAAAGCTTTTGACTATATCAAAAGCGAAGTAGAGGGCAGCTACTCTAGCTCATTTCTGAGCATGTTCATGATTTGAAGGGCTGATCTACAAGGACTTTTGTAAGCTCTTAGTGATAGCTTTTCATCCTCCTTGTCATCCCTTAGTGTGTACTTGACTGATAGCTTCTGATTTGAGCAAAAAATGTGAATTTTTGAGAAAATTGTGACCCGGAAACTGTGAAAACGAAACTTTCATTTTCCAAAGCAGGTAGTACACAGGCTACCTGCTTTGCAACGCAGGTCCCGAAGGGGCTACCTGCGCTGAGAGCCAGATTGGCTGTGCAGCACCTGCGTTGGCCCAATTTTGCCTTGTGCAGTTGGGGTTTCCTCCCTTTTTCTTGCCTGTTTTCACTATAGATTTTGCAGCCAGTTACCAGTCTTGTACCTATTCTGAAACCAACCTTACTTTCCATCATTCCGCCTCTGTTATATAACGAAATTGTACTTGTTCTTTTGTATTTCTTACATCATTTACAATTTCCCATAACGAAAGTGAACTAGTCTTGTTTTGGCCTCTTAGATCTGAACCTGTGTTAGGCATTTTGCTGGTCTAAAGAGTTAGCTTGTTTGCTGTCCATAGCTGATTAGTCTTTTTACTTTCGTCATTATGGTTTGATTTCATGTATTTCCAGTGATTAAACAAGTAAATCTTAAGGTGTCTTTTGATTTTGGACTAGCTTGTTTACTTTCTCTTTAAATCGAAATCAAAGTTATATAACAACTTTCTTTTTGTAACATATCAACATTAAGGAAGGGAAAAGAAAATACATGCATTGTGCATTTTGCATTTGACTGCTTGCATGACGATTTAGGAAATTTTGCATTAGTGTGTGCTCTATGATCTGTGTGAAAAGATTTGCCTTTCTTCTCCTCAGTAGTTAAGATTTTCAAAGTTGAAAGATTGAAAAGTTTGCTTCTCATCTTAGACTGCATCAGGAATTTGTCATATACATCTCGTGGTGATCCTTAAAGGCAAACTACTAAGCAAGATCAACATTAAAATAAATTCAATTTACATAACAACGCTTTGTAACATAACGCAAATACTTAGAGGTATAGGTAGAGACGTGTTCCGACGTCGTTAAACTTAGTGACTGTCGATCTCTACGAAGGTGGGTGATTCATCCTAAGAGTCGGTGGCGCTAATACGGACTTGTGCTCCCACGTACCATCGCATATATATTGGGAGACCCCTATAGGAACAAAGCCTTTATCCATAGGAAGCCGTGTCGGCCGCCCTACTGATCACAATGCAGTGAACACAACATTCACGAAGATTGACCACACGTACCGTAAAACGTATTCCGTGGTTTTGCGAAAAGTTTGGCACACCCTCTGCCTAGATCTCCAGAGCAGTTTCTTTTGGCCTTTTTCAAACTCTATAACTGAAAAAGTCCATCCGAGCATTTGTCACTTCGGGCTCGTTAAAACATCGAAGGAGACTAGAGTCATCTTTAGCTTTTTCTCAACTCTTTAAAACTGAAAAAGCAAGTTGTGTCTAAAGCGTCGTTATAAAATTTATTTTAAGCGGAATAATCATCACCCTTCCCTCGTTGATCTTCGAAGTTAGTCCACCACAAGTGGAAGTTCCTGTAGAATCGCTAAGAAATCTTTTGGATAGACAAGATATGTCTGAACAACCGTCGACATCTAGGACTGTGTCGTCCGACACAGCAGCAGCAGAGCCTCCTGCTGCTACTCCAACGATGTTCGCTGGTATACCATCTATCCCGGCGAATTGTCAACAACAAGCCGGAGTCCCATCAGGGACGACGATATGGTTAGTTCCTATTTCTTCATCCGGATTATCATCTAGTACTTCTTATGTTGAAACTCAACAAATTGATCCAATGTGTCTTCAAAGGCCAATTTACCCTTTAAGTACTGGATTTCCACCATGTGGAGGGCAGTATGCTCTTTCATTGTTCCCTCCCGGAGAACAACCATATGGGAGTTTACAACAAAGTTCAGGTCAAACTGGAATCACATCTAGCAGTTGGGTACCAATATTGCCTCAACAACCAGGAGTTGTATCTTCAATGCAACTAGTACACCCTGTGTCGAATATTACCACCACTCCTGCTATGGTGAATGCGTTGCATCAATCACAATCTCAGGGTAGTGCCTCCTTATCTGGAGCGACTCAGGCTCAAACAAGTGCTGCGACTCCTCATCTTGGTCAATCATCCAGTATTGGTCAACAGCAAATGGTCTAACAACCAGAGCTGGTTCAATCTCAACAACCGCCATTCCAGCAATCATATCAAGGACCTGAGCAACAAGTCTTTGTAAGTAATGGGCAACCATGCTATAATGGTTACGCCCATCAACCTTGTCAAAGTTGTCAGCATTATGCTGGTCTGCAAAGACCCATTGCTCAGGCGATACCATCTTATCCTGGATATGCTCCGCCTAATCTGAACCATCAGTTGCCTTTTGTAGCAACTCTAGAATTACCAGATCTAAACCGGCTGACGAATGATCCAATTGCTTATGCCCCTTGGTGGCCAGCGATTCTGCATAAACTTCCATCGGACATTCCTAAATTCAATGGAAATCCAGGTGAAGACCCGTCGAATCACGTCATGACTTTTCATCTGTGGTGTTCATCGAACACTCTAAACGATGATTCGATAAGACTTCGCCTCTTCCAGAGGACATTGACAGGTCCAGCGGCTAAATGGTATATTGAATTGCCCAGAGCCTCTTTCGACAATTTCAGCTCCTTAGCCACGACTTTCCTAACCCATTTTCAATTACCGATAAGGTATGAAACGGGAACAGAACTCCTTACCAACTTCAAACAGACAACAGCCACTCACATATCTGATCATATACATGAGTGGCGACGTCGTCGTAGGATGGTGAAAACTTACGTTCCCGATCAGCTGTTAGCTGAATGGTTTATAAAGTCGTTACTTCCGGCTATAACGGAAGATGTGGCCAAGGGAGGAGTCGTAACAGAGGAGCAGGTCATTGCTCGTGCGCAATATCTGGACTTAGTATATACTCAGTCGGGCACGCTCTACGACAAAATACCTGACGCCCCTAGACCTGAATTTTCAATTCCTCCCCCTCCTAAATCGAATACTGACTCTCACGCCAGTAATGGCGTGACTGGAAAACGCAAAATTTCTAGTCAAAATGCAAATGAGGAACTTCTTGCCTCAGAAGTAAATGCCATGTCGACCAACAAGGGCAAACAACTGAAGCAACCAGGGGGCAAGAAGAAAAAGAAAAGGAAAGGGAAACCCCCGACAGGGTGTCATATATGCGATGAGGATCATTGGACGAAAGATTGTCCACATATAGCTGAAGTTAAGAAACTCCTTAAGAGTTCGAAAACCCCAGCAGTATTGACTGATCCGTTTCCTAACCCAGGTCAAAATCTGGTTGCTAATCGAAATGCTTCCCGATCCCAAGTGCTTATGTTGTCTACCTCAAAGCAGCAGAATAATGCTTTGACAAGGAATAAAGACCACAGGAGTCCAAAGCAGTTGAACAACAAGGCAAATAAACAACCTAGTAGTTCAACAACAACTTTGATCAAAGTCGTGCCACCCATCATTCCTGAACCAATGATAAAGTCGCCAAAGGGAGTAGTACACAAATCGACATTTAATCCTCGTGCAAAAATAGCACAGAATTATAATATAATAGAGGACCTGACCCAATCGTCGTCCGCTATGTCGACACTTGAGGTAGCACAAAATTGCACCTCCCAAGAGCAAGCTTTATTATCAGCTATAGGTGGGATTGGCCCAATGGATTCCAATCTTGTGGCCTTTGATCATAAAGGATATGACCCTAAGTTACCAGCTCAACAAGCTTTCCTTATTAAAGTGAAAGCCCTCAACAAAACTGTTCATCGAACAATTATTGATGAGGGGGCATCTACATGTCTTATGTCGATGAATTGCTGGAAAAATTTAGGCTCACCACCCTTGTCGAAATCGTCAACGACATTAAAAGCATTTGATGGACGATCATACACTCCATACGGGATTTTAAGTAACTTGCAAGTTGAACTGGGGGGCAAAACAGTAGAAGTTGATGTGGAAGTAATCGACGGAAACCTTGATTACAACATCCTACTGGGAAGGCCTTGGATATATGCCATGGCTGCAGTTGTGTCAACCTACTACAGGAGAATTGTATTTCCTTTTCAAGGAAAAATTACAATCGTCGACCAACAAACATTTCTCCCCAACAGTTCTCAAGTTACGGGAAGCAGCACAATGATCCATGAAAGTAATCAATCACTCCAAAATATTGGAGTAGGTCTCCTAAAAGACCCTGCCTTAATGGGTACTTTTGCCCTACCGCCGGCAGGTAATCTGGCGGAAGTAGCCACAGTGGAAACCTACAATATGAAATCTTCTATATCCAACGGATTCAGAAGATTCCTAAATATTTTGTCAGCATGGATCATCGCCCTAATGGAAATACTGTAAATACAGTGGGCTCCGAGGACGGTTCTTATCTCGTGTCAACCTCGTTAAAAAATGAAACAAGGAATCATGAGGATAGTTCTTTTATTGTGTCAACCTCATTAAAAAATGAAACAAATCCCCTTTTCAAAATTCAAAGGTAAACCTTCATTCCAATCACCAAGTTGAATGCAATGAAGCTTGGGGGGCACCCTCCTTTGACATGCGTTATTATGATGCTGGGGGCATGCAAAAGAACGAGCAGTTTTGGCAAAGTTCATGCTCGTTAAAAAATAAACGCAAAAATGAGCAGTTTTAGCACATAGTTCATGCTCGTTAAAAAATAAACATAAGTTGTGAGCAATCTTCCCCTAGAGTTCAAGCTCACCCAGAAAAAATGAATCGGTAAATAACCTTGGTAAATGTAACCTTTGACTGCCATATTAAAAGCCCTTGGTCGTGTTTATATGCCATCACCTCCATCCGTTCATTTGGCCAATCGTTCATCTCCATATGATTGTTTACCTTCTTTTGAGGAACAGCTGCGAAGAGTGATTTCACTAAGCCATCCTTGTGACACTGCCGTGATTGGAATATTCCAACCTGTACCTGGAATCTGCTGCTACCCTGTTTATCACTCGTTCCTCAAAAGACGAGTCTTCTTTGAGCTCTTTTCACTGACTCGTAAAATATGAAAAGTTTGCCGAGTTTTGGCCTTCCAGCTCGTTAAAGCAACCGGAAGAGCTATCCCTCCTCTAGATTTTAATCTTTTTGGACCTGAGGGATTATTGCACAAAAAGATCAAGCGCTTGTCTTGTTCGGCTCGTTAAAAGTACCGAAAACTCATCCCTTCTGTATTGTTTTATACTTTTTCGGACTTAAGGGATTAGATGACGAAAAATGAATTATGGAGTTGACTTTATGTACCTTTTCAGACTCTCTAAAAGTGAAAAGGACCGAGTTATCCTTGTCGTTAGACTCGTTAAATTTATTCAATAGCGACAAACTTGTCTTTAGACGAGAACGAGTTTCCCTATCGCTAGGCTCGTTAAAACATAGCGATAGGCTTGCCCGAAGGGCAGGTTATAGAACAAGCATATGTTATCCTCCTCAAGCTTGACAAAAATAAAGAGGTACTGGTCAGCAATGACTGGGGAAAAATTGGGAGAACCTCACAGCTTTAATGGTAGCAAGTCGCTCTTGAACATGACACTTTGTCCTCCGTATCACATCGGGTTGGGTTGTTTCATTCACCGGTCTCATCACCATGGTCCTCGCCACACCATCCACATTTGGGGTAATGCTACCAATCCATCACATCCGTGTCGTTATATGTTCAAGAGATGTTGTTCTGCAAAGAGTCAACCGTGTCCCATCCACTACCATACATTGTCCTTCATCCATTTCATGACCGCCACCCTGAATCATACATCACAGTTTGTTTTCACCTCATCACAATCACTAGCTCCGTTCCATGTCAATGATGTGGGATTCATTAAGGCCCTCCTTTGACGGATCGCTCCTTGTCGACATCAGCTCATTATCCAAGGAGTTGATCTAGGAACAACCCCTTCAGTACTTTGAAGCTTGCATGCCTCAATGGCAAGTTTCTCACTTCCGGCGACAGGTATACATCAATGACCTTCGACCAGAGGATTTTGCATGGTGGTCGACGCCAAGTCCTTTATTCCCACCATGTGAATTGTACTGCTGTACCTTGAGGGTCATCATCCTTATCGGTGATTCCTCTCGCGCTTGTTAACGGTTTACATCATTGACCGGTAATCAAGCGATGTCTTTCCATGTTCGACTTCAAGAAATTCTCACATGGATCGACTTGTACATCGAGTGAAGATCGGAAGAGATTGAAGACCCCGTATCTAGTTTCATCCATCCGGGCTGCGATATATATTCATGATATAAAGACATTTTATGTGTACATCATTGCAGCAGATGATCATCCTTCTCAAAGGATGATAATTTCAGCAGAGAATTATCAGTCTAACATCAGACGATCGTCTGTTCTATGTACCAAAATGAATTTATAAAGCTGAGCATGGGAATGCCCGCCTCAGCTAGATCATGAAAAAGTATGAAAAATAATGTATTGTATTGTATCTTATTACAGGACACTTCTCAGCGGATTGAATGAACTTCGGATCCTCCTAATAAAGCATTTCACCCGATAAACGACCTCATACTTTAGGGGGCATCTGTTATAGACAATTTTGTGCCTTGCAGTATCAGGCATGAATTGTCAATAATCCAAGGGATCCAAAGTCCCTAAACATGATGTTCCTACCCCTAGAGGAACAAGGTCAGCAAACCAACAGCTCTCAGATCAGTTCTCCACCTGAAAACACTCAAAAACAAGCAATCCTGAAATCAAAGCAGGTTCTCCACTAGGCTTCTGCGCTGAAACTGAACTCCTCCATGGTGTACCTGCGTTGCAAAGCAGGTAGAACAAAGCCCACCTGCGCTGAGCGAGATGGGACAAGTGGCACACTGAGTCATTGCTCTGGAATCTTCCAAAAATGACACTTGGATCAGGGATTTCGCCTTGTGATGAGTCAGAGGCTCTGTTTCTCCAAGTGGAAGCAAGGTTCTCCAAGTGGACTCAAGAACTGAAGATCAACTGAAGAGAGAGAGGACACAAGGCAGCTACACATCAGTTGCAAGCTAACTCATCCTTTCTCAATTCATCTATATATTGAGCTCTCTCCTATGAGCTCAGGAGGCTGGAATTTTGTTCAAAGTAATGATATGTTGTTGGTTTCACTATAGAGCTATTGGGTGATTGCTTGAAGGAGGTGAAGAGGAGAAATTCTTTCTGCTGGGAGGTGTTGCTGGATTGGGGCCTTCAATGGTTGTAACACTCTCAGAACTTTACTTCTTCTATTAATAAAAGCTATTGAGGTTCTTCTATATGCACTTGTTTCAATGATGTGTTGTGATAATTGTATATTTGATTTATGTTAATCCTTGAATCAGTTATGATTACATGCTTCTTGTAGTTTCCTTCTTTGTTATTTTGCAGGATCTCATTGTAGCTGGGCCAGCAAAAGAGCAAGGAGCTGGGAGCAAGCAAGCAAAGAGAAGAGTTTGGATTCGACATTAAGCGCAAGGCAACGGTTAGTGCATTTCTTCTTTCTCTCTTGCTTTCATAAAGAAGTAAACCTTAAGTAGTTTTCTTTATAGTTGTTGCTGAGGTACTATCACCCTTAGAGTGGGATAGGGTCATTCGAATCGGATACTTTTCCCTACAACAAATTCATAGAAGTTTAAGCCCTAGGGTTTGATTTTTGAGTAGGTCCTGTAGTGATTTTGGCGGTAGAACTTGTCAAGCCTTAGATCTCTCTGGTTTTGTCAACCTTCTTAGGAGTCGGACCTGTCATAAAGTCTACCTGTGTGAGCAACCTACCTTTGAGTTGTTTCTTTGGTGAATTTTGAAGTGCTTGTTGATTGAGTAGTGAATTCCATTTTACAAAAAGAACAAAAGAATTTGAGTTTTGTTTTGACTGTTTTTTTTATTCTGCATAAGCTGGTCCTTGGTTTGATTGTGGCCAAGTAAAACAACCTAGAATCGTCTTTTAGGCTTTTGCCTCGTTAGGTTTACTTTAGAGTAAATTTCCTTTTGATTTGCTTGTGAGTGAATTTTTCATAGATTTTATAGATTTTGAGATTGATTTTCGTTAAAGTAGGTTTATATGCTTTGTTCAATAAAAAAATACAAAAACATCTCCTTTGAAAAGTTTTGTTTCAAGTAGCTTTTGAATTATTTTGAAAAAGAAAGGATTTTTTCGTGCACGTAATGAGTGGTCATGTTTGTATGCTTGGAAAGATAAAGAGTTTTATTTCTTTGATTTTCGTTGCCAAGAGAGTTGTTTTTATATAAATTTGCATTCTCTAAACTTTCTTAGCTAAGAATTTCATTGAAAAATAGAAAGTAGTGTAAATCATCCTAAGTGCATCTTTGTAGTGGTTTGAGTTGAGTCTTCACACAATTAGTTTCATCTCCGCCACCTTTTGTGTTAAAGAAAAACCATAAGAAATTAACGCTTAAAGTAAAATCAACGTAGTAATTTTTTCTTTTACTAGGGCTCTGAAGCACCAATATAGCTTAGGCTAGTGTCTTGGAGTAGGAGAGTAATTAACTCTCCAAGACAGCAAAACCAAACAAGTAGCTTATCTTGTGGTAGGATAAATCCAACTGTTGCATTTATACTCTGGGAAAGCTCCTCTTAAAGGAGAAGCACGAGCTCGTGTCCGAACCAGTGAGGGGATCAATCCTCCCTCGTTGGGAACAACGCCAGACACGCACGTATTACAAATGGTAAACCTCAGATTAACCATTTTCGAGGAGCCAGGGGTCACTTATCAGTAAACCTTGGATCATTGTCAAGGAGCCGGTAAGGGGATTGAGCTTGATACTCTGCCCTTGCGTGCTGTCGGAGTGTAGACTGTTCCCCCAGGTGTACTTGTTGCTGTTGGTAACCTTAGTGACCATTATCTTTAGGATTCTACCCAAGGTGACGGTGGAGGGAAGATCCCACTGTACCTGGAGCAGACGTCGGCTAGACTCACTTGGATTTTCCGGGGGGTTCACTTCACTCGAGACAGTTAAAGTGGAGGAACTTGTGCTAGTCTATTCATTAAGCAGGTTGCCGGGGTAACTGTTCCACCCTCCATTTCTGTACTGAATTCTACGAGGTTGGGCTTCATCATCAACTAGTGTTTTCGGTCCGGAGAGCTTACTGTTTGTGTGTGGTTTGACGCCCTAGATTCTTTAGGCGTGTGCTTCAAAATTTTATCGGTTCTTTAGCGACTTTAGGTGGTTTGATTTGAGATTTTACTTTGTTTTCGTATGTAGTAGTTAAAAGTTTTTAGCTGTGGCTGAATTACCGAGACAGTCCCGTAGACTTCGGGGCAAGTCACCTGAGATTGTTACCATGGCTGATTTGTTGAGAAAATCCCGTAGATTGCGGGGTGAACCTCCTGAAGACGTCCTGGGTCATTACGAAGGTTTAAAGGTCCTTGTAACTCCTCCTAGTGGCAGTAGAGTAGGCTCACCTAAAGAAGGAGAGTCTTCATTGGTAGTCCATCCAGATTACCAAAGTCTAGAGACAGGTTATAATCCTGAAGCTGTTACAGTTTCCGAGCTTGCTGGTAGTTTTTCATCTACAAGTGATTTAGGTGAGGAACCTGAAATATCTGAACCTGTTACTCCAACTTCTAGTGTTTCAGATTCACTAAGAGTAGAACGAGTTATCACCGAAAATCTCCCTACTGGTTTGATTGCTATTGAAGAACTTGCTCCAGAGGAAGAAATAGGTGTCTCTAATCTTGAAGATCAACTTACTATTGATCTAAGGGAGCGTGAATCCATATTTTACAGTCCTCCTAGAAGTACTACTTGGTACCTTTCGTTAACTAATTATTTAGACAACTCAGGGTCGAGTTTTTCTCCACCTCGCACTCCTTTTCCACCCGGAGGTTTTACTACTCCTGTAAATATGTATAGTCAGCCGTCAATGTTTACTCAATCACCTGAATCATTCTTGCACGGCAGTCCTTCTATTCCTGCTGGGTATCAGTCTTTGTCTGGTACTTTTGCGGGAGCATCTCCTCAACCCATTGAACATGGGTTATTAGCTAGAAACAATGGTAATAAACCATTGGGTGTAGGAGACATTTATATGATGTCAGGTTCGAATCCCGGTTCTCAACCTCAAGGTGGTCAATTACCGCCTGGGGGGCAGCCTCAAGTAACGCCTGGGGGGCAACCTCAAGGTACTCAAGTTGTGGCTGGGGGGCAGCCTCAAGGACAGTATGTACCCATGGTACAATACATTCCTCAAGGTCAACCCCAACCTCAATATGTACCTCAGGGTCAACCTCAGTATCAATTTATCCAAGGCCAACCCCAGTATCAGTATTTACCTCAAGGCTATCTCCCTCAAGGTCAATACTCGAGTCAAGGTTATCAACCACCCCAAGGTCAATCTTACGTTCAAGGTACGGGAAATGTGCCTTTCAATTATCAATCCTATCCTCAATCCGGTTATGGATCTCAATATCCTCAACCTGTTATGGGTCAAATGGGTCAATACCCCGGAATGACTGTAGTGTGGGATCCTTCGCAAGGTCAACAAGTGTTGCAACCAAGTGTACAGTTGTCATCTCAAGCTGGACAACCTTTAGTTTCTGGTTCACCCCAGCAACCAGTCCAGTCAAATGTTCAAACTTCTGTACCTTTAGTAGTTACTCAGTCTGGGCCCATTGCGCCTAGCACTCCATCTCAAACGACTGCTGCAACTACTGCAACATCTGTTTCATCTACCGCACTCACTTTTGGAGTATCGATAGCTCCTGTTTCTACTGTCTCTGCAACTACTCCTCAGACATCTTTACCTTTGTATGGATCTATGATTCAAACTACGGTTCAAATGCCTGTAGGCCAGCCTGGTATAAGTACGGTTGTCACTACTCAACCACAATTTGTTTTTCAACCGTACCAGGGACAGTACCAATACGGGTAAGCTGTCCAGCAGCCGGTTTACCAGTATCAACCGTATCCTGGGTACACTTATCAACAACCTCAACAACCCTAGTACGGTCCAGTTAATCCTAGCTTTCCAGGAGGATACAATATCCCGAACGCGATTCCTATTCCAAGTTATCCTGGATATCCTCCTCCTGGGGCTGGTATAATGACTCAGAGTTTTAGGGATCCGAACCGGCAATTGCTGTTCATCGTAACTTTGGATTTACCAGACTTGTCGCGCCTAACGAACGATCCAATCAACTATCTTCTGTTTTGGCTGGCAATGCCCAATAAGTTGCCCAGTGATATACCTAAGTTCGAGGGTAAGTCTGGAGAGGATCCGTCGAATCATGTGATGACTTACCACCTCTCGTGTGCTTCAAATTCTATCTCGAATGATTCGATCCGCTTACGTCTTTTCCAGCGTACACTCATTGGTCTCGCGGCCAAGTGGTACATTGAGTTACCACGGGCCTCTTTTTACAATTTTAGACAGTTAGCTACCTCGTTCTTAACTCACTTTCAGTTGCCGGTCAGATACGATAACGGCACGGAGTTATTAACTTCACTAAAACAATCAATGTCCACGTATATTTCTAATCACATTCATGAGTGGAGATGTTGAAGAAGGTTAGTGAAATTTTTTATCCCGGACCAAATCTTAGCTGAATGGTTTGTTAAATCATTATTACCGAAGATTACTGAAGATGTAGCTAAGGCCGGAGTAGTTACTGAGGAGCAAGTCATTGCTCAAGCGCAGTACCTTGACTTAGTTTACACTCAGACGGGTACGTTACACGAGAAGATCCCAGATCTTCCAAAATCGAATCAAATCGCTGCTGCTCCTTCGGGATCTCATTCTGCTGATGGTATGATTGGTATGGTGAACACAAAGAGCAAGAAGAAATCTTCCAAGAATTCTACTACTCCCATAATCACCCTGCCTGATTCCCCGACAGGAGAGTCTTCTCCTGAAATTTCTGCCGATATTCACACTGTGGAGTCATCTACGGCCAAATCAAAAAACGGTGGAAAGCAGAAGGGTAAGAAGAAGGCTAAAGCAGACAAGGCTCCGAAGGAGAAAACAGAAAAGTCGGAAACCAATGACGAAAAGTGCAAACCTCGATATCCTTGTCTTATTTGTCAAGAGGATCATTTTACAAGAGATTGCCCTCATCGGGCCGAGGTTGTGAAAATAGTCAAAGGTTCTCCAACTCCTGCCGTTTTGAAGGATCCATTTCCAAAGCAGGAGAGTAAGATGATAGGTTCTTCCTCGATTGCCAGTGAAGAACCCATTTTGATGATGTCTCATGTCAGGATTGTGACTTGATCGCAAGATTATGGTAGTAAGAATCCTGTTGATGGTAAGGAAGCAGAATCTTCTCATTCTAATCCATCAACCTCAGCTCCCGGTTCCGATCCACTACAGATCGAGAAACCTAACCCGGACTTAGTAATCAAACCGCCCGCCAAGGGTGTACTTCGAAGGTCTGCTTTCAATCCACATGCGAGAGCAGCCCAGAATTACAACATTGTTGAGGATTTAGCTATTTCACCCTCAGCAATGTCGGCTTTAGAAGTGCTGCAATCATGCCCAGCACAACGAAAATTACTTTTGTCGGCTATCGGAGCTATTGATGTTCAGGACCCGAATCTGATAATCTTCGATCTAGAAAATAGTACACCGCGCCTACCCCATCAAATGGCTTTCCAGATCCCAGTGATAGTCAAAAACAGGCCTATTCATCGGACTGTAATTGATGAGGGAGCTTCCACGTGTATTATGTCGATTCAATGTTGGAGATCGCTTGGTTCTGCTTCACTGAACCAATCCCCGACCATCCTTAAGGCCTTTGATGGCCGTGGGTTCCGTCCGTTTGGTATTCTACAGGAATTGCCTATAGGGGTAGAAGGAAAAACCGTTAGTCTGGATGTGGAGGTGGTTGATGCCCCTCTAGACTACAACCTTCTTTTGGGTCAAAGTTGGTCATATGCTATGACAGAGGTCGTTTCATCGGTCTTCAGAGTAATAAAGTTTCCATATAATGGCAAGATCGTGACCAGGGATAATTTTAAGAACCCCCCCTAAATTTATAAATATAATAAATGGGCGAATCTCCATGGTATATAGGAAAAATGGAAGGCGATTTTATCAATAATATAATATGTATATATAATTTTTTGGCGAATCTCTCACCAGGCATGGCGAATATTTTACTCAATTATAAAATATTGTAAGATCTTGGCCAGTCTTTCACTAAATAATAAAACTTTGTAAAGTCCTAGTGAATCTTAGCATAGGCTACATGTTGGTTTAATTCCCCCATTTAAATAGGCTACATTCCAGGTGAATACCATGGGTCAATACCATGTGCCATTTTGGTGAATACCATGGGTCAATACCATGTGCCATTTTTATTTTTATTAATTCTAATATTAGGGTTAATAATGGTTTTTTGCATGGTATTTGTCCCATGGTATTTGTCCCATAGTATTTTGGCCATAGGTTTCACCTAAATATAACCCATTTTTTGAGTGTTCGTAAATATAAGGTGACTTATGGAGTAAATATAAAAAAATGTTTTATTTGTTTACCATACCTCTCGTTTATTTGTATTTTTATTAATTTATCATACCTCTTTTACAAATATGGTATTTGGCCCATAGGATTCACTTAAATAAAACCTCCTTCTTGAGCCTTCATAAATAGAACGAGGGTTATGGACTAAATATAAAAAGAGGTTTTATTTATTTATGATACGTCTAGTTTATTTATATTTTTATTGATTTACCATACCTTCTGAGTAAGTATAAAAACACGTTTTATTTATTTACCATACCTCCACTTTACTTATATTTTTATTTGTTTACACCCTTACATGTATATAAGGTAACTTATGGAGTAAATATAAAAAATGTTTTATTTATTTACCATACCTCTCATTTATTTATGTTTTTATTAATTTACCATACCTCTTTTATAAATATGGTATTTGGCCCATAGGATTCACTTAAATAAAACCTATTCTTGAAAATGGGCGAATGGATTCACTTAAATAAAACCTATTCTTGAAAATGGGCGAATGGAAGGTTGTAAGTCCTAATTTCAAGGGCTAAATTTACCTTTTTTACCCTCTCCCTTAAAATAAGGTGGGCTATTTGAGGTGATTTGTAAAAATGTACTATGATACAAAATATTCGCCCACTAAAAATTTAAAACCCCTTAATTTCGCCAAAGGGCGAACATTCGCCCCTAAAATTATCCTTGATCGTGACAATTGATCAGCTGACATACTTTTCATCCAACCCAGCCTCTTCAGAGAGTATCCAGCATGTCGGTAAAACGACCATCCCTTACAGGGACGTTGGCGTAGGTTTAGTTAAAGATTCCGGTTTACTGGGAACTTTCATTTTCCTCCAATCAACGCAGACTCTTCATTCACATCTATTCATATGATTACATCAGACACCATTATTTACGACGATCCTTGGATTGTCCCATCTGAATCTGAGATAGACTCACTCGGTGATGCTATGCCTTTGAGTCCATATGAAATTGCTTATGAAGCCGTCTTGTCTTTTACCGACTCGCGTTCAACCCAAATCGACCAAATGAATGTGGTCAGTGAGGAATCACTTTTCACATCAACCTCAGAATGGATAGCGTTTCCCGAAGTCGTGTCATCTGACGAGCAACTTCGCGAAATCCTGAGTGTAGACGATCTACCATGGGAAGATCTCCATCATAGATCTTCGTTTTTACCTGAGGGCGATGCTTTTGAAAATGATTTTTCATCTATCTTTACCGCTGAATATGTCAAAGACGCTCAGAGTCCAACGAAACATCCTGATTCAGAGCTGAATTTAGGGAATCTTTCTCGAACTGTTCCCATTGACATTTCAGTGAAGCCCGGAATTGTTGAGAACATTCATATAGGTGCCTCGTGTACAGATGATGAAATTCAAACTTACAAGGCCCTATTCCAAGAATTCCGCGATGTGTTTGCCTGGTCTTACGAGGAAATTCCAGGAATCGATCCTGCCATTGTTGTTCATGAAATAAAGACCTACCCGGACGCTAAACCCGTCCGCCAATGGTTGCGTCAGATTCACCCTCGAAAAGCGGTTGCGATTAAAGCAGAAGTCGAAAAGCTGTTGAAAGCAGGTTTCATTTATCCGATCCCGTTAACGGATTGGGTATCGAATATTGTTCTGGTTAACAAGAAACAAGGAACAATAAGAATCTGTATCGACTATAGGGATATAAATCGAGCTTGTCCAAAAGACAACTATCCTACACCCTATATCGATCAAATAATTGATGATTGTGCCGGAAGTGAAATGTTTTCCTTTATGGATGGTTTTTCGGGCTATAATCAAATCAATATTCTACCTGCCGATCAACCAAAAACAACATTCATTTGTCCATGGGGGACATTTTCTTATTGAAAATTACCTTTTGGGCTTAAGAATGCTGGAGCCACTTTTCAACGGGCGATGTCTTATGCATTTCATGACATCAAGCACATTGTGCAACCGTACCTCGATGATTTGCCTACTCATTCTTTACATCGAGCTGATCACCTTGTCCACTTACGAGCAATCTTTATGAGGTGTAGGCATTATCGTATTCGGTTGAATCCGCACAAGTGTGTATTCTGTCTAGAAGCGGGTCGATTGCTGGGATTTTTTGTTTCAAAAGCTGGCATTCGCGTCGATCCCTCGAAGGTCGAAGCTATCATCAAATTGCCTCCTCCTTCGAGTTTGCGCCAACTCCAAAGTTTGTAGGGGAAAGGAAACTTTTTACGCCGATTCATTCCAAACTACGCCGAGGTCACTAAGGGTTTTACCCGGTTGTTGAAACAGAACGCTCAATTCTCTTGGGACGAGATTGCTCAACAATATTTTAATGCGCTCAAGCACGCGTTGACCCATGCACCGTTGTTGCATCCTCCCAACTAAAACCAGGACTACTTCTTATACCTCGCAGCTTCGCATTCCACTATTGGAATGGTGTTAGTCCAGGAAGACGAATTCGGAACGGAACATGTGATATATTATCTTAGTAGGACATTAAATCCCACTGAGCTAAAATATTCGCATGTGGAGAAATTGGCCCTGGCAGCTGTTCAAGCTGTCCAGCGTTTTCGTCACTACATTCTTCTCCGTAAGACTACAGTTATTTCGGATTGCAACCCTATGATTTATATTTTGACTAAACAACTGCTAGGGGCAAGTACTCTAAATGGATCGTTATCCTGCAAGAGTTCGATTTGGAGTTCGAGAAGTCCAAGTCTAAGAAATCCTTAGTTTTCGTGGAATTAATGTGTGATTTCCCGCGTGCTGACACAGAGACTGTGGCAGAGGAGTCTATTGCAGACGAATCTTTGTTTCTTATCAGCACTTTAGATCCGTGGTATGGGGATATAATCATCTATCTCCAAACCCAAACCTTTCGGCCTGATGCTTCAAAATCAGAGCGTCGAAAAATTCGGTTTCAGTCCCAGCAATACAAAATTATTGGTGATACTCTTTATCGCCGGGGGGCAGACTTGGTTTTTCGACATTGTTTAACTCACGAAGAGGCTGAGAAGGTTTTGAATGACTGTCACTCTGGGGCGTGTGGTGGTCATATGTCTGGGTATGCCACAGCTCAGAAGGTGTTGCGTGCTGGCTATTTCTAGCCGTCCATGTTTAAAGATTGTATCATTGCGGTCCGAAAATGCCACAACTGTCAAGTGTTTGATCGCAAGATGCGCGCACCACCTGCTCCTCTCCACCCTATAATTGCCGCTGGTCCTTTCGCCAAATGGGGTATCGATTTTATTACTTGTAACCCTCACTCGGCCGGGGGGCATGCGTATATCATCCTCGCGGTTGATTATTTTACTAAATGGGCCGAGGCGATGCCTACATTCGAGGCAAGCGGCAAAACAGCTGCAGTTTTCGTATTCAATCACATTATAGCTAGGTTTGGTGTCCCGCAAGCGATCATCACTGACCATGGGAGCCATTTTCAAAACATCATGATGACCGAGCTTACAAGCCAGCTTGGTTTGTGCCACGATAGCTCTACTCCTTATTATCCGCAAGCCAACGATTTGGTTGAGTCTATCAACAAAGTTCTCGTTATCATGATCCGACGAATCATTGGTATTCATCAGTCGAATTGGCACAACATGTTATTTTCAGCGCTATGGGCATACCGAACCTCAGTGAAAACATCAAGAGGGTTCACTCTTTTCCAGCTAGTTTATGGCTTGGAAGCTGTGTTGCCCATTGAATGCGAAATACCATCACTTCAAATGGCTGTCAAATTACTTCCAGCTACTTCCTAAGAGGAGAAGCGTTTATTATACTTAGCTCAATTAGATGAGACTCGACGTGACGCTGCATTGGCAATCGAGACTCACGCGAAGCGAATGAAAGCTCAGTATGATAGAAATTTGACCCCTCGAAATTTTTCGGAGGGAGACCTAGTGCTATTATATGATCAAGCTAACGATAAGCTAGGTGCTGGAAAATTCGTTCCTATGTGGCATGGGCCCTACATTGTCAAGCGAAAGCTAGCAAAAGGAGCCTATGAGCTGGTTGATTTTGACGGGGACTCTTTGGGTAAACCCCGAAATGGACTTTACCTAAAGAGGTATTACGCTTAAATGATGGGTATGGAGAATTCTTAGTTAGGTTAGGTTTTCTTTCTAGCTAGTGTGTTTGTTAGTTTAGACAGTGTGCTTAGCTTAGAAAGTGTGTTTTTCATCGTTATTCTGGCTTATCTTGGTTTTACTCTTGATATTGCAGATGTCGACGCCTCTCCAAACGTACATTGGATTCGCTGATGGTGCTTGTCATAGTACACGGAATATCTCTTCCGCAGCTTGGGTTATCTATTCGCCCTCTGACGAGTTAGTTTCTATGCATGGGGTGAGCCTCGGTCAAACAACGAACAACATTGCAGAATACAGTGCAGTGGTTGAATTATTTTCTGAATCTATTTCATTTGGGATTCGACGTTTGATAGTGAGGTTAGATTCTGAACTCGTTGTATTACAGCTTAATAGAGTATATGCTATTAGAAATCCTGTGTTATTAAGATTGTTTTTGAGAGTGCGTCTCTTGGAACGTGAATTTGATTACATTGAATATCAGCATATTCCAAGGTCTCTGAATACATTAGCAGATGCAATTGCTTCTCGAATGTTGGACAGACATTTGCGATAATCATACAAGTAAATTTAAAAACATTTCATCACACATGTTTAACAAGATAAGCCAGTAATAATAATATATATATATAGATAGGAGTGTGTCAAAAAATATACATCGTCTTCGATCATAGGTTGAAAAACACCTTATGATCGGCAAAATTGATAAGTACAAAAAACCAAAATGTCACATGTGTCTACAAAGTGACCATCCAATCACTGGTGGTGCTCCCTATACGACACCACTGCATGGGCTACCCTACACAAGAACCTCCTAAAAGGTCCAGGGACTGCGACTACATAGCGCTGAAGTCTGATAGGAATATCATCTATAGTAGTCTCAGGTATATCCGCCGTCAGACGCTCTAGATCCTGCTCCAACTCAGCTAGTGTCTCTGCAGCCGCGTCCTGTGGGACCGGTACCGGTGCAACTGGATGTATCCTCTCGAAAGGCCAGAGGTTGGCTGGGCGGTGTGGACCTACATCTGCATTTTGAAAATTTTTACTATCAGTTTTGAGACGATATATAAAAAACAAAAAAAAATAGATAAATTAAAAACTTGTGAAAAATGAAGTACCTCTGTCGTCCCATTGTTCTCCCAGTGGAAGAACCATGTCTGGATCACCTTGAAAATCTACTCCGGCATACGGAAAGTCCTGGATCGCAAAAACCTGGTCCTCTAACCAGTGAAAGTAACCAGCAGGGAATCGAACAACTGTCGCTCCCTCCTCAGGATGTCGGGCCATCACCGTAACCCATCGTATCAACTTTGGCTCCCGAGGACCCAAAACATCAACAGTGAGATGCTGAGGGATCAGCATCGGAACTCTCTCTAAGGCAAAGCTCACAACTAGAGGCCCATATCCAAAGGTCTTTAGTTGTCCGTTCTTTTCCCTAGTCAGTTGGCCCTTCATATTGGCCGACACATCATCGCACTAGTTGAAAATGGTGCCTCGGAAGCAGTCAATCGCCATCCGCATTTGGGACCCGGTGGCATTATGTAGAGCGGCTGCGCCGCAGAGTCTGGTAACCGTGAATGCTATTACCATAAGTTCAGGTCGGGATATGTATTTGATTTCTATCCCTTTATCTTGGTTTTGATTGTTGCACCACTCTAGCCGGAGACTAGCAAGGGATTGGCCACCTAGCCTAGTCTCGAATAGAGAGAGTTGCTCGCCCCTATTTGGCAAGCCAGTGAGAAAATATATGTCAGAGGGCTCTATCTCGAGCTGGTGCCCTCCGATGTAAAAGCATTGATCCTGAACGTTCCACCTCTCGACCAGCCACTCCAAGAATCTCACCTGAGCCCTCATGCCAGGTATGGCCCAGTACTTGTACAGACCGCATGCTTTTAGGGCATCAATGGAAGGTTGATGATTTATTGCGGCCAAATCGACATCTTCGTGTTCTCTTTCTCGCCAATCTAGCATGGTGGGTGCCCTACACACCAAAAAACAATGATTAGAATTCATTAAACAAAATTTGGTTGGTTAAATTTGGGGTTTGGGGTTTGAAAATCCGCCTTTCACGAGGTACGCACCCCGCGTTCAGAAAACAGAGCGGGGGTACGTAGCTGTTCTGAAGGTGGGCTGCGTACTCCGACCATTTTCCTATGTAGGAAAATGTCGGGGTACGAAGGTCACCCATGGGGCACCTGCATACCCCGAAAAGCGGACCCTAAAACCTAAAACCCCCTAAAAAATCAAACTAGAACTTGAAATGAAATTCTAAACAGATGAAATTGAAGAGGAGGATGTTGTGAAATACCTGAAAGAGACGGCGCTCGATTCTGACGGTCGGATTCTCTGCAATGTCCACGGGAAGTTTCTTGCCAAAAGCCCTTTTCTCAACCTCAACAGTAAAATGGTAAAAATGACATGGTAAAAAGTCTTTTTATAGGTTTTTTGGATGAATGAATGCTAAGTTTGTTTATTTTTCACCATGGAAGGATATTTTTCGATGTATTTTTGCCTATCTTAAACAGGTATGAGTAATGTGTTGTTTTTGTGTAGGACAAAAGGATTTAGAGGGAAAATTGTCATTTTTTACGAACCAAAACATCAGAGTCATCTTTTAAGCCCTTTTCTGACTCCTAAAACATGAAAATATTGCTGAGCGTTTCTTTTACAGTCGTTAAAACGTAATTAAAAGACAGTCCCCTTATAGCCCTTTTCTGACCGTAAAAACAGGAAAAGATTGCCGGGTTTTTGTCGTTTCAAACTCGATATTGGAAATAAAACGACGTGTCCTTGATCGCTTTTTACTTTTCAGGTCAGTGGCACTAATCATGAAAGTACTCCTTGGTCGCAAGATCAAGCGGTTCTCCCAGGTATTATTTTATACTTTTTCGGGCTTGGGGGACACAAATTTATGAAAAAGTTCAACCTGGAGTCTTCTTAAGTTTTTCAGACTCTCTAAACATGAAAAACACCGAGTTTCTCCTATACTGGACTTGTTAAAATTTCACAGTAAATGACCTGTTCAATTACAAACGGGAACGAACCGCTCCTTCCTAGGGTTCGAATCAAAACTAGGTTGGACTCATCCGAAGGATGAGCTTATAATCAAGCATATGTTATCCTCCTCAAGCTTGTAAAAAATAAAGAGGTACTTGCCAGAAATGGTGGGGGAAAAGAGAGAAGAATGAGCCTATTTGTTATCCTTTGTCTCAAAAGAAACCTTATTACCACTCTTGAACACGACACTTTTCATTCACCTGGGTTGGGAAATCCTTTGCCTCACAGTTGATCAAACCACATTGAAAGTCTTCAGCCGGGTTCCGGGGATTAACTTTTAGTCATTCATCACCAAGCCATCTATTGTTTCGTTATGTGTTCAAGAGGTCTGCAAACAAAACTTTCATCTGCAAAATACCTTGTCATCCATTTTGACCATCCCTGAGTCAGTCCTTACAGCAACATTTTCTCCAACTTGAACTATGATTTCGTGTTGTGGGCTTGCCTGCAACGGGCCGCTTTCTATCGACATCAGCACATTATCTAGAGAGATGACTTAGAAATCATCAGTACCTTGAAGTATGCATGCATCAATGGCAGGTTTCTCGCCTTTGACGTCAGTTTACATCATTGACTTTCGATCGAAGTACTCTGTGAAATGTTCGACATCAACTCATTCATTCACATCTCATGGATTGTACTGGGTACTTTGAGAACCATTGACATCACTGGTGGTCTCTCTCACACTTGTTAACAGTTTACATCATCGACTGGTAATCAAGTGGTTTCTACCATGTTCGACATCAACTCATTTATTCGCATGGCTAGAATCGTACCAATTCGGGAAGTAGAAATGAAGACCTTGGATCTAGTTTCCACCATCCAGGCTGCGAGGAGTTTTGTATTCATTATATAGTAGATTAATTATAAACAGATGGCTGTCCATACTGTGTCTACACAAGTCTATGATTATGATGTACTGCAAAATCATTCCTGTATCAGAGCAGTAGTTAGTCTGTTAGTTAAAGTTTTTGATCTGAGTATGGGAATGCCTACCTCAGTGATGATATAATCTTATACATGTATTTTGTTTTGAAAATTGCAGGTTCTGACCGGGCTCTCCACGAGATAATCCTTGAAATGATAAAGCGCTTCACCCTTCCTAGATAATACAAAACCCTAATCTACTACAGGCTTTGCACTTTAGGGGGCAATCTGTTACACTAAAAAATGTCACCATGGCTATGTACAGTTAGTATGGCTCTATCAACAGTCATGCTATCCTCCTGGGCAAGTCTTATGCCTCCGCTCTCCATGTCAAACTCCAAAAAAGAGAGAAAGTCCTTATAAATGTGTTTATCTATGGGTACGCAGATTCTCTCAGCCTTACCTGCGTGTACGCACCTAATGTTCACAATAACTGCGTACTTGTACGCTCTGTATGTAAAGGGGCAGGTGCGTACCCCTGTAAAGGTCAAAATGCACAAGTTTCATCTTTAAAAAGTTACTTGTGGTCATTTCTAGAGCATTCTAGAAGGTTGTTCGACGTGTATTGAGCGCCTCCAGATGGTTCATGTACCCCTATGAAAGAGGAACTTATCCCATCAAGAGGGGAGCTATCCCATCCAAAGAGGGGATTATCCCATTGATGGTGGACCTGATTAACTTCCTCTTGAGCACTATAAATACAGGCATTGGGCCAGAAGGAGGAGAGGTTGAAAGCTAAACATTTCTAAGGGTAGATGCTGCTAGAATTAGGACTCCCATTTAGAAGCTTGTGAGGAGAGATTCCCATCCTTACTTGTTCCATTTGGAAGTGGGTGAGCTTTGTCAAAGTAAAGGAGAACTCTTGATGGACCCTGGGAGGAACTTGCACAACACCAAGGCTCAGGTTGTAATTGTTCCTTTTGTTTCCTATTAATGCAAATGAGTCCATTCTTCTCAATAACTTGTTATCTATGAGTTGTTTCATGTACTCCTTGGTCTATATGTTAAATATGTTTTATTTTATGAGATTATCAAGTGCTATTTAATCGTTTGATTGTTAGTGAATGCAGGTTTCGAAGTGAAGGAGGAGCTCATCCGGATCGGCGGGGCTGGACTACTACAACAGCGTTGGACTACAGGTAGGATCTAAACACTTGATTGCTTGTATGGTAAATGCATGTTTAGAGAAGGATTTCTCTTGTTTGTGTTGTTTGTCACTAGAGAGTCTTAGGCTCCTAGGGAGGTTGGTTGTGTCCGCACTATCGACTCTTTTCGCCTGACAGTCCATTCCTATTTGTTGGTAAACATCCCACAAAATCCACCGAAATTATTTCCCAAGGACGAGTGAGTGCAAGTAAGTGTTGTTTAGGTAAATCCTCTCTGCAGACAGAGGCAATCCCTCTAGCCCTATGAGTGGGTATGGAAACCTAAGTGAAAATCTACTAGACACTTTACTAAGTTGCAATTGAAAAGAGAGATGAAGAAGATGGCCTACCTCATTCTGATGCTATCTTGATCTCCTTTGTTGAAGACCTTGAATCACTTGCATCACGGGCTCATTTCTGCTACTCTCAACAGTTATGCACCTCCACAAGAGATCAAGACACAACAAATCATGCAAATACAAATAGCATATTCAAAAGAAATCTACTTAACTGATAAAGGAATGTTGAGATAGATGATACATGAGCATACACATCAATGGAAAATGAACCAATAGTTGTATATTAATAGAAGATAAGGGGAAGCATATAACCAATCCTTGATGTTGATATTATCTCCTTGAATGAATGCCCAAGTCCAAGCTAATATCTCTAAGCACTCCTTCTCCAAGCCAAATGAGTATCATATAGGAGCAATCTTAACATAAGCATGCAAATAGACATAGACCAATAGACCAACACCAGACCAATCATTTGGGAATGGGAGAGGATGAATATGTAGGTTGGGAAAGGGAGTTAGGATCTCTCCAAAGATAAGAGTAGGCCCTCATCTCAAGGAGGTAGCTCATATGGATAAGACAAAGAGGCCAAGTTGGGAGAACTCGACCTCATCTACACTGAAGAGCCTCCATCTCACTGCTCTGGAATCTTCTAGATCAAAAAGCTTCTCATCCTCTTTGCGAGAATTTCCTTTTTGGTATCATTGTGGGGATACAAGTAAACATAGCGGTGCCATCGTGGTTCGACTATAATACAACATGAGATCATTCATGGCTTTTAGTATCATAAGAGTGATGACTCTCAAATTAGGGTTTAAGAGTTCTTTCCTTTAGGGGAAGCTCAAGGCATTTCCCAATAAAATTCTTAGGGAGGATCTGAGCTGGATATATGAATGAGTACATTGCATAATGGCCATGTTTCAGGCACTTCAGGATATGTCATGGGGAAGTGCAGGAGGTGTGAAAAAATACTATGTAACAAATGTCCCCTATATCATGAAGGCAGAACGAGGACTGATGGCTGAGATGCTTTATGAGCTTTTACAAGGACAAGGACAAATAATGTGAGGGGACCTGCAAATAAAGGACGCATATACATATACATATCTGATATCAAAACATGAATCCATGGTATGGACACAGAAATTTGAATGGTAAGGACTATATGAAAGGATCCATGGCATGGGTGCAACCATCTAATATAGAAGGATCATATGTAAATCTAAGATCCAAGGCATGGACACAACCATCTGATATAGAAGGATCATCATCATAAATATAAAGTCCCATGTTATGGTCATAGCCATATGTATAGCAGAAACATGTGTAAAATCATGAATAACACATAACTCCACACAACCTAATTCATATCAGACAAGACTCATGGTCTTGCGCTCCATCCCAACCTAATTAAAGTACGAATTCTAACATGCGAATGCATGTGTCGAAGTTAAACATGCTAGAAAACTACTTGATTACCGGCCAATCATGTGGACCGTTAACATGCACGAGAAAAACCACCAATAATGACAATGGCTCTCAAGATATGACAGTACAATCTGTGAATGTGATAATGATGATGAAGTCAAACAATCATGGAATCACCCAATAGAAGGTCAATAGTAAAAACATGTCGTCTGATGAGAAGAACTTTTCCATTAAGGCACGCAAGCTCGAAGGTACTGAAAGGGAATTTTTAAGTCATCTTCCTAGATAAGGAGCTAAAGTCGACAGGAAGTGACTCATCGAAGGAGGGTCATAATGAGTCCCCCACCATCAACACAAAACAAGGAATAAAGTGGAATGAAATGAGTAGGATCCAAGACTGTAGCAAAGATTCAGACTATGTATAGGTAATAGACTGCATATGGGACTTCTCTTGAACATATTGGCGACATGACTTCGAAGTGTGGCAGAATATGACTTAACATAGGACCAAGGGTCATAATTAAAAAGTGGAATAGTCAGATGAGAGGCAAAATGGATCACCCAAACCCAGAAGGACAAGTGACTAAGTGAGGATGTCCCAAACTCGACATGAGAAATAGATGAGTGCCATGTTCAAGAGCGACATGTTTCTTATGCAAGAGATGTTTCACTTTCACTTTTTCCCCACTATTTCTAGTGAGTACCTCTTTAGTTTTACACAAGCTTGAAGAGGATACCATATGCTTGTCATATAAGGTCACCCTTCGGATGAATCCATCCTAGTAAGTTTTAAGAATTCTATGAAGGAGAAACTCGGTCTCATCATGGTGATGAGTCTTTCATCGTTTAATTTTTACGAGCCTGACAGAAGAGTAACTCGGTTTCTTTTTCATATTTAGAGATTTTGAAAAAGAGATGAAAAATTAGAACTCCATCAGGGTCCTTTTCATAATTTGTCTCTCGAACCCGAAAAGGTAGAAAACAATATTCGAGAGAACCTCTTGACCATTTTGACCAAGGTGTACCTTTTTCGTAAATAGTCAATCTCACCCTGAAAAAGGGGTAAACATATACTAAGATGACGTCAATTCATTTAATTTAATGAGTTTGAAAAAATAAGTACTTGGCGATCTTTTCATATTTCAAGTCATAAAAGACCTAAAAGATGACTCTTCCTAGAGGAACGAGTGGTATAAAAGGATAGCAACTCGTTTCGGTAATGATGGAATTGCTTAAAACATTTAATGGTCAATATGCTGGCTAATAAGACTACCCATCAAATATGTTCCTCAGGAAAAGGTAAGACAACCAAGTGAAAGAATATGATCAGCCAAAGAGATTGTGACAATGGAATGAACAAACCAAGGATCATTTGGAAAAAGTAAAGTGATAAAAATGGAAATCACGAGATGTAAAGTGGGAATGGTTTCATTTTTACACAAGATTGAAACAACAAAAACTATGCTTGAGTATACTTGAAGATGGTTTCATTTTTCACAAGCTTGAAACATGAGAAAAAACTATGCTTGATTTGGTTTCAATTTTACAAAAGCTTGAAACAAAGATAAAATATGCTTGAAATAAGTTTGCATGCCCCCAACATAATAACTTAGTTCTAGGTACATTCCCCCCAAGCTTCATTTCATTCACCTAAGTGGATGGAATGAAGGTTCACTTACGAGATCAAGTGAAAGACTCAACTAGGATCTTACGAGATCTAATCAAAGACTTGAATTGGAAGGGGATTCATTTTTAAATGAGATTGAGACAAGAAAATAACCATTCTCATGACACTTATTTCATTTTGTAATGAGGCTGACATAGTAAAAGAACTATCCGCAAAGTCCTTGTTTCAATTTTTAATGAGCTTGACACAAGACAAGGAACTCTCCTCCAGACCCTTTATCACAAACCAAAAGATGCCATGGCCTTGAAGATGTTCTCATCAAATGGGAGAACAACACTCTGGAAGGGGTACATGCCTAGGGATCCAAATAAAAAAATGGGCTCCAATGCCCCTAGTACATGGTGCACTAGATCATCAGTAGATGTGGGCATGGAACAGGTGGCCAAGTAATTAACTTATGGCAAGGGTAATACTGCTTGCACATAAGAACAATTTAGGGATGATGGTTGAGTGGGAGCTGATTCAGGACCAATGAATGTAAGTTGATCAATAATCACAATGCTTCCTTCATGCAGGAAACACATCACTCGAAAGAGACAAGATATAAGAGCTCCCATGACATAAACATAGTCACAGCAAAGAAGTAGATTAAAATCCAACAAGCCTTGGACAACCATAACATCTATATAGACAATATTTCCTCCCAAAATAATAGGAAACTTAGGGAGGATCCCTAATAGTTGATTGGTTCCTCTATTAAAAGCTAACAAATTATGGGTGATGGGGATAAGCTGAGGAGAACCTAAACCTTTCCACGCAGTTGAGGATAGGATGCTAATAGATGCACCCTTGTCGATGAATGTGCTAGGTATGGCCATATGGTAAGCATGTACTGTAATATGGAAAGACACATAGGATGAAAGGTGACATCCTTCAAGTCGAATCCAATCAAAAGAAGTGACTAAACTACTCGGAGGGGGTGTCGTAGGAACGTGAGAGCTAACCTCTTGCTCTATGGGAATAGGAGAAGTACTCTCATGAACCTCAGGAACATGAGGATTGCCCTCCAGTTTATTTGAAACTGAAGAAATGAGAAGAACATGAGTAGTAATCTCTACCGAGAAGGTACGGTTAACTGAAGGTGGAGTCAAGTCTACCATTTTCTCAACCAATGGTTGGTCGAGAATGGACTCATGAGACTCACTTTCAGAGAGAGCGAGGTTGACCAAATATGGCTTTTGATCAATCACTTGATCAACTAGCAAAGGATCAGGGGAAAGCTTTTGATACCCAGTCGAAATATGAGGTTGAGAAATTGTAAGGTTTTCCAACTCCTTGGAAGCTTCATCCATAAGAGGACAAAGGTGAATGGGATGATTACCTTCACACAACTTACAGGGAAATTTGACTTTTCCCTTTTTCCCATGGGATTTACTAGTTGAAGGTTTATCACCAGCATGATTGCCAGAGGCTGATGACAAAGGTCGATGTGAACCTGTGGACCACACTTCTAAGACCTTAGGAATACCATGACAATTCCGAAGAAGGTGGTAACCCTTACATAACATGCAAGGGGATTTTACTTTCTAGGGCTGGTTGGAACATTTTCTTCATTAGTTGCATCGGTAGCAATGAATGCTTGGTTTCCCCCTTGCTTATTTTTCTTCTTCTTCTTCTTATCTTCTTTGTTACTAGAATCCAGACTTTCACCAGGCAAAGAGGAAGAATAGCATGAAGAAATAATCGAAGAAGGCAAGGGGTAAAATTTAGGATCAACATGAGGTTGATGTTGTTTAGGTGGAGGAGAACTCGGTTGAAAAGCAATTTGGACACTCAGAACCACCGAGGTCGAAAATAACCAAACTAGTAGACCAATGGTCAATCCAGGAAGAGACAACATTGCCATATAGGGAGCACAAGTATTTCCAAAAGAAGGAAAAGGACTAGGATTCCCATCAAAGGGGTTTCCTTGACTAGTAGACTCAGGAAATCTTGTCGTTGGTATCAACCTAAGATTTACTAAGGAGTCTTTCCACAAGAAGGATGTTGTTCTGTGGTCATTTAATTTTAGAATTTTAAACAAAAAAATTGCCTTTTTCATGTTTTGGGAGTTGAGAAAAGGATGAAAAGGTGACTCTAGTCACTTTTGTTGGTTTAGCAAGGTTGAAAGGACAAGTGCTCGATGATCTTTTCATGTTTAAGGAGTCATAAAATATCGAAATGACTACTCAGGATACTCTAGGAAAAAGGGATTACCAAGTAAACGTGAACTGCAATATACACCTTAGAAAGTAAATTTAATAAGGACTTGATGTACGCGTAGGAAATCTCCCTGAATGTTATTTCGGTGTGTCATGTTTACAGGGTGGCAGACTCGTCTTCCTATGGATAAAGATTTGCAAACTATGAGGGTCTCCATTTATATACTCGATGGTACGGGGAGCACAAGTCCATGCTAGTGCTACCTGATGCAAGAGTATTGCAAACAACAGTTGTTGAGGTTTATATATGCCGGAATATGTCTCTAGCCTAGACCACCAAGTATGAGCATTAATTTTTCAAAATATCCTTAGATTAATTGATAGATTTTAACATTTATCTTCAATTATGTTTTGTTTTAAGGCTCAAAATGATGTCACCTAAACACCTATGATGCAACTATATGAGAAAAGGAAAAGTCTTTGTTTCAATGAAAGCTAGACTAATCAAGGGAGGAAATTTCAATCAATAATGCATCAAACAAAAAACATCATACAAAATTCCTTCCACTAACTTCGTCTATGAAAAAAGTGAAAAGGAAATCTAATCTTTCATTTCACTAAATGCAATGTCAATATTTTATCGTATAAGAAACGAAAATCAATTTCCTTTCACTAAGATGCAATAATGATTTTTCTTTTCAATTTGATTCAACCAATATAATCTAATGCAATGAGCAAAGGAAAATGGAATCAACTCAACTCAATGAAAATTTCTTTAATTTCTATCTTCCAAATGCAATGCTAAAAGTAAAAATGATTTTGACTTCTAACTATCCTAAATGCAACTTTTTGGAAAGAAAAATGGTTTGAATTTACAAAGATGCAATTATACGAATTATGTTTTTCTTTCCATTTTGAATGATTTGATGCACGTAATATAATTTTAGCTTTCAATCACTGAAAAATGCAATCTATTTTCAATGATGAATCTCCAAAAATAACTTTTCAATGCAACTAATCTAATGTATTTTCACGAAAGGTAAATTTAGAAATACAAGCTAAAACAAATGGAAATTGATGTTTTCAATGATTTCCATAGAAAACAACACTCAATCAATTAGCAAAACAAGCATCTCAATGACACCAGCAAGCAACAAGTGATGACCAATTGACTAGAAACCCTAGAACTCAATCCGATCTCACTTCAAAGCCAATGAGACAAATTTTGAAAATTAATCAAGACAATCAATCAAAAACACCATAGACACTCTAGAAAATCATTGATAGAGGACAGAAAGACTGAAAACAGGAAGAAAAGCCCTATTTTCTCTTATACTCTAGGATTAGCGCACCTGTTAAAGGCAAACCAACGATAATCACAACTGTAATTAAAACATTTGTGATGCCATTGTGATTGCCAGGAAGAAAATCGTGATGGGCGAGAAAAATGAATAAAAAATTAAAAATCTTCAAGACCAGATAAGAATCAATGTCCTCAAACAATCACCAACAAGTGGAAATAGTTACAGAAAATCAAACAAGCTAGAAAAATGACAGTTAGTCAAACTCAACACAAAAGTGGGATGAAGGATTGAATGGAAAGGATCATAGCTTCCCCAATGGAGTCACCATTTTGTTGTCTAGGTAAATCCTCTCTGTGAATAGAGACAATCCCTCCAGCCCAATGAGTGGGTCTAACAACCTAAGTGACAATCTACTAGACACTTTCCTAAGTTGCAATTGAAAAGAGAGACAAAGAAGATGACCTACCTCGTTCTGATGCTATCTTGATCTCATTTGTTGAAGACCTTGAATCACTGGCATCACGGGCTTGTTCCTACTGCTCTCAACATTTATGCACCTACACAAGAGATCAAGACAAAAAAGACATGCAAATATAAATAGCATATTCAAAAGAAACCTACTTAACTGATCAAGGAATGTTAAGATAGATGATACATGAGCATATACATCAATGGAGAATGAACCAACAACTATATATTAATATAAGATAAGGGAAAGCATCCAACCAAGCCATGATTTTGATAGTCTCTTCTTGAATTAAGCTCCAAGTCCAAACTTAGCTCTCCAGGCACTCCTTATCCAAGCCAAATGAGTAGCATATAGGCACAATCTTAGCATAAGGGTGCAAATAGACATAGACCAATAGCCCAACACCAAACTGACCATTTTGGAATGGGAGAGGATGAATATATAGGCTAGGAAAGGGAGTTAGGATCTCTCCAAAGATAGGAGTAGGTCCTCATCTCAAGGAGGTAGCTCATAGGGATAATACCAAGAGGCCAAGTTGGGAGAACTCAACCTCATCTACACCGAACAACCTTTACCTCGCCGCACTGGAAGCTTCTAGATCACGAAGCTTCACATCCTCTTTGGGAAATTTCCCATTTTGGGATCATCACGGGTATACAAGTAATTAGAGTGATTCCATCACGGGTCGAGTATAATAAAAAAGTGACCATCGTTGTTTTTAGTCTCATAAGAGTGATGATTCTCAGATTAAGGTTTAAGAGTTATTTCCTTCAGTGGAAGCTCAAGGCATTTTCCAATCAAAGTCTTAGGGAGGATCTAAACTGCATATATGAATGAGTAAACTTCATAATGGCCATGTTTCGGGCACTTCGGGGTATGTCACAGAGAAGTGTAGGAGGTGTGAAAAAATAGTGGGTAACAATAAGGGATGATGTAAACCATGTTTCCTAGTACGAGGATCTCTAGTACAACAAGGAACACATCCTCTTAGAACTTATCTACATGTTCTTGCATATTGGGCCAATCCACATACATCTGCAAGTTTTCCATTTCCTTCCCTACAAAAAAGTTCCCTTCAACCTTTGAGATGTGAGCCTCTCTAATCAGCTACAATTTCTCACCTTTAGGAACACATAGATTATCCAACATGTAGAGTAACCCATCCTAGAGATGGTAGTCAATGGTGATGTCACCATTGTGCACATGATTCAGGTGCATAGATGGGGCACAAATTTCAATGAAGAATAGACCAAAGCTTGCCAATGTGATGGGATGGTCACATGATGATGTTGGGAGAAATTTTAATTTTTTTGTAAATATTTACATTAGCTTGTGAGTTTTTTTTAGAATAATTTGGAGGAAATAATGTAAATATAATTTTAGTTTCCCTTATTTTGTGAGAAGGGGAAACAAATCGTCTCTTGTGACTCTTGGTTATTCCATGTAGCTTTCATTGAAAAGAGAAAGAGTGTTTAAGAAGAGGGGAGGCAACAAATACAAAGAGAAGGAGAAAAAGGGAGAAGCTTCAGCACTAGGAGAAAAGGTAGAGGTTGAGAGGCCTGGGCTACACATGCCTGCATTGTATATCTAGCTAGGACTAATGTGCATTCGAGTTGATTAATTACTAACACGTTTATTTGCCTCTGTTTTTGTAATTTCTCTGTCTGTCTATTATTAATGAAGTTGTTTGTCTTTGGGGAAATCTAAATAACCAATAAAATGAGTTAGAAAACTATGTGTGATGTTTTTTTGGTATGGAATACGAATAGTTGAATTTTTGAGGATGGTGATTTCTGAGTGACATCAAATTCATTAAGAAAAGAAGTTTGAACACATTCAAAATAGTTATTAGAGATTGATTGTTAGGCTTGTAAAACCGACACTTGTTGTTGGGTCAATTTACTATGCAAATTAACACAAGTATTTAATTATCAATATGGGTTTATAGAACATAGAAGCATGTCCAAAGTCTATGGATTCCAATGGTATTCAATGTCAGAAGATGAAATATAAAGATTGAAAGAAATGCATATTACAAATATAAAATCTAATCAAGTAATTTCTGATTCACTTATGCAATATGTGAGGGATGAGGCTCCTAACTTAGGAGAACCAGGTTGTCCTTCCCTACAATACTACTTTCATGAGGAGAAATCCAAAATCACTAATTAACAATGGTTTATGGTGCAGAAGATGTATAAGAAGACGCTCCTAACTAAGGAGGACCAGGTTGTCCTTCTTCACAATTCTTGCTTCAAACCAGAAATGAAGAAATAACTTAAAATAAGAAAAGGAGAATGAAATTCAGTTTTAGTTCAAGATCAAATAGAAGGGTGTTGGCTTGAGGGGGCCTGACCTAGGTTCAAAGTTAATCAGCCAAACAAATCCCTACACTACTAGCCCTTTTAGAAACAGCCCACGGAGCACGAACTGAGGTCTCCCTGAAGTAGTATGGGGGGATGCTGGAACCAAGTTTCCACACCCTCGAGATGTATGAGGGGTCGATTTAGTCCAATCGTGAATGGCTTTGCATAGGTCACTTCACGCACTTCCCTAAACTGTGAGGCCTTCACGATCCGTTATAATCACCTTCACACAACCCTAACTAGTGGCTAAGGTGCTTTCGCGCTGCTAAGGCAGCGATCTACGCTATTTCCGTTATAAGTTAACTTCGCGTAAACATATACTTTATCTTATATTCACTTAATCAACACAATCATATGAGTTCACACAACATATAAATAGTGAAATTGTAATTTATACCCAATACATTCAATGCACAAAACAGGAAAAAGATACACATAAATGATATGAAACTTCTCTTTATTACTTCTCCAATGGTTATGGACTCGACTCACCCTGCGCACTCAGTTGCAGGGGTCCGCACACTTAGTTGTGGACTACTAGGCCTCTGCACACTCAACTACAAAGCCTTCTCCTAATCTACGACCCAAGACTCGACTCTACACTTAGATAAGACTCAATTCTTTATCCTTCATTCATGACTTCTCTTCTTTTTCTGTCTTATTTACAACTTAGAGCCTCACTGTATTTATACAATCTCATGGTCTGCGAACCATGCGTAGATCTCTAAAGCTAAGATTACATTACAAAGATGAGGGTGGACAACCCTATGACTCATTTACAAGCTCGCACTCCGCGCCCACAAAACGTGGAGTCTTTACATCGGATTTAGTCAAAATCTAGGCTTTAAGCCCCCAACACAAACATCATGACTCACCCTTGAACCACATTGTCAGTGCGGAGATCTTCACGCGGAGACCTTTCAACTCTACCCAGACTGCTGTAAGGTTGGGAACGCACTGAGCGGCTACCTGTTGTACCTCCTCGATGCGCTATTCAGAGACCACTATAGTTGAACTACTGCCCTACACCTGTTCATAGTCCCGTGCCTCCTTTTAGCTTCTTGGAGCACTAAGATTGTGCGTCTGTCGGCTAGTCAGATAGCCGAGCCACCCATGTATGGATTCAACCGACTGTCATTTACTTTTCCTAGGAAAGGTTATCCATTTGACTTTACCAACTACACCGCACCACCATCTATGATTTCCTTTATAACATACAGTCCCAGCCAATGCATTCTGAGTTTTCCCATGAATTGATCAAACTTACTATCATATGGTAACACCAAATCGTTCACCTTGAAATTGCGCAACTTAATATGTCGATCGTACCAGGCTTTTTCGCGCTGTGTTTGTGCCTATTGGTGAAAGCCAGCTAAAAATTATTCTTCCTCAAGTTCCTCCAACTGCACGAGCCTCTCCTCCAAGGCTCCACAACCTATCATACCTGTGAGCGCTTCTATGTGCAGAGTAGGTATGACGTATTCCATTGGTATTACAACTTCCACTCCATAAACCAACCTGAAAGGTGTCTGTCCCATCAGTTTCTTGCATGTCGTCCTATAAGCCCATAATACTATGGGTATGTGTAGGTCCTAATCACTTCGTTGCACATTGCATACCTTGGTTAGTGCAGTCTCCAGTACTTTGTTAAATGCTTCTACTATCCCATTAGATTGTGGGTGATACGGTTTGCTTTTCTGATAATACACCTGAAACTCTTATGTCATTGCGCTGATCATCTCGTTTAGGAAATGTGTATCGTGATCACTCATCAAGATCTTTAGACATCCAAATCGTGTCAATACATGTTCAAACTGAAACTTTGCGGCCGTCATGATCGTGCAATTTTTTACTAGCTGCACTTCTGCCCAATCCATTAGGTATTCTATTGCAGTAATAATATATCTCGTGCCTGTCTTTCCTTATGGTTTGATAGGTCCTACAAAGTCGATCACCCACTTTTCAAAGGGTTGCAATGTCATTTGCAGATTCAAAGGCATCTCATCCTTGTGTGATGGCTTACCCATTCTTTAACATACATCACATGCCTTGCAATGTGCTTTTGAATCCTGATGAAGGGTCAGCCACAACAACCCTGCACGGAGGACCCTATTCACATTTTCTCTCCCTGCATAATGACCTCCCACAGGGTCCCCAGGTGTGTTTTCAAGGACACTACTTCGTTCAAACTCTCGTACATATCTTCACAGTATCTCATCATTCCCCATCTTATATAGGTGGCCCGCAATGACAGAAAAATATACCATGCGCACCACTAGTTCTTTCTTCTGCTGGACAGAGTAACCTTTTGGCGCAGTTCCAATTGTTAGAAAGTGAATTATATCTTCAAAATTTCCATTCACTATGTGAATGACAAAAATCTGTGCGTTGGGTAGTCCTTCCTTTAAGCAGGTAGGTTCCTCCCCTGTATCAATGCATGACATGTGATCAAGTCCCGTGTTCTGTTGTTCGAGCTTCACACAACTTCAAAATCATATTCTTGGAACAATAAAAGCCACCTACATATGCTCCCCCCCAACACGGGCTTATTGACCAAGTATTTCATCACAGAATGATCAGTATAAATCTTTAAGTGTCCCCTAGAAAATATTGTTGATATTTCTGGAGCGCATATACCATAGCTAGTCCCTCACGTTCAGTGGTGCAATAGTTCTTCTCTACTTTAGATAATCTGCAACTCACGAATGTGATAAGGTGATCCAAGCCCTCTCCACCATCCTATGTGAGAACTGCCCCCAGCGCTATACATGACACGTCAACATGAACATGGCATTATTTCTTCGAGTTCGAGAAGACAAGAATCAGCGTAGTCACCATCTTCTCCACAAGATATCCAAGCTTCTTTTACAATCATCGTCCTAGCAGAACATGACATCCTTCTTCAATAGTTTTTCCATCGATGCAGTGCTTTGGGCATAACTTTTGATAAAATTTGTGTAGTACCACGTATGTCCCAAGGTAGCATGCAATTGTTTCACACTACACGGTGCTTCCAAATTCAGAATTACCACTATTTTTGCGGGGTCTACCATCAGCCGTTGTTTACAAACCACATGTCCCAATAGGTTTCCAAAAGGAACGAGGAACATACACTTCTTGAGGTTAAGCGCGATTTGATATCTTCGGCTTGTATCCATCATCAAGTGCAAGTTCACTACATGGCTCCTAACCAACCCAAATATAGTCCAGTCATCAAAATAGACCTCTAAGAATTTATGAATATATTCCCTGAATGCCGCAACAACTACGCCCTAAAAGATGGCCGACACATTTTTCAATCCAAATGGCATGACAGTGTATTGAAAGCAACCCCACTCCATCGTGAAGGTTGTCTTGCTCCTATCTTCTAGCATGATCCTGATCTGATGGTACCCTTAGAACCCATCGATAAAAGAATATGCTTCCTGACTGCCTACATTGTCCAACACCTCATCTGTGAACAGAGTTGGGAAGGGATCATGTATGCACGCATCGTTCAACTTTCTGAGATCCACGCATATTCTTATTTCATCCTTCTGCTTCTTCTCTTGTACTACCATCAAACTTACCTAGTCAGATTCCTCCAAAGGCTTAACGATGCCTACCACAAGCATCTTGTCTAATTCTACACAAACCTTTTCCTTGTATTTTGTATTTAAGCGATACAACCTCTGACTAATTGGCTTTGTGTTAGGTTTCAACGTGATCCTCATTACCCATAAATCTCTGATTATTCCCTTTAAGTCCGTAAACTTCGTCAGGAATAAGTACTGATTTTCTTAAAGTAGTTCAGTGACCTTTTCCATCATCGTGTCGTCCCAGTAGTCTCCAACCCTCACGAATTTAGGTTCCGCCTATGTACCAATATTTATCTACTTAGTCTTTACTGATGGGGTTATGTCAGGGTTCTCGATTTGTGGTCCTTGAACCTCGCACTGGCCTTCTGTCTCGGGAATATCAATGTTCCTTGAATATTCATCCTCTTCCTCAATAGTTACATAATAACACTCCAGCGCACAACTTAACTAAGCAGCCCATTCAGGCTGAATCATCTCTACTGACTCCTGCGACATCCTAAAGATGGTTGCTTTTACTTCTTGTAGTGCTTCATCAATACTATCCCATCCATCCTCAAAGTTGAAGGTCATCACGAACCCTTCGCGTAGGACATCCCATTCACTTGTCCCATGGCAGAGCTCTATTTCTATATACCATTTCAGTGGTATAACATACAGGGTGTGGCAGAACAGGTGCACCCACTCAGGTTGTGGCTTCTCCCCATAGGCTTCTGTCCACTTGGCCAGATGCACACGTGGATCATCCTGCCCATTGTATTTATCTGTCAATCGTACTCTAGGCTTCCCAAACCATGTGCGCATAATCCTTCTACATTCGTGCCAGTATTCAAAGCTTCCTTTGTGTGCACCCCACCACCTCACAGGTGTAGTACGCAGTACCTAATTCAAGGCCTGGAAACGTTGCTTTTCTGGTACCTCCCTTTCAAACCTATCCTAGAAAGTATCTACCTCACTTAACCCATCATAAGTAGGAAGATCCCTCACTTTTGTCGATACATAGTGCCGCGATCCTATCATCATATTATAGTTTAGCGTGGTTACCTTGTGGAACCGGTTCTGCCATCACTCTATCTCCTCATTAGAATCCAACGTACAGGATCTTTCACACTCCCATGAGATCCATCTGTCCACAGTGGGATTTACGCAATGTTTCTCTCGCACGGTTATTTTGTAGATGCAGTCCAAATCATCTTCACTATCATAATCGCGTACTGGCTCTATATAGCGCGATCCTTCAGCAGTGTCCAAGGGTATAACTATGTGCAGAGACTTCTTCTCAAAAATCATCTTGTTCTTCTTCATATTAATCACCCCGTTCATGTCAGTGGCCCAATCAATTCCTAAGACCGCGGGGTAGGGATTGCTATCGTCAACAATCTCTATCACTTCAAAGTCTCTTAGTTTGCTCACTCCCTCATTATCCACGGTGATTCCCTGCAATCGCCCCAGGGGTATTATCTTCTGTTGGTTCACCATTCGCAGCTAGATAGGAGACCATTGTAGCGTAGGCATCCCCATGTGCTCCCATGTCTACTTCGTCAGAACGTTCGCATCTGATCCTAAGTCCATAATTTCTTGGTCCATCTCATATTCTCCAATCTACGCGATTAGCCTCATTTCTCTCCTCGTCCTCGTCTTATGCTTTCCAATCTTTCGGACTGCGTGCGGTTCTCCTGGCACGGTCTGAGCGCATTTTTTAATGAGTTCCTGCAATCCTTTTACAGCTTTATTGTCACGTAGTAGCTTCATGCATGTTTCCAGGAACGTTGTAAGCATAGATGGGTCCATCTCCTGCTCCGGTCTATGTTTGCTTCCTGAAGTGGAGGCATCAATGAAACTCTTCTTAGCTTCCATAAAGGTTTCTCGAGCATGCTCCAAATCAAATTCTGCTTCTTTCACCGGAGCTTTGCAAACCAAAGTATTATCTTTGGGTTGGTCACCTTTTCCATCTCCCATCGTAATTCCAATTCGGAGCATAATGTTCAAATTTGGATCTTCCTTGCGAGGCTCAGACCTCATCATCTACAAGTTCTGAGTTGGGGGAGGTGGTAGCACTCCCTTGTCACGTATCCTAGCTATCAGCATAGGACAATCCTCCATCTCATGATCAAACAAGGTACAATATAGACACAATGGACACGTTGGGTTTGTACAATCATGAGCATAATGTCCCGACCCTCCGCAATTGTAGCATATAAGCTGTCTGCAACCTCTTCCAGGTCCTCTTCTGCCTCAGCCTCATCCGCGCCCATGAAATCCGGTTCGTGCCACTCCTGCATTCGAGTCTAGGGGCCGCGATTCAGCCTAAACTATGTAGGTGGGAGTTCTATCCATCATCAACTCATAACTCCTACAAGTGCACTCATCATTTCCTAATGACCTACAAAAGTTACATAACAATTTCTACGAATTTTGCATGTACTTTGTAACAAATGGCAGTTGTCTGTAGCATGCTTTCCACAGATTTGACAAATCGCACACCACAAAGCAAGCACTGCACTCAGTCTTGCTCATGCTTCTAGTCTTAATGGCATCGGTCCTCCTCCCGTGTGGTAATTCGTGAACACTGAGCAATGGTCCTTATCATGACCCTAAGCCTTGCATTTTACGCACCACAACTCTTTGCGCACTTCTCGTCAAGCTGTTTCAGACTCCAAATCTCAAGGCATAAGTTTTTCAACTACGCATGGATCTGATGAACTCCTAAGTTAGGATCCTGCATTGGGGTCTCATGAAGCCTCATTGTGATATCTAGGGCCTCTGCCTGATTCATTAACTTCTGCTATGAAAATGTGCTCCTCAAATGTGGCGTTAGCGATGCTACAAACCATTCACAGTGTTTTCCATCCATCAGATTCATATTAGCTTCAAGAATCATGCACTTCAACCTTAGATCTAGCTCCCAAGGAGTCTCGCCTAGTAGCATTGTGATCTCCTTGAATCCAATGATTGACTATGCCTTTGGCTTTGGCCTGCTAAATTCCTTATTTAGCGCAATTTGGATATCCATGATTCCCGCATTCAGATTGTAATTAGAATGCTTATAATACCAGGTCAGTGCGTGGTCCTGCAGGGCGCTAACCAGTGTCACTTTCTTTATATTATCATCTGTAACTCCATGTGCTTACCATATGGCTTTTATTACAAACTAGAATTGATGTGGATCCGCATTTCCCACTCCGTTGAACACAGGAAACTTTATCGTGCTTGCCATACTTAAACACGGTGGTGGCAGAGGTGGTACGGGTGAAGATGGAGGTGATGCTGGTGATGCTGGTGGCAGTGTGGGTGGGGTTTGTATGCGTGGAATCCTCTACCTTATCAAATGGATCACACTTCGTGGATAGACCTTCGCGAACTCTTCCTCGTCCCCTCGCAGAGGTGAAATCAAAGGGCTAATCTCTGGTCCCTTGCTTCCTTCGTTCATGTAAGTTTTTTCACTTCGCGTAGCTCCAAACATCAAGGTAATATCATAACCCTTTTTTCACACAATATCATTTTAATCCATGTGTTGAGAGACTTTACATACTTACCTCGCGGTCCTTTGAGAAAGCATCGCTCTGTCTCGCTATAGCTAACTGAAGTGTCTACCGTGAACTCAGTAATGAATCCTCCTATAATCTGATCGATCCATTGATCAACAACATGCACGATATTATTATCTGATGCTTCTAATTTGTGCACCAACTCTAGGTTCCACACAATAGGATTGTCGAGTTTCCACCTTCCTTGACTATCTTCTAGCTTCACGATCCACTCATACAAATCAATAGGAAAAGACGCGAAGAAGATTTCATGGATCTCTGTGTACAGCAGTAGTCTAACCACTCTTCTTTTGTCACTCATAGATTCCTATTCTCCAACATCATGAACTCGTGAATTATCTTATCCAACCAACCTTCAATTTCTTTCTTAGTTAGACTCCAATGATACGACATCAGACATAACTATGAAGATTCCGGTACTAGCAAAGGAACCATTTGTTGGCTTGAGGGGGCCTGACCTAGGTTTGGAGTTAATCAGCTAGATAAATCCCTACACTACTGGCCCTTTCAGCAATGGCCCGCAGAGCGCGGACTAAGGTCTCACCTGAAGTAGTATGGGGGGATGCTGGAACCAAGTTTCCAAACCCTCAAGATGTCTGAGGGTCGATTTAGTCCAATTGTGAATAGTTTCGCGCACTTCCCTAACCCGCGAGGCCTTCACAATTTGTTATAATCACCTTTGTGCAGCCCTAACCAGGGGATGAGATGCTTCCATGCTGTTCACGCAACGATTTGCGCAATTTCCCCAAGATACACCATGAATCTTACTTATCTTCATATAACTGTTAGTTAACTTCGCGTAAATAGATACTTTATCTTATATTCACTTAATCAACACAATCATATAAGTTCATGCACCATATAAACAATGAAATTGCAATTTATACCCAATACAGTCAATGCCAAAAATAGGAAAAAGATACACATAAATGATATGAAAGTTCTCTTTATTACTTCTCCAACAGTTACAGACTTGACTCACCATGTGCACTCAGCTGCAGGGATCCGCGCACTCAGCTGCAGAGCCTTCTCCTACTCTACGACCCAAGACTTGACTCTACACTTAGATAAGACTCAATTGTTTATCCTTCATTCATGACTTCTCTTCTTTTTTATGTCTTATTTACAACTCAGAGCCTTGCTCTATTTATACAATCCCATGGTCCACAGACCATGGGTAGATCTATAAATCCAACATTACATTATAAAGATGAGGGTGGACAACACTATGACTCATTTACAAGCTCACGCTCTGTGCCCACAAAACGTGGAGTCTTTACATCATATTTAGTCAAAATCTAGGCCTTAAGCCCCAAAACTTCCCTTAGGGGATCCCACGCCCAACAAAGGGGAATTTAACTTAAATTCCTGTGTGTCCCTTCATATGTAGATCATAACTAAACCAATGTCCATTCAGCAATTATCACACATCTAAATAAATTTGAAACAAGAACTAATTTGTGAAAATTATGAAAAATTAACCAAGAAGGGCACTTAGCTTGGTTTGGGGGCCCTCCACCCTTGCCTTGCACACTTGAAGAAATATCAACTACAGAAACTTCAATAAATCAACCAAGCATGAACAAAAAATTGAAATGAAACAAGTTCTTCAATCAACTTTCAATCTTCCAAGAGTCTCAAAATCGGATCACATAAATTCCACATGCTTAAGCCTTCAATAATCTTGGCTTAAATAGAGAAATAATAAACAAACATGAATAAAAAGTCTCTAAAAACCTTATCAATCCTAATCCCATTTATCCTAGTCGAATCCACCCATTTAGTGACACAAAATTTGGAAAAATCCCAAAAATCACTAATTTTGGCTTATTTCCTGAATGATTGGTCTTGTTTGACCAATTTTGACCCCACTTGTTTAAGCTCAGTTTGACTGAACCAATAGGAATTCGTTCAATCTTAGTTCCCAATATTTCTAGAAATGTTCTTAGCTCATGCCCAAGTGTGCTGCAAGTATGACTTCAATGGAGCCACTACAAGAATTTCTTATCCTGTCCAAAAATGCACTTAAAATCCAATTTTTGCAAAAGTATCTAAAAATTGAAAAACATAATTTATTTGCCCGAATATGCATAAGAAGATCAAAATAGGTCATATGTGGATGGTATAAAGTGGGAAATAATGGAAATTAGGTGAATTTTAATAAGCAAAATTTGATCAAAATCAAGTGCCAACATCTCCCCCTTGTTGTTGTTCAAGCATGTCCTCATGGTTGCCTCCTCTGTTTCTTTGAGATTTTGCCCCTGTATGCTAACTGACCTGTTGATGTACCTGTGGCTCTGACCCTTGAAGATGAAGCTTCCTATTGAGCTGCTTGTAAAAGGATATCTATGCCTTCAAATTTTAAAATCAAAACCATACTTGTTTCAGAAATCGAATTTTAACCTTCTCTGCCTTTAATTAACACCATACTTGCAAATCAAATCTTATTCTTCCTTTAGAGATCCTTAAATTCTGAAATAAACAATCCTTTCTATTTCTTTAAAAATCAATTTTGGAAAATATACTGCTCTCTATCCTTCAAATCATTTTTTTAACTCTTCTCTAAGAAAAACATTCTCAGATCAATATTCTTTAATTCAAGGACACTATTCGAACTCCTAGGAAGCAACAATAAATACATTTCCTTGAAATTTTAATCAAAGGATAGAAAAAAAATTCTACTCTAACCTCTTGAAACAATGAATCAAAGGACTTCCAAAAATTATTACGGTTCATCAAAGAGAGAAGTTGTTGCTTAATGACTAGAGTCCTCCTTTTCATAGAATGTCATATATTGATCTATATCCAACAATGAGTCCACGTCTGTAGCATTATTCATGCGTACTTTTTCTATCCATCCACCATTGTATGGTCTTCCATTAACCAAACCAAGAGAGCCATTAAGCTCAGAGTTGACTTCAACAATTTTCCCACACAATTTACAAAATAAGGGTTGAAAGAACTAGGAAAATATCCCAAATAACAATGAATTTGAGAAAACTGCCCATAAGGAGCCTAATTAGGCTCGTTCTGAAGAAAACCCATGTTTTCGTTTTTCAAATTTCATTTTCATTTGCTCAGAAAAAGAAACGAAAAATAGTGGCTTCTTAACAATTTTGAATTTTTAAAACTATAGTTGAATTGTTTCATCTCTAGAAGGCAATAGTGAACCAACTCTTCCAGTATTTAAACCTCCAGATTCTTCCTCTCCAGCTGTTTCACTATTTGACCTATCCGAATGCAGAATATTACATGTGGAATTTGGGACAGATGATCCTGAAAGACAATCTTTCTACGAGGCAAAGACCTGTACTGAAGATGAACTTGACATATCTGCTGATATCAATGTATCTATTGCATGAACAACCCCTTCTTTCATGAACAACATGGGAAAATTACTAGGAAGTTTTTTTTTATTATAAGAAATTCTACTATCTGTAGAGTAGGGACCAAAACATGGAGATCTTTCCATGCTATAACACCGACCAAAAGGAACTTGATATGTTTTTCACATGAAGAAAATATCTGAGCATTTCAACATTGCTAAAATATACCAACTTGCTAATGATGGCAATAGACTTGTGTTGAATAGGAGTGTTCACGCTTGAGCCATAAACCTGGACTAGGATAAGAAAAAGATCCAATGTAAATTGCAACAAAAGCTCTCATTGATCATGCAACAACTTTTCACGAGTAGACATTTCTCTCATAGTTCCATTTAAACCTTCACCTGTATCGAAAATTCTCACTGTGCACATGGATGGAACAAATTTTCCACTATATATATATGAGAATAGGAAAAAATTATGCCCACTATGTGTATAAAAGTAGGAAAAATTATGCTCTTTGTATGTATCAAAATAAAAAAACTACGTGTTTTCACATACAACCATGCATGAGGAAATTACTCGATTACCTGATCTTTGATTAACTGTAAGAAAAGTTGTAGAAATTTATGGGAAATGGTTGTTTTCCATTGTTAAACAATACAATTTCAATTAGAACTCTTCTCTTGGCATTTCAAAATCTACAGGAGGCAGCATGTGGCGGCGTGTATCTATGGTGACAAATCCTTAACTGAAGTCGCATTTTCCATACTATGACAACTCTTAAATAAAATCATGAGTTTAACTATCCTTGTAATCCTCTAACTGTTGATAAATTTATGGGATTGACTCTTTCCTGCCACTTGTGAAATGCTTGGGATTTTACGGAGAGAACGGTCAGCTTGGCATAGAGAAAATCTCGGTCTCTAACTTCATCATTTAAACTGATTTATTTCCCTTTATTTCTCCACACAATCCTTTAATTTCTTCACCCAATTCCACGCTATTCTCCATAGCGCAGTGATTCCTCCACACAAGGTTTCTTTCTGTGTTTGTTAGGCAGTCTTCTTCATTGTTATTTCTACTCTGTTCCTACGCAATTTTCTTCTTTCCACGGCTCAGAGTCTCACAAATTTTACTACGACTATCCTTCTACAGCCCAGAGTATCCTCTATAGCTAATCAACACTACTCCACAACTCACATCATTTCAGAACTGCGTAATTCTTTGAGTTTCAGAACTGCAGACTTCTCTTTGAAAATTTGACCATTTTGATTTGACCCTCTGATGTCAATTTCAATGCTGTTGTGATTTGAAAATTTGTTTCATAAGGCCTTAACTCATTCTATTGTATGCCCATCTTGGTTTCAATCATTTCATGGCTCCATTTGTATTTGCAATGATATATATATATATATATATATATATATATATATATATATATATATATATATATATATATATGCACCTTTTCATTGCTTATAGATTTGCCTTCATACATATATTTATCATTTTATTCATTTTTTCTGATTTTGATTTTAAAATGACCATCGAATAGGTCATTTTGAAATCATTTTTTTTTATATGATGACTCTAACCTTTGTGTTTTGTAGGCAACAAAATAATTCCTTAAGCACAAAAATATTGTCCTCAATTTTGGATCAAAAATGCTTATAGGAAAATGTAGGGATATAATGAATGAAATATGATTATGATGGATAGGATAATGAGTATAGGTATGGTAGGGTAATGAATAAAATGAGTGTAGGTATGGATATAAATGGATATGATTATGATGAAGTTTATAGGATGTCAATGTAGAATGACAAGATGCATATCCAAGCTAAATTAGTTTTAAACAATTTCTAGATAATTTTAAAAAAATCAAAGGTTCTAAGAGCAATTATTTTTACACTTACTGTACTTGTACTTCCATAATAGCTTGATGTCAATGCTAACTGATGATGTCCTTTGCTGGTTCATTTTTGACTCATGATGATAGTTCTTCAAGGATATTCTTTGATGGAATGTAGACACTAGTTTCTGCATCTGATGTTCAGGTCCCTTTTATATTGTCTTTGTTTAGGTCCCTCATTGAATAATGTGGATGTAGGTTCTTTATTCAGGTCTCTAATTGATAAATGTGAATGCATGTGCTTTATTTAGGTCCCTTAACTGATAAATGTGAATGCAAGGCTTTATTCAGGTCCCTTATCAAACCATTACATGGTTTTGTTTTTATGAATATTCCCCCTTGTTGATATTGAGACTTGTCCTCAAGTCTAGCGGAGAATGATCTTGCAAAATGACCGAAGAAAAAGTAAAATAAATTGGGGAATTCATATTGGCAAAACTAGTTGGTTTTCCAATATGAATTCGAGTTTGTATTGTGTTAGTTTCCTAGATTTTTACAACCAAACTCCTTTCTTATTTTTTATCTTTTTCTAGTTTTTTTTATACTTTTCTTTTCTAGATGGAGGTGGGTGTAATGGAGTAGTGAAGTATGAAAAGCTTATGAAAATAGGTTAGGTTGAAGTCATGATCTAGTAGTAAATTGTTAGATAATAAGTCTCGACTTCAATATGCATGATCGCAGAGCTTAACATACAATATGGATGATGGATGAAATCATGAACAATATGGCTTATGAAAGACTTCTTTGGCAATGGATGTGAATTTTCATGGTACAAAACTTGACTTCTTCTGATGATCAGCTTCATGCCTTTTTCCTCGATCTCGATTCATGTTGTAGGGTTTGTTGGTGTTGTTGGTCAGTAACTAAGAGAAAGCTTCACAAATTTGATTTTCATTGGATGAAATCAATATCAGGTGAATTCCTACTTCATTTTCACTTGAATACCTTCATTTCATATTTGTAGATATGAATTTTAAAATACTGGTTTTGAAAATCCTTCATCTGTGAAATTGACCTCTCAAATCTTCAAGGGACCTGCAAAATCATAGCACTTTCCTGAAATAGAATATTAATTGATGGAGGAAGAGAGGTGTATAGTCTCTCTTCTTCTAATAAATATGTAAAATAATTACAAGCATTGCTTAAAAACAAGTCCAAAGATGATATGCAAAGAAATTGCATTTGTTTACCCCTTGAGAAAAGGTCTCCAGCCTAGACCTCCTAGTAGTATTTCGTTCACAAATTATTTATTTATGTCCAATTAGAGTGATTCAAAAGCCAATTTAAATTTAATTCATATAGCTACTTAAATTATAATTAGGTTTTCAAAATTGTTTGAAATGATATGCTAAAAATGATAAATAGTACCATGTTTGATAAAGTTGCTTGTGAATTTGTTACTAGACCAACAGTCATTATTTGATGTGTAACTTATTCATTATAGATCAGATCGTTGTGATTCCACCTGGATATTAAATTAGATTAATATTTTTATTTCCAATATAAACAATTTTTAAAAATTCTTAGGCTTAATATCACAAAATTGGTGATGAACAACCCTAAGAAGCAGAGTTTTACTATGCTGATTTGAAGACATGTAGTTATTAAGTGTGGCATATCATTTTCATTTGACCTCCAAATGGGATGGTTCAAATTGTGTACTAATCTAGACTTGAATCTGTATCTCCCATATAAATAGGTTTTGAAAAGAGGATGTTTTGGTATATTAAATATGCTAATGAACAGTCAAGGCCTAGAATTGTCACCATGCAGATTTTTCAACAAATAGTTAGTATTTTAAGAATAATTTTTTCATATGATACTCGATTGAGATGATTCAAATTGATATGGAAATAAATTCCAAGGGATATGTTCCCTATGAATTTCAGGTAAAAATTTTTTCCATTAGACACCTCAAATCAAGGTTGTACTAACTCTGTCTTCAACATTTCACTTGAGACATATTTTTTATTTTGATCACATTTTTAAAATTGAAAATTTCAAAATAGATTCAAAAACTAGTTTTCAAGAGATATATTAAAAAAACATTATTTCAAAATGATCCTATATGGTTACCCAAAATAGGATTTGTTCTTACTAAATTTTTCCATGTAATCCTTTCAAATGAGTATTGAACAATGATGTGAAATTTTATTCACGAGAATTTAAACCAAAAGTCTTATTGTGAAACCATTTTACCTATTTATTTATTTATTGATGTTATTATATCCTGCTCTATTGTAGAAAAATAAATCATTCTCTCAAGTATAAGATAATTTCCAATGCATCCATTTTTGTAACAAGATCATTAGTAAACTCACATCCAAATTTGAAAAATATACTTTAATGATTTTTTGGACATGAAAAGTTATTTGATCATAAAGATTTGATGCTAAAGAATGTTGAAAAATGGAGTAGTGTTGTGACCTAATGACTAGTTGAAACCAAGTTTTGAGATGATCTTTGTTTTCTTAGCTCTCGTTAATTGTCATATCACAAAACTCTTCTTATGGTACTTGTTCAAAATTTGTATGCACAAGGGATCTTGTGATATACATGCTAGAAATTCTTCAATTTCTGGCTTTAATGTTTGATCTTCATTTCTTATGATCCATGATTCATTCACCTCTGTTACAGATCCATTTGGGCACATCAACCCCAACTTACAAATCAGTATTATTAAGGCCCATCAAACCTAAATTCAGTGGTTACATGCCCTAAAGAAGTCAACCATCAAAATGCTTGGCTTCCTAAGAAGTTCCATGACTGAAATCATCCAGAAATTGCCTTTAAGAAGATCAGCACAGGCAGACCTTCATTAGGTTGCGCTACAGTGAAGCCAATACACTGCTAGTGTGCATTGCAGCACACTTGGTCTCTCTTTGGCCTACACTGGGTGAATTTGAACGAATTTCCATGAGGGTTTGAAAGATTCCTTATCCATTTGGTGCCTCTAGAAGTTTCTCAAGGCTATCCACTCCTTTGTGTTTGTATTTGGATAAGGGAGGGAGTTAAGGAACATCAATCCGTTTATCCCTTCCTCCATGGAAGTAAATTCTATGTTTGGGATGGCATTCATTATCACCATTTATGGCATAACTTCCTTCATTCACATATAAAAAGGCCACTCATCTAAGTGATCAAGGGCTGGAAATCATTGAATTATAAGGAGATGCTGTTAGTATGAGACTTGAGTTGATTTCAAGTATTGTAACGATGTCAAAATGTCTTGCTTGTTATGAGGAGAGGATGGGATTGAACTGGAGGAGTGATGCTAAATCAAGCAAATTGGGTTGTAAGTCTTCCTTTTACTAATAAAGTGTTCAAATCTTTTTCCATATGCTTGTATTGTCCATTGATGCTTTCATATGTGTATCATGTACTTGATTCCATGCTATGTTTAATCAATAGATCATTATCATATTCTTTGATCGGTTTTTCTTTTCTGTCTGTGTGCAGGTACTCTTCAAGAGGATTAAGTACGGAAAGGAGCAACATAATTGGTCAAGGGAGATAAGGAGTAAGCGAAAGCTACATGTAGGCTTATTTACCTCTTATTTAATCTATTGGTCATAGAAAAGGTAGAGAATGCTTTGAACTATTATTCTAGACTTAGCTACTAGTCTAGGGGTTTAAGTGTTTATCTATAGACACTAAAACTTCCCAAAACAAATTGGTGACCATACTAGGGATCGAACCCAGAATCTCTGGTTTCGTAGATCAAGGTCAAATTCCTAAGCAAGATAAACTTAAAATAAACATCATTTTACCTAATGGAGTATTGTCATTAACAAGAACATTTAGTGGTTCTAGGCTAGAGACGTGTTTCCGCATCATAAAACAAAGCAGATATCGCTAACTTGTCTGCAATACATATTGAGTGTGATACCTCATTACACATACCTTTGGGTATATATGGGAGGATAAATCTAGGTTTCTATCCATCCTTAAGTAACCGATTCAGCCGCCTTGTAAACTGTGATACACCAAACATAGCATTCGGGGAGATTTCTTGCTCGTACTTCTTGGTTCGCTAGGACGTATTTTTCAGTTCACAATTGCTTGGTAAACCTTTTTCCTAGTATACCCTATTGGAATTATGACTCAGATTTGGCACTATGAAATAGGTGCTATCCTTGATGGTAACTCACTCAAAAGACAGATCACAGTTCAACAAGTTAACAGCATAGAGTTACAGATCGGATTTCACAGAATGAGGAAAGTTAGGTATACGCAGGTTCACCTTGGCAAAGTAGTGTATACATGTGGGTTAATAGACCAAAAGGAGCGTATACGTACACACACACTTTCACAAAATGAAAGGCGCGTATACCTTGGAAAACTAAGTTTTGGTCCAAGGTATTTGGTCCATGGTATTGGTCCAAGATATTTGGTCCAAGGTATTGACCCTAGGTATTGGTCCTAAGTGGTTTTGGTCCATGGTATTGAGTAAGGCCTAAGACTATAAAAGGAGGAGAAGATCATTAGGCAAAGGTACTCAAGCATTGAATATCTAATGAAGAGCAAGATCTAGTATACAGGTTATTGGGTTATGGTGCATAACTGGATCTGAACCAAGGATGAAGCTTAGCACTTGATTAAGGATAAGATCTAATGATGGGTCAAGATCTTAAGGCTTGAAGTGAATTATCTTTATGTGGTTTGATCATTTATCGGAATAAATGGCGCATGTTGTAGTATGTAAATATGATGATCTGGGTATAATTGAAGTCTGGAATTGTTGTAATGTTTAAATTATCATTTACATATCTATACGCAGTTTCACTTTAGAAAAGGAATGTATGCATGCTGATTCTGCATATCAAAACAACATATACATCTTAAATTTTATTTGCAGATCTGTACGCAGGTTCGCCTTGAGAAAAGAGCATATGCACGTAGGTTCGACACATGGAAGTTGTTTTTATTTGCTATTGCAGTGTTCTGGGTTCTGGCTTGGGTTTTGGTTACTGTATTCTGGTTATAGCATTCTGAAAGATCGGTTTGAAGTGTTGTTAAAGTGATTGATTGATTCAGTTGTGGTTGGTGCAAAGTAGATTTGTTGATGCAGATATATGTTATTGATGGATCCAGTTTGAAAATTTATGAAATGTGATCCCTGGAAGAAAAGAGAAGGTTGTAGCCTTCTGTAGGCCGACACCTACGTACTAGTAAACATATTAGCTAGTACAAGAGCTAGGGGGTTGTAGCTCCCTTCCAGGAGAGGCTGGAGAACGAGAGAAGGTTGCAGCCTTCTACAGGTAGAAGCCTGTGTACTAGTATAAGACTGCACTAGTACAAAAATTGTAAAAAGAAGTTTCTTATTATTAAAAAGAAGATAGAGACAATTGGAGCAGGTTGTTTTCACCCACATTAGGTTTCCACCTTATATCGTGTTCATGTGTGTGATTGTCTATTCTATTTTTACTGCACTTGGTTACTGTTTATATGGTTCTTATGGAATGAATAAAGATCAACATATGATGAATTAACTGAATCTTAAGTTTGTTGGATACACGCTAGTTGCCTTAAACACAATTGCATATACACGCAAGTTCCATTAACTAAAGTAGCATATATGAATCTGACTATGGAAATGAAATATTATTGACTTGGTAATATTGATTCACCCCCCTCTGAGTATTATTTCCAACAATTGGTATCAGAGAAGGTCCTTCAGAAGAAGCTTGATTGCTAGAAGGAAGATCCATCATCATGAGTAAATCAAGAAAGAGAGGGATCCATCAGACCACCAATATTTGATGGAAGCAACTTTTTTTATTGGAAGGTAAGAACCACATCCTATCCTCAATCTCCTGGAACGGATTCCTAGGAAATCGTGGAAGGAGGATATACATTTCCATCAGCAATTCCTACAAATGCGGGAGGTAAAAAGAAATATGAAACCAATGCCAAGGCTATCAATACATTATTGGGAAGTTTGTCAGAGTCAGAGTTTGTCAAAGTTATGCAGCTCAAATCCGCCAAAGAAATATGGGACAAAATCATTCTAAGCTATGGAGACTCTCAGGTAAAACGTACAAAACTACAAACTCTCATAATTCAATATGAAACTCTAAAGATGCATGATGATGAAAGTATAGTTAGTTACTTCTTACATATATGTGAGATTGTTAATTGCATGAAAAATTTGGGTGAAGAGATAAAAGAAGTTACATTAGTTGAAAAGGTTTTAAGATCCTTGTCTACTAAGTTTGAATTAAAAGTATCTACCATAGAAGAAAAGTAGGACCTTTAGACTATTACTATGACACAACTTCACGGAATCTTAACTACTTTCGAGATGAGAAAAGGAGGTCCATCAGATATGAGAGAAGCCACAATTAAAGATTCAGGAAAAGAAGAACTCAATGAATAAGGACATATTTTAGAAGGAGAAGAAGAAGCGAACTTTGTCAAGAACCTTCAACAGGGTCCCAGAAGATTCAGAGGTAAACTACCTTTCAAATTTTTTCCTTGTGGAAGAATCAGTCATTATGTTGCCAAATGTCCTCATAAAGATAAATTTGATAAAGGTAAGGAATCTGCAAAATGGAATAGAAAACAAAGTGTAAGTAAGAGGAGCTACTATATGCATGAAGATAGTGATGGTCTATCAATTAGTGATGAAGATGAAAATAGTAATGACTATAGACTTTTGATGGCTTTTCAAGATGATGATTTCTTGGATGCTTTAGATGAACATGACCTTTATGAAGAAAAATCTAAACTCAAAATCTGTTTAGAAGAAAAAAATATGATTATAGATACTTTGACATTCCAACTTGATGAAAGATAAAAACACAATGAAAAACTAGAATGTGAAATTATGGGTCTAAAAAAGGATATTGAGAAAACAAAAGCTCTCAATCTTAGATTTGCTAAAGGATTAGAAACCTTAAATGAAATTATCAAAGTGCATCACTCTCCTCTGATAAAGAGAGGTCTTGGATATACTGAAGAAGCATCTCAAGCACAGAAGCCATCAACCTCCACTAAAAGTTATCTTGATGCAACAAAGAGCAGTGAACAGTTTGGCAATCGTCAGTAAAGGCATAAAGCAGATCACTAGGTAAATCAAGCTCAATTTACTTCAAGGATGAACAAAAGCTACAACCAACCTCAGGTGAATCATACTCAATCTGCTTCAAGAATGAATATCAATAGAAGCTACAATCACTAGGTCAGTAGATTCGATAATCGCAGGAACTTCTTTAATGGCCAATGTCTTTCATGTCATAACTTTGGACACAAAGCTGCTCAATGTATTTCTTACAAGACCATCATGACTAGAGAAGCACGAAATCAAAGGAATGTAATAGGGATCATGAAAAGGTCCTACAATAACTTTTCTCTTCTTGAAAATGAAATAGATTGCTCTATCTACAACAATTTTGGTCATGAAGACTCTGAATGCAGGAATAAATTTCAGCAAACATCTCACAAGGAGCAAACTCCATTAATACCCAAATTATGGAGAAAGAAAGAACCACAAACAGAAAGATGTGGCATAGCCTTGTATGCTGAAGGACAAGAAAATCAGTGGTATATTGACAGTGGATGCTTAAGACACATGACAGGTGAGGAAGGTCTCTTTCGGAAATGACACTCCTACTGTCATAAAAGATAAAGGCTCTGTTTTCTTAAAAGAAAAGGTTAAAGCTGGGAATTTTTTGTATGTTGATGGTCTAAAGCATAACTTATTGAGTGTCATTCAACTGTGTGATCAAGGAAATGAAGTAGTATTTCGATCAAACCGATGTGTTGTTCGTGAGCTTGATATAGGAGAAACCATGATCAAAGGTACAAGAACCCAAAACAACTTATACATACTCAAGGGAGGACAGAAACAATGCTATCTAAGAAAAAATGATGAACACTAGCTATGGCATAGAAGATTGGGACATCTAAGCTTTTCTCAAATAAGAAAAGCATGCATATTTCAAGTTGTTCGTGATCTTCCTGATGTCAACATTCCTAAAAATACAATATGCAAATCATGTCAATTCGATAAGAAAACCATATTGCACTTCCCTGAAAAGGAAGGATCAGCTAGTAAGCCTATTGAACTTGTTCATACTGATTTATGTGGACCATCGAGGAAAAAGTCGCCTCATGGAGAAGAATACTTTATATTGTTCATTGATGATTTTTCCAGAATGTGTTGGATAGGTCTTCTAAAGCATAAAGATGAAGCATTTGAATAGTTCAAAGCCTTCAAAGCCTCGGTTGAAAATGAATCAGATCGTAAAATCAAATGCCTCAGATCTAATCGAGGAGGGGAATTTACCTCAGATGAATTCTTTGACTTTTGTGAACAACATGGAATCAAAAGGAAATTCTCCACTACAAGGAATCCTCAGCAAAATGGAGTGGTAGAAAGGATGAACATAATTGTTCAACAAATGGCTTGTGCTATGAGAGATGAGTATGCAACTCCTGCAACCTTCTGGGGTAAAGCTGAATTCGCTATTGTCACTATTCTTAACCAAGCAAATGTTTGGGTAAACAACACTCAAACTCCACATGAACTTTGTTATGATAAGACTCCTACTGTAAAATACTTCAAAGTTTTTGGAAGCAAATGTTACATCAAAAGGATGGATGAAAAACTTGGTAAGTTTGAACCCAGAGTAGATGAAGGTATTCTTATTGGTTACTCTTCCGGAAGCAAAGGATATCAATGTTATAATAAAAGACTTGGGAAAATTATTGAAAGTATTGATGTTGTGGTTGATGAAGCATTCAAAAATCCAAAACAGATAAAAAAAAAAGATTAGGAAGAAGATAAGGATTATTCTCCCACATCAAATCACACTAATTTTGAAGAAGAAACCAATGAAGCACTAGAAGAAGAGATAACGGTAGAAGAAAAGACTTTGTCCAGGTATGTTTAGAAAAATAATCCAAAAACTCAAATTTTGGGACAGAAAGAGGTAGGTGTGCAGACAAGAAGAACTATTATAGAAGCTTCAAGCTATCTAGCATTACTATCTTCCACCGAACCTCAAAATGTAAATGAAGCATGCGAAGATGAATGTTGGGTCCAGGCCATGAATGAAGAACTTGAGTAGATTGAAAAGAATAATACTTGGGAATTAGTTCCTAGACCTCATGATAAGAATATCATAGGAACTAAATGGATATTCAAAAACAAGCTGAATGAAAATGGAGAAGTTATTAGAAACAAGGCCAGACTGGTTTGTAAATGATACGCTCAACAAGAAGGTATAGATTTTGAAGAAACTTTTGCACCTGTTACTAGACTTGAAGCCATAAGAATGTTTCTTGCTCTTTCTAGTTTTTAGAAATTCAAAGTATACCAAATGGATGTAAAATCTGCCTTTCTTAATAGAGACTTAGAAGAAGAAGTCTATATTGGGCAACCAGATAGATTCATTCTTGGAAATGGTGCAAAACTTGTATGCAGACTCAAAAAGGCTCTCTATGGTCTGAAACATGCTCCAAGGGCTTGGTATTACCATCTTGACAAATATCTCCATCAACAAGGTTTTTCAAAGGGATCAGCTGATAGCAATCTATATACAAAGATTGACAATAATAAATTGCTAATACTTGTTGTTTATGTTGATGATATCATTTTTGGTAGCAATGAAGAAGCCATGAGTTGGAATTTTGCTTCGGTAATGCAGCAAGAATTTGAAATGTCTTTGCTTGGTGAGCTTACATATTTTCTTGGTCTATAAGTTCAACAAAATAAAGATGGTATTTTTCTGTCACAAACCAAATATCCCAAATATATCATGAAAAATTATGGCATGGAAGATTCTAAACCAGTATGTACCCCAATGGTAACAAGATGCAATCTCAGCTCAAATGATGAATAAGCAGCAGTACATCAACCAACTTACAGATCCATGATTGGCAGTCTACTTTATCTAACAGGTACCCAACCAGACATCATGCATGCAGTAGGAATAGTTGGAATATTCCAAGCAAATCCAAAGGAATCACACCTTCAAGCAGTCAAAAGTATTTTCAAATATGTTCAAGGAACATAGAACTTTAGTTTATGGTATCCTAGAGATACAGATCTTACACTTCATGCATATACAAATGCATATTGGGTAGGAAGCATTGATGATAGAAAAAGCACTAGTGGTGGTGCATTCTATATGGGTTCTAGGTTAGTATCTTGGTTCAGCAAGAAGCAAAGTTCAATTGCATTATCTACAGCTGAAGCAAAATATGTGACCGTTGCATCTTACTACACACAACTACTTTGGATGATGCAAACCTTGCAAGACATTCAAATCACATTCAAATCAGTATTACAAAGAATCCATTCATGCATTCCAAGACCAAGCACATACCCATCAAATATCGTTTTCTACGTGAACAAGTGCTTGAAAGCAATGTCAAATTAGAGTATGTTCCCTCCAAAGAACAAGTTGCTGATATATTCACCAAACCACTACCTAGAGAGACATTTGAATATCTCAGGCAGAAGCTAGGAGTAGATGTTGCATCATCCTGTTGTTAAATCCTATCTGTTTTAGAGAAAGGTTGGTATACGCGAGTTTCATGAAGCGTAGTTGCATACATATGGTTGTCTCTGTGGATACAATCATGTATATGTTGGTTTGAGGAAAACAGTGGTCCAGACTCAGGAAGAAAGGGGTCTGATATGGTTCAGTGAATCATCTACTCTGTAGAATGATGGTTATAGTTTGTGGATGACATGTGGAAATATGTTGGCTCTCATAAGTTGTTGATAATTTGATGTATATCTGATTGATGATGATGTCTTGATAACTATTCTATTATATGAAATGATTAGATCTGACAGTGATCATCTGGCACAGGTTCAGGGGGAGCATATGCTTCTAATAATGCATTGTTGGCATTACCTTAGAAGATCTTGGTACAAATTCACACAGTTTTCTTTTATTCAGGTGGAACAGGTTCAGGGGGAGAACATGGTTGCTGGTCTAGATGCTAATTACTAGATGTTGCTAATGATAGTTGCTGATGACTATCATGGTCTTGTTTCAGATATTTGGACTATGTTATATATGTCATGTATATATTTTAATGTAAGGGTCATAAAATTGCCTAATTTGTTACCCCGCTATGCATGGGATGGATGATGTAATGTTTCTTGTTTTGCAATGTATAAACAATTGGTATATCCCCACTTGGTTCGGTGGATGGATGAGTCAAACTTGGTATATCCCCACTTGGTTGGGAGATGGATATATGTATGAGCCATTGGTGATAGGAAGGTCATTCATGATGTATGTATAGAGTCATGTTCTTCTTTTAGAACACCTTTTTGCAGACCTTACTTATATTCAAGGGGAGCATGGACTCGATCGTAGGAGCTCATTCAGCACATTTCAGCATATCAGAGATTTTAGCATGTACTCAGGGGGAGCATGACCCTTTACCCTTGATGACAAAGGGGGAGAGTGACTTGGTGTTACCATCAAGTCCAAAGGGGGAGATTGTTGGCATTATGACTCAGATTTGGCACTATGACACAGGTGTTGTCCTTGATGGCAACTCACTTAAAAGACAGATCACAGTTCAACAGGTTAACAACACAGAGTTACAAATTAGATTTCACAGAATGAGGAAAGTGAGGTATATGCAGGTTCACCTTGACAAAGTAGCATATACACATGGGTTAACAGACCAAAAGGAGCGTATATGTACACATGTTCTTTCATAGAATGAAAGGCACAAACATCTTCGAAAACTAAGTTTTGGTCCAAGGTATTCGGTCCAAGGTATTTGGTCCATGGTATTTTGGTCCATGGTATTTTGATCCATGGTATTGATCCAAGATATGTGGTCAGAGGTATTGACCCTAGGTATTGGTCCTAAGTGGTTTTGGTCCATGGTATTGAGTAAGGCCTAATACTATAAAAGGAGGAGAAGATCATTAGGCAAAGGAGGAGAAGATCATTAGGCAAAGGTACTCAAGAATTGAATATCTAATGAAGAGCAAGATCTAGTATATAGGTTATTGGGTTATGGTGCATAGCTGGATCTGAGCCAAGGATGAACCTTAGCACTTGATGAAGGATAAGATCTAATGATGTGTCAAGATCTTAAGGCTTGAAGTGAATTATCTTTATGTGGTTTCATCATTTATCTGAATAAATGGTGCATGTTGTAGTCTATAAATATGATGATCTCAGTATAACTGAAGTCTGGAATTGTTGTAATATTTAAATCATCATTTATAGATCTGTATGCAAGTTCACTTTAGGAAAGGCACGTATACATGCTATTTTTTCATATCAAAACAACGTATACATCTTAAATTTGATTTGCAGATCTGTACACAGGCTCGCCTTGAGAAAAGAGTGTATGCATGCAGGTTTGACACATGGAAGTAGTGTATACCTTATAAAATATGCTTTAGTTTCTTCTGTTTGCTATTGTAGTGTTCTGGGTTTTGGCTTGGGTTCTGATTACTGTATTCTGGTTACAACATTCTGAAAGAGCAGATTCAAGGGTTGTCAAAGTCATTGAGTGATTCAATTGTGGTTGGTGCAAAGTAGATTGCTTGATGCAAATATATGTTATTGATGGATCCAGTCTGAAAATTTATGAAACATGGTCCCTAGAAGAAAAGAGAAGGTTGTAGCGTTTTGTAGGATGGCACCTATGTACTAGTAAACATATCAGCTAGTACAAGAGCTAGGGGGTTGTAGTTCCCTTCCAGGAGAAGCTGGAGAATGAGAGAAGGTTGTAGCCTTCTGCAGATAGAAGCCTGTGTACTGGTATAAGACTACACCAATACAAAAATTGTAAAAAGAAGTTTCTTGTTATTAAAAAGAAGATAGAGACAATTGCAGCAGGTGGTTTTCACCCACATTGGTTTTCCATCTTATATCTTGTGTTCATGTGTGTGATTGTCTGTTCTATTTTTACTGCACTTGGTTACTATTTATATGGTTCTGATGCACTGATTAAAGATCAACATATGATGAATTAACTAAATCTTAAGTTTGCTGGATATACGCTAGTTGCCTTAAACACAGTTGCGTATACACGCGAGTTTCATTAACTGAAGTAGTGTATATGAATATAATTATGGAAATGAAAAATTATTGACTTGCTAATAATGATTCACCCCCCTCTCAATATTATTTCCAACATACCCCTTTTTGTTTATTTCTTTTTTAATAATAAAATTCATTAGCAATCGTGGAGGAACATCAACCCATACCTCGTCATTCGTGGAGAACAACGAGCAAACTACCTTTGCCTCCTGAAGAGACACCAATTCGGGCAAAGCAGTTTCACTTAACTGAATCTAGTACAACAAGAAATCCTAGTTCTTCATCTGATTTACCTTAATCATCTATTTCGGTAAGTATAGAGACTCCAGTTACTCCAACTATTTTGGTACATCTATTCCTGAAGAATAATTTTCACAATTACCTGAGGACTAATATTAGTACTGATCCTAGTGAAACAGTAACTAAAGTTGTTCAACAACAAGTTGATCCTCAACTTGAAGTTGCTCAACAAGAAAGTACTTCTAAAATTGAATCATTTCAACCAAAAGTTAATCCAGAATCTATCCCAGTTCAAACAAAAGTTACATCTAAACCTGAAGTTGTTCAAGGACCTCTTTCTGAAACTGTTGTTCATTTACCCAAATGTTTGGACTTCGAATTTGAACATTCGGAAGTTGTTTCTTTACTGGGAGATGATCAACCTATTACCCCTCAGACATCAGTAACTATTGAAACTACACCTTCATCAAGACCATAAATATTTTATGGACCTGGCGGTGAAGTTCTTCCACTAGGTTTGATTACCATAGAGAAGGAATTGGAAGAATATTCCACACCTAGAACCTTGTTTCACTTTGGAACTGGCTTTATCTTTATCCTAATACTCTTGATCTTGCTTCATTTCAAGTATCCATCTAATCTTTAGGATAGCTTTTGGTTTATTTAACTATGGCTGAACAACTGTCAACATCTCAGACTGTATCATCTCATGTAGTTGCAACAAAGTCTACTATTGTAACCTCTTTGATGTCTTCTACCACACCTGAGGCACACCTATATGGTGAATCATCCATCCCGGTTGGTTACCAATCATTGTCTGGAACCCACTCAGGGGTTGCTTCTACACTATGGTCATCACTGATGTCCTCAACTAGAATTTTACCTGGTTCTTCTCTAATGGGAACTCAACAGTTTGATCCAGCATATCAGTATCAAGCTAGGAAATCTGGTCAACCAAGACCTATGTATCCATTAAGTACTAGATTGCCACCATATGGAGAGAAATTTTCTTATTCACCGCATCCTCCTTATTCCGGGGGACAACCATATGGTAATATCCCACAATATTCAAGTCAATTTGGAATTAGAGTTTTTTAATGGAAACCAACAATGCCAGTTCAACCAAGGCTTGTGTATCCAACACAACCAATGCAAACTGTGTAATCTAGTCCCACTACACCTGTTGTTACTACTGTACCAAAGTCACAAGTTCAAAATTTTGTATTTCAACCGGTTCAAACTTATCTTTCTACCTTGCAACCACAAGTTTCAAGTCAAGAAGTTCAAATTCCTCAAGTTGTTGTACAACAACCACTTGTTTCTAGAGTTCAACAACAACCTCAGGTTAGTGTACCCTTATCTGGACTGACCTAGGCTTACACTAGTATAGTTTATTCACAACCTCACCAACCTTTTATTGCTGGACAACAACAACCCTTAAGGATGAGTTAGAGCACTTGACCTCTGTCTTCAAAAACATTGGATACAAGAAGTGGAGTATCAAGAAAGCTATAAGAAGGGCTCGGGATAGGGCCCTCTCTGAGCGTCCCCCTGGAGACAAAGAAGAAAATCAAGGGAAAGTTTACCTTCCATTCATCGAAGGGATTACAGATAAGATTGCAAAAATTTTAAGGAGGAAGAACATTCACACTCAATTTACAATATGTGGAACAATAAGGCAAATAATGAGGTCGGTTAAGGATAACATTGATCGTCAGCAGCTCAAGGGGATGTACAAGATCGATTGTTCTTGTGGCAAGAGTTATATTGGGGAAACAGGTCGATCTCTGAAAATAAGGCTTAAAGAACATACCGATCACATAAAGAATGAAAGATCCCGCACATCAGCCGTTGCTGAGCACTCATCCAAAACCAAACATCATGTGTGTTTGGAAAGCGCCGGGATAATTGCAAGGGAAGACAACTATCATAAAAGAAAAATCAGGGAGGCCATTGAAATTATGAAATACCCTCAGAACCTCAATAGGGACAATGGAAGTGAAATCAGTGGAAATTGGCTGCCTCTGATAAAGCAAATGAACCCCCCCGGACCCTTGGAAGCTCAGGATCGGAAATAAAGGGTGTTGCATTCAGGGGTTTACTTAAAGCAATTAAGGTAAATTTATATAAGTATATAATTATATTAATTATATTAATATAAAATTAATATAAATTAATTTATATTAAATTTATTAATTATATTAATCATATTAATTAATTTATATTTATTATATTATTTATTATATTATAATCTTTTAAAAATCTTATAAATTGTATTAATTAATTTATATTAATTAATTTATATTAAATTATAGTATTTATATAATATAAATATTAATATAATTTATATTAATTATATTAATTATATAAATCATATTAATTAATATTTTAATTATATTATTTATTATATTAAAAATCTTAAAAATTATATTAATTAATTTATATCAAATCATATTAATAAAATTAATTAATTTATATTAAATTATATTAAAATGATTATATAAATTAATTATAAAATTTTTATTTATATTAGATATATTATTTACATATATTAATTATAATAATATAATTAATATAATCTAGTTATATTAATTAATATAAATGAATTATGGTATAGATTTTAATATAAATTAGAAGGATTATATAAATTAATTTTAATTTATATATATTAGATACATTATTTTTAATAATATAATTAATATAAGTAAGTTAGTTATATTAATTAATATAAATGAATTATAGTATAAATTTTAATAATTGTTTATAATTTAATAATTAATATATTTTAACTATGGTAAAAAATTTATTCATTAATTTAAATAATAAAATCCTGATCTAATAAAAAGAAAAAGAATAAAATTAATAAAAAGAAAAAGAATAAAATTAATAAAAAGAAAAAGAATAAAATTAAAACAATTAAAGCAAATTTACATAATTATATAATTACATTAATTATATTAATATAAATTAATTTATATTGATTATTTTAATTATATTAATTATATAAATCATATTAATTAATTTATATTAAATATATTAATTTTTTAAAATCTTATAAAATCTTAGAAATTATATTAATTAATTTATATTAAAATATAGTAAATAGAAATTTTTTATTAAATATATAAATTAATTAAAATAATTAGAATGATTATATAAATCAATTATAATTTATATATATTATATTATACATATTATATATATATATTAATTATGATAATATAATTAATATAATTTAGTCATATTAATTAATAAAATTTAAATATAGTAAAGGTTTTAATATTTGTCCATAATTTTAATAATTTTAATAATTAATATATTTCAAAAAATTTAAAAATTGTAAATAATAATAAAATCCTGTTTTAATGAATAAGAAAATAATAAATAAAATAATAATTAAAAATCATATGTCGGCCTTTATCTATTTATTTATGAATTTAGGGTTCTTGTATTTATTTTCAGGTCGCAATTCTATTCTCTCTCAATAATCTCTCATTCTTATTCTTTCTTATTTGTCCTGATGATGGACCCCCTTTGGGGTTTGAAACGTTGGCAAAATGAACTGAAGATTGTGGTTAATCCAGATCAGGAATCAAACAACCCTTAAGTCCACAACAATTGTACTAACAAAAACAACAGTTGATTCAACAACCGTGGTAGCCTTAATTTCAACAACCCCAATTCCAGCAGTTCCAACCCCAGTTTGGACTTGTTTCACAAGTACAAGCTGGTTTTGGTCAATCTCAAGCTTACCAAGGTCTTGGTCAACAAGGCTTTGTAGGTTATGGACAACCACACATTCAACCTGGTTATCAACAACCACCTTATACTAGTTTTGTTCAACAACCATACCAAGGTTACTAAATGTAGATACCCTATGTCAATATGCAAAGACCTATTGCTTAGGCAATTCCACCATATCCTGGGTATGCTCATCCTGACTTGAATCAATAGTTTCCATTTGTAGAAACTTTAGAATTACTAGATTTAAATCAGCTCACTAATGATCCAATCTTATATACACCTTAGTGGCTAGTAATTCCACATAAGTTACCATCTGAAATTCCAAAGTTTAACAGAAATCTTGGAGAAGACCCATCAAATCATGTTATGACCTTTCATTTGTGGCATTCATCAAACTCCCTAAATGATGATTCAGTCGGACTTCGTCTTTTCCAAAGAAAACTTACTTGTCTAGCTGCTAAATGGTACAATGAATTACCAAGAGCTTCTTTCGATAATTTCACCTCTTTAGCCACTACTGTTTTGTCCCACTTCTAGTTACCTATCATATACGAGACTGGAACAAAACTCCTAACCAACTTTAATCAGACTACTGCTACCCATATATCAGATCATATCCATGAGTGGTGGTGTCGTCTTCGAATCGTTAAGACATATGTTCCCAATCAGCTTTTAGCTGAGTGGTTCATAAAATCCTTGTTGCCATCAATCACCGAGGATGTGGAAAAAGGTGGACCTATCACAGAAGAGCAAGTCATTGCTCATGCCCAATACTTGGATTTGATTTACATACAATCCAGCACACTTTATGATAAAATTCCCAATGCACCTCGACCATCTTTCATTGTTCCAACTTCTCCACAATCAAGTAAGGACTCTCATGCCGACGAAAGTGTGATTGGTCCTTCAAGCACACAAACAACCGGAAGACCATCTGGTCAAAATCTTGATGTTTCCAATCAAACTACCAATGCATAAAAAAATACTTTTGCCTCCGAGATTAATGTCATGTCATATGACAAAAACAAAAACCCAAAGCAGCCAGGAAGTAAGAAAAAGGGGAAAACAAAAAGAAACAATAAAATTCCCCTCCAGAGAAATCATCTGATTCCTCTTCTTTAGCAAGGAAACCTTGTTATCCATGTCTGACATGTAATGACAAGCATTATATAAGAGATTGTCCACATTGCTTTGATGTCTCTAAACTTTTAAAGACTTCAAATACATCGGCAGTGTTGATTAATCTGTTTCCAACCCCAGAGACAGATTAGGTTGCAATAGACCATTTCCACATCCCAAGTATTGATGTTATCCATCACAAAGCCACAAAATGAAGTTTTGGTGTCAACAAGAAACAAAGATTATGAAAATCCGTCGTTGTTGAATAATCAGGCCACTGATCAACCTAGTCCTTTGACCTTGACTTCATCTGAAGTTGTTCCACCCATTGTACTTGAGTTAACAATAAAACCACCAAAGGGAGTTGTGCACAAATTGACATTCAACCCTTGGGCTCGAGTAGCTCAAAACTATAACATAGTGGAAGATCTTGCTCAATCACCGTTCGCTATGTCAACACTCAATGTGTTGCAAAATTGTCCCTCCTAGAAACAGGCTTTACTGCCAGCAATAGGAAAAATAGATCCTACTGATTCAAATCTTGTGGTTTTTAACCATGCGAGATATTCACCACAGTTACCGGTGCAATTAGCTTTCCTAAACCAAGTAAAATCTTTCAATAAAAATGTCCATCGAACTATTATTGACGAGCAGGCATCTACTTGCATTATGTCAATGAGTTGCTAGAAAACACTTGGTTCACTGCCATTGTCACGACCACCAACTACGTTAAAAGCCTTTGATGGAAGAACATATACTCCATGTGGGATTTTGAGTAACCTGCAAATCGAACTAGGGGGAAAAATAGTTACTGTTGAAGTTGAGGTAGTTGACAGACCCCTCAACTACAACATTTTACTGGGAAGACCTAGGGTATATGCTATGGCTACTATGGTTTCTACGTACTTTCGTACTATTGCATTCCCTTTTAAGGGTGGAATCACAGTCATTGATCAGCTAGCCTTCTTTTCCAGTAGTTCATAGGCTACGGGAAGCATTCCATTGGTACATGGATCCCCGCTGTCACTTCAAAGTGTTGGAGTAGGTCTCTTTAAAGATCCTTCCCTAATGGGTACTTTTACCCTTCCATCACCATCTGATTTGGTAGAAGTGGTAAGAGTAGAGACTTGCAACATGATTTCCTCCACCTGATCTGATTTAATGAGGATTTCCGACCAATTTGAAGTTGATAGTAATATTGAGGTGCTGCCATTAAGCCCCATTCAATCATCATATCAATCAATCTTCTGGGCTTGTGTGGCAAACCCAAATCCACACTCAACAATTGTATGGGTAGATAGATCGTTAGATATGGTACCTGTTCATATCCTTTTTCACGTATACATTCTACGGATGAAGGAATCATCCAATCAATGATGATAAGAGAGGAACTGTGGGAAGATTATCATCATTGTTCCTACCTTCCAGATGACATTGAAGATTATTCAAATGAACTAAACCACCCATCAATCATTGATTTCTTGTCTAATTCTATTAGGATAGATATTGTAGATTCTAAGCGTAATTTGTCAAACATAGAAGAAACAATTTGTATAAACATTTTGATCAAGCCTAACATTGTAGAGAACATTCATGTCGGCAAGTCTTGTTCTCCATTGGAACTTGATAATTATCGTGCTCTATTTCACGAATTTAGATATATTTTTGCATGGTCTTACGAGGAGATGCCAGGAATTTACTCAGGAATTGTTGAACATGAGATTAAAATGTACCCTGATGTCAAACCAGTATGACAGAGGCTTCGACTTGTTCATCCTAAGAAAGTCATTGCCATTAAAGTAGAGGTTGAAAAATGTTTGCGTGTTGGCTTCATTTTCCCTGTACCTCTTATCGATTGGGTATCTAACATCATTCCAGTTATGAAAAAACAAGGGAAAATTTGAGTGTGCGTCGATTATAGGGATGTAAATCATGCATGTCGAAAAGACAATTATCCTACACCTTTTATTGACCAAATTATTGATGAATGTGCCGGATGTGAAATATTCTCATTCATGGATGGAATTTCTGGCTACAATCAAATTGATATCTTCCCACAGGACCAATCTAAAATAGCTTTTATTTGTCCGTGGGGCATATTCACCTATCAAAGGTTACCTTTTGGTTTGAAGAATGCAGGGGCTACATTTTAGAGGGCAATGAATTATGCCTTCCATGACATCAAGCAAATTGTTAAACCTTATCTTGATGATTTACCTGCTCATTCACGAAAGCGGATTGATCACCTGCAACATTTGAGAGAAAATTTTTTACGGTGTCGACATTACAAGATAAGACTCAATCCACACAAGTGTGTGTTTTGTGTTGGCTCTGGTTGATTGCTTGGATTTGTGGTCTCAAAAGATGTAATTCGATTCAATCCAATTAAGGTTCAGGCAAACCTTTACTTGCTCCACCTTTAAACTTGTTACAGTTATAGAGACTTCAACGGAAGGCAAACTTTCTGAGGAGGTTCATTCCAAACTATGCTGAAGGTTTTACATGTTTATTGAAGAAAGGGGTACCCTTCAATTGGGATCAGGTTGCACAATCTTCCTTTGATGCTCTTAAAGATTCCCTGATTAGAGCATCATTAAGATATGCCCCAAACTATCAAAAAGACTATTACCTGTATCTTGTCGCTACAAATACAACCATTTGCATGGTTTTAGTCCAAGAAGAAAGTGGAATTGAACATCCTATTTATTACTTGAGTTGTAATCTCAACGATAGAAAAAGTAAGTATTCCTATGTCGAAAAGTTAGCTTTGGCAGCCATTCAAGCTGTATAAAGATTTCGTCACTACATGCTCCTCCGTAAAACTATAATCATATCGGATTGGAACCCTATGACATACATTTTGTCGCGTCAATTGCTGGGGGGGAGATATTCCAAGTGGATAGTTATTTTATAGGAGTTTGATTTGGAGTTCATCAAATCTAAATCAAAGAAATCTCTTGTCTTTGCCGAGTTACTTTGCGATCTTCCCTCATCCTCCAACGATTCAACATTAGAAGCATCAATCTTGGATGAGTCTCTGTTTCTTATCTCGTTAAGTGATCCATGGTATGGAGATATATTGGTCTATCTCCAAACCAAAGATTTTAGGCCTAATACCTCTCACTCTGAACAATGGTGTACCCGATACGAAGCCAAAGATTATTTGATCATTGGTGATATGATTTATCATCGTGGTGTCTATATGATCTTACGTAGGTGCCTCACTCATGAGGAAGCCGAAAAAGCTTTGAATGAATGCCATTCAGGTGCTTGTGGTGGAAATTTATCTAGTTATGCTACTGCACAGAGAATTCTCCATGTTGGTTACTTCTATCCAACCATATTCAAAGATTACATAATTGTTTTCAGAAGTTGCCATGCTTGCTAGATATTTGACCGAAAAACCAGATTACCACCTACACCACTACATCTAGTCATGTTTTTTGGCCCATTCATCAAATGGGGCATTGACTTTATGACATGTAACCCCACCTTGGCCAGGGGGCATGGTTATATTATAGTCACCATTTACTATTTTACCAAATGGGATGAGGCGATGACAAGATTGAACAATAGTGGTGAAACGACTACTTTATTTTTCTTCAACCATGTGGTTCCCATGTTTGGTGTACCACAAGCCATAGTTATAGATCATGGATCACATTTTCATAATCATATGATTGTTGAGTTGACCACCAAGTTAGGACTGTCACATGATAGTTCTACTCCATACTACCTGCAAACTAATGGAAAAGTTGAGGCCATCAACAAAGTCCTTAAGCGCATGTTTCAAAGAATGATTGGAGTTCATAAAAGAAATTTGAATTTAATCCTGTACTCGGCTCAATGGGCATATTGAACCTCGGTGCGAAATGTGACCAGATTCACACCCTTTCAGTTGGTGTATGATTTGGAAGGAGTCTTACCAATCCAATGTGAAATCTCATCTCTCAAACTCGCAATTGACCTGCTACCTGACACTTCTGAAGAGGAAGCACATTTCTTGGAATTAATCCATTTGGATGAAACCCGTCATGATGCCACATTGGCTAACGAAGCACATAAGAATCGTATTAAGGCGCAATATGATAAAAATGTCAAGCCTCGTGTCTTCTTAGAAGGTGACCTGGTCTTGCTTTACGATCGGGAATCTGAAAAACTTGGAGTGGGAAAATTTGAACTGCTATGGATGAGCCTTTATATTGTTAAGAATTTTTGACAAAAGGTGTCTACAAGTTAATGGAATATGATGGGATTCCATTGTCGCAGCCCCGAAACGGGTTGTACCTTAAACGTTACTATGCGTAGTTAAATGTAGTAAAACTCACTGTATATATGCTTTGATTGCATGTGTGTGTGTGTTTCTTTTAGATTTCTTATTTGGTTAAGTAATCCACTTCACATCTTTTGTAGATTTTGAACTTTTCATAACCATTTGTTGGTTATGCCGATGGGGCTAGCCATGGTATGCTGAATCTATCCTCTGCAGCATGGGACATTTTTGCTCTAAGCGGCGAGTTAGTGAGTTTTAGAGGGATATGTATTGGACTATCGACAAAAAATATCACTGCGTATAGCGCATTGATTGAACTCCTCTTTCATGCCATTTCACTTGGAATACATTGAATCATCATTAGGCTACACTCACAACTCGTTGTACTACAACTTACTAGCGTTTATAGCATCTGAAACCTAGCAATTCATCACATGTTCCTTAGAGCTCGTATTTTGGAAAGGTATTTTGAGTTTATTCAATATCAGCATATTTCCAGAAATCTAAACACATTGACTAATTCTCTAACAAATTATGTGTTAAATAGACATTTGCAACATATGTAAAGTAAATATTTTCAATTGACATCATCAGTTGAATAGGATTACATCACTTAACTATAATAAAATTCTAAAATTTAAATAGATAGTTGTTTTAAAAAATTTTACAAACAGTTTGTGTCCAAGACAAAAATTGTTTATCTGACCCAAAAATTCAAAGTGTATGCAGAAAAAATCTTAGACTAGTGTTGCTCATGATAACAGGTCACAGCTTGTGCTATCATGCATAAAAGTCTCATCCAATGACTCGGCACACCAATGGTGTGGCACTGCAGTCTCATAGGAAACTCCTTGATCTGGATATCTAGAATGCCTAGGATTAAACCCTCTATGTGGTCTTGTAGCTCAACCAATGTCTCAACCAAATCTAAGTCTCGAAGAACTGCTTTCCCAACAGGGCTCTGTCCTGGCCCGCCTGCCTCTCGTTGGTGTCCCACAAGTCGAAGAGGTGCAACGTATACATACATAAAAAATGATTTGTTTAGTGTTGGAAATAATAAAAAAACATGAAAAAAGTAGAAAATTTAAAATCAAAAAACACTTTGGTCAAACAATTTACCAATAGCACCGCATTGTGCTCCAACTAGTAACATCAAGTTTGGATCTCCACAGAAATCCATTCCTAAATATGGATACTCTGCGATGGCCATATCCTATCAATCAAACCACTCAAAGAATGCAGGGGTAAATGAGATTAATGACTGACCAGCACGCTTGGCCATAAGATCTACCCATCTCTGCATCTGTGGATACCTAGGTCTAGATACACCTAGTGAAACAAGTTGTGGCTGCATAAGTGGAATTCTCTCCAAGGTGAAAGAAATCAGGATCAACCCATAGCCAAAGTTATTTTTCTTTCTACTTTTCACCTTGATCAATTGTTCTTTCGTGGATGAAAGTACTATCTCGCACCAGTTGAACACTTTTGGCTCTAAACACTCTAAGGCATACTGCATGTATGATCTATTTGCCAAGTGTAGTGTCACTCTGCCAGCCAATTTGGAAAGGGTAAAGAGAATCGTCCTCAATGGTAAATCATTAACATCCCTGATTTTAATCTTTCTATCTCTACTAGGTTGTGCACCTTCCCGGCAGAACTGTCATATGTAATCTCTCACTAATTCACCTACTTTGGAAAATCCAGATAGTGATATGGGGGCACCCCACCTTGACAGTCCAGTCAGAAAGTAAATTCCATCAATGGTAAATGGGATCACTTTGTCCCTAATGTAAAAGGCTTGATCAGTAGGATCCCACGAACTAAAAAGAACTGTAAAATCTCAGTTTGCTTCTGCATTCTAGATAGTCGGAAATACTTGAGTAACCTGCAATTCCTTAGGGGGTCAACCGTACCCTGATTATTTAGGGAAATCATATATTTTCTTCGTGATCTCATTCTCTCCATATAATCACCATTTTAATCCGATGAATTTTTGCAATACAACCACTAGACAAATTAGGATCCATTTCTTGCAAAAACCAGAGCAAAATTTTGGAGAAAACAACTATGTGAATTTGGGTTTTGCGCCCAGTGCACCCCTGCCTTAGAGACAGCACGCTTCAATGCATGCAACCTTCTATGTGTGCGCAGTGTAGCACACCTTTCAATGTTGAAAGGGTGTGCTAATCCCAGAGTTCAAAATTGAAACCCTAGGGGCCTAAAAAGCTCAATTTTTTTTCTTGAAACTGAAAATATATGGAATTAAATGAAGGAGAACAGACATAGCTCCTACCTAGTCCAGATGGCATGAGGAATGGTCCACTGAACCCTCCACAATTAGCTGGTGAACTTCGAGGTAAAAAACTACTCCAAAGCACCAAAATGAAAGGGTAAATGTGAAATGGTAAAAATAAATGGTAAAACTTGTTTTTATGCTTATTTCTTGCACATTAATTGAGTAAACATTAGTTTTTATTCATTTTATCCATGAAACAAGTATTTTTAATCTATTTTGATGGTTTTTTGAGCAGGTTTAACAACTGAAATGTAGAATTTGATGTGCTCAAATGTAAATTGAACATCTTTGACCACAAAGCAAACTTTTATCTCTTTTTCAAGCTTTGTTAAAAACGAAAAAGGAACCCCCTTAGAGTCCTCTTTAAGCTCTTTTCAGACTCTCTAAATATGAAAAGATTGCTGAGCGCTTGTCTTTTCCAACTTGTTAAAGGATTGGAAACGATATATCTCTTGTATTATTTTACGCTTTTTCGGACATGAGAGATTAATTTATGAAAAATAACTTGTGGAGTTTTCTTTTCGTCCCTTTTCAAACTCTCTAAACGTGAAAAAGGACCGAGTTATCTTTATCGTTAAACACATTAAAAACATCAAATAGCGACAAACTTGTCCATTTAGACAAAACCGAGTTTCACCTTCACTAGGCTCGTTAAAACATCAAATAGTGATGGATTCACCCGAAGGGTGAAATTATAAAACAAGCATATGTTATCCTCCTCAAGCTTGATTAAAAATAAAGAGGTACTGGTCAGCAATGACTAAGGAAAATTGGAAAATGGGAAAACACTTAATGTTAGCAAGTCGCTCTTGAACATGACACTTTCACCTCATCATCGTGACTATGTGGGTTGGGTCAATCAGCTTGATGGTTATCACACCGTTGGTCTATCATACCATCCATTACTTTGTTTTGGGTCAATGCTACCAATTCATCTTAGTGTCGCCGACATGTTCAAGAGAAGTCATCCAGTTCAAACTTCATCCTTTGCAGTACCGTAAACCTTCATTTTCATGATTGCCATTCCTAAACCTTCTTTCATCAGTCAATTCTCATCTCCAAAATCATTTACCTCATTTCATTTCATTGATGTGGGATACATCAAGTCCCTCCTGCGATGATTCGTTTCTTCTCGACATTAGCACATTATCCAAGAAGTTGACTTACAAACACCCCTTCAGTACCTTGAGGCTTGCATACATCAATGGCAGATTTCTCACTTCCGGTGATAGGTTAACATCACTAGCCTTTGACCGAAAGACTTTGTATGGTGTTCGACACCAAATAATTTATTCACACCATGCGAAATGTATTGTAGTACCTTGAGGGTCAGTATCATTATCGGGGATTCCTTTTGCATTTGTTAATGGCTTACATCATTGGCTGATAATCAGATGATGTCTTCCCATGTTTGACATCAAAACATCTATTCACACGGTTATATTTTTACTTGAGCGAAAGATTGAATGAGATTGAAGACCCCGAATCTAGTTTCATCCATCCAGGTTGTGATATTTTGAGGAGTACTAAATCAAATGTACAATGGCCTTACATTCATGGTCATCCATTCATGGGTCTATATCTATAGACAACTATATTTGTACATATAATGAAAGTTTATAAGCTAAGTATGGGTATGACTTCCCTTAGCGAGTTCATGAGAAAAAATCAAATTATCATGATATATGTATTGTAATTGATGTAGGTCACCTTCCACTTTGAAACCTCCTCTCCACATGATAAAGCATTTCACTCGACATAGATATTTACAAGTTCATGCTTTAGGGGGAAACTATTATAGATCCATTTGGGCACATCAACCCCAACTTACAGATCAGTACTATTAGGGCCTATCAAACCCTAATTCAGTTATTACATGCCCTAAAAAGTCAACCATCAGAATGCTTGGCTTCCCAAGAAGTTCCATGACTGAAATCATCCAGAAACTGCCTCTAAGAAGATCAGCGCAGGCAAGCCTTCATTAGGGTGTGCTACAGTGCAGCCAATACACTGTCAGTGTGCATTGCAGCGCACTTGGTCTCTCTTTGGCCTGCACTGGGCGAATTTGAGCGAATTTCCATGAGGGTTTGAAATATTCCTTATCCATTGGATGCCTCTAGAAGTTTCGCAAGGCTATCCACTCCTTTGGGTTCGTATTTGGATGAGGGAGGGAGTTAAGGAACATCAATCCTTTTATCCCTTCCTCCATGGAACTAAATTCTAAGTTTGGGAGGGCATTCATTATCACCATTTATGGCATAACTTCCTTCATTCACCTATAAAAAGACTGCTCATCTAAGTGATAAGGGGCTGGAAATCATTGAATTATAAGGAGATGTTGTTAGTACGAGACTTGAGTTGATTTCAAGTATTGTAATGATGTCAAAATGTCTTGCTTGTTATGAGGAGAGGATGGGATTGAAGTGGAAGGGTGATGCTAAATCAAGCAAATTGGGTTGTAACTCTTCCTTTTACTAATAAAGTGTTCAAAGTTGTTTCCATATGCTTGTATTGTCCATTGATGCTTTCATATGTGTATCATGTACTTGATTCCATCCCATGTTTAATCAATAGATCATTATCATATGGTTTGATCGGTTTTTGTCTTTTGTCTGTGTGCAAGTACTTTTCAAGCGGATTAAGCATGGAAAGGAGCGACAGAATTGGTCAAGGAAGATAAGGAGTAAGTGAAAGCTATAGGTAGGATTCTTTACCTCTTATTTAATCTATTGGTCATAGAAAAAGTAGATAATTCTTTGAATTGTTGTTCTAGACTTAGCTACTAATCTAGGGGTTTAAGCATTTATCCGTAGACACTAAAACTTCCCAAAACAACCTCCTCACAAAGATAGCTAGAAGAAAGTTCTAGATTTTCTTCTTGAGGATCATCTTCATGGATGCTATGTTCCTCTTCTATATGTTGAAATGAAGATTCTTCTCCAGTGACCATTCTAAATTGTAGAGAAGGGTTTAAGAAGATCCTTGCGATGACATACCCTCCTTCTATAAATGACTTCTTTAACATCATTTTTTTAGATCTTGTCTTGCAAATGGATTTTGTAGTTATTTATTTTTTTATTAATTTTTTTTTTGTTGTTGGGGGTTTTGTTTTGGGAATCCAATTTTCTAATTTCTATGTCTAAACATAAATAATCATAATGAAAAGTGTTTTTTTATGTGTTTTATAAACAATCTTCCTAATTTTCTATATTGAAGTATGTTTCCCCGGCAACGGAACCAAAATGTTGGGTCAATTTACAATGCAAATTAACAAGTATTTAATTATCAATCCAGGTTTGTAGAACTTAGAAGCATGTCCAAAGCCTATGGATTCCAATGGTAGTCAATGTGAGAAGATGAAATGTAAAGATTGAATGAAATGCATATTACAAATATAAAATCTAATTAAGTAATTTCTAATTTACTTATGCAATATGTGAGGGATGAGGCTCCTAACTTAGGAGAACTAGGTTGTTCTTCCATATAATACTACTTTCATGAAGAGAAATCCAAAAGTGCTAATTAACAATGATTTATGATGCAGAATATGTAAAATAATAGGCTCCTAACTAAGGAGGACCAGGTTTTCCTTCTTAACAATTCTTGCTTCAAACCAGAAATGTAGAAATAATTTCAAATAAGAAAAGGAGAATGAAATTCAGTTTTAGTTCAAGATCAAATAGAAGGTGAATTTAACTTAATTTCTTGTGTGTGCCTTCATATCTAGATTAGAATTAAGCCAATATCCATTCATAAATCATTACACATCTAAATAAATTTGAAACAAGAACTAATTTATGAAAACTATGAAAATTTAACCAAGAAGTGAACTTAGCCTGGTGTGGGGGTCCTCCACCCTTGCCTTGCACACTTGAAGAAATATCAGCTACAACAACTTCAGTAAATCAACCAAGCATGAACAACAAATTGAAATGAAATAGGTTCTTCAATTAACTTTCAGTCTTCCAAGAGTCTCAAAATCAGATTACATAAATTCCACCTGCTTAAGCCTTCAATAATCTTGGCTTAAATAGAGAAATAATAAACAAACTTGACTAAAAAGTTTCTAACAACCTTATCTATCCTAATCCCATATATCCTAATCAAATCCACCCATTCAGTTACACAAAACTTTGAAAAATCCCAAAAATCAATAATTTTGGCCTATTTCCTAGGGATTTCCTGAATCACTAGTCTTGTTTGACCAGCTTTGACCGGGCTTGTTTAAGCTCAGTTTGACCAAACCAATAGAAATTCGTTCAATTTTAGTTCCTAATCTTTCTATAAATGTACTTAGCTTTTTCCCAGGTGTCTTGCAAGTATGACTTCAATGGATCCATTACGGGAATTTCTGATATTGTCCAAAAATGGACTTAAAATCCAATTTCTGCAAAAATATCTAAAAATTTAAAAACATAATTTATTTACCTGAATATGCATAATAAGGTCAAAATAGGTCATATGTGGATGGTATAAAGTGGGAAATGATGGAAATTAGGTGGATTTTAATAAACAAAATTTGATCAAAATCGAGGGCCAACACTTGCTCTGTGTGTTGAAATCAACATATCCTGTTTGAGATCCCTGTGTTTAATCATGTGTTCTTGTGAAGCTTTTGAACAAGAAATGGTGAAGAATATTTGCAGCCAGAAATCAACGTAACTCTAATTGACGGTTGAGAGAGAGTTCAAAGGGAACATTCGGTTCATGGAATCTTTCACTAAATTTGCGTTGAGAGGAATATGCCATGGTGTTTTGGAGTCGTGACTATGTGGTATTTATAGTGAATAGAGCAATGTCAAAGAAAACAGAGTACCCTATTCAAATGTTGTCCAAAAGCTATTAGATTTCTTACTTACTGATAACTTCATGTTAGCTTTGCAATATGGGCAAAGAAAGTTGTATTAAGTCATGTGTAATGTTAGGAAACAAATTAAGGCCATGTAGAATTGATTGGGAGCTCAAGTAGAAAAACGATGATTCATTTCACCTTCCTAGAATTCGAAAAGATAGTGTTTGGAGCACTAGAAAGTTATTTCACAGCACCTGCAAGATGTTTTTTACTGCGCTACGAAATTATTTTGCAATGCCTACAACAAATAGTTTTCAAGGATGTGTTTTGGGTTTTAAATCCCATTTGGCATGCATGTTGCATCATTAGTTAAGAGAAGCATATGTATGTTCGATGAGGTGAGAAAAAGGATTGGAAGGTGTGAGAAAGCCCTCTCTTGGAATTTATCAAAGAAAAATCCATATTCTCTTTTGACTGCATATTTTAATTAGTTCTTGAAATTCCATAATTGGGGTTAAAGACTAAGTTGTGAGCTATGATTTTAAGTATCCTAGGTTATTGGAAGTCAAGGTAAATCGCCCCAGTCTGTCATCATAAAGTGGATCAGAGCCTAGATTATCTTAAAATGGGATTGAAGCTTAGTTGAAATGCATGAAGTGTCCATTAAGAAGATTGAAATTAAGTTCAAATGTTGATTGTATATGAATTCCTTTTGAATGGGATGTTGTGAAAGTATTTGAATGAAATTATGAGCAAACAAATCCCTTGAAAAAAAATTAGATTGGCAGAGTTGTGAGGATATTTTGATGTATTTTAAGGTAAGTTTATGTAAGATATTAGAAGAAAACTTGGATAGACAGTAAGAAACACAAAATCGTGTTTTGTTCAAGAGGAAATGGAGTTTTAAACATTTTTATGTGGAAAGAGGAAATAGCTATGGAAGACTTGTGAACAGGTTGGTAGAAGATTCATGTGATGGATATTGCATAGAGGTCAAAAATAATTTATCCATGTACACATGGAATATCTATTTTTGAAGACGATAATGAAAATAGGCTTCAGTGGAAGAAGCCTAAGGGAACTTGTTGGGACAGGGTCCCCTGTGGTTAAATTTTGTAAAAGTTTTGTTAGTATTGTAAAGTCTCCACAATTTTAGGAGCAGAGCATGCAGGTCTATAGGAGTCAAAGGGGCTTTAGGAAGGTCAAAGCTCCTTAGTTTTTTAGGATTTAAGTTATTTTGTGACCCACCCATGGTTCGCGAGCCATGGCATTGTAATGAAGTATCATATAAAAAGAAGGCATAGAAGAGGCATAGAAGAGGGAAAGAACATAGATAGGCAAGTTTTGGGTTTGTATTGTCTATTTTGTACTTGGGAGAAGGGGAAGGCTCCTGCAACTATGTGTGTGAAGACCTTGATAAGTCCGCAACTGAGTGCGCGGGCCACTGCAGCTATGTGTGTAGGGTTGAAAGAGTCTATAGTAGAAGATATAAGCATAATAAAGGTTGTTCTCAAGAATTATTTGTGTATCTGTGTAACTTTGCTTATCTCTGAGTTTATTATATGTTTTGATCTGTTGAATGCAATTAACCATGAAAATCACTTGAAATATGTGGAAACAAGTAAATATGTTTATTTACATAATGTATGAATGTTTAGCACAATCGGTGCAGGGTTTAACTTTGTTAAATGTTAGTTGTATTTTCTAGGTTTTAAGGGTTAGGGTTCGCAAAGGTCAAATAAAGCCCTAAGTTTAACATAAACACGTCACATAGCCCTTTGGATGCAGAAACCTGGTTCTGGCATCCCCAAATACTACCTTGGGTGAGACTGGAATCTCCACTACATGGGTTTTTATTGAAAGGGACGGTAGTGTAGAGTTTTGTTGGTTAGCACAAATAACTCTAAACCTCGATCCATTAGGGGATTTTTGAGGTCTAAAATGGACCTGCTAAGAAAAATGTACAACCAAAATAAACTTGATAAGAACCAATAGGATTCAAGGTGATGATGTAAACCATGGGTGATGATTCATCATTTTTGCAGTAAAAAAGTACAAATATTAAAAATTAATAAAATAATAAAACTACTTTTTCAAGTCATATTTTGAACTTATCTCCCTAATTTTTTCCTCAAATTCCGAGGTATTACTCGTTAGATGAAAAATTTAATTCCCCATCCAAGGAGTACCCATGTTGCATACTTTCGATGGACCCTACTACAAGAAAAATGAGAAATACATGAAAAAACGTGATTGTAATCATGTTTTTTTATGTATTTCTATTTTTTCATGTAGTAGGGTCTATCAAAAGTATGCAACATGCATACTCCTTGGATGAGGAATCAAATTATGCATCCAACGAGTGTTTCCGCTCGAAATTTGAGTAAACCCATACAGAGATAAGTTGAAAATACGAGTTCAAAAAATAAGTTGTCTTTTCTCCCTCTAAAATTTGATGATGTAATCTAATATTATTTTATCATTTCCACTATTATTTTATACTTTCCTTAGGAGGCACTAGGCTTCTGACAAGGATGCTAGGTTTGATCTACATAAGTTAAAGGAAAATTTTATAGAGGCAAAAAGGCGCTTTGTGGATTCAGGGGCGTCCTCATAAAAAACTCAAGGTGCATGAACAGAGAAGCCTAAACAAGTCAGTGTTGTGCAGGAAACAGATCCTTCATTGTTGACATATTTCTTATAGACATGCATGAAGCTCTTAAGGGACCAAAAACTAGTAGAGGCACTGCAAGAATTGATAGACAACTGCGCTAGCAAAGGTAAGCCACTGCTTGAGCAGCACGCAGTGCACAAAGTGGATAAGGGTAAGAAAAGAATTGGTCAAGAGATGAGATTGATTGCATAGATTTGAGAGTTCTAAATGGACCAGGTGATCCTAGGTTTGGGATCTGATGCAAATGTGTTTCCTAAATAAGCATGGGAAATATTAGCAAATCCAATGCTACATTGGTGCCTGATTTAGTTGTGAACAATGAACCAACAAAATATAATTCTGATGGGGCGCTTACATGGAGTAACTATAGATACTGAAGGACTATCGCTAATTTTGAAGTAATCAAAATAGTGGATGATAGTAATCCCTACCCAGCGCTGCTTGGAATTGATTGGGAATTATATATGAATGTAGTCATCAACCTGAAGAAGCACAACATGGAATTTGAGAAGAAGGAACCGAGAGTGATTGTTCCATTGAATCCAGCTGAGGGTGCACAATATACTGAACTAGTCCGAGATTACTATGAGGATGATGATATTGAACAAATCTATAAGCTTACTATGTGAAATGAGGATTGGATCAACCCTACAGCTGATGGATGAATTACGTGGGAAAAGGAAAACTCTTGCAACTCAGATTTAGATGAGGAGCTTGAACATTGGCAGAATTGATTGCATGAAGTACCAATGCTACGATGCAACAGACTTACTAAGTCACTCCGGTGTATATCTGTTGAGGTATGCAACTTATCGTATTATGATGGCTTAGATGATGTAAATTTATTTTTGGATAAATTTGAAAGGATGTACCGGAGGAGCATCGGTTCTAGGCTTTAGACATCATGTTAAAGCCTATGCCTACCAGATGGTGGGATAAGAATAAATTTGCAAACTAGAAGAAATGTCATACGATGATGAAGCTATTGTTTGGATATGTCAATACCCACATGACTAAAAAATATAGAGGGAAGGATGATCCGTGCAATAATCTGGCTCAGTGGATGAAAGCATGAGGACAAGAACCACAGCCTGAATGGGTTTACATATTCTTCCATACTTTGGACACTATTCTGATGAATTGGTATGTAGAAATAGAGCTACGACACGGAACCGTAGAATGGGATGTTTTAAAGGAAAGTTTTCTGCTAACTTTCAGTTTTGAGGATGGATTTGAATGTATTGACTAATCATTACAAGAAATTAAGGTTGCAATATTCAGGATGCCGGAAGAACCTGTCACATGGGTCCAACCAGACTGGAGTATGTGGTTGCGCCATGCTCTGGAATGCTACAATATGACCACTGCAGAAGGCGAGGAGGCGAGTAAGATCCAGAAATATCAGTATCCTTGAGTCAAAGGGACAATGTGAAGTTGCAGGGCCTAAATAAAAGGTTCCTAACATCTTAGATCCATTGAAAACTAAGAAAGTGAACATTGGCTCAGACGCATAGCCAAAGTTCGCAAATATAGGAGACTACTAGGACAAGGACATGGTTGACAAAGTCATGGAGCTATTATGGGAATATCAGGACTTGTTTCCAACTAATATCTCTTAACTGAAGGGGATAATAGTCGATTTGGGCGTTATGAAGATCAATATGAAGGAATATGCAAATCTAGTAAAGAAACGCCCATACCAGTTGAATCCTATGTACAAGAAAAAAGTGCACAAAGAACTGGATAAGATGCTTGTAGTAGAGATTATTGAGCCTGTTGAAGAATCATACTGGGTTAGTCCTATGGTGTTATAGGAGAAGAAGACGAAGGACTAAATATGAATCTACGTAGATCTAAGGAAATTAAATGATGCTTTGTATATGATCCATTCCCTACGCCATTCATAGATGAAGTATTGGAGAATGTTGGTGGTCAAGAATCCTACTCATTTACAAATGGATTCTCTTGGTATCACCTGTTAGGATATTCTGACACATAGGAAATAGTTAAGTTCAACTTGGTCTAGTATAGAGTTAGGTATAGAGTTAGGTAAAGTGTGTTTCTTTACCGTTGTACATTTTGTAACTTACAATCCGACGGTCACGATATGTAGTGATCCGACGGTTCACTCTCTCCTCGGTATTACTGACACTTGATCCATGGCTTGACACCTGATTGGTCCATGAGTTCTATTTAAAGCGCATGGAGGGTCATTGTTCGGGTAATCTGTGCATGAGAGAAGCTTATGTAAATTTTCATTCTTTGATTAATAAATTGCCTGTAGTAGCCACGTTGGCGCAGGCCGTGGACTGTTTCCCTCTTTGAGGGTTTTAACCACGTCAAAAATACTGGTGTATTGATTTGAGATCTGGTTGTGAGCGGTGTCCTTTTGGTGTTCTTTCTGAGGAACTTACCCTTTAAATTCCTACATGGTATCAGAGCTATTTGAGGGCCGCGTCCGTTGGTGATCCAAATCTGAAGCCGGTAGAACTGCATCCGACTTCCGTTTCCTAGATCCGTTGTTTCTTTCTGACTGCTTACGGGCCGAGAGGACTGCTCTGTTGTGTTCGGAGCATCTGTTCCAGTGAGGAACCCCTTTCGTTTCATGCGAAAAGGTTTCCGGTAGCCCTAGTTGCGTCATTTTTAAGATCTGGAGGTATACAACTTTTTTGCAGTTTACTGTTATTTTCTCTCTGCTTATTTCGGTTTCGGTTTATTTAGCTTTTTTTTTAACCGGATCTATACCTTTCATTTCTGCGTATGCTCTTTGCCCTGCGACTCTGTGCGATCTGGGCAAATCAGAAACAGAAAGGAAGGATTTTTTCTCATGCGTATGCTCTTTTCCCTGCACCTTAGTGTGATCTCGGAAAATCAGAAACATTGAGAAAAATATTTAGTTTTTCGGCTAAAGCTAACTTTGAGCCGCAAGGTTCATTTTTTAAAATATCTAGTTTTTTGGCTAAAGCTAACTTCGAGCCATAAGGTTCGTTTTCTTTGCATGTCGTGTTGGGTTTTGTGTTTTGTGTTTTGTAGGGAAAAAGAGCTTTCTCAAGGCAAGCACGCAAACCAAGCCCCCCCCCCCCCCTCTCTCTCTCTCTCTCTCCCTCTCTCTCAATTTTTTTGTATAGATCAATTGGTTCAAAGCTATTTTAAGAGAGTAGAGGTCTTCGGTTCAAGTCTCCATTTTGTGGGGGCGGATTTTTTCATTCCCGCACATTCGCGCACTTTGCCGGCAACTTCAACAATTTTTTTTCAAAAAGCCATAACTTCTTCATCCGAAAGCCTTTTTCAGAGCCGTTTTTCTTAAAACAGCCTAATTTTTCGAGATCTATCCATTGGAACACTTTCAGCATCTTCAGCTTCAGTTTTTTTTTAAAATGGAAAGTCCGTGCCAAGTCATTCTTGACAGCACTAACTACTTCCAATGGATATCCTACATGGAAGATTTACTTAGAAGTAAAGGTCACTACAGAATAGCCACAAACCAATAGAAGAAACCAAAATATGAAGACAAGGCTGCAAAATGGGAAAATAGACAAGATCAAGCACGTGGTTTGATAGGGATGTCTATTTCTCCTGATCTTAGATTCCATATTGCAGAACTTGAAACTCCTCATGAAGCATTGGAACAAACCACTAAAGTTTTTGGGATTAAAAATGAAATTAGAGCCCATCAACTTGAAAATGAGTTGCTTACATTGGATCCTAATAATTTTTCTTGCATTGAAGATTTCTTGTCCAAATTCAAGACCCTTAGATATCTCTTGGAAGGTGTTAAGGTTAAGAAAGAAGATAGTAACCTTATTTATTCCATCCTTACTAAGTTGGGACCAGCCTACTCTGTATTTGTTTCCACCTTCCATTCTACAAGGAAAGCTTTCATTTGTCAAGGAAAAGACTACAAGGCCCCTTCCTTTGACTCTTTTTGTGATTCTTTAATAAGAGAACAAGAAAAACTCTTACACCTTGGTCTTCTTAATCTTGGAAACTCTTCCAAGAAAGCATTAGCCGCCCAGCAGCAACCAAATTCAAAGAATCCTAAGAAGTCATATCCTAAAAAGAATGGTCCTAAACCAAACAAGGGTCCTAAGCAAACTCAGCCTCAAAATGAAAGATCATTTCAGCAAAATGATAAGACCAATAAAAACAAATGGAAGAAGACTGATAGACATTGTAACTTTTGTAATCGAGATTGCCACTTAGAATCTAAATGCTTTAAGAAGATGGAAGCCTTGGAAGCCGCAATGAAGAAACATAACATCCATGTGGAGCATTCTTCAACTTCAACTTCAACTTCATCTTCAGGAATGACACTTTCTGCATGTCGTTGTCAATCATCTCAGTCTGGTTATGCATTAAATGTATCTTCTTCTTCTCATTCTCATGAGTGGCTCATTGATTCTGGAGCCTCTTATCACATGGCCAAAAACAAAGCCATGTTTTCTTCTTTAAATGATTGTAACACCAAAAATATATATGTTGGTGATGATAGATCTCTTAATGTTGTAGGGACTGGAACTGTTCATCTAGACAATGGTCAGTTTAATGATGTATTATGTGTTCCAACCTTATCCTGCAACCTTCTATCTGTATATCAGATAACTCATTCAGGTGAAGGTAAAATTGTTGAATTTTCACCTCATGATGTTGTAATCAAGGATCTGAGAGATCCTAAACAGATTCTAGCTACTGGTATTGCTGATGATTCCACAAGGTTGTATAAGTTTCACAACTTTGGGTCATCAAATCTTCCCTCAGTGTTTGTTGCTCCTAATGATGAAGTAAGCAAACTTTGGCATGAGCTATTTGGTCACTTAAACTATCGCTCCCTTCAGCATATATGTAAAGAAAATATGGTGACAGGTCTTCCTATGGTATCTTGCTGAGATGGTGTTTGTTCTGGATGTGTACTCGGAAAACATCATCGGGATAGTTTTGAAAAACGTGCCTCTTGGCACGCCTCAGCCCCTTTATAGCTTGTGCACAGTGATTTATGTGGTCCACTTCCTGTTGCTTCATTCTCTGGCTGCAAGTATTTCTTAACTTTCATTGATGATTTCTCCAGGCGCACTTGGGTATACTTCTTAAAACTCAAGAGCGAAGTATTTAACACATTTTTGGCCTTCAAAGCCTTTGTTGAAAAACAATCTGGACATCAAATTCTTAAGCTAAGAACTGATAATGGTGGAGAATATGTTAAAAACACATTCATCAACTTTTGCACCGAAAATGGAATTCAAATGCAACATACTGTTCCATACACTCCACAACAAAATGGTGTAGCTGAAAGGAAAAATCGCACCTTAAAGGAAATGGCTAATTGTATGCTGCAATCTAAAGGACTCAGTCTTAGTTTTTGGGCTGAAGCAATTAATTGTGAAAATTATATAATAAATCGCACTCCTACTAAGGTTCTAAAGAATATCACTCCAGAAGAAGCTTGGAGTTCCATTAAACCAAATGTAAGTCACTTTCGTGTTTTTGGAAGTGAAGCATGGGCCCATATTCCAGATGAAAAGCATAAAGCTTTAGAACCTAAGAGTGAGAAATGTACTTTTGTTGGATATTCTGAAGATGTAAAAGGTTATAGACTTATTCCATTTAAGTCCAAAAATGTTATCATTAGAAGAGATGTAAAATTTGATGAAAATAAATCGGCCTGCGAGCCTAGTCCGGTGGATGTGCCACCTCTTCCTATCTCTTCTACTTTTGAAAACATTTCTTCTTCAGATGATGAAAGTGAGGATGAAAATCCTCCCCCACCTTCTCAGGATCCTCAACTTCCAAGATGGGTCCATGCTACTCGGGATGCAACAGGTGATCTTGCCGGTGATCCTACAGATCAGTGACGTACTCGTTCTCAGTTTGAAAGAGCCTCTTCTTTACTGGCTCAAGCTCTAGTAAATCATGATCCTGACACTTTTGCAGATCATGATTCATTGTTGGCAAATGATACATGGGATCTTGTTCCTCTACCAAAGGGACGCAAACTTGTTAGATGTAAATGGGTTTACAGAACCAAGTATGGACCAGATGGGAAAGTTGATAAACATAAAGCTCGTCTTGTTGCTAAGGGCTCTTCACAGGTTGAAGGCATTGACTACACTGAAACCTTCTCCCCTGTTGCTAAAATGAACTCTATCCGCCTTGTTCTTTCCCTTGCTGCCTCTTTAAAATGGGAAGTCCATCAGATGGATGTTAAATCTGCCTTCTTGCATGGGGACTTGCATGAAGAAATCTATATGGAACAACCCATTGGCTTCATCCAAACAGACTCCAGCCTTGTATGTCGACTTAAGAAATCTCTTTATGGTCTCAAGCAAGCTCCTCGGGCTTGGTATGCCAAAATGGATAGCTTTCTTTTAGAATCTGGCTTCTCTAGGTGTTATTCTGACAATACTGTCTACACCAAGAAAGTGGGCAACTCTCTTATCATCCTTGTTCTTTATGTTGATGATCTTATCCTTACTGGTAGTGATGCCAACCTTATAAACCATGTGAAGTCTAGCCTTAAAAATAAATTTGAAATGACAAACTTAGGACACTTACACTATTTTCTCGGTCTTCAAGTCTTGCAATCCAAGGAGGGTATTTCCCTTTCCCAGTCCAAGTATGCTTGTGATATTCTTCGTCATTTTCACATGGAAGACTGTAAGCTAGCCCCTTCTCCCTTTCAGTCTGGAGTCAAACTTTCAGTCTCTTGTACTTCTCCTGAAGTTGATGCTACCTTTTACCGTCAACTCGTAGGAAAACTCTTGTATTTAACCCATACTCGTCCTGACCTTTCCTTTGTTGTTGGCCTTGTTGCTCGTTTTATGCAAAACCCCCGTGAAAGTCATTGGAAAGCAGCTAAAAGAATACTTCGTTATGTTCGAGGTACAGTACAGTTTGGGATTCATTACAGTGCCAAAGCAGCTCCTCTATTAGTTGGTTTCACTGATTCTGATTGGGCTGGTGACCCTGATGATCGGAAGTCTACTGCCGGTTATGTCTTCACTCTTGGTTCAGGACCCATTACATGGGCTTGTAAGAAACAGGCTGCCATTTCTCTTTCGTTAGCAGAAGCAGAGTATTGTGGTGCCGTGGAAGCTAGTAAGGAAGCCTTGTGGCTTCGTCAGATCCTATCAGAGTTTGGATTTGAGCAGCAGCATCCAACCACACTTTGGTGTGATAATCAAAGTGCCATTCAGCTATGCAAAGATCCAGTCCAGCATCAGCGCAGCAAACACATTGAACTACACATGCACTTCATCAGAAAGCTCATTCATGACCATGTTCTTGAAGTGCAATATTGTTCAACAGATGATCAGGTTGCAGACATCTTCACAAAGGCTCTCACAGAGGCGAAGTTCACTAAACTTCGATATATGCTTGGAGTTCAGGAAGTTGTCACTAAGGGGGATAGGCTCTAGTGCCTCCTTCCTTCTCCTATTGTGTCATATTTGTAAATCCTTCAATCCTATCCCAAGTTGTTCTTAAGGGGGGATGTTAGGATATTCCGACACATAGGAAATTGTAAGACTGAAGTAAGACTACCTTCTCAAGCAAGCTCCTCGGCATAGAATGGGGTTGTTTTCAGTATACAGTTATGCCCTTTGGACTTAAGAATGCTCCTGCGACTAGTCTTCTTTTGATGTTGGATACTTGTAGGAAGTATCAAAGATCCCTTAATCTGAACAAATGCATCTTTTTCGTACCTTATGAGATACTCTTGTGACATGTTGTTTGTAAGTAGGGGTTGATGGTGGACCCTACCAAAATTGTAGTAATTATCAATTTAGAGCCTCCAAGGAATGTGAAACAGTTGCACACAACATTGGGCCATACTAGACACTATAGGAAATTCATCAAGGCGTATGCGCAAATCACTATGCCCATGTAAAACTTATTGAAGAAGGATGCCACATTTTTCTGGGATGATGATTTCCACAAAAATTGGATGTATTGAAGGAAAATATGGTCACAATACCTATTCTGGTGTTCCTCGACTGGAAGAAAGAGTTCCATGTACATGTAGATGTGTCCTGCATAGTGTTTGGAGCAGTGTTAACCCAACCAGGCACAGGTGATATCGACCATCCAATTGCATTCACGAGCATGAAATTGTCCAAGGAATAAAATAATTATTCCACTACAGAGCACGAAGGCTTGGCGATGATGTATGTGCACTCCAGATGTTCAGGCATTATGTGTTGGGTGTACACTTCAAAATGTACACAGACCATTTAGCTTTGAAATACCTGGTCAACAAGCCTGTGTTGGGGGGAGGGTGGGTGGGGGGGAATTTGTAAATGGTTGCTTCTCTTTCAGGAATATGACTTTGAAGTAGTTGTGAAGCCAGGGAGATTAAATGTTGAACCATATCACCTTTCACAAACTGTGAATGGCGAAGAAACTACAAGTATTGATGGAGGATTGCCCAATGTGCAACTCTTTGTTGTGCCTATCACAGATGAACACTTTGAAGATACCATCCAAATTTTGTCTATGGGTACATCTCTTGAAGGGTATACGATGCAGCAGAAGAAAGAATTGGTGATCAGGGCTGCGAATTTTTCTATCATTTCAGGGCACATATATAAAATGGGATCATATGAATTTTTGTACAGATATGCACCGGATTATGAAAGACAAAGTATCCTTTCTGAAGCACATGGAGGAGTTGCTAGAGGGAATTATGATGGAAGAAAAATTGTGTAGAAGATCCTACATGCAGGGATATGGTGGCCAACTGTGCACGAGGATTCCAAGGAATATTATAGGTCATGTGATGTATGCCAGAGGATGGGGAGGCCATTATGAAGGGATGGATTTCCTCTAAACCTGCAAGTATCATTATAGACATTCGATAAATGGGAAATAGACTTTGTGGGACCGATTCAACCACTAAGAAAGAAGACAAGAGCATGATAAATCATCACAACAACCGAATACTTGACCAGATGGGTTGAGGCACAACCTGTGAACGATTTTAGCATGTCTAGATCTACGATGTTCATATCTGAATATATTTTGTCTCGGTTTGGATGTCCTAATATTTTGATGAGCGATAGGGGTTCGCACTTCCTGAATGAAACAACTGATGCTCCACTTGAAGAATTCCAAAAGTATCATAAAAAAAGTATGTTGTATCATCCTCAAGCGAATGGTACAGTGGAAGCCTTTAGTAAAATCCTGGAATGTGCTTTGACGAAGATTTACAATGAAAATAGGAATGATTGGGATGTGCACATACCAGTTGTTCTTTAGGCATATAAAACTACTTGTAAGAAGTTGACTAGCCAGACATTGCTTAGGTTGGTTTATGGACAAGAGGTAGTAATGTCGATGGAGTATATTGTGCTCAGTGTAAGGATTGCTATAGCCACATAAATGGAAGACCGACATACTATGGAAGAACACCTTGCTCAGATAGTTGAGTTAGAAGAAGATTGCTTCTTGGTAGGGTTTCATCAGCAGGTGCAGAAATCTTGCAAAAAGGCGTGGCATGATCACCACATTAAGAAGTGCACCTTTAAAAGTGGAGATTTAGTATTTTTGTATGATAGTAAGTTTAAAAATTTTCCCGAAAAATTTGAGACGCATTGGCTGCGGCCATACATTGTTAAGGAGATTACAGATGGAGGTGTAGTTTAGATCGTGAAGATAAACAGTGAGTTGTTTCCAGGGAAAATAAATGGGAGTTGACTGAAGTTGTAGAGAGGTGATCCTACCCTTGCATAATGACTATATGGAGGAAGGCTAGTATTAGCACTCCAGGTAGGTGCAACGAAGTACATGACTATAAACTATGCTTCTACAAGGATCGTTTGTTGAAGCAAATGGGTTTCACGATGATTGGAAGAAAGGCACAGTGGAGAGTTATGATGAAAGGGTTGCACTAGCATGATGGGTCCTGTGCATCCTAGCCAAGTAACAATTGGAAGCATTGTAGATGACTGGATGGGATTTTTTTCATTAAGGGGAGTGGGGGGAGAGAATTTAGGGAGCATATCTTTGGAAATCTACCACCAAAAGTGCATTAATGAAAGAGATTTGGAGGGAACAAATGGATTTGAATTCAAAATGCATTATAAATATAGCATCTTGCTCCACATTCAAACACTTTTCTTCCTAAGAATTTTCCTTGAGATTTTGTGCTTTAGTTTGTGCCATGATAATTGTTGCATGTCTGGAGAGGATTGGAAAGAAATTTAAGATAATTTTTCACAACAAGGATTGGGGTGGGAGGTAACTTTACCTGAGTAGTAGCATAAAATATTCTAGGAGAGAATGACTGCAACCTGACCCAACTCGACCCAACTGGTACCTACCACCGCGCCTAGGTCATAGAGGCCTAAACCTGTTGCCTCTGCGACAGGAGAAAAGAAGCAAAATAAGCCCCAACAAGCGTCGGTGTGGTAGTCTCCAAGAAATATTCCCACGAAGATCCAACAAAAGGGTAAAATGATTAGAACCAAGCCATCGAGAAAGCCCTTCAACTTAGATGAGGAAGAACTAGCTATGGGGATTGAAGGGATTGATGTAGATGAAGTTGTGTCGATTAATCAACTACCACCATATGTACCACCTAGGAAATCCATTACCAAAGTGACTAAAGACATAGATTCGGCAAAATTCGAGGACTCCACACCATTGCTTTCGGATAATGTACCTCTTGAGGGAAATTTGCTGGCCTGAATAGTGTATTTGAAGATGGAGGACTAGAATCTGGGGGATCACGCAAAGTTCCCATGGTTGGAACCAAGCAAATACCCGAAGAAAGTTTACTATGAGGAGTCAAATGTTACCGAGCTTGAGCCAATGAAGTGGGCGGTCGGAGTTGAGTACTTGGGCCTGCTCAACATGTTATGGGTTCCACATTTTAGTTGAAGCACCATTAACATTGTTTGTGTGCGTAAATTATTGACGCTGGTTCATGATGGGTGCCTTTGGTTGGGAGGGTCCATTCCAATCACCGATATGCTAATTCACTAGATAATCTTTTTGTTGTATCAAGGATTAGACCCTGTCGATTATTTTGTGGGGAAATCACAAGAGAAGAAGTTGGAAGACCAGATGAAGAGCAACTTTGAGTTGGTGAATAAGTCATTTGGCTATGCGACTGGATCCATATCAGATGGTGTTGTGAATTTTTCTGCACAAATATTGGCTGGGAAGATCATGAGGAAGTGTCACATTGATGAAGTGTCGACGCTAGTAGTATATTTGGCTACGCAGCGCACCAAAGGAGTCCAATATAATTGGACTTAGTATCTGTGTCATGATTTCTTGGAGGATTTTTGAGAGGCCTAGGACGATGGAAAGGAATTCCACTATGTGTGGCTAATTTTGTTGATCGTGCTAGTCGCATGGAGGATGCCCAAGGAGAGCCAATTCCTACAGCATGATCTAGACCTATGCAAGGCGGTGAAATTTTCCTCGTTGTGGGTGATGAAGGACCCTGAGCACGTCATGGAGACAAAGATATTTTGTGTCCTGTTCGAATCTAAGTTGAGGATGGTGATTAACCAACTACCATGATTATCACCAAGATTACATGCACAATATGCTAACATTGCTTATTTCAAGGTAGGTTTTCATAATCTGTCTATCTACGCAAAGAAAGATGGCACAGGCACATGGCATATGTTTTCATACTTGGTCACTGAAGATGATATTATGGGGGTTGTAAGTGAATCATCGAGTGATTGGCTCACCCAATCTGACGCATGTGCACGAACTAGTAAATTTGTCGAAGGAGTAGCTACAATAGCAGCAAAGAAAGGAAAGAAGAAAGAAGCACATAAGGCTTCTTCGAAAGAAAAGGTCGCAGGAAAAAGACAAGGTTGTGCTGCAAAAAGAGGCCTCTACAAAGGAGAGTGTATCATTGAAAGATAAGGTATCTACAAAAGAGATGGACGCTCCAAAGGAAAAAACAGTAACTTCGCAAGCCACTGCTGACCTTGAAGAATGAGAGCGCACAGATATTGTTATAGAAATATTTGGGCACATCGACCCCAAACTTATATGTCAATGTATTAGGGCTCATCAACCCCTAAAAGAGTTGTTTCATACCCTAAAGGAACATAATCATCTCAATACTTCATTCCCCAAAAGTTCCATCTGAGAAACCATCCAAAAATTTCCTAATTTGAACCATACTGACTGCTCCACTAGAAAAGTACGATGCATATTGAGTGGTACACTGCTAGGGTGCGATGCATACTATTTAGGCCTTCTATAGGGTGCGATGGGCGAGGATTGACAAATATTCGGGATAATTTTTAGTTGGTTGCTCATGGAATCTTCTAGAGACTTCTTCTATGCCACTTGCCTCTCTGAATTCGCCCAAAGATGAATAAGCGATCTAGGAAATCTCCAATCCCTTCTCTTATGGAACCGACTGTAACGAGTGGAATGACACTAATCAAACCCCATGGATGACTCACACCCTTGCAAAAATCTATAAATGGATCTCCAATCCAAGAGATCAGAAGGCTGCAATGTTGTGAATTGCAAGGAAGTGTTAATAGTTTGTAATTGAGGAGAGAGTATTGTATTCTTGTTGGTGTGATCTTATTATTTCGTGGGGTGAAGAAGGATTGAAGCTGGGAGGATGATGCTCGATCAAACAACTGGGTTGTAATTCTCCTTTTTATTAATAAAGCTCTTATATTTTTCTCCCATATGATTGAGCAATTGTGAATGTTATCATTTGTGAATGCTATCATTTGTTCATTATATATCTGATTCTGTAATGTTTATGTTGTAATAGATCACGATGCTTTGACGGTTCTTTGTTGTTGTACTTGTGCACGTACTCTCCAAGCGTGTTAAGTATGGGGAGGAGTTGCAGGATTTGCGAAAGGAGAGAGAGATCAAGCAAGGGATCAAGAGGAAGTTCCAGGTTGGTTCTATTATCTTTCTCTTATCTATTACACATAGAAGAAATCATTGAATTGCTTTAAACTATTGTTTCTAGGGTAGCTGCCAAACCTAGAGGGCTAGCATTCTTTAGGAATACTAGGTTTCCCAGAAACAAATTGGCGACTCCGCTGGGGAATGAACAGATGTTTGTTTTTTGTTATTGTTTGTTCTATGTTCAATTTGATAAAATATAGACAGAGTCTGAAGTTAGCCAGGTAGCCTTCGAACTGCTCTTGCTCTGCAATTGCATAGTAGATGAATGTTGCTTCAGTCAATCTCTGGTTTAGTTTATGAATTAAACATTTGAATTGCAAGAACATCTAGATGCCCTTTTGGTAGATCAGTAACATCTCAAGACATTCAATCATACTTTTCTCATCATTTTTCATCAAAACCCAGCTTAATTCATTGAAAACAACTCCACATTTGAGCCAAAACCCATTTTAGTTGCGCTCCCTGGACCATCACATTGTCTTCCACGGTGACTCAATATGCATAGCACCTCTCGAGTGCAGTAAGTGTGATGCATCTCAATTTTTATGAAGCCTAGGTGCGATGATTAACTGAACTCTTTTTCCATCTAGAAATTGAGGGTTTTTGACCTGTTTTCAGTTTTGTTTGGTTGTTTTGCTGCATATGAACAATGCCTCTTTACTGAAGCTTACTTGCATCACCTAGATCAGCCTAAATTACATTAGGATTAGTGAATTTTTTGTGTATTTTTTCATCATTTACAATCCTTTGTTGAAAAGTTGTTTTAGTCAATTTGTTGCTTTGGTACAAGAAGTGTCGTAATTGTCATTTTTTGTCGAAAAGAGAAGTGTCATAATTCTTCCTTCCCTTGATAATCGATTGAACTTTTCTTGATGCATTTGATTTGATTTGTTTACATTCAAAGTTTCGAAAGCATTTTTAGTCAAAATTGAAAGTGTCATTTTTTGAGTCTTCCTTTCTCTTTTGAAGGAAAAAAGATTGTCGAAAATGTCGTTTTGAGTGAAATATTTCAGATCTTTGCTAAATTTAGTTTTCCTTTTTTCATCTTTCACATCAGAGAGAGCCAAAAAAAATACATGCATTTTCATTTAGCATTTTTTATTTGTGTTCGAAAATATGATTTAGGGAAATGCACTAGTGTGTGCTCTTTTCTCTTTGCTCTTTGTTAAAGATCTTATTGCTCTATCCTTTAATAGCTAAGGTTTTCATCATTCAAACTAAATCAAAAGTTTGTTTATCATGATAGTTGCATTTTAGGAATTGCGAACATACATCACGTGGTGAACCTTCAAAGGAAAATTTTAAGCAAGATCAACTTAAAATGAACCTCAATTAACTTAACAACGCTTTGGAATTTAACGCAACACATCTAGAGGTCTAGGCTAGAGACGTGTTCCGGCGTCGTTAAAACTAGTGGCTATCATTTTCATTGAAGGTTGGGTGATTCCTCCTCTTTGATACGACAAGTGCTAGCATGGACTTGTGCTCCCCATACCATCACGTATATATTGGGAGACCACAATAGGCTTGAATCCTTTATCCATAGGAAACTGAGTCTGCTGTCTTATTAATCGCAATGCACTGAACACAACATTGGGAAGATTGACTGTCGTACATAAGTCCTTGGTAATTTCTATTTAATTTACCACCAAGGTGTGTATTGCAGTTTTGTGATTGGTTTGGTAAACCGTTTGTCTAGATTCTCCAGAGTAGTCACTTTCATTGCTTTTCGACTATTTTAAAGAAAAGGTCCATCTGAGCACTTGTCCTTTCAGGCTCATTAAAAGTCGAAGATGACTAGAGTCATTTTTAGCTTTTTCTCGACTCTTTAAAAATGAAAAGAAAAGTTGTGTCTAAAGTGTCGTTAAAATTAATTGATCGTGAATAAAATCCATATTCCTTAGTTGATCTTAGGTTGAGACATATGGCGACAAATCTGGAGTCCACTGATCAAGGAATCCCTTTTGATGGGAATCCTAGTCCTTTTCCTTCTTTTGGAAATATTAGTGCTCCTTATATGGCTACATTGTCCCTTCCAGGATTTACCATTGGCTTGCCAGTATGGTTGTTTTTATCCTCCTTGGTTCAAAATTTCGTGATTTCTCTGTAATCAAGTACACCTCCAACTAGACAAAATCAACCTCCAGTTGATCTTAAAGCTGACCCTTTTCCTTCTTCCTCGTTTGTTTCTCCCTACCACTCTTCCTCTTCGCTTGGAGAAAGTATTGGTACTAGTAAGCACGTGGCTAATAAGAAGAAGAAAGGGAAGAAGAAGAAGAAGAAGCCAATTGAGCAAGGAGAAAACCAAGAAACCATTGCTCTGAATGCAACATCTGATGAAAATCAATCCATTAAGCCTCACAAAGTAAAATATCCATGCAAAATTTGTGCGGGAGACCATCTTCTTCGAAATTGTCCTGATATTCCTCAAATATTAGAAGAATGGTCTTCACGTTCACATCATTCTGTGTCATCAACCTATGGAGATCACGTTGGTGACACACCATCAACTAGTGATAGTAAAGTTCATGGACAAAAGGGAAAGGTAAAGTTTCCATGTAGGTTATGTGAAGGGAATCACCCCATTCACCTTTGTCCCTATCTGGATGAAGCCAAGAAAGTGTTGCATAACGTCCTGCTTCATCGCAGCGACTTCCATCTAGTTACAGGAAACTCTCCCTAAATCCTTCACTAGTTGAAAAATTGACTGACCAAAATCAATCGTTAGTCAAAACCACTCTCTCTGAACATGAATCCAATGAGTCTATACACGGTCTAAATCAGCAGGTTGAGGCAAAAGTTGACCTAATTTCACCTTCAGCAAATCGTACCTTTTCCGAAGAGAGTGAAAATGATACTGCTCAAGTTCTTTTTATTATTAAGGAATTTAGACTTCTGTGATCCATAACATTGTTTAGAAAATCTTCGGCAAAATCACATAACCAATCTTTTGTCGACGCGTTTCGAACCAACCAGTGTGGTTCATCGTCAGGACAAGTTGAAGAACCAATCTGGCCTAGCTTGATTATTACTCCGGATTCTAACGAGCTTGGGGGTAATCTACCTATTCCATCAAGACAGGAGGAAAATCCTAGTTCTCGTAACTCAAGGGGTTAATTCTCCCGTTTCTATAATACCCCCTCCAAGTAGTCTAGTCACTTCCTTTGATTGTAAAATGATTGTATTTGGCACTATTATAGATGAAGGTGCATTAGTGAGTATCCTTTCCTCAACTATTGGCAAGCGCTTGGTTCACCACCAATTGTGCCTGTTACGCAGAATCTGTTGGGCTTTAACAAAGGAACCAATCGACCATTAGGGATCCTTCCTCAGTTACCTATCACTTTGGGAGGAAAAATCGTTTATCAAAACGTGATGGTAGTCCCAGGACCTTTAGATTACAATTTACTTATTGGGTGTGACTATGTTTATCACATGGGAGCTATTGTTTCAACACTCTTTCAAGTGATTTGTTTCTCGCATGAAGGCAGGATTGTCACCGTTGACTAGCTTTCATTTTCCGTTCCAAATATGGCTCCTAGTCAACCACCTTCCCTAAATGGTCCTTTTGTACCAATGGTATCATCCCCTCCATGGGTTAATTATGTGGAAACTTGTTCCATACCTACATCGACTGACGATCAATTCAGTGATGTTGTACATTATGTACTGGGGGCATTGGAACCAGATCTCTCCTTCATGACCACTTATGAGTTTTGAATAAGGAGACCGAGGATAGTTCATGGTCTTGTGTCAACCACATTAAAAATGAAACAAATGAATTCGAGGATATTTCTTTGTCTTGTGTCAACCTCGTTAAAAAATGAAACCAAGGAATATGAGGATAGTTCTTTTACTGTGTCAACCTCATTAAAAAAAAAATGAAACATCTCTTCTGAGGATAGTTCTTTGTCTTGTGTCAACCTCATTAAAAAATGAAACAAGGGTCTTCGAGGATAGTTCATTGTCTTGTGTCAACCTCATTAAAAAATGAAACAAGAGTTCGAGGATAGTTCTTTTACTGTATCAACCTCGTTAAAAAATGAAACAGGTCCACGAGGATAATTCCTAGTCTTGTGTCAACCTCATTAAAAAATGAAACAAGGAGTATGAGGATGGTTCCTGGTCTTGTGTCAACCTCGTTAAAAAAATGAAACTAAGGATATGAGGACAATTCCTTGTCTTGTGTCAACCTCGTTAAAAAATGAAACCAAGGATGTAAGCATAATTCCTTGTCTTGTGTCAAGCTCATTTAAAGATGAAACAAGGTCCCAAGTTCAAAGTCGAGTCTCTGATTAAATCTCGTAAAATCCCAGTTGAGTCTTTCACTTGATCTCGTAAAAGAACCTTCATGCCACCCACCTGATAGCCATGAGTAGTCTACTTAGGTGAATGTAATGAAGCTTGAGGGGCATGCACCTAGTGGTAAAGTTAAATTTCCCTATAGGTTATGTGAATGGAATCACACCATTCACTTTTGTCTATCTAGATGAAGCCAAATAGGTGTTGGATAACCGTCCTACCTCATCACAGTGACTTCCATCTAGTTACAAAAGACTCTCCCTTTCATCATGCTGGGGGCATGCAAACCATTTTTCAAGCATAGTTTTTCATTTCGAGCTTGTGTAAAAATGAAACTGAATCTAAGCATAGTTTTTCGTTTCAAGCTTGTGTAAACATGAAACTTAATTGAAGCATAGTTCCCTATGGTTCAAGCTTATCTAAAAATGAACCCATTTTCAATTTTTAACCCTTGTGATTGCCATTCTGTGAGCCTTTTGAGCCTTGGTTTTTTCATCTCATCACCACCATCTCTTCGGCCGATCATATTCTTTCACTTGCTTGTTTTACCCTTTTTGAGGAACAGTTGTAATGAGTGGTCTTATTAGCCAACCTATTCAAATAAATCAACATGTTTTGAGAAGTTCCAACATCACCGGAACCAGTTGCTACCCTAGATACCACTCGTTCCTCAAAATAGAGTCCTCCCTAAACTCTTTTCAGACTCTCTAAATAAGAAAAGATTGTCGAGTGCTTGTCCTTTCCATCTCATTAAAGTACTGGAAATTCCATCCCTCCTGTATTATTTTATCCTTTTTCAAACCCGAGGGATTAATTTACGGAAAAGAACTTATGGAGTTTTCTTTTTGTCCCTTTTAAAACTCTATAAACATGAAAAGTATTGAGTTATCCTTGTCATTAAACTCGTTAAAACAATAGCGACAAACATGTCCATCTAGATGAGACCGAATTTCACTGTTGCTAGACTCGTTAAAAATTTAAATAGTGACAGGTTTTCCCGAAGGGCGAATTATAGAACAAGCATATGTTATCCTCCTCAAGCTTGACAAAAATAAAGAGGTACTGGTCAGCAATGACTGGGGAAAAAGTGAAAAATCTTGAAGAATTTAATGGTAGCAAGTCACTCTTGAACATGACACTTTTACTTCATCTCCACTATTGAGTTAGGTTGGGTTATTCCATTCACCGGTCATCACACAGTTGGTCTTTCATACCATCCATCTTTTGGCTTAACGCTCCCAATTCATCTCAGCGTCGCCGACATGTTCAAGCGAAGTCATTCAGTTGAGAAATCACCATCCAGTTAATGTCTCATACACTGCAATACCTCCTACCTTCGTTTTCTCATGACCACCATTCCTGAATCTTGTGTCATCAGTTCGTTTTCACCTCCAGAAATCATTTGCTTCATTTCGTGTTGTAAATGTGGGATACATCAAGTCCCTCCTATGATGAGTAACTTCTTGTCGACATCAGCTCATTATCCAAGAAGTTGATGTAGAAACAACCCTTTCAGTGCTTTGAAGCTTGCATACATCAATGGTATGTTTCTCACTTCCGGTGACAGGTTGACTTCAATGGCCTTCGACTGAAAGATTTTGCATGGTGTTCGACATGGGATCATGTATTCACACCACGTGAATTGTACTATAGTACCTTGAGGATCATTATCATTATCGGTGATCCCTCTCGCGTCTGTTAACAACTCACATCATTGGCTAGTAATTAGGTGATGTCTTTCCATGTTCGACTTCAGAACATATCTTCACATGGTTTGACTTGTAAATCGGGCCAAGATTGAACAAGTTTGAAGACCCCAGATCTAGTTTCATCGATCCGGGCTACGATACATTCAGGGATACAAAAACATAAAATGGACAAGGCTCTACACAAATGGTCATCCTAATCATGGATTGTGACTCTATATCTGTAGAATCACGAGTCTGTATCTCCAGACAACTATTTGATCTATGTTCATGAAATTAAATTTATAAAGCTGAGCATGGGAAAGCCTCCCTCAGCTGGATCATGAAAATCATATTATGATGATGTATTGTATTTTAACTTATGCAGGTCACCTTCTAGTTTGAAACTTCGGATCCTCATGATAAAGCATTTCACTTGACATGAATATTTACGACGTCATGCTTTAGGGGGGAAATTTTATAAACATATTTGGGCACATCAACCCCAAACTTATATGTCAATGTATTAGGGCTCATCAACCCCTAAAAGAGTTGTTTCATACCCTAAAGGAACATAGTCATCTGAATACATCATTCCCCAAAAGTTCCATCTGAGAAACCATCCAAAAATTGCCTAAATTGAACCATACTGACTGCTCCACTGGCAAAGTGTGATGCATACTGAGTGGTACACTGCTAGGGTGTGATGCATACTATTTAGGCCTTCTATAGGGTGTGATGGGCGAAGATGGACAAATGTTTGGGACAGTTTTCTAGTTGTTTGTTCATGGAATCTTCTAGAAACTTCTCCTATGCCACTTGCCTCTCTAAATTCGCCCAAAGATGAATAAGGGATCTAGGAAATCTCCAATCCCTTCTCTTGTGGAACCAATTGTAACAAGTGGAATGACACTAATCAAACCCCATGGATGACTCACACCCTTGCAAACATCTATAAATGGATCTCCAATCCAAGAGATCAGAAGGTTGAAATGTTGTGAATTGCAAGGAAGTGTTGATAGTTTGTAATTGAGGAGAGAGTATTGTATTCTTGTTGGTGTGATCTTGCTATTTCATGAGGTGAAGAAGGATTGAAGCTGGGAGGATGATGTTGGATCATACAACTGGGTTGTAATTCTCCTTTCTATTAATAAATCTCTTCAAGTTTTCTCCCATATGATTGAGCAATTGTGAATGTTATCATTTGTGAATGCTATCATTTGTGAATTATATATCTGATTCTGTAATGTTTATGTTGTAATAGATCATGATGCTTTGACAGTTCTTTGTTGTTGTACTTGTGCAGGTACTCTCCATGCGTGTTATGTACGGGGAGGAGTTACAAGATCTGCCAAAGGAGAGAGAGATCAAGAAAGGGATCAAGCAGAAGTTCCAGGCTAGTTCTATTATCTTTCTCTTATCTATTACACATAGAAGAAATCATTGAATTGCTTTAAACTATTGTTTCTAGGGTAGCTACCAAACCTAGAGGGCTTGCATTCTTTAGGAATACTAATTTTCCTAGAAATAGATATGTAGGATGAGACTAAGGATGAAGAAGAAGGGAGCACAGACTTGGAGTCCCCCTTCAGACTCAAGAGGAGGCAGAAGCTAAGCTGCACGGTAATATGAAAGAAGTAGAAGTCTGACAAGTTTGTGAACACGACACCATTGGTACTCATGAAGGGGGACCTGGCAGAGATTGGTGATGTGGTCTACAATGCAATAGAGACTATTTAGAACCACATAGAGGACCAGTTCCATCAGACATTAGACAAGATGGAGCAGGGCCTAAGGGAATTATAGGGCTAGACAGGGGTCATTCAATTGAGCGTAGGACAAGTGAGCCTGAAGCAAGTGAGAAAGACAATCTTAATAGTAGAGATCACCACATTCCTTTGTGTAGTACAACTACCAGATGGATCCTTTCACATTGAGACTTTGCAAGACAGGGTGTGCATATTGCATCTGAAGAATTTGAGCCTTAACCTTGCAGCGCTCCCTATTTAGACATTCCATGAGCTGCATCAAGGAGTATCAGATGAGCTCAGGGTTCGAGAACAACGAGAAATATTGGTTATCGGTAAAGTCAAAACCAACAACCAGCAGATGTTCAAGGAAAAGGCACAAGCACTCAAAGAATGTGAAGAGGTCTTTGCACGTACTCAACAGCTAGAAGCAATGCTAGCACTAGTATGCAATGAGTTTCCCGAGCTACAGATTGCAGTAGACGTAGTCTCTCTAGAGAAAATCCATAAGTTAGCTGCTGCAGTGAAGGAATCAAAGGAGGAAATTGGCAAGGTTTGCTTTGAGCTACAACTACAAATATCTGAGCTTCAACTTAAGCTACAACCAACTACTCCTCCGAAAGTCAGAGAACAGTGTGAGGCTGCTATTAAAGAAGACATGACTTCACTAGAGGCTATAGTCAAGGATTGCAACAATTGTTTGAGCAGACCATGGAAATGTGGACCTCACTACTGGAGCATCCGCACTTACAGAAAACTGAAGCCGGCATATGAAAAAAACAAGTGCAGTTCAACGAGATCAGAGCTACAATTTGGACGTTAGCACCAATGCAAAGTTTCACCAGACTGCAGGAGGGAAAGTTCATCCAGACCCAGATTGATGAGTTGCGTCAGAAGGCATTGATGATTTTCTCAAGGATGTAGCCATGGGATGATGAGGCAAGCCAGTTCACACTGACGGTGCAGAGAAAGTTGAATACCATGCAGGAGACACAAAGAACCATGGGCCTTATAGTTGAAGGTCCAACTACCGAGAAGCTGGTTGGAGAGGTTCATCAGGTCATTACACAGAGAGAAGCAAATCTTCAAACATTGAAGACATAATTTAGCGGTCTGCAAGTGAAGATCAAGGCAACACCAACAGAGTGACTCAGGACGAGTCACGAATTTTTGTTGGGGGCCTATTAGGACAGGGTCCCCTGGGGTTAAATTTTGTAAAAAAAAAATTGATATTTTAAAGTCTCTACAATTTGCGGAGCAGAGTGTGCAAATCAATAGGAGTCTGTTGAGTGCAATTAACCAGGAAAAGCACTTAATAAATGCATGAAAGAAGTAGATATGTTTATTTACATAATGTTATGAATGTTTAGCACAATTGGGGAAGGGTTTAACTATGTTAACTGTTAATTGTTGTAGTTTCTAGGTTTTAAGTGTTAGAGTTCATGAAGGTCGGATAAAGCCCTAAGTTTAAAAAAAACACATCACATAGTCCTTTGGATGCAGAAACCTGGTTCTGGCATCCCCCCAATATTGCCTCGGGTGAGACTGTAGCTTGCGCTACATGGGTTGTTGCTGAAAGGGCCAGGAGTGTAGGGTTTTTTTCGTAAGCGCAACTAACTCTCAACCCGAGTCTAATCTCCCTCAAGCCAACAGACTTTGGAATAAGAAATGAAAAATTACAAGATAGAAATGACAAAACTTGCAGCAAGAGACAATTGGGAAAATAACCTAGAGGAAATCTTGCATCAGGGTTTGAACAGTTGGATAGGTTATGTTATTTAAGTTTACAACTTGAGCCAGTGAAAAAATAGTGGAGTAGTAGAGAATAATATCCCTACATCAAGAATGGGACAAGTTGAATTCATGGGAAGAATGAGTTGGTAGTAACTACCATAGCAAGTAAGCTATGTCAAATGAGAAGGATCACGAAAAGCTCTTAGATGAATAAATGTTGACAAAACAAAACAATAAAACTAAGAAGAGTGAGAAATTGAATATGCAACAACCAACAACTTTGAAGAGGAGGAGAAGGAGTGCTCAAGAAGAAGTTCTATTTTAGATAACCTAGTGGAGAGAAGATACTAGGAGGATGACTTGGTATGGGGGACAAGTAGCAAACTTGTTACAGAGAAAAGAAGGGCTTGTTGTAGCTCACTAGTAGACAAGGAGAGTTCACAAGAGGAAGAGATGAAGATGACTATTATTAGTCATAGAAGGGGTTCATAGGAAAGTCACAAGAAGAAGAATACAAGTGCTAAAGAAATTAGAATCAAGGGAATGAGTGATGAAAATTTTGAGAAGGAGATGATTGAGTTAGGAGAAAAAATTGATCATGTGAAACAATTGCTACAAGAAAGTCAAGATGACTAAAGTTATAGTTGTATAATGAGAGGAAGAATGTTGTTGATTTAAAGAACAAGAAGGTCTGCAACAACAAATGATGATAGCAGTAAGAAGAATTCTATAACAAAAATTGTCTGTTCAAATGAAGATTGAACAAGGAGGTAATGGTCTTTTGTTTTCAGTTAATTGTTGATTAATTGTTGATTACAAGTAGAAGTGATGAATGTTTGCAGTTGAGGATGATGGAAAGGAGCCTTGTAGTAGAAATTGAGGAAGAACAATAAATTTCTCAAATGAAGAAGGTGAGTAAATTGCGCGTAGAAGACAAAAGATCAAAGAGTTATTAGATGAAGATTCGAGAGGAAGGAGTTACTAGAAAAATTGGGAGAATACCATGCATGGAAGAACCTAGTATGGTATTTACAAACAGGTTGATGGAATCATCTTGTTGTAGTGGATTGTGTGCAAGGGAGATTTGTGACTGCTAAGAGTCATAATAAAGGTTCAAAGAGAAGCCATAGTAGATCAAGTCAATACAAAATGTTGAAATCAAATTATAGCTAGAGATGATGAGAGGACTACTACAAAAAGATGAAGAAGACCATGGTTACAAATGGACACTTCAAAAGAGGGTGAAATGGAATTTGTTGCAGGTGAAGTTGAGATGGATATCAAATGCTTAGTGGAGAATAATCTCAAGGGAGTTGAGTTATAGACATGGAATAACAACCTAAGGGTGATGAACACATGTGATGAAGTAGATGAATATTTGAGGAGCAACTTTAAGACAACAAATTTCAGCCAATAATTGAAATAGAAGATGAAATTGAAAAAGGGAAGGGAGGAAAGTATAGTTACTTACATGAGAGACAACCTATGATGCTTTGGGAAATGTATTGGAAAGTTTGAATAGTTTGGAAACAAGTAAGGGTCAGAGCTCACAACCGACGCAGGAGAAGAAGGTAAAATTTGAGTAAATATCTGGTAATATTTTTTTAAGTTTCATTGTGTAGATGACAGTAGAAGAAGGTGAGGATATTTGTAGTAGCCTAGAGCAAGGAGTGCTCAAAGGGTTATAGAGAAGAGAACTAGGAAGATTCCAAAAACCCAAAATCAGGAGAAATTTTGGTGAGGTATCATGTAGCAAGGTTCTTATAGCACCATTTGCACTCTTGGTAGATCTGATGCTTTGATTATGGCCTAGGGCAACCCTTCCTTCCGAACTTGGTCCAAAATTTTAAAAAAGTGTTTTATTCCCTATACGCTAATTTTCCCAATGATAAAAGCATGTACACGCAGGCCAACAGATACCCAACCCGCATACATGTGTTAAAACACTTAAAAAAAAAAAAATTTCTTAATTTTGGGCAGCGTTCACGGGTTTTACCTATTACTCACCTCCTATTTCCCATGGCCCAAGTGTTTCCCAACTGAAAAAACTAATTTTGAGAAGTATAAATAAAACTCCATGGGAAGGCCTTAATGGAGAAGATATGAGATATTGATACTATAGTGAGATTATCCCTGATCGATTCTGACAAATTCCTGTGCTTCTTGTACTCCCCAAAGCTTTAGGAAACCCTTGTTTCCTTGTTGTTGATATCCTTCATCTTGCTTGATATATCCTTGTATTGGTGATGGAGGAAGATTGCCGAAGGCTGAGAAAGGACGTTTCCGGAGGACGGTTCCTCTTGGAGCCAAAGAACGAATCAGGTTGTATTTCTCCACTTTACTTGTAGCCAAATTCAATAAAGGGAATGTTGTTCTATTTCTAATATTAAATGTGTTTATGCATCAAGTTATGTTGTAATTCGTTTATGAATCTTATATTGATGTATAATTGGTCATTCATTTATATGATTTAAGGTTAATATCATGAACATGATTTATGTTTCTACTGTTGTATATGTTCGATTTGAATAATTTTCAGGTTTCAAGAAAATCAAGAGAAGCTAAGGGTTCGCACCCTACAAGGTCTACCCAAATGTAGGACATCCGGGTAAGGACACTCGTACACAGTTCAGTAGAATAAGCATTTAGGTTGATTGTTTGAGCATTTCTTGTTGTGGTTTTCCCTATGCTCTGCTGGGGTTCTCAACCCAAAGCCCTAGAGTGGTCTCACCCACAACAAAATTGGCGACTCCACTGGGGATAACAATCTTGTTATTCCTAGTTTGGGTTGTTTTTTCTCAATCAGGGTTCAATTTCATGATTGTTTTCTTTTACAGTATTGTTTGGTCCATTAGTGACCCAGGCATCAAGTTTGATCTTCTTGATCAAACCTTGATTTTGGTTTTTTCCTAATTAAGCTTTGTATACATTGTTTTCTTTGATTACAGTAGCGTATACACAGAGGATTCTTTAAAGAAGACTTGCATATGCGTGTGTTTCCTGTATTAGAAATGCATGTGCATGCTCCTGTGTCATTGCACAGTCGCGTATGGTCATCTGCTATTTGGAGAACACAATTTTCCTGAAAGCGTTCTTTTTCAAAATCTCCTTCTCACTAGAAATATTTGGCCTAGGATTGCTTCCTAAGCTAGTTTGTAGTTGGTATCTTGGGTTCAAGGCTTCATTTTGAATTTCTTGGTTGTTCTGGTCTTCCAGAACAGGAAATTGTTTTCAATTTCGTTTTTAGCCAGATTTCAAGTTCCCTTGCTTTTCTTTCCCTTGTTTGGTGGCCTTGTTGCTTTTCTTGCTTTTTTGAGAGTCCTTTTGACAAGTTTGAAAGTATTTCTTTCTTGACATTTTTGCCAATTTGTCAAAATATTTTGTTGCTATTTGGATCAGTTTGTACAAGTTTGTAGTCTTTCTTGTTCAAGTTTCATTCATTTTTGAGTTTATAACTTGCGATATTGAAAGGCTCCTTGTGCTTATTTATTGATATTTCGAGTTTTAGTAGTACTTTTGTGACCTCAAAAAGTTTCTTTTGTTTCCTTAAAATAAAAAGCTCAAAAACATTGCTTTTGTTTTCCTTTTTCTAATTTTTTGATTTACGATTTCTGTTGTTTTATTGTTGAGAAGCGAATTGTGATCTCTTGCAATTTTTCCTACTTGCTTTGAAGAGAGATTTGCGTTCAAATTTTTTCCCTCTTCATTTTTAAGTTGGATTATTGTCTCTATAAAGAGTTGCATTTTCTTATGAGTGTTGTTTAGGATCTTGCATCATCATTGTAACTTGCATTAGGGTAGTTTGCATCTTAAGGAATTCTTAGTCCTTTTTAGTTTTTGGGTGTGTGGATTGTTTCAGAAAAGAAAAGAAAATTATTTTAATTATATATAGGTTTTCATAGAACCCAAGTAGAAATCACTCTTCATCAAAGAAAATGACTGCATTCATATAGTTATTTCTCTATTGGTTTCTTTTGCATCATAAAAACATCATCAGCTTCACTCTCGTAATTCCCCCTGACATAAAGAAACGTTATATAAAATAAAGTGATCTAATAAAATGAACTATATCTTTTATTGTTTTCATTAATAAACACCAACAAGTTTAGGTTCATTAGGGCCTTGGAATAGGTGAGTGCAGAGTTAACTCTCCAAGGCTGCTCAAATTACAAAACTTATAAGTTGAATAAAGAGTGAAACCCAATATCATTAGAAATTCCAAGAAAGCTCAGTGACTGGGAGTTCAGCATGAGGCAAAGTGAAGACAAGTAAGAGAGATACTCCCTCTCCTACTTGTTGGATCCCACCTCACAGCTGTTATGCCCAGTTTTTGATACAAGTTGGTATCCATAGTTGCCTTTCCTAGGGATAGCATAGGTGACTGTAGAGGGGAATCTCATGGCACCTAAGGCTGATGTAGTATCACGTTCAGTAGTACTTCTGGAGGGTACCCTTGCAAAGCTTGGGTTCTTGCACCGGCAAAGGTTGTTTTCTAGAGGTTAGCGTAACTACTTTTGATACCTTCGCTAGTAGGCCTGGGGTGTAATTACCCCAGTCAATTTTTGAAAGGCCCTTGATTTTGGGTTGTTTGTATTTTAGTGTCTGGTCCTAATCACCCAAAGTGGAAATACTTGAAAGTTGTTTGATTGCTTGTATCTTTAGGGACTTTTAGAGAGTGCTCTTTGCTCCTAGTTGGACTAGCTTTACAATTTTTTTGAGTCTTTATGTAAATCTCTTTAAAATAATTAAAAGTGGCTGATAGACAAGCTCGTTGGATCAGGAGACTTCTGGTTGAAGGGAAAATACCCCTAGGGTCCTTTGGGCTAAGACTCTACCAGACTGAAAATTGCTTATTCAAAGAAACACACACACAGCCATTATCTTTACTTTAAGAAAATTCTAATGTTAAGGGTACGTACCTAAGGTCCTACATTCGAGAAGGCCTTTAGGGTCCAAACCCTTCTTGGAGTTCCCTTCTTCTTCCTTTGACCTGTAAAACAAACAAATCAAAGAACACAATAGTACATGGAAAAATACTTATATATAAACCATCTTCATGCTATAAAGTTAGTTATAAAAATCTTTAAGTAACTACTTGCATAAGAATTCAAAACAAGAATCTCATAAGCATAAAGAAAGATTGTTTCGGGAACCAAGACGTGTTTCTTTTATATAAAGGCAAGTAAAGTACATATAACGGAAAGATATCACCTGAAACACCTTCAGCAGGCTCCAAGCAAAGCTTCCTCCCGGATTCGTTCCAGCCTCAAGCCTCCAACAAGAGCTCCTTCAAAGTCTTACTCAATGATGATATCAAGGATGAATGATCACCAATACACATGGAAACAAGGGTTTCCTATGCAAAAAAGGGGGAAGTGCAGAAAGCACCAAGGACTTCAGACCTGGTCTATGGGGAAAATCTCAGCATAATAATCTTGCTCTCTTTTTTCTCTCTCCCTTAGGCCTTCCCTTTGATGTCTTTTTATACCATCTCCAAAGTAGTTTTTTAGTTAGGAGTTGGTTGGGAACAGTTGGGCCACGGGCACTAACAGGTGATCAGCAGGTAAAACCCGCGATCTCCACCCGAAAATAAGGAATTATTTATTTTTTTAAGTGTTTTAATACATACACGCGGGTTGGGTATACACAGACCCGCGTGTACACGCGTTTAACTCAGGGCAATGTTGCGTATAGGGAATAAAACACTATTTTTTAAATTTTAGGACTAGGTCTGGAAGGAGGGGTTTCCCTAGGCCATGATGCAGCATCACAAACCATAAGAGTGAGATTTGGAGCTATAACAGATGCCCCCTAATATATGAGGTCAGAAGGGGAACATGATGGCCGAAATATATTATGTAAGTACATGGAAAGGAACTTTGTCGAAAAACTGAGGAGGACTGCACCAGAATTCAGCCTGCCAAGCCACCAAAAGGAGATCAGAAAGAAACACTGTCTGAGGCAGGCATACCCATGCTCAGAAAAAGTAAAGCATGTCCGCATATCAAGTACAAGTGGATCCACTAAGTATACAAGTATAAATGACTGGAAGATACATAATGGATCATCTGATCATAATGGGTAAGTACATGTCTGAATATCACATATAAGACTGTCAATGATGCTGAAAGATGCAACGGATCACTGATATCAAAGACTGATCCCAGCATATAGAATGTCGCCATGACTGACTGCAACATATAAGGTGGAGTGGTATCAACTAGCAGCTACAAAAGTAACTGTCAAGTGAACCAATGAATGCTGATACAACCTGAGGTCTTCACCAACCGCCGTGGTACATTTCTACACCATGGGAATAAATGATCTGAAGTTGACCATGTGAGAAATCGTTTGATTACCGGTCATTGATGTATACCGTTAAAAAACGCGAGACTACTCACCGATAATGATAATGAGCATCAAGGTACCCAGTACAATCTAACAAGTGTGAATAGATGAGCTGAAGTCGAACACCTGTAAGAATCTATCGATCAGGAGATAATGATGGTTTCCCACTGTCGATAGCGAAGGATCTGCCACTAATGACTGCAAACCCCAAGGTACTGCCAAATGGACTCTAGATTTTTGCCGCAGAGCAATGAGTCGGAGTCGATACGGAAAGATCCGCTAGAAGGAAGGCATTAAGGCATCCTCCATCAATCTAGCGCGAGTGTAACCCGTAGGCCAATAATGTGGAAGGAATCGGACAAAAAAGATGTAGTAACCCAACCGAAGTACGTTTCCGGCGTACACAAGATGTGGCTAGCGCACGGCAGAAACCCTCTGAACCAACCAATAATGAAAGCTGACACAGAGGCGAGGTATCCACCAATAGGGTCAAATGGAAACCAAGGTACTGCACAAATCCCAATGTGTGATAATGTATGCTGATGTCGAACACAAGGGAAACCACTCAGTCAAAGACCCATGATACTAATCGATGCTGAGCACAAGGTGACCTATCAATAATGAAAATAGGGCCAGGGTGCGGCTCTAGGCCTGTCCTCAGAGCAAGGTGTCGTCATCGATAAGGACAAGACCCGCCAGCAAGAAGTCAATGGGGACCTTCTCAAACCGGCACGAGTAAAGGACCAATATAACTGATGTGATGATAGACATGACACTGACAACCAGGGATGGCCGACTGAAAATGAGTCAAGAGACACTGCAGAAAGGCTGACTCAGGCTAACTTCCCTTGAACAAAAGCACGACTCAATGTGACTATGTGGCAGCATATGATGACTCTGTATAAGCTCGTCATGCAGGAGGCACGAACGAACTCTCCATATGATTGGAAGAGATAACCAATCGGGGGAGAACTGACTCAATAACAAGGTTATGGCGTACCTAAGTCAAACTAAATCCCACCCATGCGGAGGAGACTTTGTTATGAGTGCTTTGTTCAAGGGCGACACGACTGACTCTAGCTGCCAACAATAAATGGAAATAATGTCCTTGTTCCCGCTCTTTTTGGAATATTTAATTTTTTTGTCTTTTTCTGATAAGCCGGAAAAAGAATAAAAGAATGCTATGGTACAGTGGAAAGAATGAGTGTCGGTGAAAAAGATGATCTAGTTCCTGGGAAAGGAACGTTCCTATGCTCAATGCAGGGAGGTGAAAACTGGCCAATGACACTCAAAGGTATGTTCCTTCCACGGGTCAAGGTGTGTCAAGTCGCAGAAGTCAAAGGTATGCAAGGTTGATTTTGCAGATGTCAAGGTCAAAAGTTGGCTTAAACACAAGTCCAAGTGAAGCCGGCTCTAGGCTCAAAGGTGCAAATGGTCAACATGCAATGCAATAGTACAACTCAACACAAAGGAGCCTCTAGGGTATAAGGCCAGAACAAAGAGGAGAAGCTAAGAGGAATGAGTCTTCAACGCATAAGTCATGGCGGGACTACAGAGGACTCCCGAGCCTACTCAAAACGAAGCAGCATGGGCAACAAATGCCAGTGAGGTGCTAAATAGGATGCCAATGTAAAGGATGGCTCTACCATCGTGTCATGATTTAAAGAATCGGCGAGTGAAAATGGCTTACGAACCATAACACGATGGGGTCGACCCTATGGCAGATGTATCGGTCAAATGGAGGCTAGTATGCATAATGCAACGGAAAAATGGTGTCCCTAACCTATATGCCAGTGAAAACACGATACCTGCCATGACGGGTCAGCAGTCATGGAACCGTCTCGAACCGTCGAAAAATGTCCAAAGTGTCCTGAAAAAACAACCCAATCTCGACATTCCAAGCTCCCAAGTTAAAAGTGACATGAGACCAAACAAAATAAAATTTTGAAAAAATTTTGCATTTTCAAAACTTATAAAAAGAAATTTTGGACTTACCATTTTCACCGTTTGACTTGGAGAGCAAAAATTGTGGAGAAAAAGGAGCAAACTTCCCTGTGACTTATTCAACCGTTCAAACTTGCCGAAAACTTCCAGGTAAGCACTAAACTTGTCTTGCAATTAATTGTGATAGTTTTTAGGAAGTTTAATTGATGTTTTACTGTTGGATTTTTGCAAAAAATTCCTTTGCGGCGTACATGCGGGTTGGCTATATAGAACTCGCGTATACGACGACCCTACAATGTATACAAAGGAACCCGCGTGTGCGCAGCAAACTAATTTTATACACAAAACTAACGGATGAAAATGATTTTTTCTTCCAGGATGACTCTCACATGGCGTGAAAGAGAGCACTCAGCCGTGGATAATGAAGTCATGGGCAATGATGAAGCATTAAATGCTTTACGGGGATGCGGATTGCTTAAATTCTTCAAATTGCCAAATATGAAAGCGAACACGCGTTTGCTCGAGAGACTCATTGATTATTGGGATGTCGATGAGGAAGCATTCATCATTGATCAGATGCCACTCAGGGTAGAAGTGGAAGATATATATTTTATCACGGGCCTTTCCCGAAGGGGAGAGGTAGTACATTCCCGGGGCAGGACACGGAATAGCCTCAGTGTAGATGATTATGTAGAGATTTACTGCCCGGGTCACCGAAAGGTCGGGAGCCAGATCTCTATCCCAACTGTGGCGAGTTTGTCACTCAGGATAATTTTGTTCACCATAGGTCGGGTGAACGGATCATCCTCACTGCATCAGGCATCACGGGTAAACATGAGCGTGGCAGTGGACTGTCTCACCACTGTGTTTGACTGGTGTACTCCTCTACTGGCCAACATGAAGGAACAACTCACTTCTATCAGGAGGGGACATACCAAGAACTTTGGGTTCGGAACCATCTTGTGCACTTTCTTCTTCGAGAAGGTTCCCGCACTCCGCCCCAGGGTAGCAGTTTCCATCAGTAGTCCACGTGATCCACGCATGGGCCGGTGGGCTGACTTGATGAAACGTCTGGGGGGTGGGGAAGTCCCAAGGAATGCATTCGACGATGATTTCTTTACCTGGTGGGAGCAGCAAATCATCGCCGTGGATGATTACCCCTATGCCGGACTGGATTTCCGAGGAGATCCTGATCTAGTGTTACCACCGGATGCAGCATGGGGCGAGATTGGTAAGATTTTTTATTTTTATGATTTTTTTGGATTTTTCAAATATAATGATGAATTTTGAAAAATATTTTTTGATGAGATTCAAATGACTAATATGATGATCATGTTCCAGACATTGGGCCTGTACGACCAGATGGATTCCCGCGGCATGGACGGCGTGGCCGAGGAGCCGAAGAGGCGGCTGCTGAGAATGAACGGACCCTAAACAACGTCCAGCGACACTTGGCGAGACTGAGCCGCCAAGTACCGATGGCCGCGATAGAGGATCTTCCTCCAGATATGCAGCGTCATGTGGTTGGGATGCCACGTGACTGGGTTCGCATCTTTCGGCGCGTGGCCAATGCTATAGTGACATATTTAGACGCTCATCCTGAGCCGAGGCGTTAGATATGCCTGACATGATTATGGGCATTTGAGTCCCGATTTTGTATATTTTTGGACACACATATGTACACTCGAGACGCTTTGCGATATATATATATATATATCTATATCTATATATATATATATATATATATATATATATATATAGATAGATAGATAGATATATATATATACAGTTTGACTTTTTGATGCATGATTTTATGATGATGAATGATTGATATGCCAGTCTAATGCTTGATTAGCGATAGAATCAGCTAACCAATTTTGAGATCTTGGAATGTGCAAATAATTAATGTAAATGAATGATCTTTGCAACAACCTCAACCTTAAATATTGGCAATATAATAATGGATCTCTAACCCGATAAATGTTATTTAACTGAGACACTATCAATTGAGAATCAAGATATACTACCAACGAGTCGATCCCATAAGAGATTGCCTCGGATAATAAATTGATAACAGCTGCATACTTGGCCATATTGTTCGAAGCAGGACCGATACACATGCCTCTCGATATCATCAACTGACCAGTTGGATAATAAAGTACCCAAGTTGTGGAAGCAAGATTCCGAGTGTGCCGACTAGCACCATCGGCGAACCCAAAATAAACCAAATCATCCATCAACACCTGCCAAAGCAGACCAAAAAGTGCTGATATCAGAAAACGCTCGATAATATATGTACAAATATACTTAAAATACAAAGAAGTCATTGCTTGGTAAAACTAAGCAAAATACTTCTTTAGGTAGAGCCCATTTTGGGGCTCCGCCACCTTACTCCTAGGGATGTTTATAGGTACGACGATCGAACCAATCAATATACTCTCTTTGGCAAATGAATGTGTTGGAGCCAAAGGGACCGTACAAACATCACTAGTCGAACTGGAGGACCGAGAATCTACTTCATGCACAGGGGAATAAAAGTGTAACCGACGATGTAAATCTTCCAACGGTTGATCTACAGCCGTCATTGCTTCGAATACCGCTTCATCCGATGGAAAAACAATATCCGAGCAATCCAATGCCGAGGTGGAATCAAGGGTCCGAAAATGAGCCACATCACCATCTATCTCTTTCCCAGAGGAAGAAGTAGAATGGTTATCTGCAGAGTTATCGATAGACTCGCATCTAAGCTCTACTGCAGACATAAGAGATTCTATTCCATCCACCTTGTCATCACCTGATGTGGTCACAGATGAAGCTAAGGTTCCAGGGTTCGAAGAATAAGGAGTTTGGACAAACTCTCTCCGTAAAGGATCCCTGGAGGATGAAATTGTATCTATACCAACTGTAGGAGGGGGAAGATTAAACATACCCATCAATGAAGAGTACATCCCGACTCCTAGACTCTTAATAGGCGGACGGGGGTTACCCACTAAAGGTGTAGAAATTTTGAATAATTTAACACATATTCACAGAGATTATCCTGATCATACAATTATAAGCGGAACATGTATAATACATAATCTCCTCTATGTTGATCATCAATTTACAGAAGCAGAAACATTCACAGGCACACATAGAAGCATCAATCAAACTCATTAACACAGTATGTATCCCGGGGAAAGCATCTCGCTAAAAACCCCACACTATCTGTATATTATATTGATTGAATCATGTAACAATACACAGCATAATACTTCTCACAAGTATCTCCACCTGTTACACACAATACAGCTCAGATCTGATCTCCAAATCTATTCCACTGCTTGCCTACCTCCACTGCTCAATACCTGCTCAAGAACTGATGAGAATGGCTTCCCAAACTCGTATTTCACCTACAAAATAGTCACTCACACTTTTTTGGACGTGAGCACAAGCTATAATGTGGGCAAATACGTGAGCAAACTCATTGGCATACTCAATCCCTTGATTGTGCAAGATTTGGTGCACAACTATAGTCACAACTGATAGCAATCTGATTCTCTACCACCTGTCCTTGTTGAACTGAACATGCACTGACATGCAACTGAGTTAACTGATGTATTCTATAGTTGCATTATGAGTTAATAACTTGTGAATTAATTAATAACTAATTCACCCAACTCATCTCTAGTCTATTGATCAGTTAGACTAAATACAACCAGTTTAACAAAGCTAAACTGAACACAACTCCATCAACTGCACCTCCAGTCCACTAAACTCAACTCACTTGAGTTCTAACTGAAGTCCTACATGCAAATATTAGTCATCCCATAGGTAACCACGTATTTCCCTATGGGATATGCATGTACCACATCCGTAGCTCATCCTGAAGTGCTCCAAGAGAATAAGATCAAGTTTATAGTCCAAATATTATTGTGAGATAATAATATTTGACTTTTCTATTTTTGACTTTGATCACTCACACTGTGATCACTCACACTTTCATCAAAAATAGAAGTCCATCTATTTTTCCCAACTTGACCAATCATCCATAAACATTAACCTGCAATCCATAGACATGATCCATATGTCTAAAAATAGACATAGTCTAAAAATAGACTTGCGCCAAAAATAGCCTGCGGGCCCACTTAGTGAAGGCGACTCCTTTCCACTAAGCTCCATCATCTTGTTGCATTCTCAACAAGCATTTCTTGTTGCACACTTTTCAACACTCCCTCTCAACAAGAAAGGCTTCCTCTCAAATCCGATCCTGTAACTCTGGAATGTTCTCCATGCAACACATCTGGCCGGTCCACTTGCTCTGTCATCAAAGTCTTTGACTGCTATTGCCTCTGTCGACTGAAACTCTGCATCTCCGTGCTCTTCAGTATCTTCCTGCTCTAGCCTCTGTCACTTTGATCTCTGACTGCATCCGTGCTGCTGCTGGTTCTATCTCCCAACATTGCATCCACACTGCACCTCCCAACTGACTTCCGTGTTGGGATAGAAACATCCTCTGATGCTGAAGCTCTACCTGCTGCTGACAAGTGCTCCCTCTCTGACATCTACGCTACTGCAACATCTCCATGCATCTCGCACCATTGCACACCTCTCTGTGCCACCTAGCACTGTGCAAAACACTTGTGCCTCTCGCATTGCTACAGCCTGCTAGCTATGCGCTGTCCTGAGATTTCCTGCACTGTCGCTCTCTCTGCCGCTCCATCCGCATCTGTCTCTACCCAATCAGTCAGTTCCTGCTACTACACATCTGGGGCTCCCATAGCAAGGTCTCATCCAAGAGGTTGGGTACCTCAAGGATCCTGCCCCTCCTCCTTGGGAGTATCAATCCACATCACACCACCTCCTACCTGGAGGTATGGTTGCATGCGATCCCTTAGCCCACCTAGCTCGAATTTTCCCGCTACTGGAGGTCTCTGGATGAGTAGATGTCTCTACTTGATCTCCTCTCAGCTTCCCTTTTTGTGGCTGCTCCACAACCTCCTGAAGCTGCTGCACCAATCGTGGCTCCTCCACAATCGTCTGAGACTTCTTCTGGCTCTGCATGTTGAGAGGTAATATATGCTCCCTCTCAACCACCAAGTCTCCATCAGTTGCCTCGCTGCTCAAGGCTTTGCATGCATCTTGAACCTCAAGAGCATACAGGTTCTTGACCCGTGAACCAATCTGCTTCACCTGTCTAGCGATGATGTGTCTAATGAAAACCTTTCCCTTACTAAAGACCACATCATAACCTCTGTCTTCCAACATCGCGATCGACACCAAGTTTCTCTTCAGTCCTGGTACATACTTGACATCGGTCAAGGTAAGGCGAGCTCCATGCTCCCTCTGAAAAATAACTGTGCCTACACCTGAGACACTATACTTCTCATCATTACACATCCCTATGAGTATCTGGAGATCTTTCTCCTCCAAAGTACTGAACAAACTTTTGTCACCGGTCATGTGGAAAGAAGCTCCACTATCAGGAAACCAACCACTTCCCACCATGGATGAAACCATGCATGCGAAGAGTGTGAAATCCAACTCAAACTGTGAAGCAAGTGCCTCACCTTCAGATCCTTCCCCGGATCCCTTCTTGGACTTCTTCTTTGGGCAATTAGTAGCATAATGACCCAACTCATGACAATGAAAGAATCTCACCTTCGCCTTGTCAACCTTCTTCCCATCATTGGAAGAATTGGATTTGGAAAGAGAAACCTTCCCCTTCCCTTTCTTTGCCTTACTCGCTAAGGCACAGTTCTCCTCATCCTGCATGGATGAAGAACTGTCTCTGGTGCTCCGTCTGATCTCCTCCTGCATCAAATCCGAACATGGTCGTTCCAAATTTGGCAGTTTCTCCCTTCCATTCACCGAGTCCTGGTAGCTATGCCAACTCTTAGGAAGGTCAAGGAGTGCTAGACTCACCATCCTCATCTGACAGTCACCCCCACACTTCCCAGCTCATCCCGGCATTGGGTGAACTTCGTGAGATACCTGGGCATACTGTCTCCATTCTCACACTGAATGTTTATGAGTTTTTATCTCTTGCTTTGTAATAAACGAATTCCACCAGCTTAAAACTCAACCGCTTCCGATCTAGAATTCGTGAGAACAAATTATTTCTTGTACAGAGATCGACTGTATGGGCATTCACCGGATATCTCACCTTCCAAAAGAAGGATGAATCCAGAGGCTACCTGGACCGATTACAGACTCTGCCTGAAGCAATAAAATGTAAACACTTTCTGAATAAAAGATCCGATGATCAATCCTCGCTTGATATCCTGTAAAAATCTTTTCTACAAATCAAGCAGCTCCGATACCATGTAGAAATTTTTTCTACAAATCATCTAGCTCTGATACCATGTAGAAATTTTGAATAATTTAACACATATTCACAGAGATTATCCTGATCATACAATTATAAGCGGAACATGTATAATACATAATCTCCTCTACGTTGATCATCAATTTACAGAAGCAGAAACATTCACAGGCACACATAGAAGCATCAATCAAACTCATTAACACAGTATGTATCCCGGGGAAAGAATCTCGCTAAAAACCCCACACTATCTGTATATTATATTGATTGAATCATGTAACAATACACAGCATAATACTTCTCACAAGTATCTCCACCTGTTACACACAATACAGCTCAGATCTGATCTCCAAATCTATTCCACTGCTTGCCTGCCTCCACTGCTCAATACCTGCTCAAGAACTGATGAGAATGGCTTCCCAAACTCGTATTTCACCTACAAAATAGTCACTCACACTTTGTTGGACGTGAGCACAAGCTATAATGTGGGAAAATACGTGAGCAAGCTCATTGGCATACTCAATCCCTTGATTGTGCAAGATCTGGTGCACAACTATAGTCACAACTGATAGCAATCTGATTCTCTACCACCTGTCCTTGTTGAACTGAACATGCACTGACATGCAACTGAGTTAACTGATGTATTCTATAGTTGCATTATGAGTTAATAACTTGTGAATTAATTAATAACTAATTCACCCAACTCATCTCTAGTCTATTGATCAGTTAGACTAAATACAACCAGTTTAACAAAGCTAAACTGAACACAACTCCATCAACTGCACCTCCAGTCCACTAAACTCAACTCACTTGAGTTCTAACTGAAGTCCTACATGCAAATATTAGTCATCCCATAGGTAACCACGTATTTCCCTCTGGGATCTGCATGTACCACATCCGTAGCTCATCCTGAAGTGCTCCAAAAGAATAAGATCAAGTTTATAGTCCAAATATTATTGTGAGATAATAATATTTGACTTTTCTATTTGTGACTTTGATCACTCACACTGTGATCACTCATACTGTGATCACTCACACTGTGATCACTCACACTTTCATCAAAAATAGAAGTCCATCTATTTTTCCCAACTTGACCAATCATCCATAAATAGCAACCTGCAATCCATAGACATGATCCATATGTCTAAAAATAGACATAGTCTAAAAATAGAATTGCGCCAAAAATAGCCTGCGGGCCCACTTAGTGAAGGCGACTCCTTTCCACTAAGCTCCATCATCTTGTTTCATTCTCAACAAGCATTTCTTGTTGCACACTTTTCAACACTCCCTCTCAACAAGAAAGGCTTCCTCTCAAACCCGATCCTGTAACTCTGGAATGTTCTCCATGCAACACATCTGGCCGGTCCACTTGCTCTGTCATCAAAGTCTCTGACTGCTATTGCCTCTGCCGACTGAAACTCTGCATCTCTGTGCTCTTCAGTATCTGACTGCTCTAGCCTCTGTCACTTTGATCTCTGACTGCATCCGTGCTGCTGCTGTTTCTATCTCCCAGCATTGCATCCGCACTGCACCTCCCAACTGACTTCCATGCTGGGATAGAAACATCCTCTGATGCTGAAGCTCCACCTGCTGCTGACAAGTGCTCCCTCTCTGACATCTACGCTACTGCAACATCTACATGCATCTCGCACCATTGCACACCTCTCTGTGCCACCTAGCACTGTGCAAAACACTTGTGCCTCTCGCATTGCTACAGCCTGCTAGCTATGCGGTGTCCTGGGATTCCCTGCACTGTCGCTCTCTCTGCCACTCCATCCGCATCTGTCTCTACCCAATCAGTTAGTTCCTGCTACTACACATCTGGGGCTCCCGTAGCAAGGTCTCATCTAAGAGGTTGGGTACCTCAAGGATCCTGCCCCTCCTCCTTGGGAGTATCAATCCACATCACCCCACCTCCTACCTAGAGGTATGGTTGCATGCGATCCCTCAGCCCACCTGGCTCGAAGTTTCCCGCTACTGGAGGTCTCTGGATGAGTAGATGTCTCTACTCGATCTCCTCTCAGCTTCCCTTGTTGTGGCTGCTCCACAACCTCCTGAAGCTGCTGCACCAATCGTGGCTCCTCCACAATCGTCTGAGACTTCTTCTGGCTCTGCATGTTGAGAGGTAATATACGCTCCCTCTCAACCACCAAGTCTCCATCAGTTGCCTCGTTGCTCAAGGCTTTGCATGCATCTTGAACCTCAAGAGCATACAGGTTCTTGACCCGTGAACCAATCTGCTTCACCTGTCTAGTGATGATGTGTCTAAGGAAAACCTTTCCCTTACTAAAGACCACATCATAACCTCTGTCTTCCAACATCGCGATTGACACCAAGTTTCTCTTCAATCCTGGTACATACTTGACATCAGTCAAGGTAAGGCGAGCTCCATGCTCCCTCTGAAAAATAACCGTGCCTACACCTGAGACACTATACTTCTCATCATTACCCATCCCTATGAGTATCTGGAGATCTTTCTCCTCCAAAGACTGAACAAACTTTTGTCACCGGTCATGTGGAAAGAAGCTCCACTATCAGGAAACCAACCACTTCCCACCATGGATGAAACCTTGCATGCGAAGAGTGTGAAATCCAACTCAAACTATGAAGCAAGTGCCTCACCTTCAAATCCTTCCCCGGATCCCTTCTTGGACTTCTTCTTTGGGAAATTAGTAGCATAATGACCCAACTCATGACAACGAAAGCATCTCACCTTCGCCTTGTCAACCTTCTTCCCATCATTGGAAGAATTGGATTCGGAAAGAGAAACCTTCCCCTTCCCCTTCTTCGCCTTACTCGCTAAGGCACAGTTCTCCTCATCCTGTATGGATGAAGAACTGTCTCTGGTGCTCCGTCTGATCTCCTCCTGCATCAAATCCGACCATGGTCATTCCAAATTTGGCAGTTTATCCCTTCCATTCACCGAGTCCTGGTAGCTATGCCAACTCTTAGGAAGGTCAAGGAGTGCTAGACTCACCATCCTCATCCGACAGTCACCCCCACACTTCCCAGCTCATCCCGAATTGGGTGAACTTCGTGAGATACCTGGGCATATTGTCTCCATTATCACACTGAATGTTTATGAGTTTTTATCTCTTGCTTTGGAATAAACGAATTCCACCAGCTTAAAACTCAACCGCTTCCGATCTAGAATTCGTGAGAACAAATTATTTCTTGTACAGAGATCAACTGTATGGGCATTCACCAGATATCTCACCTTCCAAAAGAAGGATGAATCCAGAGGCTACCTGGCCCGATTACAGACTCTGCCTGAAGCAATAAAATGTAAACACTTTCTGAATAATAGATCCGATGATCAATCCTCGCTTGATATCCTGTAAAAATCTTTTCTACAAATCAAGCAGCTCCGATACCATGTAGAAATTTTTTCTACAAATCATCTAGCTCTGATACCATGTAGAAATTTTGAATAATTTAACACATATTCACAGAGATTATCCTGATCATACAATTATAAGCGGAACATGTATAATACATAATCTCCTCTACGTTGATCATCAATTTACAGAAGCAGAAACATTCACAGGCACACATAGAAGCATCAATCAAACTCATTAACACAGTATGTATCCCGGGGAAAGCATCTCGCTAAAAACCCCACACTATCTGTATATTATATTGATTGAATCATGTAAAAATACACAGCATAATACTTCTCACAAGTATCTCCACCTGTTACACACAATACAGCTCAGATCTGATCTCCAAATCTATTCCACTGCTTGCCTGCCTCCACTGCTCAATACCTGCTCAAGAACTGATGAGAATGGCTTCCCAAACTCGTATTTCACCTGCAAAATAGTCACTCACACTTTGTTGGACGTGAGCACAAGCTATGATGTGGGAAAATACGTGAGCAAACTCATTGGCATACTCAATCCCTTGATTGTGCAAGATCTGGTGCACAACTATAGTCACAACTGATAGCAATCTGATTCTCTACCACCTGTCCTTGTTGAACTGAACATGCACTGACATGCAACTGAGTTAACTGATGTATTCTATAGTTGCATTATGAGTTAATAACTTGTGAATTAATTAATAACTAATTCACCCAACTCATCTCTAGTCTATTGATCAGTTAGACTAAATACAACCAGTTTAACAAAGCTAAACTGAACACAACTCCATCAACTGCACCTCCAGTCCACTAAACTCAACTCACTTGAGTTCTAACTGAAGTCCTACATGCAAATATTAGTCATCCCATAGGTAACCACGTATTTCCCTCTGGGATCTGCATGTACCACATCCGTAGCTCATCCTGAAGTGCTCCAAGAGAATAAGATCAAGTTTATAGTCCAAATATTATTGTGAGATAATAATATTTGACTTTTCTATTTTTGACTTTGATCACTCACACTGTGATCACTCATACTGTGATCACTCACACTGTGATCACTCACACTTTCATCAAAAATAGAAGTCCATCTATTTTTCCCAACTTGAACAATCATCCATAAACAGCAACCTGCAATCCATAGACATGATCCATATGTCTAAAAATAGACATAGTCTAAAAATAGACTTGCACCAAAAATAGCCTGCGGGCCCACTTAGTGAAGGCGACTCCTTTCCACTAAGCTCCATCATCTTGTTGCATTCTCAACAAGCATTTCTTGTTGCACACTTTTCAACAAAAGGAATAGTAGAGTCAGAGTTTGCTTGAGGATCAGCTGGACAATAGTCCAATTGGTCAACCTTAACGATTTTCCCCTCATGAGGAAAGCAAATGACACGAAACAGAGTCGAAACAACGGCTTCGATCTCGTATACCCAGTTCCTTCCTAAGAGGAGATTATAGTCTAGGTTAGTGTCTATGACCTCTACTTCAATATTTAAGGACCTTTCCTCCAACACATATAGGAAAGGTCGGGATAATCCCGTACGGCCTATGAGAGTGACCATCAAATGTTGTCAATAGGGTGGGCGAAGGAACAACCGACGGTGATCCAATGGCCTTCCAGCATGACATAGACATGACACACATGGAAGCTCCCTCATCTACAACCGTCCGAAAAATATTCGTTTTCTGGTAGGTAGACTTTATCTGGAAAGGCATGTGATGAGGAAGTCTCTTTTTGACATTACTCATATCAAAAGAGAGAGCTAAGGAATTACTTGGATCGACTGTCCCAATTGCCGATAGCAAGGCACTTCGCTGAGCAGGACACGACTGGAGAACCTCTAACGCGGACATAGCACATGGACTCTGGGCCAGATCCTCAACAATGGAGTAATTCTGGGTTGCCCTAATATTAGGGTTGATAGTCGAACATTTTGTGGAACCTTTCGGGACCCGAGGTATAGTCTCAACAGAAGGTCGCTCAATGTGAAGTGGGTTGTTAGTTTCGGGAACTGATTTTCCCTTAGAATTTTCACCTTCGCCATAATCGCGTGACCGTGTGGCCACATTAGCGTGAGCACCCATCATGAATACATTTGAAGACGTGTCCCCTTCGTGGTTGCCCCCTGCGGAGGTACCAGGGTTTGAATTCGCGCTAGCAAGAAGTTGCTGCCCTTGGGGAAAAGGGTTAGTTAACACAGCCTGAGAACTAGAGGTCCCTTGCTGTCCTAACAAGCGCTGAGCGTCTTGAATCCTAGGGCAAAGATGAGTTAGATGGTCTCCACTGCATAACTTGCAAGGAAACTTAACTTTCTTTCTCGGCTCACCTTTACCACCACCAGCGTTGTTGCCAAAATTATTTGCATCAGGCTTCCCATCCGAGTTCTTTTTCTTACCACGTCCTTTATTTTTCCCATTGGAATTTTGATTTCCTTTGGGGTTATCGGATTGGACGGCGTTAATGGAAGAAGTTTGGGAAGCGGGAGGATTAGACAATAGGACTTGGTTGTTAGAAGCAGTTTGTAATGACAACTGCTGCAATTGATTCAACAAGTTCACTGTAGTCGAGTCTACTGACCCAACGATACCATCCGCGTGCGGACCTGGCTTTGGCTTAGCTAAATCAACCTTAGATCCAGGAGCATCTGGCAAGTACTTTTGGAGGATCCCAGACTGAGAGTAAATCAGTTCTAACTGCTGGGCCCTGAAAATGGCTTGCTCCTCAGAATAGACCCCAGACATGGAGACATCCTTGGAGATCTCGGGTTGCAAAGACTTCAAAAACCACTCTAGACGGTACTCCGGAGGGATTTTGGCTTTAATGAGCCTCTTTCTCCATCTCCATTCCTGAATGTGATCAGAAATGTGGGTTGCCTTATCCTGACGAAAGGTGGCCAGAAGTTCAGTTTCGGCATCATAGCGGACAGGCAACTGGAAGTGATTTAAGAAGATATTGGCCAAGTCAGCGAATGATGTAAAGCTGCCCCCTGGCAACTCTATATACCATTTAGCCGCATTACCAGTCAAGGTGCGCTGAAAGAGTCTCAACCTAATTGAATCCTTGATGAGGGAGTTGGATGAGCACCACAAATGGAATGTGGTTACATGATCGCCCGGATCTTCACCACTCTTCCCTTCGAATTTCGGTATATCCGAAGGGAGTTTGGTTGGGACCAAAGGCCAGGCCGGATTGTATCTGATAGGGTCATTTGTTAGCTTGGTGAGATCTGGCAAGTTTAACGTTGCCAGAAACGGAAGCCTAGGAGGACCTAGGGGATTCCACCCAGACTGGGCAGAACTCCCAAAGCTCTGAAAATATTGTCCTAGGATTTGGGAGGCACCAGGCTGCCCGAAGTGACCAGTAGAATCGGCTGAATCAAAAGGCAAACTTTGTGGTCCAGCAAAATTCGGAGTTTGACCAACTCCTGCCGTATAACCTCCATAGCCTGCAAAGTTTCCTCCTAAAGTATGGTAAGGAGTTGATAACCCCTGATATGGGTTCCAAGCCGAAGCAAGGGGAGGAATACTTTGAAACATGCTAACCGTGGAGTACGGCCTACTCCCTTGCTGGCCAGTAAACGGATTCCCAGTTCCCGCACTACTAACCCCAGGGTTATTCCAACCTTGGAAAGGATTGCTGCTTTTTCCTACTGAAGAAAAAGGCATGGATCCTATCGTCGGGTTGGAATGTGGTATATGACCACTTCCGAAAGGAAAACCCTGGAATGAAGCCGATCCGCCCATCATGGACGTAGCGGCACTAAATGGAACCGATGGAATACCCTGTGATTGGGTGCCAAAAAGGAAGGGACCAGTACCAAAAGCAATGGTTTGGGAATTTCCACTCGTGGACGGAATGGAGGTAGACCCTATTAAAGATGTGCTAGCAAAAGATCCGAACAAGGAAGCAGAGGGGATGGAAATGGTTCCTCCCCCTTGCATCGATGTTGGGGTTTGCATAGTCGCAGCACTCGTAGAAGCCATGCTTCCAGTAGTGATCATAAATGGTAAGCGCGTAGCGTAACCTGGACTCGATGGTCTATGAGACGGAGTCCCAACGTATTGCAATACGTCTGGATAACTAGATGGTAGAGGAGAATTTGGAACCACTAATGATTCTGAAAGTTCTTCTACCTCTATGTTATTCTCCGCTTGAAAGCGAACTCGAGAAAGGACTGGAGTGTCCCTCTCTTGCTCAAAAGTGCCAGGCCTTGCTTGGCCGCTAATATCCTCGAGAGGAGGATTAATCCCCGATGCGTCAACCAGCGTGGGACGGACCCCACCAGTAGTATTCCCTCTGCGCCTTCTAGGAGAAGGCTCTAAACTAGGTGGCGAGAGACCACGAAGTCTTCGAGACCGTCTTGGAGATCGGTCAGCCACTTTGAATTTTTTGTTATGATCTAACTAAAGACTCAAAAAATTAAAAGTTAGGCCAACTAGGAGCACAGAGCACACACTATAAAGTCCCTAAAGATACAGCCAGTCAAACAACTCCCACGTATTTCCACTCCGGGTGATTAGGACCGGACACCAAAATACGAGAAAGTGAATCAAAAGGGCCTTCCGAAGATAGTCTGGGATGATGAGGGCCCAGTCCTATCAGCGAAGGTATCAGAGGAAGTTACGCTGACCTCCTAACAACAGCCTGCGCCGATGCAAGCCCCCAAGCTTCGCAAGGGTGCCCTCCAGTAGTACTGTCGAGAGTGATACAACGTCAACCTCAGGTGCCACGGGATTCCCCTCTGCAGCCACCTATGCAGATCCCTAGGAGAGGCAACTATGGGTACCAACTCGTCACAGAAGCCAAGCGGAACAGTCGTGAGGTAAGTTCGGACAAGTAGGAGAGGGGGTATCTCTCTTCCCTGTCTTCACAGACCCCCGTGCTTAACTCCCAGATCCGAAGCTTTCCTGGTCTTCCTAACGCTATTGGATTTTCTCTCGTTATTCAGACTCTTATGTTTGACATTTTATGTGGCCTTGGAGAGTTAACTCTCCACTTGCCTAATCCAAGGCCCTAAAATCCTAAACTTGTTGGTGTAACTGACTAAAACAAAAAGTTCTAGTGGATTTTAATTAAGCGCTTGATTTTATTAGGCTGTTCTTTAAGTCACAAGGTAATGGAGATGAAACTTGTGGTGTTTTTATGGACGCAAAAGAAATTAATAAAACTTAGCTACATGCATATGCACTTTTTGTTTTCGATGAAGAGTAATTTCTATGAGGTTCAGAGGTACTTCTAATCAAATTTTCCTTTTCTTTTCAAACTCCACACTCACAAAAACTAACAAAACTATATGTGCCTAAAAAGAGATGCACATCTATCCTAATGCAAGAACTATATGTGGATGCAAGATTTAAAGACTATTCTAAAAACAAAGAAGGAAAGTTGCTGCTTTACCAAATTTTGTCTTGCCACTAAAATGCTTAGATATAAGATGATGTGTTACCAATCATTTCGTCCAAACAATAAAAACAAGTTTTAAGATAAAAAACAAAGAACTTTCACTTCGCAAAAAAGGAAATCAAATGAAGAGCAAGTTTAAGAAAGCGAAACTCAAAACTTTCAAAAGATTTTCTTTCAATCAAACCAAAAAGTATTTTTCAAATGAAAGCTCTCAAAAATACTGACACCAATGATTGATAAACAGGCAACCAAACACTTTTGTGAATTGACACCTTTCAAATGATGAAAACCCAACAAAAATAAATGTGTTTGAAATCGCTCTTGGCAATCAAAAGCAGCAATGAAAGTTCAAAAGATCAAAAGACAAGTTTCAAGAAAATGATAACAAACAATTTTCCCGAAACGAAGGAGCAAATGGTCACAAAAATGATTTCGTTAAGCAAACAAAAGTGTCATCAAAACAAAATGAACACAAAGATTGAACCCAATCTTCCTACTCTGCCGAAACAGAGCAGCCAAGATTCTTAAACAGAAATCTTGTGTGTCAAAAATCAATGACGCTTGCAATCAACGAAAACAAGACTAATACTCCTTATAACTAGAGAGAGTTCAGAACAAGATGCCCCCTGTTAAACAGAGGACTGTTACTGGAAAATGACTGCTTGAAACTGACCCAAACCACCAGACAAACATTCAGCAAAAAGAAAATTTATAAATCTTGAAAATTATATGGTATACGCGCCTGCAGTGATGTGCAGAGTGCGTGTACACGCGACTGTAACTAAGGAAACCTGCATATATGCAGGTTCACTTAGTGCAACTTGCGTATATACGCTTCTGTAATACAGCAAAACAGCGTATATGAAGACTTTCAAGAAAAATAAAAAACACAGACTGAAAAAACTGGAAAATCTTAGAGTTTAAGAACAGATTAGACAGTCAGAGCCAACAAACAGAGGGGCTGAGCCTTGATTGGCTTGAAGACTACCCAAACTAGGAACAACAAGAGTGTTGTCCCTAGCGGAGTCGCCAATTCTGGTTGAAGGGAAAATACCCCTAGGGTCCTTTGGGCTAAGACTCTACCAGACTGAAAATTTCTTATTCAAAGAAACACACACACAGCCATTATCTTTACTTTAAGCAAATTCTAATGTTAAGGGTACATACCTAAGGTCCTACGTTCGAGAAGGCCTTTAGGGTCCAAACCCTTCTTGGAGTTCCCTTCTTCTTCCTTTGACCTGTAAAACAAACAAATCAAAGAACACAACAGTACATGGACAAATACTTATATATAAACCATCTTCATGCTATAAAGTTAGTTATAAAAATCTTTAAGTAACTACTTGCATAAGAATTCAAAACAAGAATCTCATAAGCATAAAGAAAGATTGTTTCGGGAACCAAGACGTGTTTCTTTTATATAAAGGCAAGTAAAGTACATATAACGGAAAGATATCACCTGAAACACCTTCAGCAGGCTCCAAGCAAAGCTTCCTCCCGGATTCATTCCAGCCTCAAGCCTCCAACAAGAGCTCCTTCCAAGTCTTACTCAATGATGATATCAAGGATGAATGATCACCAATACACATGGAAACAAGGGTTTCCTATGCAAAAAAGGGGGAAGTGCAGAAAGCACCAAGGACTTCAGACCTGGTCTAAGGGGAAAATCTCAGCATAATAATCTTGCTCTCTTTTTTCTCTCTCCCTTAGGCCTTCCCTTTGATGTCTTTTTATACCATCTCCAAAGTAGTTTTTTAGTTAGGAGTTGGTTGGGAACAGTTGGGCCACGGGCACTAACAGGTGATCAGCAGGTAAAACCCGCGATCTCTGCCCGAAAATAAGGAATTATTTATTTTTTTAAGTGTTTTAATACATACACGCGGGTTGGGTATACACAGACCCACGTGTACACGCGTTTAACTCAGGGCAATGTCACGTATAGGGAATAAAACACTGTTTTTTAAATTTTAGGACCAGGTCTGGAAGGAGGGGTTGCCCTAGGCCATGAGTGCAGCATCACAAACCATAAGAGTGAGATTTGGAGCTATAACAACTTCGTGGGCTATCACCTACGTGTCCTCAGCCTTCTCCTCGAAGGCGTAGGAGAAATCCTGCCAGTGGTTTTCAACCAGTGGCAGCAGGCGCATCAGAGATTTATCCTCTGGTTGGAGTTATTGATTCATAAGATAGACTTGGTACAAGTAGAGATTTAGAGAGGAACACTCTAGTTCTTTCTCGAGTCATGTTCCAGTTGGAAGACAATATTGAGGTTGAAGATATTTTTGATTCTATTGCAACTCCTAATTATCCTCTTCCTCTTGATTATCTAGATGTTTTATTATACGTCGGGACTCCGACCAACAGGCCTTCAAGCCCAGATCCATATTGATCTTTTCCTTCTATGAACACTGCTGGAAGCATGGCATCCACAATAAGTGCTACAAGTATGCAAAATCCTGTATCCGTACAAGAATGAGTAACTATTTATATACCTTCCATTACTCCTAGCACTGCTATATTTGGTTCTACTTCCATTCCATCTTCGAGTGGAAGTTCTTAAGTTGTTGCCTTTGGCATTGGCTTTTTCCTTTTTGGAATGCCGACTAGCGTGATTCCTTCAGTTCCTTTAAGTATTCCATCAATAGACTCCACGTCCATGGAAAGTGGATCAACTTCTTTTCAAGGTTTCCCATTTATGGGTAGTCATATACCACATTCCAATCCAACTTTGGGATCGATGCCTTTTTCCTCTACGAGTCAAACTTATAATCCGTTTCAAAGTTGGACAAACCCTGTTGTTAGTGGGTTAGGAACCGTGAATCAATTTTATTTCGGTCAACAAGGGAATATGTCGTATTCTTCTATTAGTTATTTCTAGAATTTTTCTCCCTATGATAATGCATGGAACCCTTATCAGGGGCTCTTTTCTCCTTTTAACACTTCTCTAGGGGGAAAATTTACCAGTTACAAAGGTTTTTCAGCAGGAGTTGGCCAAACTCTAGTTTTTTCTGGACCACAAGGGGCTCCTTATGGTTCATTTCGATCTACAAGTTATTTCAGGCAACTTGTTGCCTTCAGAAATCTAGGCCATTCTTCTTAGAATGTTGGGAGCTCCACCCACATCGGGTGGAATCCCCAAGGTCTACCACGAATCCCTTTTTTGGAAACATTTAACTTCCCAGATCTCTCTAAGTTAACTAATGATCGGATTAGGTATAACGTAGTTTGGAATACGGTCCCAACCAAGCTTCCATGAGATATACCAAAATTTGATGGGAAGACTAGTGAATATTTGGGTTATGTGCCACGTAACCACTTTCCACTTATGGTGTTCGTCTAACTCCCTGATAGACGATTCAATCAAGTTGAGATAATTTCAACGTACCCTAACTGGAAATAAGGCTAAATGGTACATAGAATTGCCAGGGTACACCTTCACTTATTTTGGCAATTTGGCTACTATATTTTTGAACCATTTTCAATTACCTGTCCGATATGATGGCTGAACTAAACTTCTGGCTAATTTCCAACAAGATCAGGCAACTCACATTTCATATCATATCCAGGAATGGAGGAGAAGGAAGAGGTTCATTAAAGCCGACATTCCACAAGAATTCATTCTTAAATGGTTTTTTAAATCATTACCACCTGAGATCTCTAAGGACGTGTCCCTATCTAATGTTTTCACCGAAGAGCAAGCCATTTTCAAAGCCCAACAGTTGGAACTTATATATTCTCCACCTGGGGTTCTTCAAAAAATTATACCTAATGCTCCTAGATCCAAGGTGGATATAGTGAAACTGAAGCCGGGTCCCCATGTAGATGGGCTATTCAGATCAATTGATGCCAACACAGCTAACCTACTGAATTAGTTGTAGCAGTTGCCTTTACAAATTGGTTCTTCTATACAAGCATCACCATCTCTATCTACACCTTCCCAAACAACATCTATAAATGCCATCCAAACTTCTAACTCCAAAGGAAACCAACAATCCAATGGGAAGAAGAAAGGATGAGGTAGGGAAAAGGGCCAAGATGGGAAGGGCAATGCAAACAAAACCAGCAATGATGCCACAGGGGGTAGAAAAGAGTCCTAGAAAAAAGTAAAATTTCCATGAAAGTTATGCGATGGGGATCATTTGACTCATCTTTTCCCTAAGATCTAAGACACTTAGTGCTTGTTAGTGTAGTAGGGGTCCTCTAGCTCCTAGGTTGTCCTCATTAACCCTTTTCCCCAAGGGCAACAATTACTTGCTGGCGCAAACTCAAATGCTGGTACCCCCACAAGGGGCAACCAAGAAGGGGATAATTCGTCAAATGTCTTCATGATGAGCTCACATATTGATGTCTCTATGCAATCACATGATTATAGGGAATCAAAATCATTTAAGGCTAAGTATGCTTTCAATGCCTCAGAGTTGCTCCATATTGATAGGCCCTTTGTTGAGTTTATACCTCGGATGACGAAAGGCTCTGCAAAGCACTCGACCATTAACCCTAATTCTAGGGCAACCCAAAACTACTTGATTGTAGAATATTTGGCTCAAAGTCCTTGTGCTATGTCAGCATTAGAGGTACTCCAGTCGTGCCCCTCTCAGAGGAGTGCATTGCACTCGGCAATTGGAGTAGTAGATCCAAAAATTCTCTTCTACTCACTATTGATATGACAAACATCAAAAAGAGACTTCCCCATCATATGGTTTTTTAGATAATTTCTTCATATCGAAAGACCAACATCTTTCGAACCATTATCGATGAGGGAGATTCCACATGTGTGATGTCCATGTCATATTGGAAGGCCATTGGATCACCTCAATTTGTTCTTTCACTGACTCTATCGACAACATTTGATGGACATTCTCATAGGCTGCACGGGATTATTCCATCCTTTCCCATCTATGTTGGGGGAAAGGTGGCAAATAATGAGGTAGAAATAGTCAATGTGAATCTAGATTACAACCTCCTCTTAGGGAGGAATTAGATTTACGAGATGGATGCCATAGTTTCATCATTATTTCACATCCTTTGTTTTCCTCATGAGGGGAGGATTGTGAAAGTTGATCAGACGGCCTATTCTCTGGGTGACTCCCACTGTTTTGGAGAATTTAGCATCTACGAATAAACCCTAATTCACTAGAAAAGTAGTTGTGCCTAGAACAATAGTTTAAAGTGTTTCATACATTTTCTATAATCAATAGATAAGATGAGAAGATAGAAGGCCTACCTGTAGTTCTGATTTCCTCTCATCTCCCTTGTATCGATTCCGTCGCTCCTTCCCATACTTACTCTGCTTGAGAAGTACCCTATAAACATAACAGAAGACAAAAATTATTCAAAGCATATGATTCATTGAATATAAATGAAAGGAATTAGAAGCAATTCATACATATAAGCATTATGAAGGAACACAACATATGGAGAAAGGTTCAAACACTTTATTAGATAGAATAAGGAATTACAACCATTGGTGTCTGATTCAAAACCATTCCTTCAGCTTGGATCCCATCCACATCACATCAAAATCATGACAAACTTGTAGCATCACAACACTTCCTTCAAAGCCAAATCTCATAGCAGCATTATCTCCTTACAATTCAACATAGTCCAACTGGCCCATGATCACTTAGATGAGTGGTTAATTTATAAGAGGATGAAAGAGGTTTTGTCATTAATGGTGGCATTGAATGGCCATCCATACTTAGAATTAGTTCCATGGAGGAAGGGATGAGAGGATAGGATGCACCTTAACTCATTCCTCATCCATTTTCGAGCTCATAAGAGTTGATAAGTCAGGGAAACTTCTAGATGACTCTGAGAGATAAGAATATTCCCCAAACCCCAATTGAATTTCGCTCAAATTTGCCCAGTGCAGCCTAAATATGGCTTAAGTGCTCTGCAGAGCACCCTGACAGTGTATCTACCTACACTGCAGAGCACCTTGGCAGTGTATCTACCTATGCTGGTCCCTTTAGAGACATTTCTTGATGTCTTCAAGTCATGAAACTGTCTAGGAAGGAGGCATTCAAAGGGGTGACTTGTTTATGGCATGAAGAAACTGAAATTAGGGTTTGATGAGTCCTAAAACACTAATATGAATGTTGGGATTTGATGCCCAAATGGATCTGTGACACCCACGCATATTCTAATTCTATTGTTCCATTAGTGAACAATTGCAAGGAATCTATAGAGAATTTAGGAGTTGGGATGTACTCTTCTTTAATGGGTATTTTTGATCTTCCTTCTCCTATAGCTAGAATCAATGCTATTTCATCCTCCAAGAATTCTTCTTGAACAGAGTTCTTCCGAACTCATTATTTTTTGGACCCTTGGCCCTTACCCTCATCTACCACCACATTAGATGGATGGCAGGTAGGTGGAATGGCATGTCTTATGTCTCCAACAAAAATTGATTATCAGTCTATTGTTAACTCTGCAAACTCCCATCCTACTCCTTTCTCACCAGAGGAGTTATATGGAGATGTGGCTCCAGCCTGGACCCTTGATTCAACTTCAGCTCAGGATTGCTTAGATACAGTCTTACCATCTAAGGAAGCAATTCTAGAAGTAATGATGGGTGTTGATAGACCATGGGATGATTTACATCATTGTTCATATTTCCTCCCTCATTTGTGACAAATTGAGTCAAGTTTTTCCACTACTTCTACTAGTGATATTCATACAGTTTTAAACCCTTTGGCTCCAACACAGTTTTTTACCAAAGCTAACATGTCTGTTATCTCACAAACTGTACCAATGAACATATCTAGGAATCCTAACATAATCAAAAATGTCTTCATCGGCGCTGAGTGTTCCCCTGAAGAAATTCAAATTTATACCGATCTCTTCAAAGAGTTTCCTGATGTGTCTGCTTGGTCTTATGATGAAATGCCTAGAATAGATCCATCTATTGTCCAGCATGAGATCAAGAGATACAAAAATGCTAATCCTATTCGTCAAAAACTTTGACCGATTAACCCTAGAAAAGTCTCAACTATCAAAGCTGAAGTTGAAATGTTGTTAAAGGCATGTTTCATATACACCGTTCCTCTAACTAAGTGGGTCTCTAATTCAGTCCCCGTGGACAAAAAGAAAGGAACGATTCAAGTATGCATTGACTTTAGGGGCCTAGATAAGGCTTGTCTAAAAGACAATTACCCCATGCATTTTATTGATCAAATTATTGATGAATGTGCGGGTAATGAATTTTTTTCGTTCATGGATGGATTCTCTAGTTACAATCAAATTACTATCCGTCCAGAAGATCAACACAAGACAACCTTTGTTTTCCTTAGGGTATGTTTGTGTACAAAAAGATGCCTTACGGCCTCAAAAATCCTGGAGCCACTTTTCAGCGGGCCATGTCTTATGCTTTTCACGACATCAAACACATTATTGAAGCATATCTAGATGATATAGCTTCTTGTTCTCGAAAGATAATTGATCATCCTAAGAACCTTCAGTTGATCTTTGAGCGGTGTCATTTTTATAAAATCCAGTTGAATTCGAATAAGTGCGTTTTCATAGTCGCATCTGGACGGTTGTTAGGATTCATTGTGTCAATAGAGGGGATTCATGTTAATCCCTTCAAGGTTGAGGCAATACTTCAGTTTCCTCCCCCGTCTTCCATACGTCAACTTTAAAGTCTCCAAGAGAAAGAAAATTTCTTGAGGAGATTTATAGCTAATTATGCCGAGATCACAAAAGGATTTATGTGTTTTCTTAATAAAGGGATCGTGTTTTTATGGGATGATTTCATGCAACAATATTTTGATGCTTTGAAAAAGGAATTAAAATCTACTCCATTGTTGAGTCCACCTAATTATAGCAGAGATTTCCTCTTGTATCTAGCTGCACCAAAATCAACCATTGGTATGGTTCTGGTTCAGGAAGATGATGCCTTATGTGAGCATGTAATCTACTATCTAAGTTGAGGCTTGGTAGGTTCTTAACTACGCTATTCTCCCATTAAGAAATTGGCTTTGGGAGCTGTCCATGCTATCGAGGGACTTCGCCATTACATTCTGCGTTGAAAAACGTTTTTCTTAGCAGCTGTCAATTCATTTTAGTTTGTTCTCAGTAAGCAAGTCATTAGGGGCAAATATAATAGATGGATTGTCATTTTCCAAGAATTCGATCTCGAATTCATGTTGGCTAAATCTAAGAAATCTTTATTATTTGTAGAGTTGATATCAAAACTGCCTTGTGAGGAATAAATTATTCACGAGGAAAATTTTTCCAATGAACATTTATTTCTCGTTTCTTCAAAAGATCCTTGGTATGGGGATACCATTATATATCTCTAGACTTCAAAGTTTCTACCCGCTTTTTCCAAATATGAGCATAGAAAGTTGCCTCACCTCACGAAGAATTATGTTATTATAGGTGACACATTATATCATCATAATATTAATTCAATCCTTAGGCATTGTTTAACTTTGGAAGAAGCTGAGTCAGTTCTTAATGATTGCCACAGTGGAGCTTGTGGCAGTCATCTATCAGGGCTTGCAACAACCCAAAAAAATTTGCAAGCAGGCTACTTTTGATCTTCGATTTCAGCTATTGTATTGAAGTAGTCAAATGATGCCATCCTTGTCAAGTCTATACTTAGAAAATGCACGCATACCCAGCTCTGCTTTTCCCTGTTATCACCATCGGTCCTTTCACGAAGTGGGGCATTGATTTTACTAATTGTAATCTACCTTCGGAAGGAAATCACAAGTACATTATTGTGGTCGTAGACTACTTTACAAAGTGGGTTGAGGCCATGCCTACTTTTAAAAATGACAGTGAAACAATGGCCTTGTTTCTCTTCAATTAGGTTATTTCATGATTTGGTATCCCTAAAGAGATTGTCACTGACCAGGGCAGTCATTTCCAAAATCAATTGATGTCCGAATTGGCTCTCAAGGTGGGTTTCTAGCAGGAGCATTCATCTCGGTATTATCCTCAGGCCAATGGGTCAGTTGAAGCTGTGAACAAATCCCTTCAAATCATCCTGCAAAGGACGATTAATGAAGCTCGATCCAATTGGCACATTATGTTGTATCCGACACTTTGGGCATACCAAATATTAGTTATGATTGCCACTCTCTTTACTCCTTTTCAATTGGTTTACGGGTTGGAATCTATCTTTCCTATTGAATGTGAAATTCCTTCCCTTAAACTAGTTGTTGAACTTCTTCCAGAGACTTCTATTCTTGAGGAGTGCCTCATTCATTTGGAGCATCTGGATGAGAAACATCGAGATGCTGCCACAATAAACGAAGCCCATAAAAAGAGGGTAAAAACTCGATATGATAAAGTTGCCCATCCTAGAAATTTCTCTGAAGGTGATCTTGTCATGGTCTACGATCAAGATAATTACGCCTTGGGGGCAAGCAAGTTTAACTCTATGTGGTACAGTCCCTTTATAGTCAAGCGAGTTTTGAAAAAGGGAGTTTGTGAATTAATTGACTTGGAAGGAAACAAGTTGGCAGAGCCCAGAAATGGGCTCTACCTTAAGAAGTACTTTGCTTAGGCTTCGTCTGAGCACTTACTTGTTTGTATATATTGTATGTTTGTACATATCTATCTATCAGTTTTAGTGATGTTGATATTTTTTATTTACTTTGGCAGGTATTGATGGACGATTCAATACATTTAGGATCCGCTAATGGTGTGAGTAAGCATACCAGAAACCTTGCTTCCACGGCTTGGGAAATTTATTATCCATCTGGCCAGTTGATGTTTTTTTCGAGGAGTATGTATCGGTCCTGCTTCAAATAATATTGCCGAATATACTGTTGTTATTAATTTGCTATCCAAAGCGATATCTCGTGGTATTGATTCGTTAGTGGTTTATTTAGACTCACAACTGGTGGTATCTCAGCTGAATAAAATTTATCAGGTACGAGATCCCTATTTGTATCTCCAATTTCTGAGAGTGATATTGTTGCAACGATCATTTGTTTATATAACATATATTCACATTTCACGATTAGAAAATTCCCTAGCTGATTCTATTGCTAATCAAGCATTGGATTGCCATATAAATCATTCATCAAATTAAAAAACATAAAAAATAATCGAAGTATCATCTGTATATATGATCATCATAAAATTGCTTGTATATAGATAGAGTGTTTGTGTCCAAAATAATATACAAAAATAGGGAGAAAACGCCCTACAAAATTTGGGCTTCTGCCCATCATCATGTCTAATCATAAAAAGATATGATCATCTATTTGGCTAGCTCAGGATGAGCACCTAGAAAATGAACAACGGCATTGGCCACATGCCGGAAGAGTCACACCCAGTCCCATGGTACTCCTACCACGCGACGCTGCATCTCCTCGAGTAAGTCCTCTTTTGCTATCATGGGTAATTGGTGAGTTAGTCTAACCAAGTTCCTCTGAACTGCATGGAGAACTCTCGATGTCTTAGCTGCAACCCCTTCTACATCTCTTCCATCATTCCTATGTCAAGGAAATCCATCAGGTCTCACTGGACACACATCTAAAACATGACCAATATATTTTGTAAGTGTCTTGTCTCATCAAAAATATTTTTAAGTTCATTTATATTAAAAATCCAAAAAATCTTAAGCAATTCAAAAAAATAAAAAATTGTTACCTATGGTACCCCATGCTGCATTTGATGGTAACACTAAATCTAGATCTCCCAGAAAACTCATCCCAGCATTAGGGTAGTCATCAACTGTAATGACCTGTTGATCCCACCATGCAAAAAAATAATCGTCAAAAGTCATCCTAGGGACATTGCCACCCCCAAGGCGTTTCATTAGGTCAACCCATCTACCCATTAGTGGATCCCTAGGGATGTTGATAATCGATAACACCTTGGGTCAAATCCCAGGTACTTTCTCAAAGAAGAATGAGCATAAGGTTGTGCCATATCCAAAATTCTTTGCCTGACACTTCTGAATGGAAGTCAATTGGTTCTTCATATTGGTCAGTAGAGGTGTGCACCAATCAAACATTGTGGTTTGACATTCCACTGCTAGGTTCATGGATACTTGTGAGGCCTGAAGTAAAGCAGCAGAAACATTTACCTTGTCAATGGTAAATAGTAGAATTTTCAAGGACAAGCACTCCACATGCTTGATTAGAATATGCCTTCCAATATTTTTAGGATGACCGGGACAATATATGTGGATGTAGTCTTCTACACTAAGACTACCCCTCGTCCTGCCAGTAGAATGCACTACCTCTCCCCTTCGAGAAAGATTGGTAATGAATTAAATATCTTCAATCTTGATCCTTAGGGGCATCTGATCAATCATGAATGCACCATCCTCTGCACTCCAATAATGAATCAACAACTCAAGAAACTGTGTGTTGGCTTTCATATTTGGCATTTTAAAGAATTTTAGCAAGCCACAACCTCTCAAAGCATCCAAAGCATTTTGATCCTCCATTACTTAGTTATCAATGGAACTATGCTCCATTTATCTCTAGGTGATTGTCATCCTGCCCAAAAAAGATGTTTCAAATAATTAGATTTATGTTTTAGATTTTTTACTTGTGCACATGCGGGTTGCCTTTTTACACAATCGTGTGTAGGGCCCTTGTATACGCGGGTTACCTGTATTCAACCCATTTGTACACAGAGTTGAAATTTTTAACATATTCTCCTATGGTCAAAATTTGAAAAAAAACATCTAAAACGTATCACAAATTATTAAAAGCATGATAAAGGGGTTACATGGAAGTTTTGGAGTGATTTTAACGGTTGAATTGGATGAAGGAAAGTTGTTTGAGTTTTTCTCCACATCTCCTTGCTCAAAACACAAATGACAAAAATGTGAGTCCAAAAGTCCTTATATAGGTTGTGAAATGAAAATTATTTTTTCAAAAGTTGATTTTTATCTTATGGACTTTTTCACCTTTTGGCTTGGAGTGTTGGGAATGAGTTGTCTTTACAGGAAATTTTGGAGACTTATTCGAGAAAGAGTTTTGGTCCCATGACCGTCAGAACTGTCATGGCAAGTATCGTTTTCTTACTGGCATATAGGTTAGGTAATACCAATTTCCACTACATTTTGCATACTAGCCTCCATACTATGATATGTTTGCCATAGGGTCGACCCCATCGTGTCTTGGTTCACAAACCATTTTCACTCGCCGACTTTAAAATCATGACATGATGGTAGAGCCATCCTTTACATGGGCATCTTAGCTAGATCCTCGCTGACATTTGTTGCCCGTGCTACTATATTGAGTAGGCTCACGAGTCATCTTTTGTCCTGCCATGACTTATGTGTTGAAGACTCATTCTTGTCCTTCTGCGCTATTTTCTGGCCTTATACCCTAAAGGAAACTTTGTGTTGACTAGTACTGTTGCATTGCATATTGACTATTTTCACCTTTTGGCCTTAAGTCGGCTTCACTTGGAATCGTGTTTAAGCCACTTTTCGACCATGACTTCTATGAAATCAACCTTGCAATCACTTAGCCTATGGACTTGACGCACCCTTTTACCCATGGAAAGAGAATTCCTTTGAGTGTCCTTGACCAGTTTCACCTCCTTGCATTGATCATATGAATGTTCCCCTCCCAAGAGCTAGAACATCTGCTTTTTCGACACTCATTCTTTCCACTATACTATAACATTATTCTATTCTTTTTCAATCTTCCTATAAAAGAAAAAGACAAAAAAGTTATCTATTCCATAAAGAGTGAGAATGGGACATTATTTCCATATTTGATGGTATCTAGAGTCAGTTATGTCACCCTTTAGCAAAGCATTCAAAAGTAAGTCTTTCCTCCATTGGGATGGGCTTTAGTTTGACTTAGGAGAGCCTTAACCTTGTTATTGAGTGAGTACTCCTCCGAATGGTTACCTCTTCCAATCATATGGAGATTTTTCTTATGCCTCCGGCATGATAAACTTATACAAAGTTATCATATGCTCCCATGTAGTCACAGTTGAGTCGCGCTTTTGTTCAAGGGTAAACTTGAGTTGGCCTCTCTGTGGTGTCCCTTGACCTATTTTTTCAGATGGTCATCCCTAGTTGTCAGCATCATGTTCATTATCACATCAGCTATATTGGTCCTTTGCTGATGCCGGTTTGAGAAGGTCTCCATTGACTTCTTTCTGGCAGGCCTTTCTCTTATCGACTACGAGAAATTTCTCTGAGGGTAGATCTAGAGCTGCACCCTAGCCCTATTTTCATTATTGATAGGTAACCTTGTGCTCAGTATCGATTAGTATCATGGGTCTTTGACTAAATGGTTTCCCTTGTGTTTGACATCAGTTTTCATTATCACACATTGGCATCTGTGCAATTGCTTGGTTTCCATTTTACCCTATTGGTGGATTCCTTACCTCTATGTCAGCTTTCATTATTGGTTTGTTCAGAGGGTTTCTATCGTGTGCTAGCCACATCTTGTGTACACCAGAAATGTGCTTTAGTTCGGTTACTACATCTTTGTTCGTCTAATTCCTTCGACATTATTGGCCTACAGGTTATACCTGTTCTAGATTGATGAAGGATGCCTTAATGCCTCCCTTCTAGTAGATATTTTCCCATTGACTTCAGGTCATTACTCTCGGAAAGAGATCTAGAATCCATTTAGAAGTACCTTAGGGTTTGCAGTCATCAGTGGCAGATTCCTTCACTATCGGTAGTGGGAAAACATCATCGTCTCCTAATTGATATATTCTTTCAAGTGTTCGACTACAACTCATTGATTCGCAATTTTTAGATTGTACTAGGTACCTTGACTCTCATCATCATTATCAGTGAGTAGACTTGCATTTATTAATGGTATACCTCAACGTCTGGTTATCAAATGATTTATCACATGGTCAACTTCAGATCATTCATTCCAATTATGTAGAAATGTACCACATTGGTCAGAGAAGGCCTCGAGTTTACATCAACATGTCTTGTTTCACTTGTCAGTTGCTCCTATTTATGCTAGTTGATGCCATCCACCTTATATGTTGTAGTTCCTTATAGTGACATCTTATATGTTAGCACCCAAGTTGTAGTGTAGTATCATTTATTCCATCATGTTCACTTGGTACTATTTGGATCAATTTATTGACTTTAGTGATTAGTTTCATAAATTAGCATCATTGGTCAGCTCTTTATACGTGATATTCATACATGTAATTTCTTCATTGTGATCAGATGATCCATTATGTATTTGTAGTTCCTTTATACTTGTATGCATACTGGATCCGCTTTTGTACTTGAAATGCTGACATGATTTACTATTTCTAAGCATGGGTATGCCCACCTCAGATAATAGTTTCTTTCTAATCTCTTTCGCTGGCTTGGCAGGCTTAATTCTGGTGAATTCCTCCTCAGTCTCGGCATGATTCCTTCTATACACTTAACACATTTCAGCCATCATGTACCCCTTTTGACCTCATATATTAGGGGGCATCTGTTATAGCACCATTTGCCACTATTGGTAGATTTTATGCTCTGATTATGGCTTAGGGCAACCCTTCCTTCCAGACTTGGTCCAAAATTTAAAAAACAATGTTTTATTCCTTATACGCTACTTTTCCCTATGATAAAAGCATGTACATGCGGGTCAGCAGATACCCAACCCATGTACATGTGCTAAAACACTTAAAAAAAATAAATTTCCTTAATTTCTGGTGGAGTTCATGAGTTTCACCTATTACTCACCTCCTATTGCCCATCGCCCAATTGTTTCCCAACTGAAAAAACTAATTTGGAGAAGTATAAATAAACCTCCATGGGAAGGCCTTAATGGAGAAGATATGAGATATTGATACTATAGTGAGATTATCCCTGATCGAGTATGATGAATCCCTGTGCCTCTTACACTCCCCAAAGCTTCAGGAAAGCCTTGTTTCCTTGTTGTACATATCCTTCATCTTGCTTGAGATATCCTTGTACTGGTGATGGAGGAAGATTGTTGAAGGACGGGAAAGGACGGTTCCACTTGGAGATGGAGAAGGACTTAGGTTGTATTTCTCCACTTTACTTGTAGCTAACTTCAATAAAAGGAATGATGTTATGTTTCCGATATTAAATGTGTTTATGCATCAATTTATGCTGTAATTCATTTATGAATCTTATATTGATGTATAATTGGTCATTCATTTATATGATTTAAGGTTAATATCATGAACATGCTTTATGTTTCTACTATTGTATATGTTCCATTTGAATCATTTTCAAGTTTCAAGAACATCAGGAGAAGCTGAGGGTTTGCACCCCACAGGATCTACCCAAACGTAGGACATCTAGGTAAGGAAACTCCTACATAGTTCAATAGAATAAGCATTTAGGTTGAATTCCTAAGCATTTCTTGTTGTGGTTTGCCCTCTGCTCTGTTCGGGTTCTCAACCCAAATCCCTAAGGTGGTCTCACCCACAACAAAGGTGGAGACTTGTCACTGTCTAGGCATGTTGCATCTCATGAGTTAAAGTTGGTACAAGATGATCAAATGCATATGACAAGGAGTTCATGAATTTTTATGCCTTGCGAGTATGATGCAGGTGCATGGATGCGGCACAAATTTTAGTGAAGACTCGACTAGAGATTTTCAATGTGATGGGATGGTTAGATGATGATGTTGGGATAAATTTTAAATGTTTTCTAAATATTTACATTATGATGTGATTTTGTATTATAATAAGTTGGAAGAATAAGGTAAATGTTATTTCATTTTGTGAGAAGGGGAAACAAAACATATCTTGTGACTCTTGGTATCCCATGTAAATTTCTTTTAAAATAGAAAGAGTGTTCGAGAATAGGGGAGGAAATGAAGGCATAGAGAAGGAGAAGAAGGGAGAAGGTCCATCACTAGAAGAAGAGGCAGAGGTTGAAAGGCTTGGGTGGCACATGCACACATTGTATATTTGGCCATGCTAATGTATATTCGAGCTAATTAATGAGTAATATGTTTATGTGCCTCTGTCTTTGTAGTTTTAATATGTTAACGTGTCTTTGAATATCTATTATTAATGAAGTTTTTTGTCTTTGGGACAATGTAAATGACCAATCAAATGAGTTAGAAACCTATGTGGAATGTTTTTTTTTGCATGGAATATGAATGGTTGAATTCCTGAGGATTGTGATTTATTAGTAACTTGAAATTCATGAATAAAAGGATCTTGAATACCTTCAAGATTGTTACTATAGGTTGATTCTGAGGCCTGTAAAATGGACGTTGGTTTTGTGTGTTGAAATTAGAGTACCATGTTTGAGATCCCTGTGTTTAGCCCTGTGTCCTTGTGAAGCTTTTAAACAAGAATTGGGGAAGGGTATTTGCTACTAGAAATCAACATGACTTTGATTGAGGGTTGAGAGTGAGTTCCAAAGGGAAGATTCGATTCATTGGAGTCTGTCATTAAAACATCATTGAGAGGAATGTGCCATGGTGTTCTAGACTCATGATTGTGTGGTATTTATATTGAATAGAGCATTGTCAAAGAAAATAGAGTGCCATGTATAATGTTAGGAAGCAAGTTAAGGTCATGTAGAATTGACTAGGAAGTAAAGTGGAACAAAACCAAGTCGTTTCACCTTCTTAGAATTTGAAAACACAATTTTTGGAGCCTTATAAAATTATTTCAGAGTGCCTACAAGAATATTTTTACAGTGCTACAAAATTATTTTGCAGTGCCTATAACAAATAGTTTTTAGGGTTGCATCTTGGGTTTTAAAGCCTGTATTTCCTTCCCGTTGCATCATTGTTTAAGAGAAGCATACGTAAGTTAGATGACATGAGAATAAGGATTGGAAGGTGTGATAAATCCCTATTTGGGATATATCAAAGCGGAGTCCATATTCTCTTTTAACTGCATATTTTAATTAGTTCTTGAAATTTTATAAGTGGGGTTAAAGACAAAGTTGTGAACTATGAGTTGAAGTATCCTAGGTTATTACCAGTCAGGGTAACCCATCCTGGTCTTTCACCATCAACACATAACTCTATAACTATTGAAACAACGCCATGAATTCCTCATAATATAAATATGCATCATTGTTCCCAAAGCTATGATATTTGATGTAGGTGGCCTTGAAATCATCTTATCCGAATTATTTGTGATGCCCTTCTTATACTTAAGTACTAAATGATTTTTTATAGAAACCTCCTTGACTTGTAATGTCTAGTCTATTGTAGCTTACTTTAGGCCTATAGGTATAGAGGTGGTTGGTGATCTATGTGGATGATTGTCTTATTTCGCATTAGATAAGGCTTCCACTTCTTCAAATCTTGCACTAGGGCATAGAGCTCCTTGTCATAGGTATATTAGTTAATAACTACCTCATGCGATACTTCAAAATGGAAGCATATAGGCCTTCCTCCCTGCATTAATACAACTCCAATAACATACCCACTCACATTTTCCTCAACTCTAAAGGGATGCTGCAAATTTGGTAATGCAAGAGTTGTTGTTTGACTAATATTCTTCTTTATCTCCTTAAAGGCCCTTTTTTGATCTTCTCCCCACTAGTGTTTATGGTGTGGAGTGGCACTAATGCCACTAAAAATGAGGTTATGAACTTCCTCGAGTACTGTTTTGCCCCAACCAAAATAATCACCTCAAAAACATTAGAAGGAAACAACCATTTCATGATGGCATCCATCTTGGGACGATATATCTTCAACTCTCATCCACCTATCACATACCCCAGATACACCAAATATTTCTATATAGACTCAGAGTTCTTGAGATTTACTAGAAGTTGGTGCTTCTCTAACGTCTCCAACGCATGCATCAAATGTGAGATGTGCACCTCCCAGGTATCACTATATACCAATATATCATGATATAAATAGACAATAAAAAATGAATCTATAAAAGGGCCCATTATATCATTCATTAAACTCATAAATGAAATTGGTGCATTGCATAGGCCAAATGGCATGACTATTGATGTTATGCAACCAACTCATAAAAAGATAGATCAGTGACTTAAAAAGTATCATCTTTGAGGGGGAAACCTCCTTTACATTACATAAATGAACAATTATTTGATGATACAAATGACAAGACCTCATTTTTATATATAGGAGTCTAAGGGGTCATAATATAATCAAAGCTTACATAACAATAATAATGCAAGGGCACAACAATAACAATAGTGGGCTTCTATGGGGCACAACAATAACAATATGGGGGCTACATGGGCACAAAAATAACAATAAGGGGGCTACACTACAATAATAATAAGGGTTAAAATACTACTATAGGGACCTAACATGACCCTCTCCTGCAAAAAAGTGGTGTCCTCAATGCTTGAGCAGTTCTAGATGTTTCTCTATAAAATTATCATCCTCCCATGTGGAATATTTAGTGGGTAAGTTCTTCCACTTAATGAGATACTCTGAAATTGATTGATTTCATAGCTGTCATGTTCTTGTTTTTGTGACTTGTTCAGGCTCAAATATGATTTTTCCTTCTTTGTCAAGTTCTGGAAACACTATTTAAACTTGAAGCTTGTCACCAATAACCTTCTTTAAATATGAAACATGGAAAAATAGGTGTACTCAGGAATATTTAGGAATATCCAATTTGTGTGCCATAGTACGAATCTTTTGCAACACCTTGTAAGGACCGTAGTACTTGGGTGATCATTTGTTATCCTTCTTAGCTTGCTAGAGAGAAATTTGTTTATATGGTTGTAGCTGAAAGCATACGCACTCACCTACATCAAAACTTCTTTCACTGTGATGTTGATCTTCATGTTGTTTCATTCGATTTTGTTCTAGAGTGAGGTTATCCTTTAAGAGTTAGATAACTTGTTGTTGATGCTCGATGTGATCTTCCACTACTTGAACCCTAGAATTTTATTTTAAATATAATGTGATGGGTAGTGGACAATCATGTCCATAAAGCACCATAAATGGGGTCATTTTTGTTGCAGCATGGAAGGAAGTGGTATACCATGATTAAGTTAGAGTAACCACTTGACCCATTGTGTTTATTTATCAGATACAAAGCAACAAAGATTTACTTCTAAACATTTGTTCACTATCTCAGTTTTCCCTTCGTATTGAGGATGATAAGATGAGCTATAATATAGTTGAGTACCAAGACAAGAAAATAATTCTCTACAAACATTTCTAGTGAAAATGGGATCTCTGTCATTTACTATAATCTTTGGATTTCCATGAATCTTTTGAATTGTTTCCATAAATCTAGTAGCAATTGTATTGGCTTTAAAACAATGAGATAAGGCACAAAAGTGTGCATACTTGGTAAGTATTTCAATTACCACCATGATGGCACTCTTTCCTTCTGTTAAGATTAGGTATGTTCTATGCTAGAGCAATTTATTTAAATTTTCACAGTTAGCAATCACATCAGCATTACGATAAACTACAGATAGAAAATAAATATAATATGTAGAAGACAAGCCAAGCCAAGAGGACACAAGATATGGCGTGAGCCAGGGACAAACCCCACAATGTGTGGGGAAACCATTTGATCAAATATTCTTTTATCTTCAAAGTTCAACAGAGAAAAAGAGAGAGAGAGAGAGTACAATTACAACAGAAGTCAACACTTTGACTTGTCTAGATCTACAACAGAAGTCCACTTGCTGCATCACTGCATATGATGTCATGTTGCAATAGATGTGATTATCATCATGCTGCCCATGTCCATGATCTTATCATGCTGCTGCCCATTGCATCATTCATCACAATTGTACCATTCTCATGACTACATTTACCATGATGTTGTCCGTGCTCCATGCATCATAATATCTATAGCTGCGTCCTTCTGCCTGCATAGATATTTATGGCCATAACCTGCATATACCTAGTCATGTATATATGAGCATAGTTTAGAAGATATGAGCATAGAGCGTATTACTTGTATCACCCCACCATATATATTGTACACTGCCAGATCTAGGGCCTGCGTATATATATTGCTGCCCTATGATCATATGTACAGTCTTCATTACTGAGTGCCTTGACTGCATTCATATTACCTTCACTATGTATAGTCTTCAATACCTTGACTGCGTTCATATGATTGCATTCCATATATGTATGTGACTGCGTTCACATGTATACAGCCTAGCGTATATGACTGTCCAGTGAATGTATATAACCACAACTGCAATGTATGACTGTGCGTACTTTGTCTGGACCTGTGCGTACCCAGAGTGGACTGTGTATGACTTTGCGTGATATATATATCATGACTGCGTTCACCATTGACTGCGGGTTCTATGATTGCGTTCCAAATAGTGGGGACATATATGACTGTGTATCACCTCTGCCTCTCTGTACATGAGCAAGTAATCCTTCAAGGGCTCGATATAATCTTCAACGTGAATGCGTATCACCTGCTCCACAACGACATTGAAGAATTTATTATCTTCACCGTCAGTTGAGAAAGATGCACATATGTTCATTCCCTCTTTCAGTCTTTCACAATGTTGATCTTGAAGTTGTTTTGATGAGAATCGCAACCGCGACCTCACGTCATTAACAGTTTTGAACTCTTTTTCCCAGTGCAGATTCTCGTCGTCGTCTTCAACGAACTCTTCGTAATGAACCTTGAGATGCAGACCTGTGAGCTCAATGGCCACATCGTACCATGCACCATCTGCAGACTTGAATTCCAGCTTCGGAATTTTTTCCCCGGTGCCATTGTGCAACTTGTATCAAGAACTGACTTTAAGCTTATCCGCGTTTGACTGTTCAGATTTTAGATTCCTTTTTCTCCCTTAAACAACAATGGAAGAAGAATTTAACAGCCAAACATCAAATTTCTTCGCACAGTGGTAGTGATGTAGACAAAGCGGCTCACAACAAGAAGCTAGAATACCTTATGCTCACGCTACTGCAGTTAGGGCATCATAGCAAGTACTCTTAGGGTTTTCTCCTTCTCCAAAAACCCAGACGTGGAGAGGAGATCACCTAAAGAGTGTGTGATTATAAATGAAATCAAATCCTCATCTATTTATACCAAAACAAGGATGATGAATAGACACGTCGGTTGGGCTTCTAGAGCCTACATAAGAGCTGGTCGGCTTGACTATAATTATATAAACAAAATAAATTCATATCTCCATAAATACTTATCAGAATCGGATGATCTTTGGATCAATCCTACACCTCTCGACGAGAGGGATCCAATAAAAATATCAGCTGCCATAAATAAGTCGACCCACATGGAGTTTGGCCCTAGTTTCCAATTTAACACTCCCTCTCAACTAGGGAGAACTCCATCCGCTGATCCATGTGTACGACTGTACTATCTCTGCCATCAGTGCCCTGCACTATTATGCCCAACTCTGCTCAGCCCTACTGGCTCTGCTCTACTCTACTCAGCTCTGCTGGCTTTGCTCTGCTCTTGCTCAGCACTGCTGGCTCTGCTCTGCTCTGCTCATCTCCGCTGAACTATGAAGAAGAAGAATTGATCGAGAATGAGTCATATCATTCTCCACTGACCTGAAGTCAGCCTCAAAGTGCATACCACTAGTCCCAGACTAGTCTCAACTGACCCGAAGTCAGCTTCATAGTAAGTACCACTCCTACCACTGGTCTTAGACAAGTATCGCAGTCCTAGAGAATGTACCACTGGTCCCAGACCAGTCTCAATCGACCCGAAGTCAGCGTCATAGTATGTACCACTCTCACTGGTCCCAGACCAGTACTGCACTGACACGAAGTCAGTCTCAGAGTATTTATCACTGGTCCCAGACCAGTCTCAGCCGACCCAAAGTCAGCGTCATAGCATGTACAACTCCTACCACTGGTCCCAGACCAGTATCATTGATCCCAGATCAATGGAGGACATCCTAGCGTAGGGAGTACGGTAGATACAACGATGAATCCATCGGTATTACTATGGTCCCTAACTTCATTTCCCTACTCATTGATCAGATGAGAGGAACTTCCCATGAGTCCCAGACTGCATGGGTAGGAAGCCTCGACAGGAGAACTTAATCAATCCTATCCTCACAGGAGAACACATCAATCCTGCTACAATCGCCATGGAGAACACATCAATCCAGGCTTCCATGGAGAACACATCAATCCATGCCTCACAAGAGAACACATCAATCCTGCTACAATCGCCATGGAGAACACATCAATCTAGGCCTCACAGGAGAACACAACAATCCTGCTACAATCGCCATGGAGAACACATCAATCCAGGCCTCACAGGAGAACACATCAATCCTGCTACACAAGAGAGCGAATCATCTTGTCCCACAAGAGAGCAAATCATCTTGTTTCAGTGCGCACCACGAGGGGAGGGTGAGTCACCCTGTGGTCGTATGTTGCTCCAATAGAACTACAAGCCCCCCAAAGCTCCTAGAGCTCAATGTATGCAGCATGCAGGACCCTTTTAGAAAGGTCTCTCAATGACTCGAAGTCATTCGGGAAAATCACAAATTTGATCTTTCCTCAGGGCTCTATCCTGTACATCATCTCAGTGTGATGGAGCCTCCTTGATCATCGACTTACCATATCCCAGATAAGGCAGTAATTGATGTCTATCTACTGGAGCAATTGTCAAATACGGGATTTCTCAATAATCGAATCCCATCTCTGGTTGTCACAGAGATTCATAGTGGTATTCATCATGTGTACAAACAGCTCACAAAAGAGCTTCAGCAACCAGACTGCCTCACAGAAGGCCATACTATCAGCAATGTATTATGCCTTATTGGTGCTCAGAGTCACCGACTTCTGCTTTCTGCTCATCCAGGATATCAAGGCAGATTCCAAACAGCACTGAGAAGTGCTCTAGTGATCCTCCATACTTCCTGCCCACTCATCATTCGAATAATCATGTGGTTTCATATTTCCGGCAGTGTATCTCAATTCATGAGAGATTGTGCCCTGAAGATATCTTAGAAGATTCTTGGCACCAATCTAGTGAGGCTCAACCAAATATGAGCTCACCATGCTAACTCCAACACAGATGTCCGGATGGAGGTTCTCCAAGAACATCAACGCGAATGAGTTTATGAAACTCAGAGGCATTTCCCAAATCTGGTCTGACATTATTACCATATAACTTCTGAAAGTTAAGATCCTCGAGGCAGTCACAAGCTTGCATCTTATCTTCCCACATTTAGAATCCAACTCCCTCTGTCTCCTATAAATGAGAGTGTCTGCACCTATCAGACATAGGTGCCGGTACGAGAGGTTTATCATCCACAACCTTCGAGTAATGGTTTGGATCGGTTTCACTCCTAGTGAATCTCAGCTGCATTAGACAGCTATCAATCCTCTCATATTATGCCTAAGGTGTTTTTCTTCAAGCCATAGAGGGCTTTATTCCACCTGTATACATTAGATTCCTTGATCATGATTCTCAAACTCCTCAGGTTGTTCCAAACCTGTGAACCTGCTGCATGAGGGGAATGGTACCCTTATAATATTTTCCTTTGGTACATTTCAGACATGTACCTTCATGCTTCCTTTTGAATTCAGGCATCCTGGTCACCATTTGACTCACAAACCTCTAGAGCTGAGTCAATGGACATGGTCCCCAGTGGACTTCCTGCAACTTGATACAACCCTGAACTCAAAAACATCTTTAAAAGATCTAGTGCCACCCTGCAACCTTTGACTTCCATTTCCGAGATGGGCATCAGGTTCGATCATGTACATAAAAGAGATTTTGGGGTTCCTTGCTTTCGTGGAAGAGTCGACCATTTCCTTGATGACCTGCATTACCAGTCATTCCTTTGATCATGGAAGATGTCCCAGGAATGATTGTTATCTTCATCAAGAGATGTGTCTCTGCCATTCGGACACTCCTTCGCATAATGGCCGAACTTATTTCAACAAGGCATCCGCCTTTCCTTCCACCCTTAGATCCGAACTTCCTAATGAAGTGATCTTAAGATGGACCATCAAAATCTTCCACTGCGCCATTCTGATAACATTCTTTGCTTTGAATTCACCCTCGGTGAATTATGAGGAACCCATTGATCCTTTTGGCTTGTCCCAACTGTCTACGGTGATTTCTTTTTCACTCCTGCTTGGGCATTGTCTTCACCTCAGCTCTGATACCATGTTAAGATTAGGTATGTTCTATGCTAGAGAAATTTATTTAAATTTTCACAGTTAGCAATCACATCAGCATTACGATAAACTGCAGATAGAACATAAATATAATATGCAGAAGACAAGCCAAGACAAGAGGACACAAGATATGGTGGGAGCCAGCGACAAACCCCACAATGTGTGGGGAAACCCTTTGATCAAATCTTCTTTTATCTTCAAAGTTCAGCAGAGAAAGAGAGAGAGAGAGAGAGAGTACAATTACAACAGAAGTCAACACTTTGACTTGTCTAGATCTACAATAGAAGTCCACTTGCTGCATCACTACATATGATGTCATGTTGCAATAGATGTGATTATCATCATGCTGCCCATGTCCATGATCTTATCATGCTGCTGCCCGTTGCATCATTCATCACAATTGTACCATTCTCATGATTACATTTACCATGATGTTGTCCATGCTCCATGCATCATAATATCTATAGCTACGTCCTTCTGCCTGCATAGATATTTATGGCCATAACCTGCATATACCTAGTCATGTATATATGAGCATAGTTTAGAAGATATGAGCATAGAGCGTATCACTTGTATCACAACAGCGTATATATTGTACACTGCCAGATCTAGGGCCTGCGAATATATATTGCTGCCCTATGATCATATGTACAGTCTTCATTACTGAGTGCCTTGAATACATTCATATTACCTTCACTGCGTATAGTCTTCAATACCTTGACTGCGTTCATATGATTGCATTCCATATATGTATGTGACTGCGTTCACATGTATACAGCCTAGCGTATATGACTGTCCAGCGAATGTATATAACCACAACTGCAATGTATGACTGTGCGTACTTTGTCTGGACCTGTGCGTACCCAGAGTGGACTGCGTATGACTGTGCGTGATATATATATCATGACTGCGTTCACCATTGACTGCGGGTTCTATGATTGCGTTCCAAACAGTGGGGGACATATATGACTGCGTATCACCTCCGCCTCTCTGTACATGAGCAAGTAAACCTTCAAGGGCTCGATATAATCTTCAACGTGAATGCGTATCACCTGCTCCACAATGGCATCGAAGAATTTATTATCTTCACCGTCGGTTGAGAAAGATGCACATATGTTCATTCCCTCTTTCAGTCTTTCACAATGTTGATCTTGAAGTTGTTTTGATGAGAATCGCAACCGCGACCTCACGTCATCAACAGTTTTGAACTCTTTTTCCCAGCGCAGATTCTCGTCGTCGTCTTCATCGAACTCTTCGTAATGAACCTTGAGATGCGGACCTGTGAGCTCAATGGCCACATCGTACCATGCACCATCTGCAGACTTGAATTCCAGCTTCGGAATTTTCTTCCCCGGTGCCATTGTGCAACTTGTATCAAGAACTGACTTTAAGCTTATCCGCGTTTGACTGTTCAGATTTTAGATTCCTTTTTCTCCCTTAAACAAGAACGGAAGAAGAATTTAACAGCCAAACATCAAATTTCTTCGCACAGTGGTAGTGATGTAGACAAAGCGGCTCACAGCAAGAAGCTGGAATACCTGATGCTCACGCTACTGCAGTTAGGGCATCATAGCAAGTACTCTTAGCGTTTTCTCCTTCTCCAAAAACCCAGACGTGGAGAGGAGATCACCTAAAGAGTGTGTGAGTATAAATGACATCAAATCCTCATCTATTTATACCAAAACAAGGATGATGAATAGACACGTCGGTTGGGCTTCTAGAGCCTACATAAGAGCTAGTCGGCTTGACTATAATTACATAAACAAAATAAATTCATATCTCCATAAATACTTATCGGAATCGGATGATCTTTGGATCAATCCTACACCTCTCGACGAGAGGGATCCAATAAAAATATCAGCTGCCATAAATAAGCTGACCCACATGGAGTTTGGCCCTAGTTTCCAATTTAACACCTTCATACTTGGGTAAACCTATGATAAAATCCATTAAGAGCCCCTGCCAACACTGACCTAAAATGGCTAAAGGTTATAACGGACCTGGGGTCTTAATTGTCTCAACTTTATTTTATTGGCAAACCAAACATTCTGCCACAAACTTCTGAAATCCAAAAAGAAATCCTTCTTGACCCTATGGTAAGCAGGGAAAATTTTAGGCACTAATATTCATAGGTGGAAAATTTTCCATAGCTTTTCCAAAAAATAGATTCGCAAATTTCCATTTTTTTTTAAATGATTCGCCCACTTTTTATAGTATAAAATTATTTTACCTTAACAATCGCCAAAAGTTTATATAGAATAATATAAAATCATTATAAATCTAAATATTTTTACAGAAATATTTCCAAACATCTTACAATTTGCATATTAGGGACTAGTAATATTTGCCAATGTTTCTAAACTTTAAGATAAACTTCCATCCTTAAAAATTTGCTTGATGGTAAGTTTTTTAAAAATGTGAGTTCCATCCTAAGGGAGAGGTGTACAATTCCAAAAGAATCTTTTGTTTGAGTTGGGAATTATTACAAATATATAACCAATCTTTGTACAATAATGAATCATTTTTCCAGCTAAATATTTCATATCTACTAGGATATTCCTACAATGTTTGAATGAGTACCCACACCTCTTCATCATTCTTACATTCATCCCTTTGTTCAATTATCCATTAAGGTTGGATAATAGAAATGGCACAGAGCAATGCTTCCACATCCTCATCCTTTATTGAGAGTGCATCTAAAACAACATTTTTCTTCCCTTTTTTGTGGATGATTTCAAAGTCACAACCCAACATCTTTGTCACCCATTTTTGCTGCTCTTCTGAATATAATATTTTTCCAAAAAGTATTTAACACTATCATGATCTATTTTTAACTTGAAGTGTTTTCCCATTAGGTAAGGTCGTGATTTCTTTAGGGCATGTAGTATTGCTAACATTTCCTTCTCATAAATAGGTTTGTGTAAATAGTTTCCTTTGATTGAACAACTTTCAAAAGAAAGGGGTCTTCCTTCTTGCATTAAAACAACACCAATCCATTTCCTAAGGATTCACATTCCACAATAAAGGTTTTTGTGAAGTTTGGCATAACTAATATTGGTGTTTGGAAAATCACCTCTTTAAGATGTTCAAAGGCCTTAGTTGCTTCTAGAGTCGAATAAAATGCATCTTTCTTCAGTATTGATGATAGAGGTGCTAATATTCTCCCATAATTCTTAACAAACTTGAGATAATACCCTATCAACCCGAGAAATCCTTGAAGATGCTTTATGGTTGTGGGGATTTTCCATGCCTTAATGGATTTAAGTTTGTTAGGGTCTACCTTAATACTCTAATGAGATACAATGTGGCCGACATTAGAGGCAATTCCAGCCTAAAATTGGCCTCCTAAGGAAAAATAATAAAATAATAATTAAAGTAATCAAACAAAAGTTATAAAATTTGGAGGGAAAAGAAGAAAACTACATTTTTAATTGTATTTTTGGCTTATCTCCTTATAGGTTTACTCAAATTTCAAATTTAGACACTTGTTGGATGCATAATTAAATTATGTATCCAATGAGTACCCATTATGCATACTTTTGATAAGATCCACCTTGTTAAAAACTGAAGATACATTAAAAAATAATCTTGAACACACTTTTTTATTGTATCTGCAATTTTTATCAACGCAGGTCTTCTTAAAAGTATTCATAATTTGTACTCGTTGGATGTGGAATTTAATTTTGTGTCCAACAAGTGTCTACACTTGAAATTTGAGTAAACCTATAAGGAGATAAGCCAAAAATACAATTAAAAAAGGTAGTTTTTCTTCCTTTCCCTCCAAAATATTTACATATACCTCTTTTTAAATTTAAAAGATTTTAATTAGTTTACATATTATGACATGGAAATTACGTGAAAATTTCATGGGCACTTTTAGGGTAAAATTTCCTCTAGTGAATATTCCACCTCATGTACTCCAAAGAAACATTTGGAGGATTTTGTCATATAATTATTTGTCCTCCAAGAGTTTGAGCACCATGTCAACATGTTGAACATGATCCTTCCAAGACTTCTTGTAGATTAGTATATCATCAAAAAATACTAACACAAATTTTCTAAGGAACGGTTTGAAAATGGAATTCATCAAACCTTGAAATGTCGAAGGTGAATTAGTAAGGCCAAAAAGCATGGCCAAAAATTCATAATGACCCTCATGAGTTCTAAGTGTTGTTTTCAGAATGTCTTTAGTTATTCATTCTAATTTCATGATATCTTTAATGAAGATCCAGCTTGGTGAATAAATTGCTCCATGTAATTCATCCAAAAATTCATCAATGGCACGAATGAGAAATTTATATTTAATAGTAATATTGTTGATCTCCTTATAATCCACACACATACACCATGATCCATCCTTCTTGTGCACCAATACTAATGGAGTAGGGAAATAACTTTGACTAGGTTGAATTATACCGGCCTCTAGCATTTCTTCAACCATATGTTAAATTTCACTCTTTTAGGCATAAGGATATCTATAAGGCCTAATGTTTGGAGGAAAACTTCCTGGAATCAAATGAATAGCATGATCATGATCAAAATAAGGTGGGAGGCCTTTAGGAGTCTCAAACATCTTGGAATTATTGTCCAAGAAGTTTTGGAAATCTCGAGAAATATATGATTTCCATGTTTGAACCTCTAGTGAGCATAATTGTGTAACTAAGCCCCATTGTTATTTCTTCAAAATATTTTTCATGCCATTAGAGTTGATTATCATTATGAGTTTCCCTATGATACAACTTAATTAAACTTCCTTTCTTCTCGAAAAATTTCAAGAAAAGATATTGAAAATTGAAATCTGTCATCCCCAAAGATTGTAACCATTGGACTCCTAGTACAACATTAGCACTACCCATTGGAATGGAAAGAATTGGACTATTCAATACATATTCCCCCATGGTTGACTTGATATTATGGCACTTTCCTGAGAAATTTATAGTTCCTCCATTTGAAACCATCACTTGACACTATAGTATTGGATATAGGAAGAAATTCACTTCCTTGGTTATCTTACAATGAATAAAATTATGGGTACTACCCAAATCAATTGACATTATTGCCTTTTCTTATTGATATATCCTTCTATCTTGAGAGCTTGAGGAGTGGTAATTCCTACCAATGCATTACAATATATGGTCAGATTCATTTCTTCTTTCTCTAGGGTTGGTTCCTAGTGTATATCCACTTCATTTGATGTTTCTTATCCCTTTTTTTTTCTCCTCTTCACAATCTATGTAGAATAATTTATTCTCAGCATACTTATGAACTTCAGTGTATTTTCTATCACAACTGTAACAAAGCCATTTTTCTATTTTTTCCTCCAATTTTTGTGGTGTAAACCTTGTAGGTTATGGAAGACTAGGAGAAACAACACTTCCTTCTTTATAGTTGTGAGTGGTAGACTTCCTTGTTGTCATAATTTTTCTTTCAAATTTTCTTGCCACCCTGAATGCCTTCTCCAATGAACCAAGTTCCCAAAGGTGAACCCTATGTTGGACGTTATCTTTTAAAGTCCCTATGAAGATGTTATCACTGAAAATTCTGTTGCCAAAAATTTTTAGCCTAGCTTAAGAACAAGGTGTTTTCGTAGCGCATGAATCCTTTTTAGCAGTTTCGCAGCGCTACCTGTTTAGGTGATTTCGTAGCGTGCTACGAAATTGGGGACTTGTTCGAGTTTTCAGTGGAGGCCCAAAATCCTAGCATGCCTAGTGAACAGAGTTCTGAAAGAGGGAGTTAGAAACACTGAAAAGGCGCTTGGAAGAAGTGGCGGTGTTTATGTTCCTCCTTTCAAGCTGGCGCAAATGATGAAAGGATTTATAAGATAAAAGCAGCTTGGAATATCAGCGTATGTCTCGGGATGCTCTTTGTAAAAATATCATGGGCTTGTAAAAAGTGAACGCATCAAACATTAAAAGCATTATTTCAGCTTAGATGCCTTTCCGACAGCACGGTTGTCTGAGTTTGACATTATAGCAAAACAAGTGGAAGCAGGGGAAGGCTGGTTCTCTAAGTTGCATTATGTGGCAGAGTTCAAAGGGCTATGGATCTTCTCAAAATGGTACACGCAGCAAGGAACCTGTTAGTATTGAGTTACGGGAGACTGACAAGTTTATCAAGGAGGTGGAACAGAGGAAATAGTGAAAAAAGAAAAATCTGAATTGTGTCGGTTCAAGGATGGAAGAATTGCAGAAACAGCAGTATGGGAATGTGAATACTGAGAGAAACATTTAATAATAAAGAAGATAATGGAATACACTCTCTGTCGACATCTGTCTTTATTCTCCCAAGATATTTCTATTGTTGGAAATCTATAAAATACCAATTCTGTTCCTTTGGAGAAAGATTTTCTACTTCGTAGCCAGCATTCGAGCATGTTAAATGGATTACAGGGTTTGCATCCAGTTTATGGGCCAACTGTGTGGCTTGCCAAAAGATGGATTTGTTCGCATATGTTTTCTGGAATTTTGGCAGATGAAGCGGTGGAGCTATTGGTTACATATCTGTTTGTCAGGCCATTCCCATTCTCTGCTCCTTGTTCACGAGTGACAGGCTTCTTAAGGCTTTTGTGCCCTGTTGCTTACTGATTTTGTTTCGTGATTTGATGTGAGAAATATATTAGAGGAGGTTGCCAATGCGGGTACTGGCCTTGTTAAGACTGTTCATCTTCTGAAATCCCCTTTTCGCAACTCGAAGACCTGGTTATGGTGCAAGCATAATTAACTTTCAATCCGTATGTCAGCGAAAGCCGGGGTAGAAGAAGATACGCTCTTGGAGCTGTCATTTTCTTGGGGTTAGTTTTTATATAAGGGTCTCCCTACTCATTTTTGTAGCATGCACATGCCGAAACATGATGAATGGATGATTCTAGAGGATGAGAATGGTGAAGATTCAAGAACACTCTTCCTTTCTGGAAAAACTGGCCTAAGTGCAGGTTGGAGAGGATTTTCGATCCAACATCAGTTGGTAGACGGGAATTGTTTGGTTTTCCAAATGGTCCAACCAACGAGATTCAAGGTATACATTGTCAGAGCATCGGGTTTTGAATCGGCAGTTGCTTCAGAAGAGCAGGCAAATAACACTGAAAATTTACCATCCACATCTACACTGCACTGTCGTTTGGCTTTTGGATGCATAGCGCCGAACCCAATTCGGAATTCGAGAGCGGGAGGTAAACGGTAAATTTGATGTTATATTGTGCAATGGCATTAAAAGTTTTCACAATGACTACTGAAGGCAGCTCAGAGATGCCAAGGTCAAATATTGATGTGGAGCTTGATTGTGCTCATGCGACCTGGATATCAAGTGATGTGGCACTGTTCTCAACAAAAACAGGGAATCTGCCCCTGTAATTCCTTTTTCTTTCTCCGGTCCTTGATTTAGTGTTTCAGGCGAATGGAGCACTAAAAATCATTGATAAAAAAATATATTTAAGCTTTCACAAGGAAAATATGTTGCAGTGGAAAATCTCGAGAATGTGTATGGCCAGTGTTCTGCTATTGATTCGATTTGGGTTTACGGAAATAGCTTCGAATCTTGTCTGGTTGCTGTTGTTATACCTAATCAAGAGCACTTGAAAGTTGGGCCACAGATAATGGACAAACTGGAGATTTTACTGCATTGTGCCAAAATCCCAAGGCAAAAGAATACATTTTGAATGAACTTAATGCAGTTGCTAAAAGTAGCAAGTTAAAGGGTTTCGAGTGTAACTTTAGTTGACCGACTACTGCCCTCCAATCTGCAGGCAATGCACAGAATCTAATGTTGAATAGCTGGTAGTATTTGACAAAAGGTTTCCCCTAGGAAAGCTCTCTCATCCGCACAATGAATGAAATTCTTTTGTTTAGAGATTTTTCTGCTGATGAATTTCATTTAACTGTAATGTCATCCGCTCCAGGATTTGCAAGAATTTCAAGCATGAATGTTATGAGCATTGATAAGTTATTTGTGAGCAAGGTGGCAGAGCAGTTAAAATCTCAGGGGAAATTGAAATTGTTTAAAACAGTTTCGCAGTTTCGTAGCGCGCTACGAAATTGCGAAACTGCTGTAGGTGTTGTTTTAAAAAAAAACGCAGGCAAACAGTTTGAAGGAAGAATCAGAAGTTTGTAAAGGGAACACCTCAGTGACTTGAAAGGGATCAAAGGAAGCTGCTACAGCCATTCAACATATGCCAGGTGTACCTTTAACAAAAGGTGAAATCTTTTAACCTAAGTTTAAGATTTTTGGTTATAAAGCCACTTTATTGTCGGTGATTAGGGTTTGGAGAAGAGCTGCATACGAAAAGTTTTGGTTGGCACACCTGTTTACCAAGGAAGCCTCCAGCATATCAGGAGTATGGTGTTACCCTATTCTCTTGGGTTATTAAAGAATTAAAGTATCCACTGGTACATACTCGGTGATGGGGGACCAGAACCGAAAATTTAGGGATATTTTCAGCCAATACAGAACAGATCAAAGCCTTCGGTATTCAAAGCCAGCATGGGACATTAATTGCCCATCTTATGCCATCTCATGCCATCTCAGCTGATGCCATCTCAGCTGAATGAAGAGAAAGCTAGGTGTCAAAGCTGCGAGGAGGATGAAGTTTGAGTTTTGATTAAATTAGGACTCTTTGTAATTACAGTTCAGCACTTATGTAATTAATGAATTAGTTAAACAGTAGATAGGGGTAGTTAATAGCAGCCTTCGAGCTCCCCTCATGCTGGAGGAGGAAGCTCGAGGTGGTTAAGCATATATTCCTATATATGGATCAGACTTGGATGGAATTGAGGTTGGATGTTTTTGAAGAAACAGAGTTTGTATTGGCTTATGTAAAGACTTGTTACAGTGATATAAAAGACTACTTTTTCTTCTCAGGATTCATACTTTGTTCAGATGCTCAAGATGTATGTGGCTTTGTTTTATCCTTTATGTTTTATAGCTTTATAGATACACAATCACTCTGAATTCACCTAGCTACTCAGATTTCCTGTGTGTATTTATGAGTTGAGGTTCATTTGAGAAATGTTTTGAGTGTTTAAACATTACATGCCCTGACTTCCAAGAATGAGTAGTTTTATGGTTTACTGAAATGGTTTTTGACTCCATGAGCCCAATGGAAGAAATCTTATGTTGTCTGTCCAACCAGCATGTTTATTAAGTCTTCATTTCAAGAGTTAGCCCTCTTAGTGTTAATCATAATCAATAGTTTGTTTTGAGAGAGCCCTCTCAAACTAGGGAGGCTAATCCTTAGTCAAGAGTCTGGTCTAAAATAGTTACATAGAGTCTAACTGATAGCAGCCATCAGTACATGATTTTGTGATAACAGAAGACATCAATCCTATACTCCTTTGGAATATAGGTTACCCTCATATTCAATATTTGGAAGTCTTCAATGTGCTCCGCTAATGAACCCTTTTGTCTGATATTTATTAATTGGCTAAAGAATGTGTTTCTCTTTGTATATTCATAATGTGTTATCATTTCCTCCATAAAAATTGACTAGGTGATAATTGGTTTACGAGAACAAAGCCATCTATACCATACAAATTGATTGGGTTCTGTTAGCCTTGCTGGCAAAAGGCCCTAAAATGGACCCATATAGGCTCGTAGAGTCTCCAAATTTTCTTAAAATCATGCCAATGGATCCATTAATGCTCTTGAAATCTTCAATTTTTGCTCAAATATCATCCATTGATCAAAATCAGCGCAAGAGGAGAGCCCATGGAAGGGCGAAAATACACTATCAGGAGGCAAAAACGCTTGAAAACCATGAAAAACCCACAATCGCAAGGCTTAAATAGAGGAGTGAATAGTAGTCGTTAGATCTAGCCGATCAACGACCCAGATCTAAGAAACTAATCGCAATCGTCCGAGCAGAAGGGACAGTTTAAAAGTTGGGTGCATGACATTGCCGATCAAAGATCACCGATGATCGGATCGGCGGGTCGCATCGGCACTATACCAAGGGGCGGGGCCTATGCACATACATATGGGCAACCCGATAGCCAGACCTGATGGAATTATATGAGAATTCATAAATTTTGAAGTCCGCACCAGAGCCATTTTTAAAGCATTTTCCATGTATTTGGTTATATAACGAAATACAAAGGGAAATAGGGGCAGTGCGATAGAGATGGAACCCGGACCCGATGGGTTTCGGGAAGCAATATATATATATATATATATATATATATATATATATATATATTCAAGTCAGCAAAAGCCTAGATTTTAATGTGTTTCATGTATTTTCGTTGTATAACGAAAATACGAAGGGAGTGTTGGTTAGCAGCGATTGCGATGAGTCCTAGACGTGAAAGGGTCTAAGAAGTGAAATATCTGAAGTCCACCAAACCCATTTTCATGCACTTTTCAATGTCTTTCACATATTTTATAATATAAGGGAAATACACAAGAGCAAGCCTTTTGCAACTTGAGATGGCGACAAGGCCGGATCCAAAAGACAATTAAACCAAATTTTAGAACTTTTGAAGTCCAAAGTACACAGAGAAGGCGTGATTTTTGTAGTAATGTTGTGTTTTCTGTATATAACAGAAAAATAGTCATTTATAAATGTTTAAGGGATTACAAAAGCCTGAAGACCTTTTCCATTATCTAACAGAGGTCAGGAGATAGGGACAAAGGTTGGAATGGGAATAGAAATAGCCACAGCACGTGCAACTCCCCCCCCCCCCCCCCCCCAAACCAACAAAGCAGTCATGGAGCATCAATAGACAGTGCAACTCATCCATAACAACAGAATCATCATGGAGCATCTCTGGCATAGGAGAACTCCCAGACAACGCAACAAGCTACCAAAAATATCTGAAAGCGGTTACTCTGCTATCAAAAGCATAAACTCTAATCCCATGCTTGCATAGAGGGCATCAAATCAGTTAACAATGCATATCAAACAGATTAAGACTCTAAGCCTCTTAGAGATCAGGAGCATTGTAAAAGGCCTATAAAAGGCTAAAAACTAGACGTAATAGAGGTTCAACTTTTGGAGATTATTCCTCCTCTGTTCCTCTAAGCTTCTCATCTTCATTCTAGCAATATAAGCATCTTTTATTGTTATATGTTCAATGTCCATTCTCTTTGTTGTTCTAGGCTTGCACTTGAATAGTTTGCTCATGTTTTCCTTGTGTCTAAGGCTAGATAACTATCATCTTATCTCTGCTTTGATTAATTAGATTTGCAAGCTTCTTTGCTACCTGTAGCTAGCCATCCATATGTGGTCATATATGCATCTGCCAGTACAGTTAATATTCTCTTTTGCTACCTGTAGCTAGCCATTCATTTATGTTTATGTATGCAATCTGCTAGTATAGTTAGTATTCTCCATCTATCCATTGAATTTATAAATTATTAAGCATTAGTGGTCTAAAGCCTTGTATTGGTGAGAGCGTTCATGCATGCCTTGAGTGAAAACAGAGTTGAAACGGTTATCTAACTTTATCGAAACCATCATTTATTCCAATATTCCAGAGAACAATATTGAAGATTGTTAGGACTGCTACATGTTGTTGATTTTTTAGGAGGAGGAATAAGCTTGGTCCTTGGTTGCTGGCTCAGAGATGGTCTACACTAGTTTTCTTTGTCTTTCCCAATTCCCCACTTACTTCCTTTCCCCATGCTGCCTTTGTTTTCTTCTTCTAAACTCTGCATAACCCATATTTCTTTAGCCCCGGGTGTCGAGTTCAAAATTTCATATGACAACGATCACACAACCTCGCGCTTCCTCAACCCTTCGTCGTCCTTTAAATCACAGCTGTTGATCATCCCAATACAATGGTCTCCGCCTTTCCCCCCCCCCCCCGCACATTAAACTCTGATTGTTTCCCTGCTGCCTGACCATCCATCACGTGATCCAATGGCGTTCACAACTCCCAATCGCGTCAGCTACCCACAAGCTAGCCTACAGGGAAAACGGTATTGGCCTGGTCATATCCGCCATGCATCGTAGATCTATTGCATCGCACCCCTGCGTATGAATACCGCTCGACCCCCATAGGCGGTGCGATAAATACTGCCTGCCGCACAAAACCATTCCCCTTTTTTTATCTCCTGCGCAACTTCCACCCCCGATTAGGCTCTCATTTGTCTGCTCCCATTCTTTCACGATACCCTCTGCAAACCATTTCTCGTCGTCGATCACGTGATTCAATGGTTGATCTTTATCCACCATGCCTCTTCCATACTGCCCGTGTCCATATCCTATCCAGTGTACCCGAAGGAGGAAGGTGATCACCTACCAGCACTCTGCGCAGTTAATCTTCAACTACTGCATTCAAGCAACAAAGTGGCTGAGAAGAAAAGGACAGTCTCAAGCAGTTAAATGCATCCAATGGTTATGGAGTTTCATCCATATTTCACGCCACATACTCAGAGAAGGACCGCAGAATAGCAGAAACGGTCAATTTATTCATTAAAGGCAGCAAATCATAGCAAAGACTTCATCCGAGAGTTAAGGCAATTGGTGGTCCATTATGACCCCTCCACGCATAGAACAATAGAATATCTTTGTAAACAAACTCTATATATACCCAGAACACAGATGTAATCAAGGTTGATGGTTGTTGTTTTGATGCAAGGTTCAACTTCTGGAGGCTATAACTACTGTGATACTTGCAGTGTATGGTCTTCATTTTCAGCTAATACAAGCTTATTTTGCTGTTAATTGCTCACTCTCCACTTCTTCTCTATTCTAGGCTGTGCCTGTTATGCATTTTTCATGTGCTCTTGATATTTAGCATTTGAGGGGCTGTCATCCCACCTCTGTGTTAGAATCTAGTATGTATCATTGAATTTGTTATGCAAGTTTCTATTATTTTAGTACCAGAGAGCTGTCATCCTGTTTGTGCATTAGGAAACATATTTGCAGACCTTTTTATTGGTTGCAGCCGGCCATCACATGGTCTTTTGCATCTGCTGGTGTGGTCAGTATTCTCCATATTCACTTAATTCTCAAACTATGAGTAGTTGGTGGTCTAAAGCCTTGTAGTCTAGGGGTGTTCACCCATGTCTAGAGTTAAGCACAGTAGAAGTGGTTATCTGGCTTGAATATGCATCATTCCTTCCATTCATCCATTTACAACATTTTGTTGAGTTTGTAATGTTCCCGAGCATCTCTGAGATACAACCTAGGAGAGTTTCTTGGGGTGATAACATTAATTGGCGTCGTTGCCGAGGAGAGAAGATTGAAGCTCGGCTTCCCTGGGAGATGACACAGTTCTAGATTTTGATGATAGACAAAGTCTGGGCACATTTCTGGTTGTAATAATCTATCTGGCGACTCCACTAGGAGGAAGACCAACTTTTGGTGACTCCGCATTGAAGTTCTGGCTCAGTTTGTGAGACATACTCGAAGAAATCCTCAGAAATCACCAGCTATTCCAGTGCCTGACCCTGAGAAGATCATTAAGCCGAAGAGAACATCACAAAAAGGAGAATCAAGATCAGGTAAGCCTAAAATCTCATGTATCTCTGCTAGTGAAAGTCACCTTCAGAGATTCATAAAGCTCCTTAGTCATTCATTTCCCTTTTAGATTTCAGTCCAAAGAAGCATCCATGTTGTCCATCATATTCCTCTGTCTCTGTCATCCTTTTCATTGATTCATACCACTCAGTCTACCAGTATCGTTTCATATACCCCATTCATGGTAGGTCAACAAGCTCTTACAAAGATATAAAGAACCATTGCTGCTAGGTATGGACCCTTGGTCTTGCCTGTCCCTTTTAATGCCATGCCTGTAGGAGATTATCAAGAATATATGCCTAAGTTTACTGGTACAGAAGGAGTATCAGCTAAAGATCACCTTGAATCTTTTTATTGTTATGCTGATAACCTAGATATCAATGAAGAGGATGTGTGGATGAGGGTTTTTGTCCAAAGCCTAGAGGGAGAAGCTAGAAAATGGTTTATAGAATTACCCCCTAGGTCTATTGCAAACATTGAGGCTTTAGATGGTGTGTTCCTAAAGCACTGGGGGAATAATAAAGATCTGCTCTATTATCATACTGAGTTTGGGAACTTGCAGAGGGAAGATGGTGAGCTGTTGTCTGATTTCAACAAGAGATTCAACCATATGTACAACAGAATACCATGTGAAATAAAGCCTATCCCGACTTCTGCTATGATTACTTATGCCAATGCTTTCGCTTCTCAGTTCTTCCTACTATTAAGAGAAAGAAGATGTGCTTCTTTGGATGATATGCAAGATGCAGCCCTGGAAGTAGAATCAAACATCATGGCTGCAGAAAGACTCGAGGGTGATGATGATAGGAGAAGGCAGGGGGTGAGTCCTCATCATCCTTAGATCCCGAGATCGATAAAATGTCTAGGATGATAGAGCTTTTGGCCTCTAAAGTTTCCAAATTAATGGCTGAGTAGCATTCTGAAGAAGCAGGAGCTCATTGTTCCTTTTCTCTTCCAACTCCAAATCCATATAGAAGAGAAAATGAGCATTGGCAGATTTTGCAAAGAAATAAAGATGCAAACGAAGATAAAGGGGTGAAGACCCTTTTTCAAAATATAGTCATGGAAGGAGAGAAGCCAGAAGAGGATGAAATCCATGGTTTGGAAGATAAGGGTAGTGCCCCCTTCTTAACCAGAGCTGCATATGAAGAAGCATTATCCAAAGGCACTACTTCTGAGTTTGTTGTAGCTGCAGAACAACAAGCTGATCAGCAGAAGAAACCAGCAGTAGGTCCCACCATCCTCGAAGAGTCTAAGCCCAAAGCCAGCTCAACTTCTAATGACTATCCATATTTGCAAATTGGTCGACCTACTGATATCCCCAGCCCAATGAGCAAAGAGAATGAAGAAAGCTCCCCATCATCTTATGTTTCTCTGTCTGCTCGAAAGAGAATCCCTCACAGTTGCCCACTAGGCACTAAGGCAGGTAATAGCTCCATTCTCAAGGCTGATACTGATCACCTCAGTCTTGATATTCTGAAACCTGCTCAGGTGGCCTCCACACAGATTGAAAGGGTAGCTTGCCAGATGATAGAGGAAGAGGGTGCACAATTTTGGGACTCCTCCTTGGATGAAAACTGTTCAAAGAAAGATGCAGGAGCAGATGATGTCTTTGTGTCCTCCACACATGAACACATTGGTATACCTTTTATGCTAATTTTGCAGGCCACAGATGACATAGATAAGTGCACAACATTGATTGTTATCCAGTAGGTGTACAAAGGCTCCCATGAAGAACATCCAAGGAGGAGAGCACACAGAGAGGGAACAAAATTTGAATCATCTACACTTAATAAGGTCAAATGCCCCAAAATTTTTGAGGTAGATGATCAAATAAATCCAGTTTTGCAGCTTTTTGATGAACTGACTGATAGGAAACAATTTTGGTGGCCCAACAAATGGGCAGTTTTTGAAGATTTAAGTTTTAAAGCCTTAATGTTGTAATTGTGTTCTTTTTAGTATAGACTTAATTTGACTCCATGCCCAATGAATACTAGGCATTGTTTTTAAAGCTTGTTTTGTATGAAGCCATTCACCTGCAGTTCTTGAGACCTCACAGGAAGGATCTCATCCCCAGAAGGAGCCAGTGTTGTTGGCATTATGATACATATGTTGTACTTGATGGCAACCCACTCATCTCAGATAATAAATTATAATGTAGAGAAAATTTCACGCACTTGTATGCAGAGAAAAGTTTATTTAATTTAGAGAAAAGTTCACGCACTTTTATGCAGAGAAAAATTTATTTCATGTAGAGAAAAGTTCACGCACTTTTATGCAGAGAAAAGTTTATTTCATGTAGAGAAAATTTCACGCACTTTTATGCAGAGAAAATTTTATTTCATGTAGAGAAAAAGTTCACGCACTTTCATGCAAGGAAAAGTGCGTATATGTTGGAGAACTTACCTTTGGTCCATGGTAGTTAGTCCTTGGTATTTGAACCTATGGTTTTGGACCATGGTACCTCGTCAGAAGTGTTGATCCCAAGTATTGGGTTCGTGGTATTGGTTTATTATGGTTTTGGTCCGTGGTATTGCATGTACAAAAAAAGTTCACGCACTTTCATGCAAGGAAAAGCACGTATATGTTGGAGAACTTACCTTTGGTCCATGGTAGTTAGTCCTTGGTATTTGAACCTATGGTTTTGGACCATGGTACCTCGTCAGAAGTGTTGATCTCATGCACTTTCATGGTTAGTTCATGGTATTAGTCCGACAATTTTTGATCCTATGGTTTTGGCCCGTGGTATTGCATCCAAAAGTGTTTATCTCACGCACTTTCATGGTTGGTTCATGGTATTAGTCCAACAGTTTTTTGATCCTATGGTTTTGGACTGTGGTATTGAGAAAGGACTAAGGCTATAAAAGAGGAAGGAGATCATTTGGCAAAGCATCATCTGAATTATCTGAATATCTGATAAAGTGATAGATCTGGAATACTGTGATTGGGTTATGGTGCAGATCTGGATCTGAGCTAAAGAGGGATCTCATCGGTTGATGGAGAACAAGATCTAAGGATAGATCGGGATCAAATGGTTTGAAATGAACTATCTCTATATTTGATTATGCTTATTCTAGATTTGTATATTGAATGATCTGAACTGGGTATAACTTAAGTTTGAAATCGCTGCAAGTCATGTTTGAATATTTATAGATCTGTACGTGGGTTGGCTTTGGTGTAAGCGCATATATATGCAGGTTTGGTTCATTGTAGTAGCGTATACAATTTGAGCTATGATATTTGAAGTCACAGGTGGTTCTGGTTGTTGATGGGTTCTGATGACAGTTTAAAGGTGTCAGTATTCTGCATATCCTGTTTGGTTGATTGTGTTTAGCTTTAGTATTGATGGATGAGAACTAATATTGGATCAGGATCATAATGACTCATATTTATGTGATCTCATGGACTAGATCTGGGTGCTAACACATATATTATCCTTGTATATGTATTGATCTGGTGTTTGGGTGATTCAGAAGATTGATTGATTATGTGCTTCAATGATATTAATGGGACCAGTATGAAAATTGGATGAAACGTGGCCTTTCAGATTATGTGTTGTCCTTCAGGAGTATCTAGTCTGAAAATGCATGAAACGTGGTATCTGGAGGAGAGAAGATTGTAGGCCGGCACCTACGTACTAGTATCTTAGCTAGTACAAGAGCTAAGGGGGTGGTAGCTCCCTTCCAGTAGCAGTTGAAAACTTTGGAGCATTGTAGCAGGTAGCAGCCTGTGTACTAGTAAATGGATTGGCTAGTACAAGAACTATGGGGGTTGTAGCTCCCTTCCAGGAGAGACTAGAGAATGAGAGAGAGTTGTAGCTCTCTGCAGGTAGAAGCCTGCGTACTGGTATAAGACTGCACCAGTACATAAATATTGTAAAAGGATTTTCTTATTAAGAAGAAGATTGAGATGACTTGCAGCAGGTGGTTTTCTCCCACATTGGGTTTCCACCTTATATCATGGTGTTCATGTGTGTGACTTATGTGTGATGATCTGTTCTATTTTACTGCACCTGTTTACTGTTAATATGGTTGATAATGTTCTAATGCACTCATTAAGGATCAACTAACTGAATCATAAGAAGTTGTGGAAGTAGCATATATGAATCTGAATATGGAAATGAAAATTTTTTATTGATGTGACAATACTGATTCACCCCCCCCTCTCAGTATTATTTCCAACAATTGGTATCAGAGCCAATCCTTTGGTAGAAGCTTGATCGCTTGAAGGCGATCCGTGGAACAATGGGAAAGAAGCTTAAGAAGAAAGCTCATAAGAAGAAGAAGACATCTCAGAAGAACTATGACAGTGGGAGAATCGATTAGGGATTAGGTATAAGAAGCTCTTCAGATTCAGATTCAGATTCAGAATCATCTCAGAATGAAGATGAACTACCAGGTATGAATTTGCTATCCTCTGATGTTCTAGCTATCTATCCATTTGGAAAAGATGGAAGTGATAATGAAACAACTTAATGTGCTCTTATGGGTGAGGAAGAAGGATATCAAATAGAAGCAGAATTTAACAGGCTGACAAACAAAATTAGTGAACAAGAAAGACTTCTGAACATAAAGAGTGGTGCCCTCAAAGAAGCTGTTACTAGACAAAAGGCTCAACGAGAGTTATTCAAGGAGAAATATCAAAAGTTACAGGTTGAAGCAACATCTCTAAGAAATGAAGTCAATGAAAAGAACACAACCATCAAGAAACTCAGAGATAGATCCAGTTACTATGAAAGTCTTGAAGCCACGATCCGCTCTCTAAAGGAAGATCTTGAAGAATCAAAGAAGCAGAATAAAGATCTAGTCCAAGATATTGAAAAATAGGGAAACGAAGTTATCAGCTTAAAATCTCAGCTAGAATGTGATGAGCCCCAATTTTTGGTACAATTTGGGCTCATTTGGCCTACTTGCCTTGCTCAAACCATTCATCTTTTATCACTTATGCATTCATTTCTTGGTATATTCGTGTTATTTGTAGGAAGAAGGGCAGGCATTATATCTATGTGGCTAATACATGATGATTTCAGGTTTTTTGGCATTAAAGGGAGCAAAGACCACGCAAATGGAGACAAGGAGACAGCCAAGGTGGCATTGCTGGTTTTTAGGGAGGTTGTCCACAGTCTTGGGGACCTTCCTCGTGATTTCCACCATAGCTCCGAGCTCCAACAGATCTCCCCACCGAGCTTAGAGGCAGCCAACGGTTCCTACAGGAACAACAGTTTAACCTTCAGTTGGACAGCCGAGCTCCACAAATTAAGGAAGCCTGTTGGATGATCATCATGCATAAATACTGAGGCTGTAGCCTTTGATAGGAGCTTTTTGAACTTTTGAATCACTATTGTAATTTCTGAGTACGAGCTACAACTCGGTGTTTGTTTTTGTAAGCCAGTTTTGGCATGACATTAGACTTTTGATTATGAATAAAGGAAAGCAGATTTGGATCTAATTCTGAGTTTTTAAGGGATCTATAGCTCTCAGGTTAGGGCCCAACCTGAGAGCAATAGACCTCCTCTGCTTTGTAGTGTTATTTGCCTTTCTTTTCAGCACTTTGTTTCTTTACTTTGACATGCAATTCGAAAATACAGTCTGCTGATTTAGTTTTTATGTGATTGAGTAGGATTAGCTTATGGTTAAATTGCTTTCAGTTGCTTAGGTGAGAATAGGAGAATTGTAATTCATTGGAGCTCTAGAAAAGGTTGATAGGACCTCACTGCCATCTCTGTTTAGAGATTGGGGTGCAGTCTGTACCAAACACCAAAAAACGCAGTCTTTTTACTTTCATGCAAGCTACAACACAATCATTTTAGTCATAGATCCATCCATGCACTCTGATCTTGAGCACTACTTCTTCATTCCAACTCCATGCACGACTTCTCTTCACGATTTACATTGCTGTTCATTGGTTTAATAGCACAGGTAGCACAGGTTAATGAATTTTCCTTTTTGGTGCAAGACATAAGCAATTTGTTTTATTTACACTGCTCAACATCATTCCATTTCCTTCCTCTTTTTCTCAACCACGCCTAAAGCCACCTACTCGACCTCTGTTCAGCTCGTTTACCTTCCAACTCTTCCATTGTCCACGTAGCTCCATTTTCTTGACCTTTCGTTGCTCCCATCCTTCTATCCACCAAGCAACTTCATGCACTCTTTCTCCATCTTATTTCTCTACCCCTGAGCCATCACAAGCTCCCTCTCCATCTTACCTATCCACCCATACCACTCCATCACTTCACCATCCCCGAAAACTCCCACGGTAGAACATCCTGTAGAAGTTAGCAGACTTCCTATAGAATTCCTGAGTTTCCTGTAGGATCCCCTGCAGACATCCTGTAGAAGCCTGCAAACTCAGTTGCCGAGCACCTGAACGTTGTGGACTTCTGTGGACTGATGCTAGGGATCCCCTGGGACCTCTCCTAGCCCCCTTGACCTTTCCCAAGCTTTCCTTCCCTTCACACCACTCCTGCACAGTCAAACCCTAATCAAAAGCACCATCATAATAACTCCAACCACTTAAGAAAAAATACAAAAACATTTCTTTTCAGATGCAAGTAGCTTAGATTCATGGATTTCAACTCACTAGAAGTAATGGCATCATTGGTAGAAGTTTCATTCACGTTTTTGCATTGTAAGGGTCAAGCTAGTCAAATTAGGGTTTACTAGGGTTTCCATGCTTTATTGGCTTTCAGTTTCTTTTTGAAAAGTAGGTTAACTTCCTTCGAGACAGCTTTTGTCCATCACTCATAAAGCTTCTTCTGAGAGCATATAGAAGTTGGCTTGAGCCCTAGCAGACTTGTGCCAGCTGACCAAGTGACAACTGCAACAAGAGCTAGTACTTGTGCATACAGCACCGTCGCTTCCAAGTTTGTACGAACTACCGGGTTGATAAAATTAGAGATAGGAAGCTCCAGGAGTTGTAGCATTATTGCTACAATACTGGAGCCCACCATCTTTTTGGCGTCGTTGCCGGGGAAGCGTCAAAGTATTAGTAATTGTTGCTTTTCTTCTACTTTCTTACTCTTACTTTCTGCCAAGTAGTTTATTTCATTTCCTTTCTGCAGAAGTAGCATAGACCTTTCCTGCTTTCCTAGATTAGCCTTTCAATACCGCAATTTCAATTCTGCAAGCGTAGATTAGAATTTCAATTCTGCAAGCGTAGATTAGCATTTCAATTCCTGCAATTTCATTTAAGCAAAGTAGATTAGTTCTTTCCTTCTTTCAATTCAATTCTGCATCTTTATTTCAGTAAGATAGTTAGTTGTAGATCAATCTGTTTCAGTTTTGCAGGTACCAAAGAAAAAAAGCAAAAGCAATAAAAAAAAAAGAAGTCTTTCCATTTCATGCCTCGTAGGAACCGAGATAAGTCAGGCAAATTCCTACCCAACACCCCCCCCCACATCACTGAGTCACCCTTCTCTCTTCTTTGGTGACAGTGATCCAGAAGAACCTATAGGTGAACATCCTGAGATATACAAAGATCCTATAGAAGAAGAAGAGTTAGAGACCACTCCATCTGAAGCTATGGCTGACAATAGAGGAGAAGATGAGAGAATAGAAGGTTCCTTCCCCATCCGAGAGACCAATGGAGAGATGAAAATGAAGAACATTAGCCCCTCTGCTTTACCTCACTTCCATCGACTGACTACTAAAGATCCTGATACCTTCCTGTTTGAGTTTGCTGTCCTTTGTAGAACCTATGACTATACTGAAGATGAGCAAAAGCTGAAACTCTTCCCTTCCACTCTTAAGGATGCAACATTATGCTGGTTCATGGGCTTACCTGGGAATAGTATCACCACTTGGGCTCAGATGCAGCAAGCTTTCAATACCAAGTACCGGGATTACTGTAGGTCCAAGGAAACCAAGGGAGAAATCTTTTGGATGACCATGGGAAATGATGAGTCCTTAGAGGATTATGAGGAAAGGTTCCAACTTAGCTATAAGCGGGCCAGGTGCACACTTGAAACTGAATCCCTCAAGTTGGTTCTGCTCCGAGGAGTCCCTGAAGACCTCTTAGATACCCTTCACATGTTATTTGGGGGGGATATTTACCAACTGCCTTATGAGGACATCAAGACTGTGTTTAGAAACCACTCCAGGGCAGCTCGGAAACGAGGTAGAGGAAACCTCCCCTCAGCTGGTATTCCTTTCTCCAAACATGAGTTTGCAAATCAATTAGAAGATCTTAAGAGTGAGGTGAGACAGACCATTGCCATGCAACTGGACACATTCAGGATCCAGCAGAAGAAAGAAGAAGCTGAGAGAGCCTTGGCTGTCTTCTGCCCTAGGTGCACAAGGAGACACCCTAAGAACGAATGCCCATTGCATTCGGTTGAAGTGTGTTTCGTTTGTGAGGAGGACCATCCCACAAATCAGTGTCCAACCTTACCTGGGTTTAAAGCCATGTACCAAGGGACAGAAGCCCCCACTGAACCTCTCTATTTCATCAACCAAAGGAGGCCACAAGGATCTAGACCTTATCAGCAAGGAATGCAAGGGGCACCTCAAGCTTATTACAGCCCCAACCAATCGACTCCTATGCCTTCCTGGGGTCCCCCTGCTCATCCTTCCTGGTCCATGCCTCCTCCATGGTCCTATCCACCTCAGTGCCCTACTCAACCCACTACTCATTCATATCACTCACATGCCCAGCCATAGCCTTAGTGGAATGCACCTCAGTCGGGGTGGAGGCCCCAGTACAACACTCCTCCCGCCATTCTACCTCCACCACCAGTTCAACCACAACCATTACCTCCTGCTCCTCCAAGGCAACCTCAAATGCCTGCTCAACCGAACCCGAACCCCAACAATAGACAGTCTCAGCAAGTATATACTGGGGAAACCTCATGCCCTACCTATGCTGTGGAGATCCAGGAGATCAATCTTAGATCTGGAAAGACTCTTCCAGATCGCTAACCTCTTCCCCCAGAGGACGAGGAAGACCATCAAGAGAGTGAACCAAAGGCTATTTCACCCTTTCCTGAGAGACTAGCAGCCACCACACAACCCAACCCGGAAGAAGATGAGCTTCTGGGAGAGCTCAAGCAGTTATGTGTGAAAATACCCCTTCTCCAAGCCATCAAGGATGTGCCAATATACAACAAACTGGTTAAGGAGAAGTGTTTCAAACACCCAGGCAGGCGGAAGAAAGATGCTTCAACCATCAATGTCATAGGACAACTGTCTGACCTTATGTTAGGACAAGTCATCTGCCCAAAGTACCTAGATCCTGGAAGTCCTGTAGTAGATGTCCACATCAATGGCACCATCATACCTTACATCTTGATTGATCTAGGGGCCGCCATTAATGTGATGACCAGGGATACCATGCTCAAACTCAATCTTCAGGATTCCTTGAGGAAGACCTCGACCGTACTGCAACTAGCAGATCGCTCCACCGTGACTCCCGAAGGGATTGTGGAGGATGTCTTGGTATCTATTGACTCTTGGGAATACCCTGCAGACTTCCTGGTTCTGCAGCCAAAGGCAAACTTACTGGATATCCTCTCATTTTGGGAAGGCCTTGGTTAGCCACTGCAGATGCTTACATAAGTTGCCGTGCAGGAAATATGACCATCAAAAATGGTCCTATGTCCAAGCAGCTAGTCCTATACCCTCCTGCCCAACCCTCCTTAGAGCATGACTTACCACTCTGGTTGGAGGAAGGAGAAGAAGACGAAGTGTACTCAGCACCTCTGTGCACCCTAGATACCACTAGAAGAGACCCCCCAACCGAGGATGACTTGATCGAGACCTTGATCCAGAATCCACCTTCCAGTGCACTACCCTTAGAGAAATTGGTGGAGGATGCCCAAGCTAGCACCTTAGTGGATCTTTGTACAACCAACCCTGTCACTCCCAGAGTCAAGAATGTGGAGTTCGGCCCTGAGAGAACATTAAAGATCAGCTCCTCCCTATCTCCTTCCCAGGAAAAGGAGCTGTGTAGCCTATTGGCCAGCCACCTAGATGCTTTTGCTTGGAGCTATAAGGAGATGAAAGGAGTCCATCCTTCGGTCTGTACTCATCACATATACATCAAAGAGGATTGTAAACCAGTTAGGCAACCTCAGAGGAGAATGAATCCAGCCCTTAAGGACATTGTCAAGGAAGAGTTGCAAAAACTGTTGGATGTCAGATTCATCTACCCCATCTCAGATAGTGAATGGGTGTCCCCTCTGGTGTTGGTTCCCAAGAAAAATGGGAAGTGGAGAATCTGTGTGGACTACCGAGAACTGAACAAAGCTACCAAGAAAGACCATTTCCCTCTGCCTTTCATAAATCAAGTGTTGGATGGACTGGCAGGAAAGAAGTTCTTCTCTTTCCTGGATGGGTTTAGCAGGTACAACCAAATCCAAATCAGCCCGGAAGACCAAGATAAGACCACCTTCACTTGTCCTTGGGGTACCTTTGCCTACCGAGTCCTTCCCTTTGGGCTATGCAATGCTCCTGCTACCTTCCAGAGAGCTGTCTTAAGCATCTTCTCGGAGCTGGTCCATGATGCAGTGGAAATCTATATGGATGACTTTACTCCTTATGGGGCCAACTTCCAGGAAGCATTGTCCAATCTGGGAAAAGTCCTAACCAAATGCATTGAGATGAACCTGTCCCTCAGTCCTGAAAAATGTGAATTCCTGATGACTGAAGGGACCGTGCTAGGCCATACCATTTCTTGCCAGGGGTTGCAGGTGGATCCTAACAAAATTGCTCTCATCAAGAAGGTTCCACCTCCCCAAAAGGTAAGGGATGTTCGGAGTTTCTTAGGATTAGCAGGGTATTACAGGAGATTCATTAATGACTTCAGCAAGCTCACCTCGCCATTGTTTGGCCTGTTGGCAAAAGATGTGGAGTTTAAATGGACTGACGATTGTCAGAAGAGTTTGAATGAATTAAAGGACAAGTTGGTGTCAGCACCAATCTTGAGAGGTCCAAACTGGGCCCTACCTTTCCACATCCACACTGATGCCTCGAACAAAGCCATAGGTGCAGCTTTAGGACAAGTTGAACAAAAAATTCCATATGCCATTTACTTTGTTAGCAAAAACTTGACCAAAGCTGAATTGAATTACACTGTAACCGAGAAAGATTTTTTGGCTGTAGTCCATGCACTAAACAAGTTCCGTCATTATATCACTGGCTATCAAACATTTGTACATACTGACCATGCTGCAATTAGATATTTAATGAATAAACCAGATGTGAATGCTCGTATCATTAGATGGTTACTTTTGTTGCAGCAGTTTGATTTGACCATTGTTGACAAACCAGGTAGAGAAAATGTTGTTGCTGATTTTTTATCTAGATTGGATTTGTCTACAGATGAGGATGGAACAGTGGATGACTAGATGCCCGATGAACATCTGTTTGCTATCTCAGTACTCTCTCCATGGTTTGCTGATATAGAAAACTACCTTGTTTCAGCTCAGTTCCCTCCGCACCTCTCTTCAAAAGAGAAGAGCAGAATCATCAGAAAAAGTGCCTAATTTACTTGGATCGGGGGCAATCTATTCAAGCTTGGCCCCGATCAGATCTTAAGGCGTTGTGTAAGGGAGGAGGAAGTCTTTGATATCCTCCTCACCTGTCATGATGGAACTTGTGGGGGACACTTTGCAGCAAAGAGGACTGCCTTCAAAATCCTGCAGGCAGGCTACTATTGGCCCACACTTCATCAAGATGTCAGAAGATATATCAGCCAATGTGACCAATGCCAAAGAATGGGGAAACCGACTCAAAGGGATGAGATGCCTCTCCAACCTCAAGTGACTCTTGAGCCATTTGAGAAGTGGGGCATGAACTTTGTGGGTCCAATCAACCCCCCTTCGAGGCAAAGGTCTTACATCATTGTGTGTACTGACTACTTGACAAAGTGGGCAGAGACTAAAGCAATCAAAGCAGCAACAGAAGAAAAGGTGGTCGAGTTCTTAAGAGAGAACATCTTCTACAAGTTTGGCTACCCAAGAGAGCTGGTCACGGATCAAGGGAGCCAGTTCACATCCAACCTGGTTGAAGACTTACTAGCTCATCACAAGATCAAGCATAGGACTTCCACCCCCTATCACCCTCAAGCAAATGGGCAGGTGGAAGTCACCAATAGAACATTAGAAGGGATCTTGACTAAAGTGGTGAGCAGCAGCAGAAAGGACTGGGCAGATCGCCTGGTTGAGGCCACATGGGCTTACAACACAACTTGGAAGACCACCACCGGCTTCACACCTTATGAGCTGGTCTATGGGAAGAAAGCTTTGTTGTCCATTGAATTTGAATATAACACTTTGAGGATGGCAGCTTAGCTGGACCTAGATCTCAGCCATGCACAGCAAGAAAGGTTATTGTAGCTGAATGGACTGGATGAGCACCGGATGCAGGCCCTCCTTCACTCGGAAGTGGTTCAACTTCAGAGAAAGGTGTGGCATGACCAACACCTCCATGACAAGCAATTCCAGCCGAGAGATTGGGCCTTGTTGTATGACTCCAGGTACAAAGATTTCAAGGGGAAGCTGAGAACCAGATGGCTAGGACCATATGCAGTGGAAAAATGCCATGACAATGGATCTGTCCTTATTCGAACCATTGATGAGGAAGCCATCCCCATGCTTGTCAATGGGAATCGATTGAAGATCTACAGGAGACCTCTCTCAAGACAAGAGTTCATCAAAACTATGGAGAAATCTGTATTGGTCATAGAGAAGGGTTCTGCCTCTGCTTTGGGCATACCCTGAAGGATTCAAAAATAAAAAATAAAAAAAATAAAAATAAAAAAATAAATAATAAAGATCCTTGGGTGAAAACCTCTCTGAGGCGCCCAAGGCAGGTGGTAGGGGTGAAAACCTCATTGAGGCGCCCCTATTGTCTTTCAAATAAAAACAAAAAAAAAAGAGAAAGATTTGAAAAGATCCTTGAGTGAGAACCTCTCTGAGGCGCCCCTGTTATCTTTCAAAAAAAAAAAAAGAAAAGGAAAAAAAAGAAAAAAACAATAAGCAAAATACTGTAAAATTGCATGCAGGTTGCAGATGTTCTATGGAGGAGAGGAAGCCTCTCAACTCAAATCCAAGGGTCCTCATCATGCTGTCAAGAGACCTCACCAGAACCTCCTCCAAGAATACTCATTCTTTTTCAAGGTATGTGCAATTTTATCATGGCTTGAGTCTTCTACAGGAAGATGCAGATTCTCTACAGGAAGATGCAGACTTTCTACAGGAAGACGCAGATTTTCTACAGGAAGCGCGAACTTTCTACAGGAAGCTCTGTGTTTCTACAGGAAACTTCCTGTAGAAGTTTGGGATGGCCCAGAATTCATTTTATGAGGAGATCTAATGACTAAGGATCGGTTTGGACGCATGCAAGCCACTTTTGTCACCCTTGCACATTTTTGTTACCTTGTTCCACCATCCTTGTCGACATGCAACAAAGTTACCTGCACCAGCAAAGCAGATCGATGAGTTATCACCGAAAAAGCAATTTTTACGATCAAAAAAAATATAGAGATGTCATACCCAGTCATCCAGAAGCTCCGGGAGCGTGATCAAAAGGCCAGATCCTTCGTCGTGCAGCATGCACCCAAGGAGGAAGAACTGTTAAAAGACATCCCGCGGGAATCCTGTAACAGTTAAGCCCGCTAGAGTGGATACCATTCACAGCGCTGGCCATATGCAATGAAGCGCGGGCGCATGCAGCCAAAGCATCCAATCCATCGTTGGCAACCTATAAACATGAACCTCCGAACCTGTGTAAGTTCGCATGTAGCAGGTAGATCCACTCATCATCGTCCAAAAACCGAAAAATCGTGTGCAGTCGCGCAGGTAAGTGTCACGACCCTTCCTTCCATCAGATTGCATGAATTTTACTTTGAATTGTTTGCAAAGTGTAAAGGTGAATGGTCGAGCGGCCATATGGCAAGTTGATTGGCCACGTCGGCCAGTTATGGTCTAGTTGGATGTTTGGGTGGTGGCCACGACAAAAAGAATGAGCAGCATGCATGTGAGAGCAATCCCGTCGAAAAAAACGAGTTTAACAGAAGAGGCGGCGGGAGATCTGTGGGAATTGATGCGGCAGCAAGTGAACTCGCAGGCAAATGATGGGATGACGTCGGCCAATGGTCCGGCGGGGACAGCTCACCCCCGCGCCACGGATTCCGCCGATTCAAAATCTAATCAGCTAGATTGCCCTCATGCATTTATCAATCACCGTTTTGAACTCGAGTGGCTATCCGGATCTTTTCTGCAGTTCGATACGCCGAGCTTTTGGCTACCAGAACGCTTGTGAAGCACACCCAGAGCGCAGACCAACTATTGTCTTTCCCAAAAATCGCGCGCTGCTCCTACAGGAACGCTATTTCTATAGGAACGCAGTTTCTACAGGAAGGTGGGTTCCTCACGTAAAAAGGTGGCAGATTAAAAAAAAGGTAACCCTGAACTCTTCATGCAATTGGTTTTTAAAGGTGGCAGGATCGTCGTCCACAGTCTGGTCATAAAGAAATCGGTGAAACTATTGTCTGTTGTGCCTATACTGTCGTTCTACAGGATGTCAGTGTAATTAAACTATGTTAAGGTCCTCAGGGATAAGTTTTGTGGATTATGTGCATGCTCTGTCTCAGTAGACCAAATCTCTTCCGCATTTGCCACCTCTAGTGAAAGCAACAGTGTTTATCATGCCGGGTGGGTTTATTAGACGGGAACCCACTGATTCAACCAAGTTAAGGGAAAACCAGGAGGTGGTGGAGCTCTTCACACAGGTTCAATGGATATCGTTTTGTGACAAATTGCAGGGTTACGACGATGAAGTGGCTGAAGAATTTTTGCAGGCTCTGAGGCCGAAATCCAAAACACTGGCCATGGTGAACTTCAGGGGCCTAAGCCTCAAGCTCACCCCGCAATATATCAGTCGGATTACTGAACTTCCAATGGGTTTGCAATGGGATAAAGAAGAAAGGAAGTTGAGCCAACAGGCCAAAAAAGAATTCTTTCCACCTGAGGAGGAATTCTCGGAGGACAAAAATGGGGTGCGCAGAACCAGTTTGCTACCACCATGGAACAAAGTTAGCCTGCAAGTCATGAAGTACATAACTTGTGAAGGCCGGTATAGCATCGTGTACGGGTATCACTTTCGGTTGCTCACTGAATTGAGGAATCGGATTGAGCTTCCTGTAGAAAATAAACTGAGCATCCCTTATTTCCTGTTACAGTCTCTAATTGAGTGTGCCACAAAGTTAAAAGAACGCATACCAGATCAGGTAGCCCACCATGGGTTGATCAAACTTCTTGTGGAGGATGCACTTCATTCATATAAGGTTCCCCTCTCATGGGAAGCATTCAGGAATTTAACACGAGATGGAGACATAAGGATGCTGACGGAAGAAAGTGGTTCCTCCAGCAGTGAGGAAAAAGAATCAGTGGCCGAGGGAAAGAAGGAAACAGGCCAGAAGACCCCGACCACAGTGCAGAAGAAAGACCCAAGGAGGAAGCACGAGAAAAAGGATGACAAAGAAAAAGGTGACACACCTATCTTGTCAGCAAGAGAGAAAAGGTTGCAGAGCAGAACGGACAAAGCTGAGATGGTCCACATCAGCACAAGTACCTCATCAGCACCTGCAACCAAACCAAAAAGAAAAACCCATGCAGCAGAGCAAGAAAAGGTGGTGACACCTGTGCCTATAGGAAAGCAGAAACAGGCTTCTACAGGAAGCCCGAAAAGAAAGAAAGGGTCTTCTACAGGAAGCCCGAAAGCAGAAAAAGGGTCTTCTACAGGAAGCCCAAAATTGGTAAAGGAAGGGTCTTCTACAGGAAGCTCGAAAGTGGTTAAAGCAGGGTCTTCTACAGGAAGCCCGAAATTGATTAAAACAGGGTCTTCTACAGGAAGCCCTGAAAAAGTGAAACCCAAAGAGAAGAAGGCGGACATTCTAGCAAGGGAAGCGGCAGCTGTACTGGCCGCCCTCAGCACGCCACCTAAGCCAAAAGGAAAGAGGAAGAGGGAGACCCCTCTATACTTTAAAGCTCGAAGAAGTTTCCGAATAAAGACAGGCAAACCACAGCCTCAGTCCAGCAGCCTGATTGTGATTGAAGATACCTCTACTTCATCCAAGGAAAAGTCCCCCTCAAGGATAACAGTCACCTATGAGAAGGGGAGCCCAAAGAAAACTACGTGGCAAGAAAGGTTAGACCTGTTGACTGAAAATGTTCTACAGGAAACTCTGGCCCAGCTACAGGAAACAGAAAAGAGGGAAGGAGAAGGACCCTCATCACCACCAAGGGAGGGTGAGGTGGAACCACCTAAAGAGGTAGAAATCGAACATATACCAGAGCCCAGCCCTCAGCCTAGTCTGAGTTCATACTACACCTTTTTAGAAGCGGGCAAAATCATACCTCAGAAGTTTACTATTCCACTGTTTTTTGCATTAGAAGAAGAAAGAGTCTGTACGCATACGTGGATGAAGATCGCCAAGTCAAAGGGTGTGGCAGACATAGGTCCTTTACAAGAGCAACTCAAGGAGGCCAGGAGTGAATTAGCCATGACTAAACATGTGGCCAATTGTCAAAGAGTGTCCCTACAGGAAGAAAACCAGAAGCTAAGATTGCAGCTACAAGAATTGAGGGCAGGGACAGGTACATCCTCTAAGGACATCATTGAAGAGCAGCAAGGTAGAAAGGAACTGACCACTGGTCTTCAGGAGCCAATGACACATCTACAGGAAGCAGAACAGCAAGCAAAAATTGAAGTGCAAGCCTTAAAACAACAGCTGCAGCAAAAGGAGGGACAATTGGCCTGTATGGCTAGTTGGGCCATGGAGGCAATTCAGTGCAGACAACCTACCAAAGCCTATGGGTTGTACTTAAAAGACCAATGGCTGCAGTTTCAAATAAATACCTTGGCACAAAGAGGTATTTCTCAGATCCACAACCCACAGCAATTTTCTGAATTTTGCAGCACTAGTTCGTCAAAGGATAAGGCTAAGATAGCAGAGTTCTACCTTCACAATTTGGTCTTGCCTAATGTAGTTTCCTGGGATCCTAATACTGCCTTGGGTGATATGCAACTAATGTCGTTCACTTCATGGTTGAACCATGAGGATCAAAGGGCAGCAGAAGTAAAATCGGTCATGAACCGAGAATTAAACGAGCCATTGCTCATTCGAGCAGAACCAGAGGATCCAATTGCACTCATCTCAGCACACCAACATTTGTCCACTGATCCTACTGCTTCATTAAGATATGTGGATAGACAGGCCCAAGCCATAGCTCATTTTGAAGACATGGAAATACTGCTAGGAGAAAATGTTGTCCAAGCGTGCACACGTAGATGGAATACCTTGGAACACAGTTTGAAAATCCGAGAGTACCATACCCCAACTCGGATGAGGGAAGCCCTGTTAAGGGTAGCCCTTTACAAGAAATCCATGCAAGTCCTCCAGGCCAACTGGATTGGCCAAAAACTCAGCCCACCACTGCTGCTAGGATTGAGTGAAGGCAGCACAGAGAAGGATGACAGTGAACAATGGGAAGAGGTGAACAGGAAAGCTGGGTTTCACATCAGCAAAGAGGACACTACCACAGAGCCTTGGGATGTAAGGGTAGCAGTCAAGGCCATGAAGGATGAAGAGTTGGACTAAGTTGCTCAAGGATGAGAAAATGTTTTAGCTGGGGGGTGATGATGAGCCCCAATTTTTGGTACAATTTGGGCTCATTTGGCCTACTTGCCTTGCTCAAACCATTCATCTTTTATCACTTATGCATTCATTTCTTGGTATATTCGTGTTATTTGTAGGAAGAAGGGCAGGCATTATATCTATGTGGCTAATAAATGATGATTTTAGGTTTTTTGGCATTAAAGGGAGCAAAGACCACGCAAATGGAGACAAGGAGGCAGCCAAGGTGGCATTGCTGGTTTTTAGGGAGGTTTTCCACAGTCTTGGGGACCTTCCTCGTGATTTCCACCATAGCTCCGAGCTCCAACAGTTCTCCCCACCGAGCTTAGAGGCAGTCAACGGTTCCTACAGGAACAACAGTTTAACCTTCAGTTGGAGAGCTGAGCTCCACAAATTAAGGAAGCCTGCTGGATCATCATCATGCATAAATACTGAGGCCGTAGCCTTTGATAGGAGCTTTTGAACTTTTGAATCACTATTGTAATTTCTGAGTACGATCTACAGCTCGGTGTTTGTTTTTGTAAACCAGTTTTGGCATGACATTAGACTTTTGATTATGAATAAAGGCAAGCAGATTTGGATCTAATTCTGAGTTTTTAATGGAGCTATAGCTCTCAGGTTAGGGCCCAACCTGAGAGCAATAGACCTCCTCTGCTTTGTAGTGTTATTTGCCTTTCTTTTCAGCACTTTGTTTCTTTACTTTGACATGCAATTCGAAAATACAGTCTGCTGATTTAGTTTTTATGTGATTGAGTAGGATTAGCTTATGGTTAAATTGCTTTCAGTTGCTTAGGTTAGAATAGGAGAATTGTAATTCATTGGAGCTCCAGAAAAGGTTGATAGGACCTCACTGCCATCTCTGTTTAGAGATTGGGGTGCAGTCTGTACCAACCACCAAAAAAACGCAGTCTTTTTACTTTCATGCAAGCTGCAACACAGTCACTTTAGTCATAGATCCATCCATGCACTCTGATCTTGAGCACTACTTCTTCATTCCAACTCCATGCACGACTTCTCTTCACGATTTACATTGTTGTTCATTGGTTTAATAGCACATGTAGCATAGGTTAATGAATTCTCGTTTTTGGTGCAAGACATAAGCAATTTTTTTTATTTACACTGCTCAACATCATTCCATTTCCTTCCTCTTTTTCTCAACCACGCCTAAAGCCACCTACTCAACCTCTGTTCAGCTCGTTTACCTTCCAACTCTTCCATTGTCCACGTAGCTCCATTTTCTTGACCTTTCGTTGCTACCATCCTTCTATCCACCAACCAACTTCATGCACTCTTTCTCCATCTTATTTCTCTGCCCCTGAGCCATCACAAGCTCCATCTCCATCTTACCTATCCACCCATACCACTCCATCACTTCACCATCCCCCAAAACTCCCACGGTAGAACATCCTGTAGAAGTTAGCAGACTTCCTGTAGAATTCCTGAGTTTCCTGTAGGATCCCCTGCAGACATCCTGTAGAAGCCTGCAAACTCGGTTGCCGAGCACCTGAACGTTGTGGAATTCTGTGGAATGATGCTAGGGATCCCCTGGGACCTCTCCTAGCCCCCTTGACCTTTCCCAAGCTTTCCTTCCCTTCACACCACTCCTGCACAGTCAAACCCTAATCAAAAGCACCATCATAATAACTCCAACCACTTAAGAAAAAATACAAAAACACGTCTTTTCAGATGCAAGTAGCTTAGATTCATGCATTTCAACTCACTAGAAGTAATGGCATCATTGGCAGAAGTTTCATTCACATTTTTGCATTGTAAGGGTCAAGCTAGTCAAATTAGGGTTTACTAGGGTTTCCATGCTTTATTGGCTTTCAGTTTCTTTTTGCAAAGTAGGTTAACTTCCTTCGAGATAGCTTTCGTCCATCACTCATAAGCTTCTTCTGAGAGCATATAGAAGTTGGCTTGATCCCTAGCGGACTTGTGCCAGCTGACCAAGTGACAGCTACGACAAGAGCTAGTACTTGTGCATACAGCACCGTCACTTCCAAGTTTGTATGAACTACCGGGTTGATAAAATTAGAGATAGGAAGCTCCAGGAGTTGTAGCATTATTGCTACAATACTGGAGCCCACCAGAATGTGCCTTCAGAATTCGTCAAATGCAATAGGATCTGAATGAAGAACAAGAAAATGAGATTCTCAAGCTAAAGCATCAGTTGGAAGAAGAAAGGAAAGCTGAAGAAGACATGAAGAAGCAATATCTAGAAAAAGAAGAACAACTTCAGGTTGAGGTAAATATCTTGAAAAGTAAATTAGAAGAAAAGGATAAGCTCTTACTTTTTCAAGATAGTACTAAAGTCTTGGATGATATTCTTAATAGTCAAAGATCTCCTGCTATCAAAACTGGTCTTGGCTTTCATGAATCTATTGAAAGTGAATCTAGTTCACAAGGTGAGGCAAGGAACTCTAAAGAGAAATATAAAATGATCAACAAGGAGATAAGAGAGATGAAAGGTCAATCTCATCATCAACCAAGGAAATAAATTCTTCAAAGAAAATCTTTTACTCCTCCTATGAATAATGTTGAATGTTATGTATGTCATAACCTTGGACATGTTGTAGCCAGATGTAGAAGAAGAAGGGTTCAAGATCATCAAACAAATAGATCATCTCAGTCAAGGTACTTTAATGGATATTGCTTTGCTTGCAATATCTTTGGTCACAAAGCTGCTGATTGCTACAAAAGGAATATGAAACATGTAAGATGTTATGCATGTAACAAGCTTGGACATATAGCAAAGGAATGCAGGAACAAAGCACGGACATCACACCAAAAGGAGAAAACATCATCACACTTGAAGATATGGAAGAAAAAGGAAGTTCAGTCAGAAAGTGGTGGCACAACACATTATACAGACATAACAGAGGGAGCCGGAAGTGTAAAACGTCAATCTCCTATGCAAGCTTGATAAAGGGAAGTTGCATATATATGCGAATTTGTTACTGCACAGTCGCGTATATGATTGTTTGAAGAAAGACAGTAGGGACAGATTCAAGAAAAGGATCAGTTTTGCTCTAATTGAAATGGTTGCATTTTGCTAATGATGTGTGGATATGATGGTTAGAAGTATTTTGGTTCTAACTTGATATTGCTGATGTCTTGATACTTCTTATTAATATGCATGATCAGATCTGACAGATGGCACAGGTTTAGGGGGAGCATATGCCCTCAATGCATTGTTGGCATTATGGTTAATAGTCCTTGGTGATGATGCTTATATGGATAAATGATTCATCTTGCTATGATATGGTTATGAGTTGTTCAGATGATTCTTGGGGTTACATAGTTGATATTTAGATCAGATTTCTGGTTGATTCTCTAATGGTGCTTACATGGTGATCTTCATAAGGATAAGGAGAAGTAATTAGCTTGAATTCACATCTTCTTTACTTGATGATGAGTCACTCATATGTTGTTGTCGTCATATGCATAAAGATCATATATTACAGTTATGATGCAGGATTCCTATTGTTCTTGGCACATATATGGATGAGGATTGTTGGCTGGATACATGGATGATTATTCAAAGTTGCATTGTTGGAGACATGATGATGATGAGTTCTTACCTATATGATGATAGGTTGTTTCGTACATATGTTGATTGATATTCCCAATTGATGATACTTGGTCCATGCAGATCTGGATGGCTATGGTGTTTTACACATATGATATAATGTGAATGATTTTATGATGATGAGTTGATATCTATCTGCAGACATACCCTGTCATAGGACATTTACAGGTTGCTGATCTGGAATTGGTTGTACGCGAGTTTCATAAGGAGTATCCGCATATACACGCTTGTTTCTATGGATACAATCACGTGTATGTTAGTATGGAGGAAATCAGTGGGCCAGACTCAGGGTGAGAACAGTCTGATTTGGGTCTGACAGAGACCATCTGGCACAGGTTCAGGGGGAGCAGATAAACTTCTAATGATGCATTGTTGGCATTATCATAGAAGCTTTTGGTTCTAGTTCACAGCTGTTGTTGGTTTCAGGTGGAACATTTGCAGAGGGAGAACAGAAGGAAATCATGGTTGCTGATCTGAATGGTGATTGACAGATGCTGCTGCTATCAATTATTGGTGACTTTCATAAGTCTTGATCTAGATATTTCGTCTCTATGTCATGTATCTCTTTTATGGTGTCAAGGTCATGTAACGGCCTATTTTGGTTTCCCCACTATGCCTGGGATGAAGATGTAATGTATTTGGTTGTCATATGTAAATTTCTGATGTATCCCCACTTAGTTGGGTGGTTGATCCCCACTTGGTTGGGTGATGGATGTATGTATTGAGTCTTTTGGTGATAGGAAGGTCTTTTATGATGTATAAGTCTTGGTTCTTCTTGAAGAACACCTTTTTGCAGACCTTGCTTACAGACAGGGGGAGCATGAACAACACAATTCAGTAAGAGCAGAGCTTTCAGCATGTAGCATGGACAGATTGGTACACCTTGGCATATACAAAGGGGGAGCTCATTCAAAGATTTCAGCAGGTTCTCAGGGGGAGTACGAACAATGGAATGCCTTTCTAGGAAAGAGAATATCTTGGTTCACCCTTTGCCCTTGATGTCAAAGGGGGAGAGTGATTTGGTTGTTGTTGCCATCAAGTCCAAATGGGGAGATTGTTGGCATTATGATACATATGTTGTACTTGATGGCAACCCACTCATCTCAGATAATAAATTATAATGTAGAGAAAATTTCACGCACTTATATGCAGAGAAAAGTTTATTTCATGTAGAGAAAAGTTCACGCACTTTTATGCAGAGAAACGTTTACTTCATGTAGAGAAAAGTTCACGCACTTTTATGCAAAGAAAAGTTTATTTCATGTAGAGAAAAGTTCACGCACTTTTATGCAGAGAAAATTTTATTTTATGTAGAGAAAAAGTTCACGCACTTTCATGCAAGGAAAAGCACGTATATGTTGGAGAACTTACCTTTGGTCCATGGTAGTTAGTCCTTGGTATTTGAACCTATGGTTTTGGACCATGGTACCTCGTCAGAAGTGTTAATCCCAAGTATTGGGTTCGTGGTATTGGTTTATTATGGTTTTGGTCTGTGGTATTGCATGTAGAGAAAACGTTCACGCACTTTCATGCAAGGAAAAGCGCGTATATGTTGGAGAACTTACCTTTGGTCCATGGTAGTTAGTCCTTGGTATTTGAACCTATGGTTTTGGACCATGGTACCTCGTCAGAAGTGTTGATCACACACACTTTCATGGTTAGTTCATGGTATTAGTCCGAGAGTTTTTGATCCTATGGTTTTGGCCCGTGGTATTGCATCCAAAAGTGTTGATCTCACGCACTTTCATGGTTGGTTCATGGTATTAGTCCAATAGTTTTTTGATCCTATGGTTTGGGACCGTGGTATTAAGAAAGGACTAAGGCTATAAAAGAGGAAGGAGATCATTTGGCAAAGCATCATCTGAATTATCTGAATATCTGATAAAGTGCTAGATCTGGAATACTGTGATTGGGTTATGGTGCAGATCTGGATCTGAGCTAAAGAGGGATCTCACCGGTTGATGGTGAACAAGATCTAGGGATAGATCAGGATCAAATGGTTTGAAATGAACTATCTCTATATTTGATTATGCTTATTCTAGATCTGTATATTGAATGATCTGAACTGGGTATAACTTAAGTTTGAAATCGCTGCAAGTCATGTTTGAATATTTATAGATCTGTACGTGGGTTGGCTTTGGTGTAAGCACGTATATATGCAGGTTTGGTTCATTGTAGTAGCGTATACAATTTGAGCTATGATATTTGAAGTCACAGGTGGTTCTGGTTGTTGATGGGTTCTGATGACAGTTTAAAGGTGTCAGTATTCTGCATATCCTGTTTGGTTGATTGTGTTTAGCTTCAGTATTGATGGATGAGAACTAATATTGGATCAGGATCATAATGACTCATATTTATGTGATCTCACGGACTAGATCTAGGTGCTAACACATATATTATCCTTGTACATGTATTGATCTGGTGTTTGGGTGATTCAGAAGATTGATTGATTATGTGCTTCAATGATATTAATGGGACCAGTATGAAAATTGGATGAAACGTGGCCTTTCAGATTATGTGTTGTGCTTCAGGAGTATTTAGTCTGAAAATGCATGAAACGTGGTACCTGGAGGAGAGAAGATTGTAGGCCGGCGCCTACGTACTAGTATCTTAGCTAGTACAAGAGCTAAGGGGGTGGTAGCTCCCTTCCAGTAGCAGTTGAAAACTTTGGAGCATTGTAGCAGGTAGCAGCCTGTGTACTAGTAAATGGATCGGCTAGTACAAGAACTATGGGGGTTGTAGCTCCCTTCCAGGAGAGACTAGAGAACGAGAGAGAGTTGTAGCTCTCTGCAGGTAGAAGCCTGCGTACTGGTATAAGACTGCACCAGTACATAAATATTCTAAAAGGATTTTCTTATTAAGAAGAATATTGAGATGACTTGCAGCAGGTGGTTTTCTCCCACATTGGGTTTCCACCTTATATCATGGTGTTCATGTGTGTGACTTATGTGTGATGATCTGTTCTATTTTACTGCACCTGTTTACTGTTAATATGGTTGATAATGTTCTAATGCACTCATTAAGGATCAACTAACTGAATCATAAGAAGTTGTGGAAGTAGCATATATGAATCTGAATATGGAAATGAAAAAGTTTTATTGATGTGATAATACTGATTCACCCCCCCCCCCTCTCAGTATTATTTCCAACAATTGGTATCAGAGCCAGTCCTTTGGTAGAAGCTTGATCGCTTGAAGGAGATTCGTGGAACAATGGGAAAGAAGCTTAAGAAGAAAGCTCATAAGAAGAAGAAGACATCTCAGAAGAACTATGACAGTGGGAGAATCGATTAGGGATTAGGTATAAGAAGCTCTTCAGATTCAGATTCAGATTCGGAATCATTTCAGAATGAAGATGAACTACCAGGTATGAATTTGCTATCCTCTGATGTTCCAACTATCTATCCATTTGGAAAAGATGGAAGTGATAACGAAACAACTGAATGTGCTCTTATGAGTGAGGAAGAAGGATATCAAATAGAAGCAGAATTTAACAGGCTGACAAACAAAATTAGTGAACAAGAAAGACTTCTGAACATAAAGAGTGGTGCCCTTAAAGAAGCTGTTACTAGACAAAAGGCTCAACGAGAGTTATTCAAGGAGAAATATCAAAAGTTGCAGGTTGAAGCAACATCTCTAAGAAATGAAGTCAATGAAAAGCACACAACCATCAAGAAACTCAGAGATAGATCCAGTTACTATGAAAGTCTTGAAGCCACGATCCGCTCTCTAAAGGAAGATCTTGAAGAATCAAAGAAGCAGAATAAAGATCTAGTCCAAGATATTGAAAAACAGGGAAACGAAGTTATCAGCTTAAAATCTCAGCTAGAATGTGCCTTCAGAATTCCTCAAACGTAACAGGATCAGAATGAAGAACAAGAAAAGGAGATTCTCAAGCTAAAGCATCAGTTGGAAGAAGAAAGGAAATCTGAAGAAGACATGAAGAAGCAATATCTAGAAAAAGAAGAAGAACTTCAGGTTGAGGTAAATATCTTGAAAAGTAAATTAGAAGAAAAGGATAAGCTCTTACTTTTTCAAGATAGTACTAAAGTCTTGGATGATATTCTTAATAGTCAAAGATCTCCTGCTATCAAAATTGGTCTTGGCTTTCATGAATCTGTTGAAGGTGAATCTAGTTCACAAGGTGAGGCAAGGAACTCTAAAGAGAAATCTAAAATGATCAACAAGGAGATAAGAGAGATGAAAGGTCAATCTCATCATCAACCAAGGAAAGAAATTCTTCAAAGAAAATCTTTTACTCCTATGAATAATGTTAAATGTTATGTATGTCATAACCTTGGACATGTTGTAGCCAGATGTAGAAGAAGAAGGGTTCAAGATCATCAAACAAACAGATCATCTCAATCAAGGTACTTTAATGGATATTGCTTTGCTTGCAATATGTTTGGTCACAAAGCTGCTGATTGCTACAAAAGGAATATGAAACATGTAAGATGTTATGCATGTAACAAGCTTGGACATATAGCAAAGGAATGCAGGAACAAAGCACGGACATCACACCAAAAGGAGAAAACATCATCACACTTGAAGATATGGAAGAAAAAGGAAGTTGAGTCAGAAAGTGGTGGCACAACACATTATACAGACATAACAGAGGGAGCCGGAAGTGTAAAACTTCAATCTCCTACACAAGCTTGATAAAGGGAAGTTGCATATATACGCGAATTTGTTACTGTACAGTCGCGTATATGATTGTTTGAAGAAAGGCAGTAGGGACAGATTCAAGAAAAGGATCAGTTTTGCTCTAATTGATAATGGTTGCATTTTGCTAATGATGTGTGGATATGATGGTTAGAAGTATTTTGGTTCTAACTTGATATTGCTGATGTCTTGATACTTTTTATTAATATGCATGATCAGATCTGACAGATGGCACAAGTTTAGGGGGAGCATATGCTCTCAATGCATTGTTGGCATTATGGTTAATAGTCCTTGGTGATGATGCTTATATGGATAAATGATTCATCTTGCTATGATATGGTTATGAGTTGTTCAGATGATTCTTGGGGTTACATAGTTGATATTTAGATCAGATTTGTGGTTGATTCTCTAATGGTGCTTACATGGTGATCTTCATAAGGATAAGGAGAAGTACTTAGCTTGAATTCACATCTTCTTTACTTGATGATGAGTCACTCATATGCTGTTGTCATCATATGCATAAAGATCATATATTACAGTTATGATTCAGGATTCCTATTGTTCTTGGCACATATATGGATGAGGATTGTTGGCTGGATACATGGATGATTATTCAAAGTTGCATTGTTGGAGACATGATGATGATGAGTTCTTACCTATATGATGATAGGTTGTTTCGTACATATGTTGATTGATATTCCCAATTGATGATACTTGGTCCATGCAGATCTGGATGGCTATGGTGTTTTACACATATGATATAATGTGAATGATTTTATGATGATGAGTTGATATCTATCTGCAGACATACCCTGTCATAGGACATTTACAGGTTGCTGATCTGGAATTGGTTGTACGCGAGTTTCATAAGGAGTATCCGCGTATACACGCTTGTTTCTGTGGATACAATCACGTATATGTTAGTATGGAGGAAATCAGCGGGCCAAAATCAGGGTGAGAAAAGTCTGATTTGGGTCTGATAGAGACCATCTGGCACAGGTTCAGGGGGAGCAGATAAACTTCTAATGATGCATTGTTGGCATTATCATAGAAGCTTTTGGTTCTAGTTCACAGCTGTTGTTGGTTTCAGGTGGAACATTTGCAGAGGGAGAACAGAAGGAAATCATGGTTGCTGATCTGAATGGTGATTGACAGATGTTGCTGCTATCAATTATTGGTGACTTTCATAAGTCTTGATCTAGATATTTCGTCTCTATGTCATGTATCTCTTTTATGGTGTCAAGGTCATGTAACGGCCTATTTTGGTTTCCCCACTATGCCTGGGATGAAGATGTAATGTATTTGGTTGTCATATGTAAATTTCTGATGTATCCCCACTTAGTTGGGTGGTTGATCCCCACTTGGTTGGGTGATGGATGTATGTATTGAGTCTTTTGGTGATAGGAAGGTCTTTTATGATGTATAAGTCTTGGTTCTTCTTGAAGAACACCTTTTTGCAGACCTTGCTTACAGACAGGGGGAGCATGAATAGTACAATTTAGTAAGAGCAGAGCTTTCAGCATGTAGCATGGATAGATTGGTACACCTTGGCATATACAAAGGGGGAGCTCATTCAGAGATTTCAGCAGGTTCTCAGGGGGAGTATGAACAGTGGAATGCATTTCTAGGAAAGAGAATATCTTGGTTCGCCCTCTGCCCTTGATGTCAAAGGGGGAGAGTGATTTGGTTGTTGTTGCCATCAAGTCCAAAGGGGGAGATTGTGGGCATTATGATACATATGTTGTACTTGATGGAAACCCACTCATCTCAGATAATAAATTATAATGTAGAGAAAATTTCACGCACTTATATGCAGAGAAAAGTTTATTTCATGTAGAGAAAATTTCACGCACTTTTATGTAGAGAAAAGTTTATTTCATGTAGAGAAAAGTTCACGCACTTTTATGCAGAGAAAAGTTTATTTCATGTAGAGAAAAGTTCACGCACTTTTATGTAGAGAAAATTTTATTTCATGTAGAGAAAAAGTTCACGCACTTTCATGCAAGGAAAAGCGCGTATATGTTGGAGAACTTACCTTTGGTCCATGGTAGTTAGTCCTTGGTATTTGAACCTATGGTTTTGGACCATGGTACCTCGTCAGAAGTGTTGATCCCAAGTATTGGGTTCATGGTATTGGTTTATTATGGTTTTGGTCCGTGGTATTGCTTGTAGAGAAAAATTTCACGCACTTTCATGCAAGGAAAAGCGCGTATATGTTGGAGAACTTACCTTTGGTCTATGGTAGTTAGTCCTTGGTATTTGAACCTATGGTTTCGGCCAATGGTACCTCATCAGAAGTGTTGATCTCACGCACTTTCATGGTTAGTTAATGGTATTAGTCCGACAGTTTTTGATCCTATGGTTTTGGCCCGTGGTATTGCATCCAAAAGTGTTGATCTCACGCACTTTCATGGTTGGTTCATGGTATTAGTCCAACAGTTTTTTGATCCTATGGTTTTGGACCGTGGTATTGAGAAAGGAATAAGGCTATAAAAGATGAAGGAGATCATTTGGCAAAGCATCATTGGGTTATGGTGCAGATCTGGATCTAAGCTAAAGAGGGATCTCACCGGTTGATGGAGAACAAGATCTAAGGATAGATCGGGATCAAATGGTTTGAAATGAACTATCTCTATATTTGATTATGCTTATTCTAGATCTATATATTGAATGATCTGAACTGGGTATAACTTAAGTTTGACATCGCTGCAAGTCATGTTTGAATATTTATAGGTTTGTACGTGGGTTGGCTTTGGTGTAAGCGCATATATATGCAGGTTTGGTTCATTGTAGTAGCGTATACAATTTGAGCTATGATATTTGAAGTCACAGGTGGTTCTGGTTGTTGATGGGTTCTGATGACAGTTTAAAGGTGTCAGTATTCTGCATATCCTGTTTGGTTGATTGTGTTTAGCTTCAGTATTGATGGATGAGAACTAATATTGGATCAGGATCATAATGACTCATATTTATGTGATCTCATGGATTAGATCTGGGTGCTAACACATATATTATCCTTGTATATGTATTGATCTGGTGTTTGGGTGATCCAAAAGATTGATTGATTATGTGCTTCAATGATATTAATGGGACTAGTATGAAAATTGGATGAAACGTGGCCTTTCAGATTATGTGTTGTGCTTCAGGAGTATCTAGTCTGAAAATGCATGAAACGTGGTACCTGGAGGAGAGAAGATTGTAGGCCGGCGCCTATGTACTAGTATCTTAGCTAGTACAAGAGCTAAGGGGGTGGTAGCTCCCTTCCAGTAGCAGTTGAAAACTTTGGAGCATTGTAGCAGGTAGCAGCCTGTGTACTAGTAAATGGATTGGCTAGTACAAGAACTATGGGGGTAGTAGCTCCCTTCCAGGAGAGACTAGAGAACGAGAGAGAGTTGTAGCTCTCTGCAAGTAGAAGCCTGCGTACTGGTATAAGACTGCACCAGTACATAAATATTGTAAAAGGATTTTCTTATTAGGAAGAAGATTGAGATGACTTGCAGCAGGTGGTTTTCTCCCACATTGGGTTTCCACCTTATATCATGGTGTTCATGTGTGTGACTTATGTCTGATGATCTGTTCTATTTTACTGCACCTGTTTACTGTTAATATGGTTGATAATGTTCTAATGCACTCATTAAGGATCAACTAACTGAATCATAAGAAGTTGTGGAAGTAGCATATATGAATCTGAATATGGAAATGAAAAAGTTTTATTGATGTGATAATACTGATTCACCCCCCCCTCTCAGTATTATTTCCAACAATTGGTATCAGAGCCAGTCCTTTGGTAGAAGCTTGATCGCTTGAAGGAGATCCGTGGAACAATGGGAAAGAAGCTTAAGAAGAAAGCTCATAAGAAGAAGAAGACATCTCAGAAGAACTATGACAATGGGAGAATCGATTAGGGATTAGGTATAAGAAGCTCTTCAGATTCAGATTCAGATTCGGAATCATTTCAGAATGAAGATGAACTACCAGGTATGAATTTGCTATCCTCTGATGTTCCAGCTATCTATCCATTTGGAAAAGATGGAAGTGATAACAAAACAACTGAATGTGCTCTTATGGGTGAGGAAGAAGGATATCAAATAGAAGCAGAATTTAATAGCCTGACAAACAAAATTAGTGAACAAGAAAGACTTCTGAACATAAAGAGTGGTGCCCTCAAAGAAGCTGTTACTAGACAAAAGGCTCAACGAGAGTTATTCAAGGAGAAATATCAAAAGTTGCAGGTTGAAGCAACATCTCTAAGAAATGAAGTCAATGAAAAGAACACAACCATCAAGAAACTCAGAGATAGATCCAGTTACTATGAAAGTCTTGAAGCCACGATCCGCTCTCTAAAGGAAGATCTTGAAGAATCAAAGAAGCAGAATAAAGATCTAGTCCAAGATATTGAAAAACAGGGAAACGAAGTTATCAGCTTAAAGTCTCAGCTAGAATGTGCCTTAAGAATTCGTCAAATGCAACAGGATCTGAATGAAGAACAAGAAAAGGAGATTCTCAAGCTAAAGCATCAGTTGGAAGAAGAAAGGAAAGCTGAAGAAGACATGAAGAAGAAATATCTAGAAAAAGAAGAACAACTTCAGGTTGAGGTAAATATCTTGAAAAGTAAATTAGAAGAAAAGGATAAGCTCTTACTTTTTCAAGATAGTACTAAAGTCTTGGATGATATTCTTAATAGTCAAAGATCTCCTGCTATCAAAACTGGTCTTGGCTTTCATGAATCTGTTGAAGGTGAATCTAGTTCACAAGGTGAGGCAAGGAACTCTAAAGAGAAATCTAAAATGATCAACAAGGAGATAAGAGAGATGAAAGGTCAATCTCATCATCAACCAAGGAAAGAAATTCTTCAAGGAAAATCTTTTACTCCTCCTATGAATAATGTTGAATGTTATGTATGTCATAACCTTGGACATGTTGTAGCCAGATGTAGAAGAAGAAGGGTTCAAGATCATCAAACAAACAGATCATCTCAGTCAAGGTACTTTAATGGATATTGCTTTGCTTGCGATCTGTTTGGTCACAAAGCTGCTGATTGCTACAAAAGGAATATGAAACATGTAAGATGTTATGCATGTAACAAGCTAGGACATATAGCAAAGGAATGCAGGAACAAAGAACGGACATCACACCAAAAGGAGAAAACATCATCACACTTGAAGATATGGAAGAAAAAGGAAGTTCAGTCAAAAAGTGGTGGCACAACACATTATACAGACATAACAGAGGGAGCCGGAAGTGTAAAACTTCAATCTCCTACGCAATATTGATAAAGGGAAGTTGCATATATACGCGAATTTGTTACTACACAGTCGCGTATATGATTGTTTGAAGAAAGGCGGTAGGGACAGATTCAAGAAAAGGATCAGTTTTGCTCTAATTGATAATGGTTGCATTTCGCTAATGATGTGTGGATATGATGGTTAGAAGTATTTTGGTTCTAACTTGATATTGCTGATGTCTTGATACTTCTTATTAATATGCATGATCAGATCTGACAGATGGCACATGTTTAGGGGGAGCATATGCTCTCAATGCATTGTTGGCATTATGGTTAATAGTCCTTGGTGATGATGCTTATATGGATAAATGATTCATCTTGCTATGATATGGTTATGAGTTGTTCAGATGATTCTTGGGGTTATATAGTTGATATTTAGATCAAATTTGTGGTTGATTCTCTAATGGTGCTTACATGGTGATCTTCATAAGGATAAGGAGAAGTACTTAGCTTGAATTCACATCTTCTTTACTTGATGATGAGTCACTCATATGCTGTTGTCGTCATATGCATAAAGATCATATAATATAGTTATGATTCAGGATTCCCATTGTTCTTGGCACATATATGGATGAGGATTGTTGGCTGGATACATGGATGATTATTCAAAGTTGCATTGTTGGAGACATGATGATGATGAGTTCTTACCTATATGATGATAGGTTGTTTCGTACATATGTTGATTGATATTCCCAATTGATGATACTTGGTCCATGCAGATCTAGATGGCTATGGTGTTTTACACATATGATATAATGTGAATGATTTTATGATGATAAGTTGATATCTATCTGCAGACATACCCTGTCATAGGACATTTACAGGTTGCTGATCTGGAATTGGTTGTACGCGAGTTTCATAAGGAGTATCCGCATATACACGCTTGTTTCTGTGGATACAATCACGTATATGTTAGTATGGAGGAAATCAGTGGGCCAGACTTAGGGTGAGAACAGTCTGATTTGGGTCTAACAGAGACCATCTAGCATAGGTTCAGGGGGAGTAGATAAACTTCTAATGATGCATTGTTGACATTATCATAGAAGCTTTTGGTTCTAGTTCACAGCTGTTGTTGGTTTCAGGTGGAACATTTGTAGAGGGAGAACAGAAGGAAATCATGGTTGCTGATCTGAATGGTGATTGACAGATGTTGCTGCTATCAATTATTGGTGACTTTCATAAGTCTTGATCTAGATATTTCGTCTCTATGTCATGTATCTCTTTTATAGTGTCAAGGTCATGTAACGGCCTATTTTGGTTTCCCCACTATGCCTGGGATGAAGATGTAATGTATTTGGTTGTCATATGTAAATTTCTGATGTATCCCCACTTAGTTGGGTGGTTGATCCCCACTTGGTTGGGTGATGGATGTATGTATTGAGTCTTTTGGTGATAGGAAGGTCTTTTATGATGTATAAGTCTTGGTTCTTCTTGAAGAACACCTTTTTGCAGACCTTGCTTACAGACAGGGGGAGCATGAACAGTATAATTCAGTAAGAGCAGAGCTTTCAGCATGTAGCATGGACAGATTGGTACACCTTGGCATATACAAAGGGGGAGCTCATTCAGAGATTTCAGCAAGTTCTCAGGGGGAGTATGAACAGTGGAATGCCTTTCTAGGAAAGAGAATATCTTGGTTCGGCCTTTGCCCTTGATGTCAATGGGGGAGAGTGATTTGGTTGTTGTTGCCATCAAGTCCAAAGGGGGAGATTGTTGGCATTATGATACATATGTTGTACTTGATGGCAACCCACTCATCTCAGATAATAAATTATAATGTAGAGAAAATTTCACGCACTTATATGCAGAGAAAAGTTTATTTCATGTAGAGAAAAGTTCACGCACTTTTATGCAAAGAAAAGTTTATTTCATGTAGAGAAAAGTTCACGCACTTTTATGCATATAAAAGTTTATTTCATGTAGAGAAAAGTTCACGCACTTTTATGCAGAGAAAATTTTATTTCATGTAGAGAAAAAGTTCACGCACTTTCATGCAAGGAAAAGCGGGTATATGTTGGAGAACTTACCTTTGGTCCATGGTAGTTAGTCCTTGGTATTCGAACCTATGGTTTTGGACCATGGTACCTCGTCAGAAGTGTTGATCCCAAGTATTGGGTTCATGGTATTGGTTTATTATGGTTTTGGTCCGTGGTATTGCATGTAGAGAAAAAGTTCACGCACTTTCATGCAAGGAAAAGCGCGTATATGTTGGAGAACTTACCTTTGGTCCATGGTAGTTAGTCCTTGGTATTTGAACCTATGGTTTTGGACCATGGTACCTCGTCAGAAGTGTTGATATCACACACCTTCATGGTTAGTTCATGGTATTAGTCCGACAATTTTTGATCCTATGGTTTTGGCCCGTGGTATTGCATCCAAAAGTGTTGATCTCACGCACTTTCATGGTTGGTTCATGGTATTAGTCCAAAAGTTTTTTGATCCTATGGTTTTGGACCGTGGTATTGAGAAAGGACTAAGGCTATAAAAGAGGAAGGAGATCATTTGGCAAATCATCATCTGAATTATCTGAATATCTGATAAAGTGCTAGATCTGGAATACTGTGATTGGGTTATGGTGCAGATCTGGATCTGAGGTAAAGAGGGAGCTCACCGGTTGATGGAGAACAAGATCTAAGGATAGATCGGGATCAAATGGTTTGAACTGAACTATCTCTATATTTGATTATGCTTATTCTAGATCTGTATATTGAATGATCTGAACTGGGTATAACTTAAGTTTGAAATCGCTGCAAGTCATGTTTGAATACTTATAGATCTGTACGTGGGTTGGCTTTGGTGTAAGCGCGTATATATGCAGGTTTGGTTCATTGTAGTGGCGTATACAATTTGAGCTATGATATTTGAAGTCACAAGTGGTTCTGGTTGTTGATGGGTTCTGATGACAGTTTAAAGGTGTCAGTATTCTGCATATGCTGTTTGGTTGATTGTGTTTAGCTTCAGTATTGATGGATGAGAACTAATATTGGATCAGGATCATAATGACTCATATTTATGTGATCTCATGGACTAGATCTGGGTACTAACACATATATTATCCTTGTATACGTATTGATCTGGTGTTTGGGTGATTCAGAAGATTGATTGATTATGTGCTTTAATGATATTAATGGGACCAACATGAAAATTGGATGAAACATGGCCTTTCAGATTATGTGTTGTGCTTCAGGAGTATCTAGTCTGAAAATGCATGAAACGTGGTACCTGGAGGAGAGAAGATTGTACGCCGGCGCCTACGTAGTAGTATCTTAGCTAGTACAAGAGCTAAGGGGGTGGTAGCTCCCTTCCAGTAGCAGTTGAAAACTTTGGAGCATTGTAGCAGGTAGCAGCCTGTGTACTAGTAAATGGATCGGCTAGTACAAGAACTATGGGGGTTGTAGCTCCCTTCCAAGAGAGACTAGAGAACGAGAGAGAGTTGTAGCTCTCTGCAGGTAGAAGCCTACATACTGGTATAAGACTGCACCAGTACATAAATATTGTAAAAGGATTTTCTTATTAAGAAGAAGATTGAGATGACTTGCAGCAGGTGGTTTTCTCCCACATTGGGTTTCCACCTTATATCATGGTGTTCATGTGTGTGACTTATGTGTGATGATCTGTTCTATTTTACTGCACCTGTTTACTATTAATATGGTTGATAATGTTCTAATGCACTCATTAAGGATCAACTAACTGAATCATAAGAAGTTGTGGAAGTAGCATATATGAATCTGAATATGGAAATGAAAAAGTTTTATTGATGTGATAATACTGATTCACCCCCCCCCCCTCTCAGTATTATTTCCAACAATTGGTATCAGAGCCAGTCCTTTGGTAGAAGCTTGATCGCTTGAAGGAGATTCGTGGAACAATGGGAAAGAATCTTAAGAAGAAAGCTCATAAGAAGAAGAAGACATCTCAGAAGAACTATGACAGTGGGAGAATCGATTAGGGATTAGGTATAAGAAGCTCTTCAGATTCAGATTCAGATTCGGAATCATTTTAGAATGAATATGAACTACCAGGTATGAATTTGCTATCCTCTGATGTTCCAGATATCTATCCATTTGGAAAAGATTGAAGTTATAACGAAACAACTGAATGTGCTCTTATGGGTGAGGAAGAAGGATATCAAATAGAAGCAGAATTTAACAGGCTGACAAACAAAATTAGTGAACAAGAAAGACTTCTGAACATAAAGAGTGGTGTCCTCGAAGAAGTTGTTACTAGACAAAAGGCTCAACGAGAGTTATTCAAGAATAAATATCCAAAAGTTGCAGGTTGAAGCAACATCTCTAAGAAATGAAGTCAATGAAAAGAACACAACCATCAAGAAACTCAGAGATAGATCCAGTTACTATGAAAGTCTTGAAGCCACGATCCACTCTCTAAAGGAAGATCTTGAAGAATCAAAGAAGCAGAATAAAGATCTAGTCCAAGATATTGAAAAACAGGGAAACGAAGTTATCAGCTTAAAATCTCAGCTAGAATGTGCCTTCAGAATTCGTCAAATGCAACAGGATCTGAATGAAGAACAAGAAAAGGAGATTCTCAAGCTAAAGCATCAGTTGGAAGAAGAAAGGAAAGCTGAAGAAGACATGAAGAAGCAATATCTAGAAAAAGAAGAACAACTTCAGGTTGAGGTAAATATCTTGAAAAGTAAATTAGAAGAAAAGGATAAGCTCTTACTTTTTCAAGATAGTAATAAAGTCTTGGATGATATTATTAATAGTCAAAGATCTCCTTCTATCAAAACTGGTCTTGGCTTTCATGAATATGTTGAAGGTGAATCTAGTTCACAAGGTGAGGCAAGGAACTCTAAAGAGAAATCTAAAATGATCAACAAGGAGATAAGAGGGATGAAAGGTCAATCTCATCATCAACCAAGGAAAGAAATTATTCAAATAAAATCTTTTACTCCTCCTATGAATAATGTTGAATGTTATGTATGTCATAACCTTGGAGATGTTGTAGCCAGATGTAGAAGAAGAAGGGTTCAAGATCATCAAACAAACAGATCATCTCAGTCAAGGTACTTTAATGGATATTGCTTTGCTTGCAATATGTTTGGTCACAAAGCTGTTGATTTCTACAAAAGGAATATGAAACATGTAAGATGTTATGCATGTAACAAGCTTGGACATATAGCAAAGGAATGCAGGAACAAAGCACGAACATCACACCAAAAGGAGAAAACATCATCACACTTGAAGATATGGAAGAAAAAGGAAGTTGAGTCAGAAAGTGGTGGCACAACACATTATACAGACATAACAAAGGGAGCCGGAAGTGTAAAACTTCAATCTCCTACGCAAGCTTGATAAAGGGAAGTTGCATATATACGCGAATTTGTTATTGCACAGTCGCGTATATGATTGTTTGAAGAAAGGCAGTAGGGACAGATTCAAGAAAAGGATCAGTTTTACTCTAATTGATAATGGTTGCATTTTGCTAATGATGTGTGGATATGATGGTTAGAAGTATTTTGGTTCTAACTTGATATTGCTGATGTCTTTATACTTCTTATTACTATGCATGATCAGATCTGACAGATGGCACAGGTTTAGGGGGAGCATATGCTCTCAATGCATTGTTGGCATTATGGTTAATAGTCCTTGGTGATGATGCTTATATGGATAAATGATTCATCTTGCTATGATATGGTTATGAGTTGTTCAGATGATTCTTGGGGTTACATAGTTGATATTTAGATCAGATTTGTGGTTGATTCTCTAATGGTGCTTACATGGTGATCTTCATAAGGATAAGGAGAAGTACTTAGCTTGAATTCACATCTTCTTTACTTGATGATGAGTCACTCATATGTTGTTTTCGTCATATGCATAAAGATCATATATTACAGTGATGATTCAGGATTCCCATTGTTCTTGGCACATATATGGATGAGGATTGTTGGCTGGATACATGGATTATTATTCAAAGTTGCATTGTTGGAGACATGATGATGATGAGTTCTTACCTATATGATGATAGGTTGTTTCGTACATATATTGATTGATATTCCCAATTGATGATACTTGGTCCATGCAGATCTGGATGGGTATGGTGTTTTACACATATGATATAATGTGAATGATTTTATAATGATGAGTTGATATCTATCTGCAGACATACCCTGTCATAGGACATTTACAGGTTGCTGATCTGGAATTGGTTGTACGCGAGTTTCATAAGGAGTATCCGCATATACACGTTTGTTTTTGTGGATACAATCACGTATATGTTAGTATGGAGGAAATCAGTGGGCCAGACTCAGGGTGAGAATAGTCTGATTTGTGTCTGACAGAGACCATCTGGCACAGGTTCAGGGGGAGCAGATAAACTTCTAATGATGTATTGTTGGCATTATCATAGAAGATTTTGGTTCTAGTTCACAGCTGTTGTTGGTTTCAGGTGGAACATTTGCAGAGGGAGAACAGAAGGAAATCATGGTTGCTGATCTGAATGGTGATTGACAGATGTTGCTGCTATCAATTATTGGTGACTTTCATAAGTCTTGATCTAGATATTTCGTCTCTATGTCATGTATCTCTTTTATGGTGTCAAGGTCATGTAACGACCTATTTTGGTTTCCCCACTATGCCAGGGATGAAGATGTACTGTATTTGGTTGTCATATGTAAATTTCTGATGTATCCCCACTTAGTTGGGTGGTTGATCCCCACTTGGTTGGGTGATGGATGTCTGTATTGAGTCTTTTGGTGATAGGAAGGTCTTTTATGATGTATAAGTCTTGGTTCTTCTTGAAGAACACCTTTTTGCAGACCTTGCTTATAGACAGGGGGAGCATGAACAATACAATTCAGTAAGAGCAGAGGTTTCAGCATGTAGCATGGACAGATTGGTACACCTTGGAATATACAAAGGGGGAGCTCATTCAGAGATTTCAGCAGGTTCTCAGGGGGAGTATGAATAGTGGAATGCCTTTCTAGGAAAGAGAATATCTTGGTTCACCCTTTGCCCTTGATGTCAAAGGGGGAGAGTGATTTGGTTGTTGTTGCCATCAAGTCCAAAGGGGGAGATTGTTGGCATTATGATACATATGTTGTACTTGATGGCAACCCACTCATCTCAGATAATAAAGTATAATGTAGAGAAAATTTCACGCACTTATATGCAGAGAAAAGTTTATTTCATGTAGAGAAAAGTTCACGCACTTTTATGAAAAGAAAAGTTTATTTCATGTAGAGAAAAGTTCACGCACTTTTATGCAGAGAAAAGTTTATTTCATGTAGAGAAAAGTTCACGCACTTTTATGCAGAGAAAATTTTATTTCATGTAGAGAAAACGTTCACGCACTTTCATACAAGGAAAAGCGCGTATATGTTGGAGAACTTACCTTTGGTCCATGGTAGTTAGTCCTTGGTATTTGAACCTATGGTTTTGGACCATGGTACCTCATCAGAAGTGTTGATCCCAAGTATTGGGTTCGTGGTATTGGTTTATTATGGTTTTGGTCCGTGGTATTGCATGTAGAGAAAAAGTTCACGCACTTTCATGCAAGGAAAAGCGCATATATGTTGGAGAACTTACCTTTGGTCCATGGTAGTCAGTCCTTGGTATTTGAACCTATGGTTTTGGACCATCGTACCTCGTCAGAAGTGTTGATCTCACGCACCTTCATGGTTAGTTCATGGTATTAGTCCGACAGTTTTTGATCCTATGGTTTTGGCCCATGGTATTGCATCCAAAAGTGTTGATCTCACGCACTTTCATGGTTGGTTCATGGTATTAGTCCAACAGTTTTTTGATCCTGTGGTTTTGGACCGTGGTATTGAGAAAGGACTAAGGCTATAAAAGAGGAAGGAGATCATTTGGCAAAGCATCATCTGAAATATCTGAATATCTGATAAAGTGCTAGATTTGGAATACTGTGATTGGGTTATGGTGTAGATCTGGATCTGAGCTAAAGAGGGATCTCACCGGTTGATGGAGAACAAGATCTAAGGATAGATCGGGATCAAATGGTTTGAAATGAACTATCTCTATATTTGATTATGCTTATTCTAGATCTGTATATTGAATGATCTGAACTGGGTATAACTTAAGTTTGAAATCACTGCAAGTCATGTTTGAATATTTATAGATCTGTACGTGGGTTGGCTTTGGTGTAAGCGCGTATATATGCAGGTTTGGTTCATTGTAGTAGCGTATACAATTTGAGCTATGATATTTGAAGTCACAGGTGGTTCTGGTTGTTGATGGGTTCTGATGACAGTTTAAAGGTGTCAGTATTCTGCATATCCTGTTTGGTTGATTGTGTTTAGCTTCAGTATTGATGGATGAGAACTAATATTGGATCAGGATCATAATGACTCATATTTATGTGATCTCATGGACTAGATCTGGGTGCTAACACATATATTATCCTTGTATATGTATTGATCTGGTGTTTGGGTGATTCAGAAGATTGATTGATTATGTGCTTCAATGATATTAATGGGACCAGTATGAAAATTGGATGAAACATGGCCTTTCAGATTATGTGTTGTGCTTCAGGAGTATCCAGTCTGAAAATGCATGAAACGTGGTACCTGGAGGAGAGAAGATTGTAGGTCGACGCCTACGTACTAGTATCTTAGCTAGTACAAGAGCTAAGGCGGTGGTAGCTCCCTTCCAGTAGCAGTTGAAAACTTTGGAGTATTGTAGCAGGTAGTAGCCTGTGTACTAGTAAATGGATCGGCTAGTACAAGAACTATGGGGGTTTTAGCTCCCTTCCAGGAGAGACTAGAGAACGAGAGAGAGTTGTAGCTCTCTGCAGGTAGAAGCCTGCGTACTGGTATAAGACTGCACCAGTACATAAATATTGTAAAAGGATTTTCTTATTAAGAAGAATATTGAGATGACTTGCAGCAGGTGGTTTTCTCCCACATTGGGTTTCCACCTTATATCATGGTGTTCATGTGTGTGACTTATGTGTGATGATCTGTTCTATTTTACTGCACCTGTTTACTGTTAATATGGTTGATAATGTTCTAATGCACTCATTAAGGATCAACTAACTGAATCATAAGAAGTTGTGGAAGTAGCATATATGAATCTGAATATGGAAATGAAAAATTTTTATTGATGTGATAATACTGATTCACCCCCCCCTCTCAGTATTATTTCCAAAAAGTGTTAGCTCTGCTACATATTACTGATTTTAGAGGAGGAGGAATAAGCTTGGTCCTTGGTTGCTAGCTCAGAGATGGTCTACACTGGTTTTCTTTGCCTTTCCCAATTCCCCCGCTTACTTCCTCTCCCCCTGCTGCCTCTGTTTTGTTCTTCTAAACTCTACATAACACATATTTCTTTAGCCTCGGGTGACGAGTTCAAACTGTCATATGACTACGATCACATGACCCCGCGCTTCCTCAGCTGTTCATCTTCTTTTAAATCGTAGTCGTTGATTGTCCCGACCCAACAGTCTCTGCCTTCCCCCCCCGCATGTTAAACTCTGATTGTTTCCCCCGCCACCAGACCGTCCGTCACGTGATCCAATGGCGTTCGCACCTCTCGATCGTGTGAGCTTCCACACGTTAGCCCACGGGGAAAACGGTATTGGCCCGGTCATATCTGCCACGCATCGCAGTTCTACTGCGTCGCACCCCCGTGTATGAATACCGCCTGACCCCCATAGGCGGTGCGATAAATAGCGCCTGCCGCGCAAAACCATTCCCCCGTTCGTTATCTCCCGCGCAACTTCCACCCCCGATCACCGTTGGATCTGCTCGTATAAGATCCGACAGCTCTCGTCTTTCTGCTCCCATTCTTTCCCAATACCCTCTGCAAACCGTTTCCTGCCATCGATCCACGCGATTCAATGGTTGATCTTTATCCACCATGCCTCCGCCATACTGCCCATGTCCATAGCCTATCCATTGTACCCGAAGGAGGAAGGCGATCACCTACTAGCACTCTGCGCAGTTAATCTTCAACTACTGCATTCAAGAAACAAAGTGGCTGAGAAGAAAAGGACAGTCTTGAGAAGTTAAATGCATTCAATGGTTATGGAGTTTCATCCATATTTCACGCCACCTGCTCAGAGAAGGACCGCCGAACAGCAGAAAAGGTCAATTTGTTCATTAAAGCCAGCAGATCGTAGCAGAGACTCCATCAGAGAGTTAAGGTGGTTGGTGGTCCATTATGACCCCTCCACGCATAGAACAACAGAATATCTTTGTAAACAAACTCTATATATACCCAGAACACAGATGTAATCAGGGTTGATGGTTGTTGTTTTGATGTAAGGTTCAACTTCTGGAGACTGTAACTACTATGATACTTGCAGCGTCTAGTCTTCATTTTCAGCTAATACAAGCTTCTTTTGCTGTTAATTTCTCACTTTCCACTTCTTCTCTGTTCTAGGCTATGCCTGTTATGCATTTTTCATGTGCTCTTGATATTTAGCATTTGAGGGGCTATCATCCGACCTCTGTGTTAGAATCTGTTATGTATCATTGAATGTGTTATGCAGGTTTATGTTATTTTAGTGCCAGAGAGCTGTCATCCTGTCTGTACATTAGGAAACAGATTTGAAAACCTTTTTACTAGTTGCAGCTGGCCATCACATGGTCTTGTGCATCTGCTGGTGTGGTCAGTATTCTCCATATTCACTTAATTCTCAAATTGTGAGTAGTTGGTGGTCTAAAGCCTTGTAGTCTAGGGGTTTTCACCCATTTATGGAGTTAAGCACAGTAAGAGTGGTTATCTGGCTTGAATATACGTCATTCCTTCCATTCATCCATTTCCAACATTTTGTTGTGTTTGTAATGTTCCCGAGCATCTCTCAGATGCAACCTAGGAGAGTTGCTTGGGGTGATAACAAAGATTATATGTTACTAGGCGTCTCTGAGCTACAACCTAGGAGAGTTTCTTGGAGTGCTAACATAATTGGTGACGTTTCCGGGGAGAGGAAACTGAAGCTCGGCTTCCCTGGGAAATGACATAGATCCAACTTTGATGATAGACAAATTCTATGCACGTTTTTGGTTGTAATCATCTATCTAGCAACTCTACTGGAAGATGAACCTCTTGGTGACTCCACTTCATAGTTCTATATCAGTTTTTGAGGCATACTCGGAGAAATCCTGAGAAGCTACAAGCTGACCCAGTACCTGACCCTGAAAAAATCATCAAAGAGAGAAAGGTATTGCAGAAAGGAGCATCAGGTTCAGGTAAACCTAAATAATCTCCTATATCTCTTCAAGAAAGGCCTATAATAGAAAAAATACATGTTGAGAGTATATCATCTAATACTAGCAGTGAAGAAAAAGTCCCATAGATTCATAAAGCTCCTTATTCTTTAGGTTCTCCTTTTGTTGTAAGCCCAAATGAAACCTTTACTTCCTATCTATCATACTCCTTTAGTCTTGTGAGTCACTCCTTAGCCCTCTATCATTCAGACTATCAGTACTCTTTTAACCACCATAGCTATGGTAGGTCCACAAGCACCTATCAAAATGGAAAGAAACATAACTACTAGTTATGGACCTCTATACTGCCCACTCCTTTGATTGCCATGCCTACTAGAGAATATCAAAAATATAGGCCTAAGTTCACTAGGACTGAAGGTGTTACTGCTGAAGAACATCTTGAGTCATTCTATAGCTATGTTGATAATATGTACATTAGTGAAGATGATGTGTGGATGAGAGTATTTATCCAAAGCCTAGACAGAGAGGCTAGAAAATAGTTCAGAGAACTAACCCCAAGATCTATAGCAGATATTGAAGCTTTAGATGATGCATTCCTAAAGCATTGGGGGGATAAGAAGGATCTCCTCTACTACCACATTGAGTTTGGTAACTTAAAGAGGTAAAATGGTGAGTTGTTTTCTGATTTTAATAAGAGGTTTAACCATATGTACATCAAGATGCCAGCTGAAGTAAAACCCACTACTACCTCTGCTAAACTAACCTATGCCAATGCTTTTGATTATGACTTCTGCCTACTGGTGAGGGAGAGATGATGTGCTACATTGCCTGACATGTAGGATGCAGCCTTGGAAGTAGAATCAAACATCATGGTTGCAGAGAAGCTCAAGGGAAATGTTGATAGAAGAAGATAGAGGGGCGAGTCTTCATCATCCTCTAATCCTAAGATAGATAAAATGACCAAAATTATCGAGTCATTAGCCTCTGAACTATCCAAATTGAAGGTTTAGCAGCACCCAGGGAAAGGAAGAGTGCCTAATACCTTTGCTCCTAGAAATACAAATCCAAATCCATATAGAAGAACTAATCAGCAGTTGCAGATTTTGCAAAGAATCAAAGATGCCAATGAAGACCAAAGGGTCAAGGCTTCTTTTCAAAATGCAGTCATGGAATAAGAGCAGCTTGAGGAAGATGATGAGATCCATTGTCTTGAAAACAAAGGAAATGCTTCCTCTTTTACCTCAGCTACCTATGAAAAGTCATTATTCAATGACCAGAGCAGCCAAGAATGGGATGGTGAAGCTATCCTACAAATTGTAGATCAGCAAAGATATAATTTGAGGTCAAAGATAAATAATGCCAAGGAAACTCCTATTCAAAGAGTTGTTGTCCCTATAGCATAGAAAGCTAATAAGCAAAAACAATTGGTAGTTGATCCCATCATCCTCAAAGCTCCAGCTCATGAAGTAAGAGGCCTTGACAAGTCTCCTTCTCTTTTTAATTTTCAATCAGAAATTCAAAAGCTAAGAATACATATGCCTTTGATTGAACTAGTGAATAATGAGTCCATCAAAAGATCCATCCTCAAGGCCCTTGAGCCTAAAGCCATGCAAGCCTCCACTGATTATGTAGATCTGTAAGATAACAAGCCAGCAGTTATTCTCAACCCAATGATTGAAAATTGTGAAGACAGCTCCCCATCATTCTATGTCTCTCTAACTATTCATGAAAAAATCCTTCACAACTGCCTTTTGGACACTGGATCTAGCCATAATCTAATGCCCAAGGTTGTCATGGATGAGTTGGGTCCGGACATCACCAAGCCTTATCATGACTTTTTTTTTTTTTACTCTAGAAAAGTGAAATGCCTGGGGTTAATCAAGGACCTATCCATCACTTTGTCTCAGTTGCCTATGAAAAGCATGATGATCGGTATTGTGGTAGCAGATGTACCCCCTATGTTTTGCATGTTACTTTCCAGAGGTTGGATCAAGAGATTAGGTGGATCATTACAAAATGATCTGTCTTATACTATTGTCCCAGTTTTCGGAGGTGAGAGCAAGAGATTATATAGAGAGGCGTAGTTGGCTTATATCATCAGCGATGAGAAGAACCCTACTAATCATCCCATATATGCTATTGAAACTAATTTCGGAGCATGTATTCTTCATATTGAAGAATCTCAGTTGGCCTCCACATAGCCTAAAAAACCAGTTTTCCAAAATCGCTAAGGAAGAAGGCCCACAAATTTTGGACATGTTCTTTGATGGAGATTGCTCCAAGGAATCTGCTAGGGCAGGTATAGTCCATGTGTCCCCCACACAGGAATACATTCATTTATCTTTCAAATTAACCTTTCAAGTCACAAACAACATAACAGAATATGAAGCTTTGATTTTGGGCTTAAGCGCTACTAAGGAAATGGGTATTAAAGGCCTAAAAGTGTTTGGAGATGCAGACCTCATCATTCAATAGGTAAATAAAGTGTTCCAAGCAAAGCATCCAAGGCTGAAAGCATACAAGGATGAGGTATGGAGGCTCAATGATTATTTTAATGATTTCAGCATTTCTTATATTCCAAGAATGGAGAACCAACTTGCGGATTCCCTTGTTGTGTCTCCTAGCATGTTTATTCCTCCTTTTCCTCCTAAATTGACATATGAAGTTTAGGGAAAATATAGACCATCTCTGCCAGACAATGTAAAATATTAGAGAGTTTTTGAAGATGATGAGGAAATTAATAGGTTTTTACAAGTTGTTGAGGAATTTTCTGAAACACACATCAACCAAGAAAATGAATCCATGGAAGAATGTGGTCAGTCCAAGCTAAAAAGCGATATCGACTAAGGAAGCATCATCTAGCTACCTAGTAATCACATACCAAAAGGATTGGTGCCTCTAGAGAAGCTTTTCGATCATAACGACGTGCCCTATAAGCCGACCAAAATAGAGAATGAGTCTATTGTCTGTAAACATAATATAGGGAGCCCAGCCTATCCGAAATTCATCAATCTGTCCACTCATTTGTCATTTGCGTAGAATTCCGAGTATTGCACCCTCATGAGGCAATTTGCTGATATTTTTTCCTGGGAATACAGTGATCTTAAAACCTACGATACAAACATCATTGAACACAAGGTCCCACTGGAAAAGAACACTACCCCTTTTAAGAAAAAATTAAGACCTATCGGCTCTCTCTTATTGCCTTGGATTGAGAAAGAGATCAAGAAGTTGTTGGATGCCAAAATTATAGTTCCCCTAAGGTATTCAAAATGGATAGCTAACGTTGTGGTAGTGAGAGAGAAAAATGGAGAAATCATGCTTTGTGTTGACTTTAGAAATCTGAACAAGTTCTATAAAAAATATAAGCACCCCCTGCCTAAGATGCAACACTTGCTACAAAGAGTTTTAGGGGCTAGAGTCATGTCTTTCTTAAATGGATTTTCAAGTTATAATTAGGTTGTTCTACATCTAGAAGATTAGGAAAAGACTGCCTTCACTACTCCTTGGGGCACTTTCATGGTCAATTATATATGATAATTCATAAATTTTGAAGTCCACGCTATTGGGCATAGAGCATTATTATTTAGAGGTCTTTGTTTCAGCCGGATGTGTACCCCAGGAATTTTGTACACCCCTCCACGCGGGGGGATGCAGGGGGGACTTGTCCCCCCCCCCCCCCCATGGGGGTTTGAGGGGGCTGATGCCCCCCGGCTGGGGGGTCTGAGGGCCAGCAGTCCCCTAGTGTGGGTTTCAGTGGCAGTGCCCTCGAAGCTAAAAATAGATGTAAAGTTGCCTTGCAAAAGTATAGTAATTTCTAGTCAATCTAGGCTGTTCGTTAGGCAGATGATCTGACAGTAGAACTTATGTTTAGTTGAGGATTTTTTGCCCTAGAAGGAAACCCCTCTCTTTGTATGAGGGCATTGTATTGAGGCTGTGCAATAGATGTGTATTCTCCAAGCGAGAAATAGAGAGGTGAGACTGTGAGAGAAAATAGAGGATATTACAGCGGATCTGTTGTAGGTTGTGTCTCTTCATTTTGTTGCATAATAGAAAGGAAGGACTGGCTGTTCGGGGTGGACATAGCCCAAACCGGGTGAACCACATACATCTTTGTCTCCCTGGTTTTATGTGTTTATATTTATGTAATGTCCTATGTGTTCCATTGCTCTGTAATATATAATTTTCTAACAACTCGTATCAGAGCCGAAGGTCTATTTGGCTGATAAATTCACAGGAAAGAAGGGTTCCTCATTCGAGTGGGAGCAATGGCGGAAGATGGTAAGTTTAGGGTCGAGAAATTTAATGGCCAAAACTTCTCATTGTGGAAGATGTAGATGGAAGATTATCTGTATCAGAAAGATCTATACCTACCATTGGGTTGAAAAGCAAAGATGCTGACGGGTATGACAAATGAAGAATGAAACCTTCTCGATATAAAGGCACTCGGAACAGTATGATTGTGCCTTGCAGCGTCGGTCGCCTTCAATATTTCGAAGGAAACAATGACAGAGGGTTTGATTAAGGTGTTAAAGAAACTATATGAAAATACCTCAGCCTCAAACAAGGTATTTCTTATGAAATAGTTATTTAATATGAAGATGTTGGAAGGTGGATCTGTTGTAGACCATTTAAATGATTTTAATACTGTTACAAGTCAGTTAAGTTCTGTAGGGGTAAACTTTGATGATGAAGTTAGAGATCTGTTATTCTTGTGCTCATTGCTAGAAAGTTGGAATGGTTTAATAATGGCTATTAGTAACCCTGATTCTAGATCTAGTACTTTAAAGTTTGACGTCGGTGCTATCCTTAGTGAGGAAATCGACGGAAAAGCGTCGATGAGACATCAGGTAATGCTTTAAGTGCAGAGTCTATGGGAAGAAAAATGGAAAGAGGAAAGAGCTCAGGATATCAAAGTATATCAAGGAAGGGAAAATCCAAGTCTAGATCGGGGATAGTGTACTGGAAATGCGGAAAGAAAGGACACCTAAAGAAACATTGTAGATATTGGAAGGGAAAAGAAGGAGATGCACAACAAGAAAAAAATCATGAAGAAAATGTGATAGTTGAGGTGTTACAAGATGCTTTGATTCTTTCTTTTGAAAATATTGCTGATTCCTGGGTGGTAGATTGAGGGGCCTCATTCCATGCCACACCTGATAAGAAATATTTGCATGACTATGTTCAAGGATATTTTGGACAAGTCCGTTTGGGTGATGATAAACCCTGTAAAATTTTTGGAATGCGTAAGGTTCTTGTAAAACAACAGATAGGAAACCAATGGCTACTAAAGGAGGTAAGGCATGTTCCAGATCTGAAGAAAAATTTGATTTCAATAGGGCAGTTAGGCGGTGAAGGTTGTGTGACAACTTTCACAGATAAATCTTGGAAGGTCGCCAAAGGAGCTCTGGTAATAGCAAAAGGCGAAAAGGTTGGTAAATTGTATTTATGCAATGGTATTTCTAACTTTGTTAATGCTTTAACTTCCAAAGGAGCAGATGCAGCATTATGCCATCATAGGCTTGGACACATGAGTGAGAAGGGGATGAAGATTCTTCACTCAAGGAATTTGTTTCCGGGTTTGAAGAATGTTGATTTGGACTTCTATGAGAATTGCATTTATGGAAAACAGAAGAGAGTCAGATTTCTCAGAGTTGGGAAAGAAAAGAAGAGTGAAAAATTAGAGCTTGTGCATACAGATGTATGGGGACCTGCTCAGGTATCATCTCTTGGTGTAATTCATTATTATGTTACTTTTATTGATGATGCAACTAGAAAAACTTGGATTTATTATATTAAGAATAAATCTGATGTATTTGATACTTTCAAGAAATGGAAAGCTTTGGTTGAGATTGAGACAGGAAAGAAATTGAAGTGTTTCAGATCAGACAATGGAGGTGAATATTGCAGCAAAGAGTTTGATAGGTACTGTTCAGAGCATGGAATTCGTAGAGAGAAGACAGTTCCAAGAACACCACAACAAAATGGTGTGTCAAAAAGGATGAACAGAACAATCATGGAGCGTGCAAGGTGCATGCGATTGCAGCAGGATTGCCTTTACAATTTTGGGCAGATGCTATAGATACTGTTGTTTATCTAATAAACAAAGGGCCTTCAAGTTCCTTGGATGGTGGTGTTCCAGAGGAAGCATGGATAGGTAAAAAGGTAAACTACTCTTTTTTAAAGCATTTTGGTTGTGAGGCCTTTTTCCATATTAATAAAGAAAATAGAACAAAGCTTGAGGCAAAATCAAAGAAATGTAACTTTATTGGATATGGTCTTAATGATTTTGGTTATCACTTATATGATTATGAAAATCACAAAATCATTAGGAGCAAAGATGTAATACTGAATGAAAAGGTCTTGTATAAGAATCAGTTGTAGCAAAAGAAACAGGGAAAAGAAAACAAGGAATACACAATTCTTGATGAGATCACTGAAAAAGTAAAGGTGCCTAAAAATAATAATAATCAACAACCACAACAACAACAACCACCACAATAGCAACAGGTACCCCAAACACCTAAAAGTGGTGTTAGAAGATCTACCAAGATAAGGAAACCCCCTGAACGATAATCTCCTTCATTATATTATTTATTGTTGGTTGATTCTGGTGAACCCGAATGTTATGAAGAAGCAGTGCAGGTTGAAAGTAGGAAGAAGTGGGAGCTAGCCATGGAAAAAGAGATGGACTCCTTAATGCATAACCATACTTGGGACTTAGTCAGATTGCCTGCAGGAAAAACTAAATTGAAGAATAAATGGGTTTACAGGCTGAAGGAAGAAGATGGAGGAAAATAAAGGTACACAGCTAGACTTGTGGTGAAGGGGTTTGCACAGAAGAAAGGTATTGATTTTGATGAAATATTTTCTCCTGTTGTTAAAATGACTTCAAGCAGAACTATTTTAAGTCTAGTAGTAGTTGAAGATTTGCATCTTGAGCTGTTAGATGTAAAGATAAGCTTTCTCCATGGGGATTTGGAAGAAGAGATATATATGCAGCAGCCACAAGGATATGAGGTGAAAGGGAAGGAGAAACTAGTGTTCAGGTTGAAGAAGAGCTTGTATGGCTTAAATCAGGCTCCAAGGCAGTGGTATCTAAAATTTTACAATTTTATGTTTGAACAAAGTTATAATGGATGTCACTCTGATCATTGTGTTTATCTGAAAAAGCAAAATGATGGTAGCTATATTATATTGTTATCATATGTGGATGACATGCTTGTTGCAAGGGTAACATGCAGGAAATAAATGTGCTCAAAAGAAAATTGGAAAATTCATTTGCAATGAAGGATTTGGGACATGCAAAACAAATCCTTGGTATGAGAATAACTAGAGATAGGAAAAATCACAAATTAACATTGTCTCAGAATGAGTACATACAAAAGGTGTTGGAAATATTTAATATGCACAATGCAAAATCAGTTAGTACCCCTTTTGCTAGCCATTTCAAACTTAGTAAGGAAATGTGCCCAAAAACCCAAGAAGACATGCATTATATGTCTAAAGTTCCACATGCATCAGCAATTGGAAGCTTAATGTATGCAATGGTCTACACCAGGCTTGATATTGCACATGCAGTGGGAGTTGTAAGTAGGTACATGAACAATCCACGAAAAAAACATTGGATGGTAGTGAAATGGATTCTCAAATATTTGAAAGGTACCACAAATCAAGCATTATGCTTTGGTGGTTCAAACATTTCTCTACAAGGATATGTTGATGCAGATATGGCAAGCGACAGAGATAACAAGAGGAGCACTACAGGATATGTATTTACCGTAGGTGGAACAACTGTTAGTTGGGTTTCAAAAATCCAAAGTGTTGTTTCACTTTCAACAACAGAAGCAGAGTATGTTGCTGCTACAGAGGCTAGTAAAGAAATTATTTGGTTACAAAGGTTTATGGGTGAATTGGGTAAGGAGGATGATATGGGTACGTTATACAGTGATAGCCAAAGTACCATTGATCTTGCAAAAAACTCAGCATTTCATTCCAGGACTAAACACATACATCTCAAGTACCATTTCATACAATCAGTGTTGGAAGATGAAGAGTTGAAGCTGGAAAAGATACACACTAGCCAGAATCCAGCAGATATGCTAACAAAAGTTGTAACCAGGGAGAAACTGAGAATATGCTCAGTTTCAATTGATCTTCAAGGATGATGATGAAGATGAGAAATAGCCAGGTCCAAAGAGGATTCATTGTCTAGCAAATTAAGCAGTGGTGGAGTTGTTACAATCATTCTCCAAGTGGGAGATTGTTGGGTATGCAACATTATTATTTAAAGGTCTTTGTTTCAGCCGGATGTGTACCCCAGGAATTTTGCACACCCCTCCACGCGGGGCGGTGCAGTGGGGACTTGTCCCCCCCGTGGGGGTTCAGGGGGCCGATCCCCCCCAACTAGGGGGTTGAAGGGCCAGCGGTCCCCCGGTAGGAGTTTCGGGGGCAACGCCCCTAAAGCTAAAACAGATGTAAAATTGCCTTGTAAAAGTATAGTAATTTCTAGTCAATCTGGGCCGTTCATTAGGCGGATGAGCTAACAGTAGAACTTATGTTTAGTTTAGATTTTTTTGCCCTAGAAGGCAACCCCTCTCTTTGTATGAGGGGATTGTATTAAGGTTGTGTAATAGATGTGTATTCTCTAAGCGAGAAATAGAGAGGTGAGACTGTGAGAGAAAATAGAGGATATTACAGTGGATCTGTTGTAGGTTATGTCTCTTCATTTTGATGGATAATAGAAAGGAAGGACTGGCTGTTTGGGGTGGATGTAGCCCAAACTGGGTGAACCACGTATATCTATGTCTCTCTGGTTTTATGCGTTTTTCTGTGTTTATATTTATGCAATATTCTATGTGTTCCATTGCTATGTAATATATAATTTTCTAACAAATGGTATCAGAGCCAAAGTTCTATTTGGCTGATAAACTCACAGGAAAGAAGGGTTCCTTGTTCGAGTGGGAGTAATGTTGGAAGATGGTAAGTTTAGGGTCGAGAAATTTAACGGCCAAAACTTCTCACCATGGAAGATGCAGATGGAAGATTATATGTATCAGAAAGATCTGTACCTACCATTGGGTGGAAAAACAAAGATGCCGATGGATATGACAAATGAAGAAAGGAACCTTCTTGATAGAAAAGCATTTAGAACAGTGCAGTTGTGCCTCACAATGTCGGTTGCCTTCAACATTTCGAAGGAAACAACGACATAGGGTTTGATTAAGGTGTTGGCGAAACTATGTGAAAAACCCTCGGCCTCAAACAAGGTATTTTTTATGAAAAAGTTATTTAATATGAAGATGTCGGAAGGTGGATCTGTTGCAGACCATTTAAATGATTTTAATATAGTTACAAGTCAGTTAATTTCTGTAGGGGTAAACTTTGAAGATGAAGTTAGAGCTCTGTTATTCTTGTGCTCATTGCCAAAAAGTGGAATGGTTTCGTAATGGCCATTAGTAATTATGTTTCTAGATCTAGTACTTTAAAGTTTGATGATGTTGTCAGTGCTATCGTTAGCGAGGAAATACGACGAAAAAGCTCCGATGAGACATTGGGTAATGATTTAAGTGCAGAGTCTAGGGGAAGAAAAATGGAAAGAGGAAAGAGCTTAGGATATCACAGTGAAACAAGGAAAGGAAGTTCCAAGTCCAGATTGGGGATGTTGTACTAGAAATGCGGAAAGAAAGGACACCTAAGGAAAGACTATAGATCTCGGAATGGAAAAGAAGGAGATGCACAACAAGAAAACAATCATGAAGCAAATGTGACAGGTGAGGTGTTACAAGATGCCTTGATTCTTTCTTTCAAAAATATTACTAATTCTTGGGTGGTAGATTCAGGGGCCTCATTCCATACTACACCTGATAAGAAATATTTCCATGACTATGTTCAAGGAGATTTTGGACAAGTCCATTTGGGTGATGATAAACCCTGTAAAATTGTTGGAATTGGTAAGGTTCTTGTAAAATAGAAGAATGGAAACCAATGGCTAATAAAGGAGGTAAGGCATGTTCCAGATCTGAAGAAAATTTGATTTCAATAGGGCAGTTAGGTGGTGAAGGTTGTGTGACAACTTTCACAGATAAATCTTGGAAGGTCACCAAAGGAGCCCTGGTAATAACAAAAGGCAAAAAGGTTGATACATTGTATTTATGCAATGGTATTTCTAAGTCTGTTAATGCTTTAATTTCCAAAGGAGCAGATGTAGCATTATGGCATCATAGGCTTGGACACATGAGTGAGAAGGGGTTGAAGATTCTTCACTCAAGGAATTTGTTCCCAAGTTTGAAGAATGTTGATTTGGACTTCTGTGAGAATTGCATTTATGGAAAATAGAAGAGAGTTAGATTTCTTAGAGTTGGGAAAGAAAAGAAGAGTGAAAAATTAGAGCTTGTGCATACAAATGTATGGGGACCTCCTTAGGTATCATCTCTCGGTGGCTCTCGTTATTATGTTACTTTTATTGTTGATGCAACTAGAAAAACTTAGATTATTGTATTAAGGATAAATCTGATGTATTTGATACTTTCAAGAAATGGAAAGCTTTGGTTGAGATTGAGACAGGAAAGAAATTGAAGTGTCTCAGATCAGACAATGGAGGTGAATATTGCACCAAAGAGTTAGATAGGTATTGTTCAGAGCATGCAATTCGTAGAGAGAAGATAGTTCCAAGAACACCACAAGGAAATGGTGTGTCAAAAAGGATGAACACAACAATCATGGAGCATGCAAGGTGCATGAGATTGCATGCAAGATTTCCTTTACAATTTTGGGCAGATGCTATAGATACTGTTGTTTATCTAATAAACAAAGGGCCTTCTAGTTCCTTGGATGGTGGTGTTCCATAGGAAGCATGGACAGGTAAAAAGGTAAAATACTATTTTTTAAAGCCTTTTGGTTGTGAGGCCTTTGCCCATATTAATAAATAAAATAGAAAAAAGCTTGAGGCAAAATCAAATAAATGTACCTTTATTGGATATGGTGTTAATGATTTTGGTTATCGCTTATATGATTATGAAAATCACAAAATCATTAGGAGCAGAGATGTAATATTAAATGAAAAGGTCTTGTATAAGAATCAGTTGCAGGAAAAGAAACAGGAAAAACAAAACAAGTAATACGCAGTTCTTGATGAGATCACTGAAAAAGTAAAGGTGCTTGAAAATAATAATAATCAACAACCACAACAACAACAACCACCACAACAGCAACATGCACCCCAAACACTTGAAAGTGGTGTTAGAAGATCTAGCAAGATAAGTATACCCCCTGAACGATACTCTCCTTCATTATATTATTTATTTTTGACTGATTCTGGTGAACACAAATGTTATGAAGAAGAAATGCAGGTTGAAAGCAAGAAGAAGTGGGAGCTAGCCATGGAAGAAGAGATGGACTCCTTAATGCATAACCAGACTTGGGACTTAGTCAAGTTGCCTGCAGGAAAAACTACATTGAAGAATAAATGGGTTTACAGTTTGAAGGAAGAAGATGGAGGAAAACAAAGGTACAAAGCTAGACTTGTGGTGAAGGGGTTTGCACAGAATAAAGGTATTGATTTTGATGAAATATTATCTCCTGTTGTTAAAATGACTTCAATCAGAACTATTTTAATTATAGTAGCAGTTGAAAATTTGCATCTTGAGTAGTTAGATGTAAAGACAACCTTTATCCATGGGGATTTGGAAGAAGAGATATATATGTAGCAGCCACAAGGATATCAGGTGAAAGGGAAGGAGAAACTAGTGTGCAGGTTGAAGAAGAGCTTGTATGGCTTAAAGCAGGCTCCAAGGCAATGGTATCTAAAATTTGACAAGTTTATGTCTGAACAAGGTTATACTAGATGTCACTCTGATCATTGTGTTTATTTGAAAAAGCAAAATGATGGAAGCTATATTATATTGTTATTGTATGTGGACGACATGCTTGTTGCAGGGTCTAACATGCAAGAAGTAAATGTGCTCAAAAGAAAATTGGCAAATTCATTTGCAATGAAGGATTTGGGAGTTGCAAAACAAATCCTTGGTATGAGAATAACTAGAGACAGGAAAAATCACAAATTAACATTGTCTCAAAATGAGTACATACAAAAGGTGTTGTAAAGATTTAATATGCACAATGCAAAACTAGTTAGTACACCTTTTTCTAGCCATTTCAAACTTAGTAAGGAAATGTTCCCAAAGACCCAATAATACATGGATTATATGTCTAAAGTTCCATATGCATCAGCAGTTGGAAGCTTAATGTATGCAATGGTCTGCACAAGGCCTGATATTGAACATGCAGTGGGATTTGTAAGAAGGTACATGAACAATCCAGGAAAGGAACATTGGATTGCAGTGAAATGGATTCTCAAATATTTGAAAGGTACCACAAATCAAGCATTATGCTTTGGTGGTTCAAACATTTCTCTACAGGAATATGTTGATGTAGATATGGCAGGTGATAGAGATAACAGGAGGAGCACTACAAGATATGTATTTACTGTAGGTGGAACAACTATCAATTGGGTTTCAAAAATCCAAAGTGTTGTTGCACTTTCAACAACAGAAGCAGAGTATGTTGATGCTACAAAGGCTAGTAAAGAAATGATTTGGTTACAAAAGTTTATGGGTGAATTGGGTAAGGAGCATGATATGGGCACATTATACAGTGATAGCCAAAGTTCCATTCATCTTGTAAAGAACTCAACGTTTTATTCCAGGATTAAACACATATAGCTCAAGTACCATTTCATACGATCAGTGTTGGAAGATGGAGAGTTCAAGCTAGAAAAGATACACACTAGCTAGAATCCTACAGATATGCTAACAAAAGATGTAACCAAGAAGAAATTGAGAATATGCTTAGTTTCAATTGGTCTTGAAGGATGATGATGAAGATGAGAAATAGCCAGGTCCAAAGAGGAGTCATTTTCCAACAAATGAAGCAACAGTTCAGTTGCTACAATCATTATCCAAGTGGGAGATTGTTGGGTGTGGAGCATGATTATTTAGAGGTCTTTGTTTCAACCGGATGTATACCCCAGGAAGTTTGTACACCCCTCCACACGAGGGGGTGCGGGGGGGACTTGCCCCCCCATGGGGGTTAGAGGGGGTCGATCCCCCCAACTGGAGGATCCGGGGGCCAGCAGTCCCCAAGTGGGGATTTTAGGTTGAGTGCCCCCGAAGCTAAAAACAGATGTAAAATTGCCTTGTAAAAGTATAGTAATTTTTAGTCAATCTGGGTTGTTCATTAGGTGGATGATATGGCGGTAGAACTTATGTTTAGTTTAGGGTTTTTTTCCCTAGAAGGCAACCCCTCTCTTTGTATGAGGGCATTGTATTGTGCTGTGTAATAGATGTGTATTCTCCGAGTGAGAAACGAAGAGGTGAGACTGTGAGAGAAAACAGAGGATATTACAGCGGATCTGCTGTACGTTGTGTCTCTTCATTTTGCTGGATAATATAAAGGAAGGACTAGATGTTCGGGGTGGATGTAGCCCAAACTAGGTGAACCACGTATATCTGTGTCTCTCTGGTTTTATTTATTTTTCTGTGTTTCTATTTATGCAATATTCTGTGTGTTCCATTGCTCTGTAATATATAATTTTCTAATGGGTGTACAAAATTCCTGGGGTACACATCCGGCTGAAACAAAGACCTCTAAATAATCATGCTCCACACCCAACAATCTCCCACTTGGAGAATGATTGTAGCAACTCAATTGTTGCTTCATTTACTAGACAATGACTCCTCTTTGGACCTGGCTGTTTCTCATATTCATCGTCATCCTTGAAGACCAATTGAAACTGAGCATATTCTCAGTTTCTCCCTAGTTACAACTTTTGTTAGCATATCTGTAGGATTTTGGCTAGTGTGTATCTTTTCCAGCTTCAACTCTCCATCTTCCAACGCTGATCATATGAAATGGTACATGAGCTGTATGTGTTTAGTGTTGGAATGAAATGTTGATTTCTTTGCAAGATGAATAGTACTTTGGCTATCACTGTATAACATTCCCATATCATGCTCCTTACCTAATTCACCCATAAACCTTTGTAACCAAATCATTTCTTTACTAGCCTCTGTAGTAGCAACATACTCTGCTTCTGTTGTTGAAAGTGCAACAACACTTTGGATTTTTGAAACCCAACTGACACCTTTTCCACCTACAGTAAATACATATCTTGTAGTGATCCTCTGGTTATCTCTGTCACCTGCCATATCTGCATCAACATATCCCTGTAGAGAAATGTTTGAACCACCAAAGCATAATGCTTGATTTTTGGTACCTTTCAAATATCTGAGGATCCATTTCACTGCCATCCAATGTTCCTTTCCTGGATTGTTCATGTACCTGGTTACAACTCCCACTACATGTGCAATATCAGGCTTTGTGTAGACCATTGCATACATTAAGCTTCCAACTATTGATGCATATGGAACCTTAGACATATAATCCATGTCTTCTTGGGTCTTTGGGCACATTTCCTTACAAAACCAGTCCAACTTTCTGGCAATGAGCACAAGAATAACAGAGCTCTAACTTCATCTTCAAAATTTACCCCTACAGAGCTTAACTGACTTGTAACTGTATTAAAATCATTTAAATGGTCTGCAATAGATCCACCTTCTGACATCTTCATATTAAATAACCGTTTCATAAGAAATACCTTGTTTAAGGCCGAGGTTTTTTCATATAGTTTCGCCAACACCTTAATCAAACCCTCTGTCATTGTTTCCTTCGAAATGTTGAAGGCAACCGACGCTATGAGGCACAACCGTACTATTCTGAGTGCCATTCTATCGAGAAGGTTCCATTCTTCATCTGTAATACCCGTCAGCATCTTTGTTTTTCTGCCCAATGGTAGGTACAGATCTTTCTGATATAGATAATCCTCAATATGCATTTTCCATGCTGAGAAGTTTTGGGCCCCGTACCCCCCCGCGTGGAGGGGTGTACAAACTTCCTGGGGTATACATCCGGCTGAAACAAAGACCTCTAAATAATCATGCTCCACACCCAACAGTCATTATGGACTGATTCAGTAGAGCGAATTTGTATAGAGTGCCACATGTCACTGTTACAACCTTCGGCCCTAAAAATGATAGACAAGATACTAAAGTGAGTTCACTTTGACCACATTTTATGAATTCAAATCTGATGCTTATATAGGAAGTTATGACTATTTTCCAAAGGTCACCTATTTGAGACAAAATTCTGGAGTATGCAAAAACACTAACTTCTTCGGACCATATCTCTAAAAAATATAGTGATCCAATATCTGAAATGTTTGTAGGATGTGCATCAGGATTTTGGCTCCTCATGGTAAAAATTTCAACTTCTCACCATTCATAAAAAAAAAAAAAACATTGTAACGAAAATGCTACGATGACCTATTTGCATTAGGGAAACCCTACAACCCAAAGCTCTGATGTCAAATGTTATGTAACTAGCTCACAAAAAGATAGACCAGTGACATAAAATGTATCCTCTTTGAGGGGGAAACCTCATTTACATTACATAAATGGACAATTCTCTGATGATATAAATGACAAGACTTATTTTGTTTATATAGGAGTCTAAGGGGTCACAATATAATCATAGCCTACATAACAATATTAATATAAGGGCACAACAATAGTGTTAGTGGGCTTCTATGGGGTAAAACAATAACAAGATGGGAGCTACACGGGCACAACAATAACAATAAGAGCGCTACACTACAATAAAAATAAGGGCTACATTAGTATTATAGGGACTTAACAGACTACTCCTACAAACCTTTCTTAGTTTTGAAGATGACTTTCCAAGTATCTTCTTCTTTGACTTGAACCTAGTGATATCTATAATTTAAGTCCACCTTAGTGAAGTACTTCACTTGCTGTGTCTGATCTAGTAGATCATTTATCCTAGGTAGGGGGTACCTGCTCTTGAGAGTGATTTTTTTTAATGACATATAACCAACAGACATATGTCAAGTCACATCCTTCATTTGCATTGATGATGGGTGACCCACATGAATATGTACCCAGTCAAATGGCACCATATTCCAGTAGTTGCTACAATTATTTATTCACTTAGTTTGCTTCTCTAATAGATTATATGTACAATCTTATATTTTCCAATGGGAAGTCCAACGATAGCTATATCTCATCCTCCACTTCCCTCTTGGTTGGAAACCTTTAGGATCTTGGAACGCATTCCTATACATTTGTAGAAACTATTCTAGTTGTTGTTTATGTTTCTTAGTATGCCCTTCTAGGGATTCCTTGACTCTTACAAACTCCTCTACAAATTTATTTTCTCTTAAAAGTAGTCAAAAACACTTCTTGATGGAACTGATCAATTTATTGGATTGGTTGGCACTTTCCAACGAAAATTTTGACTTGTATTTGTACACATTAATGGTAAATAATTTTCCATCCTCGATGAGATAGTATTGGTTATCTCTCTGCATCAATATTGCATCTAACATATACATGTAGGGAATTGCAAACAATACTCCACATATAACAAGGGGAACCACATCTAGCTATACTTCATCAGTAAAATCAACACTAATGGAAAATCTAATTTTGCACTATTTTATTACCTTGAATGTTGCATCCTTATTTACCCATCCTAACGGATATGGGCTTGGATGGTCATGAACTCCTAATCCCGATTTTTTCACTAGATTTGCTGCAACGAGATTTGCCTACAATCTTGAGACAAATAGAGCATCAATCCATGTCTTCTTGACCTGTATCTTTATGTGGAAGAGTTTGGTGATTTATTTCTCTTCCATTTGTTGAAGGCTACAAAGATTCACCTCATTTTGCACTAATGTACATAAAATATTATCATATATTTTTGAGGTTCTTTATTTTCTTTATTTATTTTCATCATGTTAAGCTCTAATTGAAACTTCCAACACTTATCCTCTATATGTTCATTGATATTGTAGTGATTATTGCGGTCTTTGCACTCATGTGTTGTGGTTTTTGTATTTTTATATTTTCCCTGTTTCCACTTCTTATTCCCCTCCTTATAAGGATCTTGTTGCTCCTTTTTCTTGGATGCCCTTCTTTTCCCTTTCTTCATTTTTATGTTATCCAAAAACTCTACATGTACAAAAGCCTCATCCACCAATGTAAGCTTGAACAAAATCACCTTCCTCCTCAGATGTCTTTGTAGACCCTTTCGCTACTTGAGGAGTACATTTGGTTTCTCTGGGGAGGTAGTTAGCATTATGGACATATTTCAGGACTCTATGGTCTACTTCTGTATGCTTTTCCATTTCCTTTTCCTGAAGTAATTCCACTAGATACAATGGTCCTCTACATACCCAATAGGGAAAAATAATGACTTTATGAGGGTTTTGAAGTACTCCCACTTAGTCACTAGAGGATCTCCCTCCAACCTCATGGTCTCTCTCTAGCTTTCCCACTAAGGGAAAGGAAACTAATTTAATCCATTCAAATGAAATATTTTCTTCCTCCTCAACATGATGGACACTGAAATAAACATCAAGCTATTGCAACCAGTGATTTATATTTAGATCATTGATCTCATCCTGGTACAACTTGATATTGAACTTCGCTTCCATTTTGAATAGTGATTGTGAATGATTCACACCACTTGAAATGGGTTTATCTTTTTTGGGTCCTTTCTTTGGATTGTTCTCTATTTCTTCTTAATACCTTGACCTCCCCATTAATATATCCTCTGGATTGTAACCCCCATCTTCTCCAAATATCTCAATCTTATTTCTAAGGTCTGACATTAGGAGATTCATATTATGGCTTATATTTGCAAACTTTGTTTCTAGCCGCAAAAACTCTCCTCTGTGGGATCACAAGGGTCATTCACAGATTCATTGACCATGATTAATCTTTCATAACTTTTGGCCTAGCCAATATATATCGCCTGCAAATCTCCACAATATAACGAAAGAAACCTAGGACATATGGGTCATGGGCCCATCACACTTTAGTAGCTTGCTACCACAATGCTACTGTCGACATTAGAAACATTATAGCATCCCTAGTGAAAAGTTCATGTAATAAAAGTTAATAAAGGAAAAATAAGACCACGGTTAAGGGACGCTTATTCTAGGTTGAATGTTGGGCAAAGATATCCTAGGGGGCATCATTGTATGTTTGTTTTGGCTAAGGAAAATTGGGAAAGGCTAAGGCAAAAAGGAATTTTTAGCACATTTATTTATGAAAATAAAGGAAATTATGAGATAATTAAGGTGAAAGGTCACATGTTTCATCTGAGGAGGAAATTGAAGGAAAATAATGGAAAATATAGAAATTAAAGGCTTCATTCATCATAAAGGATTCTGAGGATCAGTTTGGAAACTTTTGCTAAGATTTTGTCAATTCATGTTTATATCTCTCTCTCTCTCTCTCTCTCTCTCTCTCTCTCTCTCTCTCTCTCTCTCTCTCTCTCTCTCTCTCTCTCTCTCTCTCTCTCTCTCTCTCGCTCTCTTGCTCTCTCTCTCTCTCTCTCTCTCTCTCTCTCTCTCTCTCTATTGGCTTGAGGGGTCCTGACCCAGGTTAAGAGTTAGTTGCGCTAACCAACAAAACCCTAACTTCTGGCCCTTTTGGCAACAACTCGTGTAGCACAGGGTATAGTCTCACCTGAAGCAGTATTAGGGGATGACAGAACCAGGTTTCTGCATTCCGATGTCAGTGTGATGGGTTCCTGCAACTTCTAGGGCTTCTTTCAATCTTCGCGAACCCTTACCCTTAAAATATAAATAATTACAGTAACTTGTAGAAACAGAATCTAAACCTTCACAAAATGATTTAAGCATTCACAGCAGTGAGTAAATAATTAGATCTTCTACCTTCTCGCATCAATTAAACATTACTTCATATAAATTCATAATAATAGAGCGAATATACATAAATTTAATAATTAAAGATGGATGCACGGGTACATAAGTATAGCTCAAAATAGTCTTTATTAGATGTATTATTTGTTGTTATAGACTCTTCTTCCCTATGCACTCAGCTGCAGGGGCCCATGCACTCAACTTGCAGACTTACCAAGTTCTTCATGCACTCAGCAGAAGGAGCCTTCCCCTTAACCTAAGTACAAGAAACAAACTTTCCTTCCTTAGCTTAATTCCCCATACAATGATCTTATATTCTATTATTCTCCCTTAGACTCGCTATGACTCCTTTATATATAGCCTTCTCTTTTACAATACCATGGTTCGCAAACCATGGGCGGGTCACAAACCCTCCACTCTTCTAACGAACTAAGGGACTAAGCCCCTTTTGAATCCTATGACATTCGCACTCTGCTCCCACGAAATGCAGGGATTTTACAATTATAACAAAATTAATGACAAAATTTACCCTGGGGACCCTTTCCCAACATGCCCCTAACACAATTTGGTGACTTGACCTCGAGTCACTTTGTTGGTGGTGCCTCTTCTTTTGCAACTCACTGAACTTGATCCTCAAAACATGCAAGTCTACAATTCCCTGTGTGGAAGCTTGTTGTAATTATTCGACCACATTTTCAACAGTTGTCCCTTCAACCGCAAGTCCCTTGATCCTTTAAGTCTATTGCATCCCTTTGAGCTTACTCTGCACAGAAAAATTCAACCAGTTGGCCTCATATGCCCATGTTTGCATCCTTTAAGAGATGATCGTTTCCTTGTGATGCAACTCGTCGATCTCTCTTTGAATTAACTTGCCTTCCTATAGTCTGGTGAAACTTTGCACTTGTGCTAAGATCTGCAGCATTGACCTAATTTCATTGAATTTCCTCTACTTCTTCCTGACGTCTGCGAAAATATTTTGCAAAGTGAGATCCTTTTGCAGCGAGGTCCATAATTCCATGGCTTACTCAAAAAGCTCAGTGTAGCCCTTGACTGCATCTTCCAAGGTTACCATGCCTACTTTGATAATAGCTCTACGCTGCTCTCTAACTTCTAGAGGAGTCGTGGGCTATAGTTTAAGCTATAATTTTGACATCTGTAGCTCCAACTCAAATCAAACATGGCCGATTTCATTCTTCGACTCCTTCACAATAGCGGCCAGTTTCTAAATCTTTTCCATTGAGGCCACTTCTGCCAGGATCTTGAGCTCTAGAAGCTCATCGCAGGCCTATACAAAGGTTGCTTCCAACTGTTAACTCTATGTTGTGATATCCTCTTTGTCTTTAAGCACATGTGCCTTCTCATCAAAAATATGTTAATTGTTTGTCTTGGCTTCACTGATTATCAACGATGCATGTTGCTCTCGAACCCTCAATTCATGAGACATCGATTGGTGTATTTAAGCTCAGGTTCTTCATCTACATCATTTGGGCCCTATCTTCCTTTGTCTCGGTGCATAGATATCCTTTTGCTAATTGAATGGCATGGAGATCCATAGTCATCTATGTGTCCAGAACTAACCCACTCACTTGACTTAGGCTCGCTTGCCTCCAGCTCACCTGTCACGCACTCGCTTGTACCCTACTTGTTTGGACCTCAACTCGCACAAGTCTTGGTGAACCTTTCCCAATGCCTGCTAGTATTGTTCCTCAAATTGACCCAAAGCTTTGATGTCATGCTGCAGACCACATCACTGGTTTCATCTAACTCCACCTCAATGAGGACCGAAAGCATCACGCCTGCTATTTCTTCAGACTTTTTCTTCTTACCCTGCCCTATGGTAGTCCTTTTCCTCCTATTTTTGACGATGAAAGGGGATCCCAACTCCGCGCCCCCTTATTCATATACCTCAGTCTCTTCCTCCTCCTGTACATTTTCAGGGTCTGACTCTTCAACCTCACTCATAGTTTTGGCCTTCTCCACTTCTCTTTCCTTGGTTGTCGCTTCAGCAACATCCCTTGCCACAGCTGCTTTCTCTTATGCAAGCTTTTCTCAAGAAACTTTTTCAGCCTCCTTCTTCTTTTATGTTGTCGGTTTATACTGCTGACCCTTCAGCAGTCGTGTTGGTACCAGTGCCAACATCCGAAGGGGTAAGCTAATCACTTGGCCACTTGCTAATGACCCCTACAATACCTTCTTCAGCGACCTAGTAAAGTAACTTGTTCCATATGCCTCAGGCATCCTTCTTCACTCGCATATGCATATTGTGGAAATTTTCCTTGACGTCTGCAATGTTGGTGTATTGGGCATGCAAAGAAGGTGATAGCCTTGGTCATTGGCTAATCACCATTTGGAGGTCCATCTCAAAAAATACCCAAAATATTTTGGTCTCCATGATGTGCGCAGGGTCTTTAGTAGCCCACAGTGAAGCGAACTTCGCTGCCTCTGGTAGGTCTAAATCCTACTGAGGAAATTGACTTTCCCCAGGTGTCCTCCACACCACTAAAACAATCAACAACAACTACTAGGTGTAGTGAAACGCCTTTCACTCATCCTGGACCTCCCTACAATCCTCTAAAAATTCACATAGTTATTGAGCCCAGCTGTATTGGACCCCTTGCACACACTACATAGCCAATAAAACAATGGTCATCAGTACTTCATTGATGCGACACTTTCTCATGATATTCCCAGCCAAGATCTATGCAGCGAATTACACCACACCATATAATATGGATTGGATAGAGTGTCCATGTGACTTCTTGACCAAACCAATTTTTTTTGTCATCTTGTTCACCAACTACTTTTCCTGTGACTTTCCTACGAAATCCTCCGCAAGGTCCACTCCTTGGGATGGAAATAACGTGATTTGATGTATCGGGATGTTTGTAATTTGTGTAAAATTTCCCACTATAGATCACCAGATAATGCAATATACTAAAGCAAAATACTCGATCTACTTCTACAAACAAACTTTCATAAGCTTAATCGATTTTGAGCAAGATCAAATAGAACACGTATAACAGAGAATGAGAAACAAATCAAACATGAACACAGAAGAATACTCTGGGGAAAGCCTCAGCTAAAAACCCTGATCTCTGTATTATCATACAAGTGGAAATATGTGTGGATTACAAGAGATATCCTCAATGGAATATTCTTGCAACTGATAGTACATTGTCCCATCATTTGATCTCAACTGGGTCTCTGACTGAACTAACATGCAAGAGTTATTTATGAGAGAATATTCAGTTATCTGAAGTGCAATAGTTACATGCATGCATGCATCAACTAAATGAACTCCAAATCAGTTCCACAAACTGTTGGAACTAATCTAACTAGACTTAACTCAGTTAACTGAGCTAACTAATTACAACTCATCATGATCTCCTTAATCAAGGGATAACTTCCTCAATCAAAGGGGAAATTGTTGCATGTCTTCACATAGACCTCATGTTTGATTTTCTCCAACTAATTAACTCAAGATGAAGTAATTAATTGTTTTTCAAATAGATACTAAACTCAAATTCGAATTTTAGTTCAAGGACTAACTAAAATTGGAATGTGTCCCGAAATGCTATTTATAGCAGTGCTATTTTTAGCACTTCTATTTTTAGCATTTCTTGTTGCTATTTTCAACACTCCCTCTCAACAAGAAATGGATTATCTATCACCCCAATCCTATCTCTGTGGAACTCGAACTTGCACTTTGATAATGCCTTAGTCAAAATATCTGCATCTTGTTCCTCGGTCGAAACATACAGCAACAACATGATCCTCTTCACCACACAATCTCAAGGATGATGATACCAGATATAGATGTGCTCAGACCAGTCATGAAATACTGGATTCTTAGAGAGTTTGATACAACTCTGATTATTTCAATAGATCATAGTTGGATCCATCCTATGACCAAACAATCCAACTAGAATTTTCCGCATCCAAATGGCCTCGCATGCTGCTTGAATGGCAGCCATGTATTCAGCCTCTGCTGAGCTAAGTGAAATTGACCTCTATTTCCTACTATACCAAGAAACTGCAGTTGAACCAAGGTTGAAAATTCCTCCTAAAGTGCTCTTTTGGTCTGATGGAATCCCTACCCAATCTGCATCTGTGAAGCACTAAAGCTTCACTCCCTCTGTCCATCTGTACCACAATCCATACTGAGGTGTGCCTCTCAGGTATCTCAGCACATGCTTCACTGCCTTCCCAAACATCTTGGTATGCTGAACCACAGCTTGACTTAGTTGGTTCACCGCAAAGCACAAATTTGGTCATGTGTTCACTAGATACATCAATGAACCCACAAGCTGCTGATAAACAGTAGTAGCTACTACCTCACCTGAAGTAGCATCCTCCTTCCTCTAGTTACCAGCTAGAGGAGTTTGCATGGGCTTGCACTTCTCCATGTGGAATCGCCTGAGTATCTCATTGGCATACTTGCCTTGAGACACAAATACTTCCCCATCCTTCTACTACAGTTCCATGCCTAGAAAGTAGTGCATAAGACCCATGTCTTTCATCTCAAACTCTCTTGCAAGGTCCTCCTTGCAAGACTTGATCAACTGATCATCACCTATCAATATCAGATCATCAACATAAAGAACAATGATCAATGGCTTACCTTCTACCATGATGTGGTAAAGGTTTGCATCTGCTTCACTCTTTGTGAAGCCCAACCTGGTGAAATAGCTGTCGATCTTGGTGTACCAAGCATGACATGCTTGCTTCAGCCCGTACAAAGCTCTCTTGAGTCAGCACACATGCAACTCATGATCGAAGGCCTCAAAACCTTCTGGCTGCTCAATGTACACCTCTTCCTCAATCTTGCCATTTAGGAACGTAATCTTCACATCCATCTGATGGATCTTCCAACCCATCTGAGCTGATAGTGCCAACATTGATCTGATAGATGAGTACCTTCCTACAGGAGCAAAACTCTCATCATAGTCAATCCCCTCGACCTGTGAGAAACCACGGGCAAAAAATCTTGCCCTATGTTTCTCAACACTGCCATCAACTACTTGCTTTACCTTGTAAAGCCATCAGAAACTCACCATTGACTTGTCCTCCGGTCTTGGGACATCATCCCAAACATAGTTCTGAACGATGGAGCCAGACTCCTCCACCATTGCATCAACCCACACTGGTTGCTGCACTACTTCCTCGAATGAAGAAGGTTCATGTTGGGAAGGTAAATCCCCTCTACGGATAGAGGCGATCCCTACTAGCCCAATAGGGGTCTAGCAACAATCACACAATGCTGCCACGCATGTTCCTAGTTACAATTAAACAAGAAGTAAGAGCACCTACTTGGATTCCTGCGCTGTCGTTGGACGAAGAGATGTCTCCTTCGCTCCTTTGCTTCGGCTGGTCACAGTCCTCCGCGATCCCCGCGAACGGACACCTGCACACACGAAGAGAAGGCAAACGCAAGCGTAAAATCTAGTAAAAGTAACTATATGCCAGTCAGAAAAGACATAATTCACATTTATCCATTGCATAAACAAACGAGAATGGAACAATAATAGCAGTCATCTATTATTAATCAGAATAGAGAAGAGTACAACCAAATGTTCTGACGTCGATAAACTCCTCAGGAGGGATCAGTCAGCATGTATCTCAAGCATTCACCTTTGAGGATGATTCTCCCAAGACAAACAACTCTCTCTCTCTCACACAAATGTCACAAACAAACTTCCCAAAGCAATCAATCACTTCCACTCCTAACACACCACACCTATAGCAGCAATCTGAGCACTACAAGCTCTGTACAATCCAAGCTAAGTCTAGCTAGTTTCTAACCAGCTGCTCATGGTAATGGTGGAAGTTTATATAGGAGAAGGAGTCTCCTAAAAAGGTGGAAGGATGAGCTTATCTTCAAGGGGAGTAGTTGCAAAGGGTCGAACAGACATGCCATAGAAGGGAGTCGATATTCACAAAGCTAACAACCAAGCCTGGAGAGATCTGGAAGGCTGGTTGTTTGAACAAATTCGCCCAAACTGGATCAGCGCGGATTATATAGAAACTGCCGCGCTGTCAGCACATAACAATAACTGAACAAGTCATGTCAGCGCGGAAGGACACGCGAAAGCCGCGCTGTGCGTCATCGCGGAAAAGTGATGTTCTTCCGCGATGGCAGCGCACGAAATACACTGTGGGGCGCTGGTCATCGCGGTTATTTTAGGAACAGACGCGCTGATGCACAAAACTTTGGAAAAATGGGTTTTAAGCCAGTTCAGGGATCAAACACTTAGTGATTGTGACTTCTTGGACACAGCAGGGCGACTGACAGGAAGGCAGTGATAAATTACTGTGTAACAGATGCCCCCTAAAGCATGAAGACCGAGAGAGTGGGAGGGGTGAAATGCTTTACAACACACGCCGAACTGGAACACCACCAGGAAGTACCAAAAAAATCTCTGACAATCGCATACATGCAGTCTAGGCATGGGCGCAGCCATCCAAAAGACATGCGAGACTGGTCTATGGTATGGACGCAGCCACCCAGCTAAAGAGACCATAATAATGACAAGGTATGGTCGCAGCCATCCATGAAAACTCAGGTATGGGCGCAGCCATCCATCAATGAGTCATGTAATGATTATCCACAAAATCGCAACCTGGACCACAGTGAGCAAGGATCCAGGGTCTTGCGCTCCATCTCGACCCGAACAGAGTACAAGTCCACACATGTGAATACAGGGGTTGGAGTCGAACATGCATGAACATCGTCTAATTACCGGCCAATGATGAGAACCGTTAACAGACGCGAGAGGTACCACCAATAATGACAATGGCCCTCAAGGTACTATAGGTACAATCCGTAGCGTGTGAATCAATGAGCTGGTGTCGAACACCCACGGAATCATTCGATCGTAGGTCAATGATGTAAACCTTGCGTCGAACACGAGGAACCTGCCATTGAGGCATGCAGGCTCCAAGGCACCTGGAAAGAGTCTCTAAGTCACTTTCTCGGATAATGAGTTGAAGTCGACGAGAAGTGGCCTTGATCGAAGGTGGGCCATGATGATTCCCACATCATCGATATGAGACAGAGGTATAATAATTTGTGATGAGATAGCGAACGAGGTTGCATTGTGGCAGAGGACAACTTCTCTTGAACATATAACGGCACTGTAACGGATTTGGCAGTACTTGACATCAAATGAGCAGCGGGTAGGATGATGACGGCAATGAACAGATGAGAGGTCAAATAGGATATCCCAAACCCATGGAGGCTAGTGAAAACGAGATGAGATGACCCCACCCAGACACGAAACAGCGGAGTGCCATGGTCAAGAGTGACGTACTGCCGAGACGACTGTAATCAAAGTTCCATTTTCCCCACCTTTGCAGGCAGGTACCCCGATTATTTTTGGATGACAAGCTTGACGGGGATACCATATGCTTGGTGTGTGTCATGTTGACAATATCCGATGTCATTGAGTGTTTAACGAGCCTGACAAAGGAAAAACTCGGCTTCTTTTCTTGTTTCGAGAGTCTGAAAGGAATGCGGAAAAGGAGACTCCAGGGGGGTCCTTTTTCGTACAGTTGTGTCTCTCGAGCCCGAAAAAGTATAAAACTGTGCTCGAAAGAACCGCCCGGTCATTACAACCGAGGAGTACTTTTCATAAATAGTGTCTCCGACCGGAAAAAGTAAAAAAGTGGTCGAAGACACGTCGTTTTAGAGCCAATATCGAGTGCGAAACGACAAACACCCGGCGATCTTTTTGGTTTAACGGTCGGAAAAAGAGCTTAAAAACGACCGCCTTTCGTTCCCTTTAACGAGCTGAAAGGGAGCTCGGCCATCTTCTCTTGTTTAACGTCGGAAAAGAGCTTAGAGACGACACTTTGGGAATCACATGAATCGTGAATTGTCATGACCAAGCTGCGATACCTGTACCTGCACAAGGGCATTACCCGCATAAATCCATTCGATATACGTAAAAAACATATGGAAACATGCTTGAAAACAGAACCAAGGCTAGTTTTATGGCTAAAAATGGTAAAAAACCCAAAAAATATGATAATTTAGGAGTTTTTACTATAAATAGGGGGGGGTAATAAGTCATTTTTACCATTTTACTATTTGGAGTGCGAAGAACGTGGAGAAGCCAAAAGGTTGACGGAGCGATTTCCAGCCCATCCGGAGACCATTTTCAGATCTGCTTCTTCCAGGTAGGTTCCCATTCCTTTGCCCTGCATTCTGGTTCATTTTAGGAGTTTTTTAACGGTTGAATAGGCCCAATTGGGCATTTTTTATTTGCATGGGTGCGCCCTCGGTCAGCGCGGAAATTGCCCACGGGGTCGCACTGATCAAAAAATAGTCAATGTAACCAACTTCGGGTCAGCGCGGAAAAGGCGTGTTCTTCCGCGCTGACCTCGCATTTTGTACAAAGAGCTGCCATTGTCAGCGCGGCTGTTTCTAAAACAGTCGCGCTGGCGCGGAAAAAATTTTGTTTTTGAAAATGAACGTGAATTTTTACATGGAAGCACTTCTGATTGGTTTTTATTGTTCATGCAGGACACCATGGCCTTTCAATGGCAAGAGAGAGTTCACGATGTAGAGGATGTGGCTGCTTGGGGAGACGTAAATTGCTGCAACGCCATGCGGGCGTGTGGATTCATGAAATTCTTCCTTACGCCGCGTCTGAGGGCCCAACATGATCTGCTGGAGCTGCTGATCAGGGCATGGAACCCGGTGGACCAAAAGTTCACCATCCGTGGTCATGACATTGAGTTTGACCATATGGATATCTTTTTCTTGACTGGGTTGTCACGCCGAGGTGCGAGGCCCATCTTGGAGGGGCAGCGACCTAGCGGTGGTACCCTGGATGACCTGATGGCTGAGGTTTGCCCAGGGGCGGTGAAAACGCGGAGTGGGAAGTGCTCGATCCCCACAGTGAGAGACATAGTGCTGCGCACCATCCTGTTCATGGTGACCCGGGCAGCGGGCAGCATGGCGAACCACGAGGCATCCAAGACCCATCTCCTACTAGCCCTCGAGTGCCTCGAGCCTACCGTGTTTGACTGGTGCACCGCAGTGTGCAACAATATGAAGAGGCAATTGAGCAACTGCCGTCGCGGAGAGACGAAGCAGTTCGGGTATGGATCGATCCTGGTCCCGCTCATTCTGGAGCGAGTACCAGCCATGCGGCTGCAGTCTATGGCTGTGGATGCCCCCAGAGATCCTCGAGAGACGAGGGCCTCACGATGGGCTCGGATTATGCCACGTGGGGGTGGCGGCCGACCACATAGCTGGGGGGTATATTTCAGAGACTGGTTGGACCAACAGGAGATCTTCGTACAGGATTGGCCATATGCGGGGATGGATTTCCGCAATGATCCTGACTTGGTGCTGCCTCCGGGTGAACAGTGGGATGATGCAGGTATGACACTTTTTGTCTTTTGAGTTTTGTATATATTTTTTAAAATTTTTATGTACATGTCCTAATAAATGTCTTGCCATGCAGATGTGGGGCCTACTAGACCGATTGGCCTGGCTGCCACGGCACAGAGAGAGGGCCCGGGAGCCGGGGCTTTGGCCTTAGCCCCTCCAGGGGCCAACACACCAGAGACTGTGGCTCGCAACCTTGAGGGGTTGCTGGAGGGGGTGCCGGATTTCCAGGGGGTTGAGGAGGTTCCAGTGGAGCATCAGATCCACACAGTGGGCGTGGAACCCAGAGTGCACCGCCTTCTGAGGCGGGTGGCACGAGCGGCTGTGTACTACAAAGAGCACCACCCAGCCGATTAGTCACCTAGGTTTTATTTCCACTGTTTATTTTGAGACATTATGACTCAGGTGTATTAAGATTTTGGGACACGTACTTCTATTTTTGAGCGCCTCAGTGCGCCACACGATATAGATATATATACATACCGATTTTTGGATGAGTCATTGTTACATGTGATGATGTGTTATCTTGTGTTATGCGTTTGTTCAATACAATTTGTGATCTTATGTATGAATTTGCACGACACTCGACTCATGGATTTTATATGTTTAATGCAAGCTTAAAAACACACGTGCAAACTATGCTTGGAATGATTTATTTACATATGCTTATGGTCTTACTATGCTGTTCTTTCCTTCCTTGTATGATGTTTATCTGTTTCGCAAATGTCTATCTAATACACGATTTGCCAATGCATCAGTCAACGTATTTAATCGTCTCGGAATATGCTGATAAGTAATGTAATCGAAATTCCGTTCTAACAATCTCACACGTAGGTATAACCTTAATATGCGCTGGTCTCTGACGGAATATCGCCTGTTGAGTTGATGGACAACCAGCTGGGAGTCCAGGTTCACCACTAGCTCTCGGATGCCGAGGTCAACTGCTTCGGCAAGTAATTCTATTACAGCACTGTATTCGGCAACGTTGTTAGTGGTACGACCTAGGCATACACCCTGCAGGTTTATCAACTCCCCGTGAGGATCGTAGATCACCCACGCTGCCGAAGACAAATTACAAGTACTACGGCAGGCACCATCAGCGAAACCAACATAAGGAGTACGAGACATCTGCGCAGGAAAGAGAAAGCATAATAAGGGGCAAAAACACGCCTTCACACCAAAGAAAAAGAAACTCATGCAGTAAAAACTCAAAACACACGTATATACAAAGTGACTGTGAGCAGCTATGCATAGTACTTCTTCAGATAGAGCCCATTTCGGGGCTTGTCAAGAGGATTTCCTTCATAATCAATCAACTCATATGCGCCCTTTTGTAAAACACGTTTCACGATATAGGGACCTAACCACATGGATTCGAGTTTTCCTGCCCCCAGCTTATCCTTAGCTTGATCGTAGAGCAGTACTAAATCTCCCTCAACAAAGGAACGAGGATGAATATTCTGATCGAAGTGAGCTTTGACTCTCTTCTTCTGCGCTTCGATAGCCAGAGAGGCCAAACGACGAGTCTCGTCTAACCGTTCTAGGTAAAGAAGCCGTTCCTCCACCGGAGTGGTGTTGGGAAGCAACTCGACAGCTAATTTTAATGAAGGAATTTCACATTCGACGGGAAGGGTAGCCTCCAGTCCATAGACCAGTTGAAACGGGGTGAAACCGGTGGCATCCTTCACAGAAGTCCGGTAGGCCCACAAGGCTGGGAAAAGCATTAGATGCCAGTTCGACTTGTGTGTATTGACGGTGCGTTGAAGCATGGTGATCAAAACTTTGTTCACAGCTTCAACTTGACCGTTAGATTGAGGATAGTACGGTGACGAACTATCTTGACGCAAGCCTAACTGGCTCGTTAACTCTGTCATCATATGATTTCGGAAATGCTTTCCATGATCTGTAACAATAGCCTGAGGGACTCTGAAGCGAGTGATGATATGATTGAATAAAAACTGCGCCGCTGTGTGACCGTCTTCGTTTAATGTAGGCATTGCTTCGGCCCACTTGGTGAAATAATCCACGGCAACGATAATGTACCCATGCCCCCCGGCCGAACGAGGGTTACAGGACGTATAATCGATGCCCCATTTGGCAAATGGACCTACGGTTACAACAGGGTGCAGTGGTGCAACAGGTGCACGCATCTTCCGGTGGTAAACCTGGCATTCATGGCATGCGCGTACAGCAAGGATGCAATCCTTGAATATAGAAGGCCAGAAATAACCAGCGTGGAGGATCTTTTGAGCGGTAGCGTATCCGGACATATGGCCGCCACAAGCACCGGAGTGGCAGTCATTCATGACTCGCTCAGCTTCCTCGAGAGTTAAGCATCGGCGAAGAATAGAATCGACGCCGAGGCGGTACAGGGTTTCGCCTAAAATGCGATACGGTTGAGCCTGATGACATATCCGTCGTCGAGCTTCCTTTGATGTATTGGGACGAAACGAAGACGTTTGTAAATATACAATGATGTCCCCGTACCATGGGTCGAGAGTGCTGATGAGAAAGAGCGTTTCATCCGGAATTTGCTCCTCTGAATGAGATGGTGCAGACTGAGATGGTAAGGAACAGAGCAGTTCAGCGAAGACCAGTGATTTCTTAGACTTGGCGGCAGTAAATTCCAAGTCGAACTCTTGGAGGATTACGATCCACTTCGAGTATTTGCCCCCCAGCAACTGACGTGATAAAATATAGGTCATGGGGTTGCAGTCAGAGATCACGGTCGTTGTGCGCAACAGGATGTAATGACGGAAACGTTGGACGGCACATACAGCGGCCAATGCCAACTTTTCGACATATGCATAGCGAGTCTCCGTATCAAGGAGGTTGCGACTAAGATAGTATACAACGTGCTCCGAGCCATCGTCATCGTCTTGCACTAAAACCATGCCGATGGTGGTATCGGCAGCGGCCAGATAAAGGGTGTAGTCACGGTGGTAATTTGGAGGTCTTAGGAGCGGAGCTGAGACCAGAAGGTCTTTAAGACGCTCAAAAGATTGCTGAGCGATAGCGTCCCAATGAAAGGGCGTGTCTCGCTTTAGTAATCGCGTGAAACCCTTGGCCACCTCGGCATAATTTGGGATGAATCGTCTGAGAAAATTGGCTTTTCCCTGCAGGCTTTGTAATTGCTGTAGAGTGGCAGGGGGAGGAAGATTCACAATGGCCTCGACTTTAAGGGGATCCAAGCGGATGCCCTCTCGGGAGACGATAAACCCGAGTAGTCGGCCAGATTCCACGCAGAAGACACACTTATGCGGATTGAGTCGAATACGGTAGTGTCGACAGCGAAGGAAGATTTCGCGTAAATGAGATGGATGGTCTTGACGTTTAGCTGAATGAGCGGGTAGGTCATCCAGGTAAGGTTGTACGATGTTTCGGATATCATGAAAAGCATACGACATCGCACGCTGGAAAGTGGCGCCAGCATTTTTGAGACCGAAAGGTAGCTTCTTGTAAGCGAAGGTGCCCCAAGGACAAATGAAAGCAGTCTTGTGCTGGTCTGCGGGGGCTATGTTGATCTGGTTGTAACCAGAGAAGCCGTCCATGAACGAATAAATTTCGCTTCCTGCGCAATCATCGATAAGCTGATCAATAAAAGGCGTAGGAAAGTTATCTTTTGGACAGGCGCGATTGATATCGCGATAGTCAACACAAACCCGAATAGTGCCCTGTTTTTTATTAACAGGAACTATATTAGATACCCATTCCGTGAGGGGAATGGCATAAATGAAACCAGCTCGAAAAAGCTTTTCAACTTCGGCTTTGATGGCTGCAGCCTTTCGAGGGTGCACTGGGCGTAAACGCTGACGAACAGGCTTAGCCCCAGGATAGGTAGGGATTTCGTGCTCCACGATACTGGGGTCAATGCCGGGCATTTCTTCGTAAGACCATGCGAAAACATCACGAAATTCACGAAATAGATCTGTGTAGATTTGAATTTCCTCAGGAGTACATGTGACTCCAATATGAATATTTTCGACAACCCCTGTTTTGACAGAGCTGTCGATAGCCAAAGTCTGCGTAATGTTACCCAGGTTCCCTTCCGAAGACACTTGATATAACTGGATAGGTGTTTGGAGAGGGATATGTGGGAGACATGAAGCAAACTTTCCGAGACACGTGGCCATTTCCGAATGAGGAGGGAGGAACGAAGAGCGATGGTGGTGATCTAACCAAGGGAGGTCTTCGGGAGACAGTCTCGATAATAGCCTCGTCGGATGGGAATGATTCCTTCAGGGGGTCCGAGGTGGCCTTCTCTCCCAACCAAGGGAAGGTTTGAGGTGAATCGGGAACACTGCCTGGAATAGCAGGTCCGGAGGTTGAAGCCGATGCAGCAACTATTTCGATGTAGTTGAGCTCGGCTGGGCTCAACGGCATCATCTCGCCCCAGGAGTCTTCTTGATTCACGGGAGGGAGAACCCATGGATCAGAATGCGTCGTGATCATGTTAACGGAGGCGAGATTTGGAGGTGGGAGGGGAAAGACTCCCATCAAGGAGGGATCTTTAAATAATCCGGCACCCACACTCTCGAGCGATTTGAAGGTATGCTCCACGAATGGTACATTCCCTTCAGAAGAGGAAGCAAAAAAGGACAGCTGGTCCACCGTGACGATTTTTCCTTGATGGGGAAAACGAACGACACGGAATAAGGAGGAAGCCACGGCTTGCATGGCATAAGTCCAGCTTCGTCCTAGAAGGAGGTTGTAAGTGAGATTAGCGTCAACGACTTCAACCTCGACTTCTACAATTTTCCCTTCTAAAGAGATAGGTAAACGCGGGAGGATACCAAGTGGACGAGATTCTCTTCCATCGAACGCCTCTAGGGTGGTGGGAGACTGGCTCAGAGCAGGCGAACCAATAGCCTTCCAACAAGCAACCGACATGATGCAGGTTGAGGCTCCTTCATCAATGACAGTACGGTGAATCGTCTTGCATTTGATGAGAACTTGTATAAGGAAGGCCACCTGATGAGGTAATCTCTGCGTGAAACCTTCGAGGTCAAAAGAAATTAGATCTGAATCTGCCGGGTCGATGCCACCAATTGCTGATAGCAGGGACTTCCTCTGGGAGGGGCAGCTCTGGAGGACTTCTAACGCGGACATAGCAGACGGAGCCTGAGCTAAGTCCTCGACAATGCTATAATGCTGAGCGGCACGAGCATTGGGGTTATAAGATGACTTCCTGAGTACACCTTTGGGAGGGGGTCGGGGGATCGTCTCGGTGCTGGGCCGTTCAATGTGAAGAGGGCCAGAACTAGACGCGGGAGCGCTGGAGGGGACCTCCGGCTCCTTCCCGGCTGAAGATGGATATTCTTTCGTTCGAGTCGTGACGTGGACGGGGATGGTTCCCGCCATGAATACTTGAGAACCGAACGAGGAAGAGGATTGAGAAGGGTTTGCCACCTGATGCGTCTGCTGGGATGGGAAAGGCTCTTTAAGCACGGCGGGGGACCCTGAAGCACCTTTTAAAAGCCGACTAACCTCGGACCGCCTGGGGCAGTCCTTGGTGTAGTGATCCTCCTCGCAAATGAGGCAGGGATACTTAGGCTTCCGCTTGGCTCCGTCCTCGGTGGGAGGTTTAGGAGGATTCTGCTTAGGTTGTCTGGATTTTTCTTTGGCCTTTCCTTTCTTTTTGCCTTTTGAGGATTTGTCTGCCGCGGTGGACTGAACGGCATTTACCTCGGAGGTATTCCCAGGAATAGATGGGCTCTGAGAAGCATTCTCGTTAGAGGCGTTTTGTTTCTGCTTCCCAGGGTTTGCGGTTGATTTCTTATTTGGTGAATTCACGGAGCCAATAACTCCATCAACAGACGGTTTCGGTGGAGCTTTGGTTTGTCCGTGCCTCGGGGCATCTGGCAAATAGTCATACAAAGTACCTGACTGAGAATATACTAAGTCGAGGTATTGAGCTCGCGCAATCGCTTGCTCTTCAGTTACACACGCCCCCATTGCAATATCTTTGGCAATTTTAGGGACAAAGGACGTGGTAAACCAGTCGGTCAGGAGTTGATCGGGAATCCAAAATTTAATCAAACGACGACGCCTTCTCCATTCATGTATATGATCAGAGATGTGCGTTGCCGTATCCTGTTTCAGAGACGTGAGCAAATGGGTCCCAGTCTCGTACCGAATGGGTAACTGAAAATGAGTAAGAAAGGCCATAGCCAACGAGTTAAAGTCTGAAAACATACCGCGATGAAGTTCGATGTACCATTTTGCGGCTGAACCAGTGAGGGTCCTCTGGAAGAGGCGCAGTCGGATAGAATCATCAAGCCATGAGTTAGATGAACACCAAAGGTGATATGTCATTACGTGGGCTTGAGGATCCTCTCCGGCTTTGCCGTCGAACTTTGGACAGTCACCTGGTATTTTGGTCGGAACCGGTGGCCAATATGAGTTATGCAAAATAGGATCGTTTGTTAACTTGGACACATCGGGTAGTTCCAACGTAGCCAAAAATGGTAGCTGTGGGTTGAAGGACATCTGTGGCTGAGGGTTCGAGGCGGTATTAGGGTTCCACCCAGATTGGGGTTGCCCCCACGAACTTTGTCCAGACGGACCTGGCCCAAAAGGACCGGCCGCATAAGAATTTTGTCCGTAGGGGTTTTGTCCGTGTGCGGACGACTGTCCCTGTGTTTGCCCCCCAGCTCCCCATGAATTAGCAGCTTGCCCGCCAGGTTGACCATATTGATAATTTTGATAAGGAGTGACCTGTGGTCACTGATAATTTTGGTAAGGAGCATACTGATTTTGCCCCTGGGGTTGCTGGTAGCCATGTGACTGCTGGGTCGCATACGGAGCCTGGTAGGCAGGCTGCGTTTGATATGGAGGTTGATAACCTGTTTGAGTCTGAGGCCCAGAGTACTGTCCTTGAACCGGTTGAGGTTGGACTACACGTCCCGAAGGTTGACTTGGTCGGATTCGAGATGGACCTGGTTGGCCAGCAGGATAGCCTTGCTGAACGCCAGGTTGTCCATGTGCCACCAAAGGTTGTCTTCGCGGAACGGGTGGTCGAATTGGTTGGATAGCTGGTTGACGCCGAGGCTGGCCAGCTTGTCCAGGTTGACGGTGAGGGTAGACCCCGGGTTGATTTGGCTGTATAGACGGTTGGCCCGTTTGTCCCCCACTGTAACCGGGTTGGGAAGAGGGTTGGGCTTGCTGTACGGCAGGCTGCCCTCTTTGGTATATAGGCTGGGCAGAGGGTTGCTCCCCTTGCCCAGAAGGATTTGCGTTTCGAGGGGTAGGTGGGCCCTGTTGAACATAGGGTTGTCCACCCCGGCCATAGGGATACCCTTGCTGGACGGCTGGTTGATTTGAAGGATTGTAAACTGAGCCAGTTTGTCCAGAGGGGTACCCTGGCTGGAAACCAAGCTGGTCTTGAAAAGACGGTTGCTCTGGCTGCCCAGTAGGTTGATTCTGATATGGGTATGGCGGACCTCCCATGTCCATAGGTTGTTCCTGGTAATGTTGACCTTGTGGATGCCCAGATTGTCCTGGGTCAGGCAGGCCATATAATGGTTGCCCTTGAGGGGGCTGCACGTAGAATGACGGGTCCTGATTGGGTGGTCCTATGGGCTGCCGAGGAGGGTCTCGGTTTCCAAAGTACTTAGTAGTGTGGTCATACATGACATTCAAAGATTCCTCGTTCTCTTCGAAAGGGTGACGAGGGAGACCTGAGATTTCCTCAAGGAACTCACCATTTGCATCGAAGAAGAAAACAAGACCATCGTAATCTGGGTCCGTTATAGGTTCCCCATAAGCATCATACGGTCCTGATCCTGGAATGCCTCCAACAAAAGAACCAGCTTGAGGAACTTCAGACGAGGGAATCGGTACAACACTGACGACCGGAGTCGAACGTGCTACACAAACAGTAGGTTGAGCGGGAACTGAGGTGACGGGCGGGTTGAGTTCTGACGTGAGGGGTGGGAAAAGAGGCTGCGAAACAAAAGGGCCGATCGAGGCAGCGAGAGTAGGATCCCATATAGTGGTAGAAGTTGTTCTAGCATCATACCTATCCCTTAGCGATTGATATCGTGGAGGGAGGGGAGATGAAGACGGGATCGGGGTCTCAATGTCTGTGACCGCGGGTGTCTCGATGTCTGTGACTGCGGGTGTCTCACCCGTGCTGGAAGCTGCCCCCTCCATTGGAGATGACATACCTAAAGGGGTATGGGGGGTTTGGGGGGTATCCCAATCTTCTTCCCAGACGGGATTCCAATCCTCCAAGTAATCTGGGTTGCCTGGGGACCGTACGTTAATAGGCTGGATACTCGGAACAATGGGAAGAGTACCGCCTTCAACTGGTACCTCGGGAGCAACAGAGGATTGAGAACCTTGGTCACTTATACCGGGAGTTGATGGGTCAGCCAGGATGACCAGACCCCTTAGAACTCTTAAAGGAAACTATCGATAAAAGCCTACTCAAAACTATCGCACACAAGACCTAGAAAAGGAGATGTTATCGTGGCCAAATTAATTTTAAGACGCAAGGACCAAACTTGACCTTTTCATATTTCAGGAGTCGAGAAAAGGACAAAGATGACTCCAGTCTCCTTCGAATGTTTAATGAGCACGAAGTGACAAGACGCTCACAGGCACCTTTTCGTTTAGGGAGTCCGAAAAGGATCAAAAGTGACTGCTCTGGAACTCTAGGTAGAGGGTGTGCCAAACTCTTCGCAAAACCACAGAATACTTTTTAGGGTACGGGTGGTCAATCTTCGTGAATGCTGTGTTCACTGCATTGCGAATTGTAGGGCGGCCGACTCGGCTTCCTATGGATAAAGGATAAAAGCCTAGTGGGGTCTCCCTATATACTCGACGGTACGTGGGAGCGCAGTCCGTATTAGACCACTATCGAGTCACAGAAGGAGGAATCACCCAACCTAATGTGAAACAACAGTGACTATGTTTTAAGACGTCGGAACACGTCTCTAACCTAGACCTCTAAATATTTGCGTTTAGTTCCAATGCGTTTTTAGATTCATTTGGTTCATTTTATAGTTGATCTTGAGATTAAGTTTCGATTTCAAGCTCTATCGTATGTTCGCTCACAATTACTTAGATGCAATCTATATGCAAAAGAATTTCGTTTCGTTCGATGAATTCTAGCTACGAGAGAGCAAAGAATTTTTTAAACAAAACGAATACGAACAAACAAGCAGCTAAATGCAACTAAAGCGAGGAAAGGAAACTTTTCTTTTGAAAATGGAAATCAATGAAATGTTCTTTTCCTTTTTGAATTTTAAAGTAAGCTACTAATTCGTTTTCTTTTTAGTGACATAAAACACCTAAAGGAATTTGGAGGAACTTGAACACCAAGTAAACTACTTAATGAGAGCACACGAAGTTCCCGAAAACACTCAACCAAAGTCTCGAAATCAAAGGGAAACAAGGCAATGCACGAGCTATGTGATCTAAGCTCTGCAAAACAAGCAAGGATCGCAAGCAAGGAGGAAGCGAAAAAGACCACTTGGAAGCACAATCCAATACACTCTGACAATCACTGAAAAAATGCGAAAAGCGAGTCTAGAACGAGCTGGTCAATCAAGCAAACAGGGATCCTCACGGGAGGCTTGACACACACACGGCCACTAGATGTCCTAGGGTTCAGAGCGTGAAATCAAATAGAGAAAAGCAAACATCCGACGGACCAGAGTCGCAACCAGTCAATTAGAGACCCAAACACAATCCAGTAATCGCAAAAGTAAGGACGAAAACATGAACCAAGCAGCTAGAAGGGAAGTTGTTTGCAAACTTAAAACCAAGCAAAACGAAACCCTATGGAGTTGAGCTCCGTAATCAAACAGTTCAAAGTTCAGAGAGTGAAAAACAAGTCATCAGACAAGTGGGGAGAAGAAGGGAAAGTCACAGCAAGAGGTTCAGGAGGTCAATTTGGACAAAAATGAGTTTTTCAGGCTCAGCGCGGGTAGCCTTCAGCAACTTGGCGCTGACAGGGGGAGGCCTTCAGCAACTTTGCGACGTCAGCGCGGAAAGTCAGGGAAAAAGCGCGCTGCCCTAGGACAAACGAGGTCAGCGCGGATATAAGGCACACAGACGCGATGACCGAAATCACAAAGAAGAGGGGGCGCGATGTCAGCGCGGAAGAACACGAATAAAGCGCGCTGCCCTTGAAAACGAGGTCAGCGCGGCTGTTAGACGTACAGGCGCGATGAAGAGAAAACCAAAAGAACAGAGTCGCGATGTCAGCGCGACTGTTCCGAAATAAAACGCGCTGGGAGTAAAAAACAAGGAAAGCCAAAATAAAAACTTCCCAAACCAAAGGCAGGAGCTTTTTAATAATAAAGACGCTTTCCAGAAACACCCAGAAAGTTCATAAGCAACAAAAGACACTCCCAAAAACCCACAAAGAGATCAATCAAAGCCAAACACAAAAGTGGACTCAAGAGACAAAAAGGGAGGTCCCCAGCGGAGTCGCCAAATTGTTGGGAAGGTAAATCCCCTCTACGGATAGAGGTGATCCCTACTAGCCCAATAGGGGTCTAGCAACAATCACACAATGCTGCCACGCATGTTCCTAGTTACAATTAAACAAGAAGTAAGAGCACCTACTTGGATTCCTGCGCTGTCGTTGGACGAAGAGATGTCTCCTTCGCTCCTTTGCTTCGGCTGGTCACAGTCCTCCGCGATCCCCGCAAACGGACACCTGCACACATGAAGAGAAGGCAAACGCAAGCGTAAAATCTAGTAAAAGTAACTATATGCCAGTCAGAAAAGACATAATTCACATTTATCCATTGCATAAACAAACGAGAATGGAACAATAATAGCAGTCATCTATTATTAATCAGAATAGAGAAGAGTACAACCAAATGTTCTGACGTCGATAAACTCCTCAGGAGGGATCAGTCAGCATGTATCTCAAGCATTCACCTTTGAGGATGATTCTCCCAAGACAAACAACTCTCTCTCTCTCACACAAATGTCACAAACAAACTTCCCAAAGCAATCAATCACTTCCACTCCTAACACACCATACCTATAGCAGCAATCTGAGCACTACAAGCTCTGTACAATCCAAGCTAAGTCTAGCTAGTTTCTAACCAGCTGCTCATGGTAATGGTGGAAGTTTATATAGGAGAAGGAGTCTCCTAAAAAGGTGGAAGGATGAGCTTATCTTCAAGGGGAGTAGTTGCAAAGGGTCGAACAGACATGCCATAGAAGGGAGTCGATATTCACAAAGCTAACAACCAAGCCTGGAGAGATCTGGAAGGCTGGTTGTTTGAACAAATTCGCCCAAACTGGATCAGCGCGGATTATATAGAAACTGCCGCGATGTCAGCACATAACAATAACTGAACAAGTCATGTCAGCGCGGAAGGACACGCGAAAGCCGCGCTGTGCGTCATCGCGGAAAAGTGATGTTCTTCCGCGATGGCAGCGCACGAAATACACTGTGGGGCGCTGGTCATCGCGGTCATTTTAGGAACAGACGCGCTGATGCACAAAACTTTGGAAAAATGGGTTTTAAGCCAGTTCAGGGATCAAACACTTAGTGATTGTGACTTCTTGGACACAGCAGGGCGACTGACAGGAAGGCAGTGATAAATTACTGTGTAACAGTTCAGTCTCTACACACTCCCTAACCAGGGCCATGTAACCAGTGTACCACTTGGGTGACCTCCTCTCTCTACACTAAGAATATGGTTGTCCCATAGTCTCTCTCGCATCCAGCATCAACCTGTCAGCTTCCCTTAAGCGTTTCCACCCATCTCTGGAAGACTCTACATGAGTGGATGTCTCCACTCCTGGATCCTTTGCATGCGGCCGCTTCGCATCACTCTGAGGCTCCTCCTCCTTAGGAACTAAAATTTCTTCCTCTGCATGAAACTTGAGCTCCCTCTCAAGTGATACTCGCATGGCTTTCTACTCGTCGAACTTCGGATCTCTATGTACCACTGTACTCTAACTAGTAGGCAAGAACACCCGATAGTTGTGGGGTGTATCAGTGTACCCCATAAGTATCCCAAACTCAGTTATTGGATCTAGCTTCTTCTGGGCATCTTTGGTCACATGGTAATAAATTGATGATCTAAAGATCCTGAAGTGACTCACATTTGGTCTCTTCCTGGAAAAGGCCTCCACTGGTGTCCTCATGTTGTCCCAGGTTGTAATTTATGTCAATATGTCATTATTCTAGATATTAGAGGATGACATGAAGCCAAGGGGAAGCCGAGCGATCCATGAAGAGACAAGAGCAAGGCCTTTAGGATAGCAAAGCCATAAGCAAGAGGAGTTACCAAAGGAGGCATATCAAAGCATATAACAGGATATCAGAGCAAGAGAGGTGTTCATATATGCAAGGAGGTCTTTGAAAGACACTGCCAAGCCAGAGGAGCAGATGGAGACGAGAGGAGCAATGGATGCATTTAACAACAAACAATGCCAAAACAGAGCATCAGAGGAAGCAGATTACGCAATCGGGAGCTATCGGAGGCAAAACCCATCTATATATGCATTAACAGCTATCAGAGCAACAATCCAAAGGAAGACCGATCAAAGGAGCATAGAGGAAGAGCAGAGGACACAATGACAGAGCAAAAAGAGGAGCAAACAGAGCCATGGGACGCAGAAAACACAGCTGTCGAAGCCACAGAGGTAGCAGACACAACTATCAGGAGCTATCGGGAGCTATCAGAGGAATAGAGCTATCACATATGCCAAGAGTAAGGTGCATAAGTGGAGGAGAATATCAACAAGGTTCATAAGCAGAGCAATATATATATCTATATATATCTATATCTATATATATATATATATATATATATATATATATAAACAAAGTAAAAGCAATGGAAAAATATATATATGCATGCATTTAAGCACTATCGAGAGTGGCCTTAACACTATCGGAGGGCAAAAACTATGCATATATGTGTTTAACACTATCAGAGGTGCAAACAGAGGCTAAGGCATGTACATAGGCAAATACACTATCAGAGGTGGAAAGCGGACTTGAATTTTTATGAATAGGAGCATTGAGTTGTATTGGGTCCGGTACATAATATTATATCGCATCAGAACTTCAGGAGTGGTGTTACAGTGTGTAAAGTGGACCATTACAATTGCCGATAGTGATTATTGCATCAAGAATTTGGAGCGGAAGTCGTACAGTGGTAAGCGGCCCCTTTGCGATTGTCGATAGTGATACATATATATGCGGACCCACCGTAACATTGCAATATAAGTTAATCTATTATCACATCCGTCACAATCGCATATGTTATGAAGCCTTGCCACACCCAAGCACTAATTGCGATGAATGTTGCAGACTCGATGTGACATCACAACTTGGCTTAATATAATATCGCGTCCAGTGGTGGATCGACAGTCGGCCATCAGTGGTGCCATGAGCTCGACATATAAAGGATCACCGGGAGTCACAAATCGCCGATTGCGATTTAAGCTGCGGACCCGATACAATTTAGATGCGGGTGTAATATTGCTTGAAGTCTGCCCCTTAGTCTTTTTGACTTTTTTTATCATATTCTCTGTGTAATTAAATATTTGGCTTGCGCAGGGTGTTTTAGGCCAAAAGGCTTATGATAATTGTTCTGATAGTTCATGAGGCTGAATCATGGCGATTATGATTTCAATAGGATGTGGCTGTCTATTAAATGAAGCAGCCCTTGTGTATGCCTTCTATCATGAGAAAACAGGAGTGTTGTTACAGTTTTCTGAATATGTGTCCTTTGCATATGACTTGGTTCTCGCCATTGAATCAACGTGTCCTCTGAGCACAAATAGACAGAGGAAACCGAAAGCTGGGAAGCTGAAGAAGCAAGCGAGCATAGAGGAAATGACAGTGAGCACAAAGGAAGTCTAAGAGGCAGTGTAAGAGGAAACGAATGGACAGAGGCATGGGAATGCATAAAACAATAAAAACAGAGGACTGTGGGGCTGTTGTTGTTGCGAAGAACTAGAATATGAGGTAGCAGAAGTAGCAGAGGTGGTTAAGCATTGTATGAAGTTGCTGGTGAACGCTGGTGAAGGCTGCTACAGCTGTTGAACACTGTTGAAGCAGTTGGAGAAAACAACAGAACAGAAAGAGGGTCCAGAATAACAAAAAGAGGGTCGTAGGGTTAACAGGATAGCAGAGAGTCGAAGGGGAGAAGTAGCTAGCAAAGAACATAAGCTTGAACAAGAAGTTTTTCTTTATGCATAGCTTAGTGCAGCTAATAGTAGACTGACTAGAGCTATGTGAAGACATTATCAAAGAGCATGAAGGCTATTGGAGACTATGCGTGGGCAGTGTGCAGAGTTGTAAAGACTCATTCATAAGAAGACTAGTTGTCATTGATATTGTAGTTTGGAGACTACAGTGAAGCTGTAAATAGACAGAACTCAGTAGAGAAGAGTTCTGAGAGCAGAACATTACTATCAAATGAATCTTGACAAGTAAGAAGGATTGGAGTCCTTGGGGTTGGTGCCTCAGAAGCAAGAAGGATAGGAGTCCTTGGGGCTGGTGCCTCAGAAGTAAGAAGGATAGGAGTCCTTGGGGCTAGTGCCTCAGAAGTAAGTAGGATTGGAGTGCTTGGGGTTGATGCCTCAGAAGTAGGAAGGATTGAAGTCCTTGGGAGTTTGTGCTCCTAAGTTCAAGATTGCTGTCTTGGCAAAATAGAGTTGGTGTTGTGGAGGTTGGAGCGTCACCAAAGTCCAAGTTGGAGCTTGGCAACTGATTGTAACCATCTATATATTGTATCTATTTTACTGCACAATTTATATTAATAAAAGAATTTATTCTTGTTGTTCATCTTGTGTTCTGAATATATATGTTTTAATTGTTAAAACAATAGTGGGAAAAAGAAATACTGATTCACCCCCCCTCAGTATTTCCAACACTTCATTCCCAATATAAGATGTGGGCTTCTATTATGCAAGTATACTACTGTATTGCATGCCTCAACCCACAAATGAAGTGGTAGGCTTTGGTCATGCAACATTGCTCAAGTTGCTCCCACAATTGATTTGTTCTTCCTTTCGGCCACCCCATTCTGTTGTGGGTTATGGGGTGCCATCAACTCCTATTTAATGACTTCTGCTGCACAGAATTCCTTAAACCATTGGGAGACAAATCTACAGCATTGTCACTTTGCAAGGCCCTTATTTTCTTTCTAGATTCTTTCTCTACCAAGGCTTTCAAATCACAAAACCTTGAGAAGGTTTGATCTTTCTTCTGCATAAAGTAGATCCAAAATCTACGAGAAAAATCATCAATAAAAATAACATAGTACCTTTGTTTAGCGGTGGAGGTTGTAGAGAATGGTCCACACACATCAATATGAACTCACTCCAGGATTACTCCAGCTCTACTATCTCGATCCTGAAAGGAAGATTTCACATGCTTACCCAGGGTACAACCTTTGCATGTATACACTTGCCCTAGTTTTCCCATGGGAAGTCCAGTAGAAATCTGTTGCATGATCTTCAAGGCCCCATGGTGCGAGTGGCCCAATCTTCTATGCCATAGCTCACCAACATCTTGTCTCTACACCAACTCTGCTTTGGAACTCAATGTAGCACAGTCATCTACCTCCAGCTTATAGAGATTCTTTACTCGAATCCCAATCCTCTTAGTCTGTCCAATGCTGATATGCCTCAGGAATGCCTTTCCTTTACTAAAGACTACATCATAGCCTTTGTCTTCCAGCATAGCAACAGACACAAGATTCTTCTTTAAACCAAGGACATGATTTACATCAGTCAGGGTGAGAGGAACTCCATGCTCCCTTTGAAACACAACCGTACCTTCACATGAATCACGGTACTTTCCCTCATCGCCCATCTTTATGCACATCTAGAGGCCCTTCTCCTCCAAGGTATTGAATAGATTCTTGTCGCTGGTCATGTAGAATGAAGTTGCACTGTCTAGGTACCAAACACACCCCACCATCGATGAAACCATACATGCGATGAGGGTGAAATCCAATTCGAACTGTGAGTCCAATGCCTCACCATCTAATCCCTTCGAGGATCCCTTCTTGGATTTCTTCTATGGATAATTCGTAGCATAATTTCCCAACTCATGACAATGAAAGCATCACACTTTCGATTTGTCAATATTATTCCCACCATGGGAAGAACTAGATTTGGAATGGGATGCCTTCCCTTTCCCTTTCCTCACCTTATTTTCTAAGGATAGATTTTCTTCATCATCTTGCTTTGATGAAGATCCATCTTTGGTGCTTCTTCTTATCTCCTCCTGCATCAAATCCAACCAAAGCCATTCCCAATTTGGCAGTTTCTCTCTCCCATTTACTAAGTCTTGGTAGCTATGCCAGCTCTTAGGAAGATGAGGAGAGCAAGACTCACCATGTCATCATCGGCTGTCATGATCCCTACACTTCCAAGCTCATCCCTGCAAGTGGTGAGCTTGTTCAGATATGCAGAGACCGTGTTTCCCTTTTCACACTTGATTTTCTAAAGCTTTTCTTTCAGCGCCAACTTCCTTTGATCTCTGCTATTCCGATATAGATCCTTCAATGTTTTTCACATTGAAAATGGTGTCTCCTTCCCATGGAGACTCGAGACTATGTGCTCGCGAACTCCCTCCAAAAGAACCCTCTTTGTTATGAAATCAGCTCACAAAAAGATAGAAAAGATAGATCAACACCTTATAATTCAGCCTCTTCAAGGTGGCAACCTCCTTTACATTACACAAATGAACAACTCTTGGATGATAAAAATGAAAAGACCTCCTTTCTATATATAAGAGTCTAAGGGGTCATAATATAATTAGAGTTGACATAACAATAATAATGTAAGGGAACAATAATAACAATAGTGGGCTTCTATGGGGCACAATAGTAACAATATGGGCACTACATGGGTACATCAATATAATAAGGGGGTTGTACTAATAACAATAAGGGGTTCCCCTAGTAGTATAGAGGCCTAACATGGCCCTCTCCTTCAAAAAGTGTTGTCCTCAACGCTTGAGTAGTTCTTGATGCTTCTATATAAAATTCTTGTCCTCCCATGTGGAATCTTCAACGGGTAAGTTCTTCCACTTGATGAGATACTCTGAAATGATCGATTTCATAGTTATCGGGTTCTTTTTTCTGTGACTACTCCAGGTTCTAATATGATTTTTCCTTCCTCTTCAATTTCTAGCAATATTGTTTGAATTGGGATCTGTTGCAACTTTTGAATAAGTGGCCATACTTCTTCATCCTTCTTCCATTCATCTCTTGCTTCATTTATCCAATCTGGTTGGATAATAGAAATAGCACAAAACAATGCTTCCACATCCTCATCCTTTTTTGAGAGTGCATCTGAAACAAAATTTTGCTTCCATTTTCTATAGATGATGTGAAAGTCATAACCCATCATATTTGTTACACATTTTTTCTATTCTTCTGAAGATAATAGTTGTTCTAAAAAGTATTTAAGACTATCATGATCCATTTTTACCTTGAAGTGTCTTCCCATTCGGTAAGGTCGCCATTTCTTAAGTGCATGTAGCATTGCCAACATTTTCTTCTCATAAATAGCTTGCTTGAGATGTAGCAATAAAAATACCCAATCACCTACATCAAATCACTTTTCACTACGATGTTGATCTACCTATTGTTTCATTCGATTTTGCACCAAATTGGTGTTATCCTTTAAAAGTTGGAGAACTTGTTGTTGATGCTCGATGTGATCTTTCACTGCTTGAACCTTTTTCTTCTTGATATGTCCTTTTATCTTTAGAGTTTGAGGAGTGGTAATTTCTTCCAATCCTTTACAAGATATGGTCGGATTCATTTCTTGATGCTCGATGTGATCTTTCACTTCTTGAACATTTTTCTTCTTGATATGTCCTTCTATCTTGATAGTTTGAGGAGTGGTAATTCCGACCAATGAATTACAAGATATGGTTGGATTCATTTCTTCTTTCTCGATGTGATCTTTCACTTCTTGCACCTTTTTCTTCTTGATATGTCCTTCTATCTTGAGAGTTTGATGAGTGGTAATTCTTGGCAATGCTTTACAAGATATGGTCTGATTCATTTCTTCTTTCTTTGGGGTTGGGTCCTGGTGTATATCCTCTTCTTTTGATGTTTCTTGATCCTTTTCTTCCTCCTCTTCATACTCTATGTAAAATAATTTATTCTCAGCACACTTATGACCTTTAGTGCATTTGTTATCACAATTGTAACAAAGCCCTTTTTCTCTTTTTTCTTCTAATTGTTGTGGTGTAACCCTTGTAGGTTGTGGACGGCTAGGAGAAACAACACTTCCATATTTATAGTTGTGAGGGGTATACTTCCTTGCTACCATAATTTTACTTTCCATTATGTAACAAAGCCCTTTTACTCTTTCCAATTGTTGTGGTGTTGATATAAAGAAGGTGTTGCTCTTTGTATCCTCATAATGTGCTATCATTTCCTCCGTGAAAATTGACCATGTAACAAGTTGTTTACGAGAACAAATCCCTTTATACCATAAAAATTGATCTGGTTCTAAATATGAAGATGCAATACATACCTTTTGTAACAGTGGTACACCATGTAGATCAAAATATTGCGCCATTTTAAGTATCCAATTTACCGGATACTTGCCATCAAACTTCCTCATATCGCCTTTTCTTGATTTTAGGAGCTCGATCTTGAAATGACTATAACTCTGTAATTTCAGTTCTCCTAGTTCTGAAATTGTGACCCACAGGAGCACTATGTGTCCTCTTTCCAATGCCACCAGTCTTATCCAAATTGGATTCTCCAAGGAAGAGTTATGCCAAATCTCCCATAGTGACCTGATTATAGACTAGTTCAGTAGAGTGAACTTGTATGACGTGCCACATGTCACTGTTTCCACCGCTGGATCTGAAAAATATGTTGGCATTATGATTCAGGTGTTGTCCTTGATGGCAAACTCATTCAGGTGGTAAATCAAGAAGGACGCAGGAAATATGTTCAGCAAGTGCGTCCCCGCAGGTATACCATACAGAACCCGCGTCTAGGGACGCAGGCCAGCCGTTCAGGAGGTGCGTCCGCCCAGTGCACACATTTCAAGGCAGAGAAAAGCACGTGGGGGTTTCTTGTGTGGTATCTAGCCGACGGTTTTGTGTTTCTATGGTGTCGGCTCATGGTATTGTTCCACGCTTTGGGGAGAAGCTTGCCTATATAAAGCAAAGGAGTTCATTTGGATTAGGCATCATCTTGGTTGAACATCTCTTGGTGAGATCTAGTCCAAATCTATAAGGGCAAATCTTCTAATGGACTACGATCTATATGGCGCATGATCAGATCTGTGGATCTGAGTGTTTGGGTTGGTTCTGAAGTCCTCTTATCTTCTATATCTGAAGGGACGCAGATTCAGTGAAGGGAAAGTGCGCCGGGACGCAGTACAGTAAAGACTCAGGTGCGTCTCTGAGGCAAAGGACGTGGCGCGACTGTGGTATTGGGTGCGTCTCTGAAGCGAAAGACGCGGTGCGATAGTGTTTCTGGGAGCGTCGGTCGCAGAAAAGCAAAAAGGAACAGTGCGTCTGCACGCAGAACAACATAAGGTATACTGCGTCCAGTCGCAGGCCACAGAAAGAAAATATGCGTCCCTGTCTTAAGATGATCTGTTGACTGTATATTTCTGTTCATAAGGTGTTCTGGGTTGTTTATGTAATTACTGATCTGATATCTGTAGTAGACTGTATCTGTTGTATACTTGTTGATCATTTGATTCTTCATGAAAAGAAGTAGGGGGTTGTAGCTCCCTTCCAGGAGAAACTGGAAAACGAGAAAGAGTTGTAGCTCTTTGCAGGTTGCAGCCTGCGTGCTGGTAAAGGACTGCACCAGTACAAAATCATTGTAAAAGGAATTTCTTGAAAGAAGATAGAGACATATTGCAGCAGGTGGTTTTTCTCCCGCATTGGGTTTCCACCTTACATCTTGTGTCCTTTGGTGTGACTGTCTATTTTCTTTATTCATGCTCATTGTTTTATGGTACTGATATGCAAGAATATTTCAAAAGATCAAATAAGGAAGATTTGGTAAATTGCTAGATAATACTGATTCACCCCCCCTCTCAGTATTATTTCCAACAATTGGTATCAGAGCAGGTCCTTCAGAAAAGCTTGATCGCTTGAAGGTAGATCGTTCATCATGAGCAACTACGAGAGAGAAGCATCAATCAGGCCACCCGTCTTCGATGGGACAAACTTCAATTATTGGAAGGTAAGAGTTACTGCATATCTTCAATCTCTTGGTACAGAAGTTTGGAACATTGTAGAATCAGGCTATGCCTTTCCTTCAGCTACTCCTACAGATCCAACTGAGAAAAAGCAGTATGAAACAAATGCAAAAGCAGTCAGTACTCTATTAGGAAGTATATCTCAAACAGAGTTCATGAAGGTCATGCACTTCAAATCAGCAAAAGAGATATGGGACAAAATGATCACTAGCTATGAAGGAGATGAACAGGTAAAAGAAGCTAAACTTCAAACTCTCAGGATTCAATATGAGACTCTCAAGATGTATAATGATGAAAGTGTGGCTAATTATTTTCTTCGGGTAGATGAGATTGTTAATTGTATGAAAAATTTGGGTGAAGAAATAAAAGAGACTATAGTAGTTCAAAAGATTCTAAGATCTTTATCCCCCAAGTTTGAATCTAAAGTATCTGCAGTAGAAGAAAAGGAAAATCTCCGTGTTCTCACTATGTCTCAGCTGCATGGAATTCTAACTGCTTATGAAATGAGAAAGGGAGGTCCATCAGACAGAAGGGAAGCTGCTTTTAAAGCATCAGGCAAAGAAGATCACTATGAAGCAAGTCATGTTCCAGAAGAAGAGGAAGAAGAATCAAATTTTGTCAGAAATCTTCAAAGGGGTTCTGGAAGGTTCAGAGGTAAGCTACCTTTCAAATGTTTTGCTTGTGGAAGAGTAGGTCATTATGCTGCAAAATGCTCTTATAAGGATAAAGGAAAGGAACCAGTTAGATGGAACAAGAAACAGAGTGCAAATAAGAAAAGCTACTACACCCATGAAGATAGTGATGGCTTATCAAACAGTGATGAAGATGAACAAGGTAACAAATATAGATTGTTAATGGCATTTGAAGATGATGATTATGAGGATGCTGTAGATGTGGATAACCTTTATGATGAAATTACTAGACTCAAGAGATGTATAGAAGAAAAGAACATGATTATTGATACTCTACAATTTCAGATTGATGAAAAGGAAAAACATCTTGAAAAATTAGAAGGTGAAATTGTTGGTCTTAGAAAAGAAATTGAGAAAACAAAAACTATTAATCTCAAGTTTGTCAAAGGATCTGAAACGTTGAATGAGATTATCAGTGTGCAGCGGTCTCCACTAAATAAGACAGGTCTGGGCTATAATGGAGAAACTTCTCAAGCATCCACTTCAAAAAGTTATCTTGATGCAGCAAGAAGAAATGAGCAAGAGCACAAGGAAGATCATCAGGTAAAGCAGGGACAAACGTCAAACAGAAACTATCAGGGGCAATCCAGCTTAAGGGTGAACAAAAGCCACAACCAGCCACAGGTAAAATCTTCCCAATTTGGTTCAAGAATAGATGAAAATAGAAATTACAATCAGTTGGCTGGTAGATTCAATAATCGCAGAAACTTCTTCAATGGACAATGCTTTTCTTGCCATAACTTTGGTCACAAAGCAGCTCAATGTGTTGCGTATAAAACAATCATGACTAGGGAAGCTCAAAAGCAAAGAAGTATGACAGGGATTACAAAAAGGACCTATAACAATTTTTCAGCTCTTGAAAATGAAGTTGAATGCTCTATTTGCAATAATTTAGGACATGAAGATTTTGAATGCAGAAGCAGGTTTCCGGAAAGAAAGGTACAAGAACAAAAAAGGGAACAAACCTCAGGCACCAAAACATGGAAAATAAAGGAACCTCAAACAGAAAGATGTGGGATAGCATTCTATGCAGAAGGACAAGAAAATCTATGGTACATTGACAGTGGATGTTCAAAGCATATGACAGGTGATAAAGAAAAACTTGAATCTTATTCTAATTTAGAAAAGGGAAAGAAAGTCTCTTTTGGAAATGATACTCCTGCAACTATAAAAGGAAAAGGTATTGCTCCTTTAAAAGAAGATGTTAAGGCTGGAAATGTTTTGTTTGTTGATGGACTAAAGCATAATCTTCTAAGTGTAAGCCAGATGTGTGATCAAAAAACCGAGGTTATATTCAGATCAAATGGATGTCTTGTTCGTGATCTTGATACAGGTAAAACAGTTCTCAAAGGAAAAAGAACTCCAAATAATCTATACATATTTGATGAAGGACAACAACAATGCTATCTAAGCAAGGATGAAGAGCATTGGTTATGGCATCGAAGGTTGGGACATCTAAGCTTCTCACAAATAAGGAAAGCTTGCAAATATCAGGCAGTTCGCGATCTTCCAGATATCAAAATTCCTGACAACACCATATGCAGATCATGTCAGTTTGGAAAACAGACCAGAACTAACTTTCCAGAGAAAGAAGGATCAGCCAGCATGCCTCTTGAGCTAGTACATACAGATGTATGTGGACCATTCAGAAAAAGAACACCTAGAGGAGAGGAATACTTGATATTATTTATTGACGATTTCTCCAGGTTTGTTTGGTTAGGACTTATGAAGCACAAAGATGAAGCTTTCGAAAAATTCAAATCCTTCAAAGCTTTGGTTGAAAATGAATCAGGTCACAAGATTAAGTGCCTCAGATCCGACAGAGGTGGAGAATTTACTTCAAATGAATTTTTCGATTTCTGTGATGAACATGGGATAAGGAGAGAATTTTCTACAGCTAGAACTCCTCAGCAAAATGGAGTAGTGGAAAGAATGAACAGAACAATCCAGCAAATGGCTCGTGCTATGCTTGATGAATCAGGAACTCCTGCAACCTTCTGGGGTGAAGCTGCACATGCGGCAGTTATTATTCTCAACAAGACAAATGTCCGAGTGAACAGCACTCAAACTCCTCATGAGCTCTGGAGTGGTAAAACTCCTTCGGTAAAGCACTTCAAAATCTTTGGGAGCAAATGCTATATCAAGAATACTGAGGAGCAGCTTGGCAAACTTGATCCTAGAGCAGATGAAGGAATTCTTCTTGGCTACTCTCCACATAGCAAAGCATACAAATGCTACAATAAAAGACTTGGCAGAATTGTTGACAGCATTGATGTAGTAGTTGATGAGAAGGGATACATTCCTAGGCAAATACATCGTGAAGACATTGAAGAAGATGAAAGCTACCCTCAAAGACAGAATGATGAAGAAGAAGAACCGCAAGAACAATCTCAAGAAGGACCTCACGAAGAAGCAGAAGAAAGAACAAGAATAGAAGAAAAGACTCCATCCAGATATGTTCAAAAGAACCATCCAGAATCTCAGATCATGGGACAAAAAGAAGCAGGTATACAAACTAGAAGAACAGTTGCAGAAGCTTCAAGTTATTTGGCATTACTCTCCTCTACTGAACCACAAAATGTGAAAGAGGCATGCAAAGATGAATGTTGGGTGAAAGCAATGGATGAAGAACTTGAGCAAATCGAAAAGAACAACACTTGGGAGCTGGTTCCTAGACCAAAGGATAAGAATGTTATCGGAACAAAATGGGTTTTCAAAAATAAATTGAATGAAAATGGAGAAGTAATTAGAAACAAAGCCAGACTTGTTTGTAAAGGGTATGCACAGCAAGAAGGAATAGACTTTGAAGAAACTTTTGCTCCTGTTGCAAGACTTGAGGCCATCCGAATGTTTCTTGCTCTCTCAAGTTGTCAGAACTTCAAACTATTTCAAATGGATGTGAAATCAGCCTTTCTGAATGGAGACTTGGATGAAGAAGTGTACATTGAACAGCCAGATGGTTTCATTCTTGGAAACGATCCAAATCTTGTATGCCGATTAAAAAAGGCTCTCTATGGTCTCAAACAAGCTCCAAGGGCTTGGTACTACCGGTTGGACAAATATCTTCATCAACAAGGTTTTTCAAAAGGTTCAGCAGATAGCAATCTTTATATAAAAGTTGAAAATGACAAATTACTAATACTTGTTGTGTATGTAGATGACATTATTTTTGGCAGTAATGAAGAAGCTATGAGTCAAAGCTTTGCCTCGGTCATGCAGAAAGAATTTGAGATGTCCTTGCTAGGAGAACTGACATACTTCCTTGGTTTGCAAATCCAACAAAAGAAAGGAGGAATCCTTTTATCTCAAACCAAGTATCTCAAGCAGATTTTGAAGAAATATGGCATGGAAGATGCAAAACCAGTATGTACACCCATGGTCACAGGATGTAGTCTCAGTGCAAATGACGAATCTGCAGCAGTACATCAACCAACCTATAGATCTATGATTGGAAGTCTACTATATTTGACAGGTACCCGACCAGAAATCATGCATGCAGTTGGAATAGTTGGAAGGTTTCAGGCAAATCCAAAGGAGACTCATCTTCAAGCAGTGAAGAGAATCTTCAAATATCTTCAAGGGACTCAAAATTATGGCCTATGGTATCCTAGAGATACAGATCTCACTCTTCATGCTTATACAGATGCAGATTGGGCCGGAAGCGTGGATGACAGGAAAAGCACAAGTGGTGGTGCATTCTTTATGGGTCCCAGACTGGTATCTTGGTTCAGCAAGAAACAGAGTTCAATTGCCTTGTCTACAGCTGAAGCGGAATATGTTGCTGCTGCATCTTGTTGCACCCAACTTCTTTGGATGATGCAGACTTTGCAGGATTATCAAATCACTTGTACACCTCCTATTCCTATCTTATGTGACAACACAAGTGCAATCAGCATCTCAAAGAATCCGGTTATGCATTCAAAAACCAAGAACATACCAATCAAGTACCATTTTCTCCGGGAACAAGTACTTGAACAGAAGGTCAAGTTGGAGTATGTTCCTTCTAAGGAACAAGTTGCTGATATTTTCACCAAACCATTGCCCAGGGACACTTTTGAATACCTCAGGCAAAAGCTGGGGGTTGTTGATGCATCATCTCACTGTTGATCATCTTCCTATTGATGGTATAGCCTCAGGGGGAGCACATAATGCATTGTTGGCATTATGGAGAAGGAGATCTTGGAAATAGCTGCAATATGTCTCTGTCTCCTTCATGATGGATTTCTGGTTACAGATCTGGAGAAGCATGAGCATAGGGGGAGCATACCCTTTGCCCTTGATGTCAAAGGGGGAGAATGATGAAGCTAAAGATTATGTAAGCTGAAGATTATGTGGTTGCCATCAAGTCCAAAGGGGGAGTTTGTTGGCATTATGATTCAGGTGTTGTCCTTGATGGCAAACTCATTCAGGTGGTAAATCAAGAAGGACGCAGGAAATATGTTCAGCAAGTGCGTCCCCGCAGGTATACCATACAGAACCCGCGTCCAGGGACGCAGGCCAGCCATTCAGGAGGTGCGTCCGCCCAGTGCACACATTTCAAGGCAGAGAAAAGCACGTGGGGGTTTCTTGTGTGGTATCTAGCCGACGGTTTTGTGTTTCTATGGTGTCGGCTCATGGTATTGTTCCACGCTTTGGGGAGAAGCTTGCCTATATAAAGCAAAGGAGTTCATTTGGATTAGGCATCATCTTGGTTGAACATCTCTTGGTGAGATCTAGTCCAAATCTATAAGGGCAAATCTTCTAATGGACTACGATCTATATGGCGCATGATCAGATCTATGGATCTGAGTGTTTGGGTTGGTTCTGAAGTCCTCTTATCTTCTATATCTGAAGGGACGCAGATTCAGTGAAGGGAAAGTGCGCCGGGACGCAGTACAGTAAAGACTCAGGTGCGTCTCTGAGGCAAAGGACGCGGCGTGACTGTGGTATTGGGTGCGTCTCTGAAGCGAAAGACGCGGCGCGATAGTGTTTCTGGGAGCGTCAGTCGCAGAAAAGCAAAAAGGAACAGTGCGTCTGCACGCAGAACAGCATAAGGTATACTGCGTCCAGTCGCAGGCCACAGAAAGAAAATATGCGTCCCTGTCTTAAGATGATCTGTTGACTGTATATTTCTGTTCATAAGGTGTTCTGGGTTGTTTATGTAATTACTGATCTGATATCTGTAGTAGACTGTATCTGTTGTATACTTGTTGATCATTTGATTCTTCATGAAAAGAAGTAGGGGGTTGTAGCTCCCTTCCAGGAGAAACTGGAAAACGAGAAAGAGTTGTAGCTCTTTGCAGGTTGCAGCCTGCGTGCTGGTAAAGGACTGCACCAGTACAAAATCATTGTAAAAAGAATTTCTTGAAAGAAGATAGAGACATATTGCAGCAGGTGGTTTTTCTCCCGCATTGGGTTTCCACCTTACATCTTGTGTCCTTTGGTGTGACTGTCTATTTTCTTTATTCATGCTCATTGTTTTATGGTACTGATATGCAAGAATATTTCAAAAGATCAAATAAGGAAGATTTGGTAAATTGCTAGATAATACTGATTCACCCCCCCTCTCAGTATTATTTCCAACAAAATATATACAAGAAACTGCAGTCCGTCCTCTTTCTATAACTTCTGACGAAATTTCAATCTAATGCTCAGAGAGAAAGTTATAATTATTTTCCTCAGGTCACCTATTTGGAATGTAATTCAGGAGTCTGCAAAAACACCAACTTACTTAGATCATATCTCCGCAAATACAGTGAAAAAAGCTCTGAAATTTGGACCCGAGGTTCAATGCAATATCTTCTCAAATGGGTTTTTTTTTCACTTTTGAACCATTGCAGAACAAAAGTTATAGCGAAAATTCCACGATGACCTATTTGGAGCAGCGAAACCCTAGAATCCAAAGCTCTGATACCAAATGTTATGAAACCAGCTCACAAAAATATAGAAAAGAGAGATCAATGCCTTATATTTTAGCCTCTTTGAGGTGGAAACCTCCTTTACATTACACAAATGAACAATTCTTGGATGATACAAATGAGAAGACCTCCTTTCTATATATAGGAGTCTAAGGGTTCATAATATAATTAGAGCCGACATAACAATAATAATGTAAGGGCACAATAATAACAATAGTGGGCTTCTATGGGGCACAATAGTAACAATATGGGCACTACATGGGTACATCAATATAATAACTGGGTTGTACTAATAACAATAAGGGGTTATCCTAGTAGTATAGGGGCCTAACACTCTTCGCTCTAGCCACACATTTCTTCCATTCCACCAATTCTTGGGCATTAGCAGCTGCTAGCTTGGGGACTTCTTGATCAATGAAGTCCTTCAGACTGTTGTCCTCTAATACCGCTTCCATGCAATCCTTACAGGCTATATAACTCAAGCTGCCATCAAGGGCATACTCGAGTCTCAAACTGTTGAACACCATTGGTGGAATTTGAGATGTGATAAGAATTCGATTTCTATAATCAAGAACTTCAAACTTCTCCCTTATTTTTATATTGTTCTTTTCTTTGATCACCTTTGCTCTGATACCATGTAGAATTTCCCAATGTAGATCACCAGATAATGTAATATACTAAAGAAAAATATTTGATCTACTTCTACAAACAAACTTGCGGAAGCTTAATCAATTCTGTGTAAGATCAAATAGAACACATATAACAGAAAATGAGAAATCAATCACACATGAACACAGAAGAATAATCTGGGGAAAGCCTCAACTAAAAATCCCAATCTATGTATTATCATACAAGTGGAAATATGTCTGGATTACACAAAGCTTTAGCTCACAAATTATCCAGCTCTCAGTACAATCCCTCAATGTTGCTCATAGACTGAATAGACACAACATATGCCTTCCCTCAGTCCTTCAAGCATCCTATTTCCTTGCGAAGTTTCTCCTAAGTCCTCTGGTTTCCATCTGTGTGAATTAACCGCTCACACAATCACCAAGCTCATAAGTAACTGCGCAATCCCCAAGGAATGAATTCCTTCTACATGCAAGAGATATCCTCAATGGAATATTCCTGCAACTGATAGTACACTACCCCATCATCTGATCTCAACTAGGTCTCCAACTGAACTGACATGCATGAGTTATTTATGAGAGAATATTCAGTTATCTGAAGTGCAATAGTTACATGCATGCATGCACTAACTAACTTAACTCACAATCATTTGCACACACTGTTGGAACTAATCTAACTAGACTTAACTCAGTTAACTGAGCTAACTAATTACAACTCAAAGTACAACTCATCTTGATCTCCTTAATCAAGGGATAACTTCCTCAATCAAAAAGGAAACTATTGCATGTCTTCACATAGACTTCATGTTTGATTTTATCCAACTAATTAATGCAAGATGAATTAATTAATTATTTTTCAAACAGTTGCTAAAATCAAATTCGAATTTTAATTCTCAATTGTAGTTCAGGGACTAACTAAAATTGGAATGTATCCCGAAATGCTATTTATAGCTGTGCTATTTTTAGCACTTCTATTTTTAGCATTTCCTGTTGCTATTTTCAACAATTTGGATGGGCTCTCCCAACCAGAGACACCCATCGTGCACTAGTGTCAGTAGTTGGCACACACAAACTATGTTGATGATGTTGTGGCTGAAGTGAGACACCCACAACATGTTGAGGAGCCCCATGCTCTCAAATCTAGTGACCCATTTAATCGGTTCAAGGCACGTAACACCTGAATCCTCATAATAGACATTTTTGAGGTGCTTGTGCGGTGCTAACTGAGGACATTTCTCATGGTCACCAAGGTCCCAGTCCTCCATTTTTAGATTTAGTATTTGACTCTGTAAGGGACCCTCAAACAATATATTCTCTAGTAGTAAAGGCATAGAGACCATGAACTTTGCAACATCTAGATCTTTTGACACCTTCGTTGTGGATTTTCTAGGTGGTATGTGTTATCCTCTACAATGTCCCAGGCTGAGGAGGAGATCAAAAGAGGTAACCTCGAACCACTTTCAGTTCAGTGGCTAGCCCTACTGAACCAAAGAGGGATCTCTCTAAGGATTTATAAATGACTAACTTGAAAAGAAATGGATTTTAGGCTAGATATATAAAGTCTTGTTTGAGTATTTGGAATTTTAGTATTTTTTAGGTTGTTGGACCAAGGGTGAGAGCAAGCAATTAGGTCAAGGTGTCAAGTTTGTAGTAGTAGGCATGAAGAGGAGCTAGATAAAAATGTGCTATGGTGAAATTAATATTTATTCAATGTAGTATAGGTTTGAAAGTTTAAGAAATCATAATGAGCATGTATTAGCATGAATTCATTAATCTAGAAGAAAATATTAATAAACATGATTTTCCACATAAATAGAGCTTTGAATATAAGAATTATGCCTATATGATTGTAAGTAAAACCATAAGAAGAAAGAAAAGCATGTTAATATAGATGAACTCATCAATAAGAAACTGGTATGAAAGAAAAACAACACCACAGACTCACTGAACAAGTATTCCCGAAAAATAGTTGCGGCTGCTCCTTCATTAACTGTATGAAAACATAAGGTACAAGTCTCTCCACATAAGTCCAAACCTTCTCTCTGAATGAGAAATGATACATATAGACTCAAACAAACAATTTCCCTACCTTCAGGGGTCAAATCCCTAAGTGGTGGAACAATCTCCAATAATCTCTCAACCAACAAGTAAGAATGAGAAGGTCAAGAGCAAACTCTTTTGTTAGACTTTGATTTTTGTTTTGATTCATTTATGAGGCCTAATTAACCATAAAAACAACCTATCATGCCTATTTATTGATGATTACATCATATAGAATTCGAACTATTGATGTTACATCATTAATTTACCTTTGACCAAGTCAAACTAGAAATCTGAGAAATTACACAGTGGAATTTTTTAATTGAAAACTCAGAAAATTGCAAAAGCGTAGTGCCAACTTTGAGGCCACTTTTAGGTGCCTTTCTGAAGTAAAATTTTAAATATGAGAGAATGGTCAACTAGCCTTGCCTTTTTAGTTTCTATAACATCTTGAATGTTTTAAAATGACCCATGGGAAGGCCTTCACAAATTGATTCTCCCAAGATGTCTCCAAAAGCGCAGCACCTGTGAAAAAGAGGGGCAGAATGTTGATTTTTGACCACTTTTTCTCATTTTTCTCAAAATCTGAGCCTTTTTTGGAAAATCTAAGGAAATGGGTTTTGAGAGGAGGGCATCATATTTCCAAAAATGCAAGCCACTTGTCATTTGGAGCTCTGAGGAAAAAGCGCAGTGCCAAGGCACTGCGTTTTTGGCAAGGTCAAAATTTTGGGTTTTTCTGCAAAAATAGGGCTCAAATATGGAGCGATATCTCTCTAACCATAAGGATTTTTGAAAAAAGGAGAGAGGTTTTTTAGATAAGTATGTTTTGAAGAAGAAAAAAATCTCTTTTTTCTGGAAATTAATTTTAATTTTCTTGGACTCTGTGCCACAAAATCATGACTAAAACAGGAAATTAAATTGAAAGTTTTTTATTTTCTCGCATAAGTCTCCAAGAAAGTTTCATATCTCGCAAGATATGATACCTATGTAAAAAATGAAGGATTTTTTGTCCCTTGGTATATGTTTGACAAAAACTTCTTCCACTTTTGTCAATTTCATCTCCATTTGATCGGAAACACACTTTGAAGAAAAATCATCCTTGTGTGCCACAAATGACCTCTTGATGAGTTTGTGAGGCACTGATCTCTTTGATGTTAGATGGCTCAATTATTCAAAAATGTCCTCCATTATTTTACTTCTTCTTTTCAATGTGTGTGGCCTCTGCTTCCAAGTTGAAACCCTAGCTCACTAGGAGGAAGAATTAGGGTTTAGTTTTAGGAAAACAGGGGATTTGAGACAATCTTGTAGATGGAGGGGAATTAAGGGGTTAACGGCTTTATAAATTATTGGGAAACTTTTGGGTGGTATTGATAGATGTTATGGAGTGTAAGGAGGTGTAATTTCTTGAAAAGAGTGAGGGAAAGGTGTGAAAATGTCCAAAACATAGTCCTAGCCTAGAAATTTGCAAAAATGCAACGTTGAGCTAGGGTTTAGGGAAAATGAGGGGAAATGAAGGGAATGGGTATGGGAAATGGTTGGATGGGTGTATAAGGTATGTGTCGGGGCTATAGAACATAAAAAAGAGGAGTTTTCTTACTGCAATGAAGCAAAATCATTTGGATACCAAAAGCACAACGAAACCCTAGTAGAGGGTTTTTCACTGAGTTCTTCAAAATGAAGAATGCATAAGGGGTGCCAGATGTTTATTTACTTTCCAATGAGATACTTAAACTTGTGAATGGTAAAATGAAACCCTTTTGAAGCTTTGGATGGTCCTTTGTAGCTTGAAAGTTGTTTTTTGTTTTGGTAGTGACATGACATCATATGTCCCTTTAAGAAATGATGAGACGAGGTAGTGTACTGTAGCATTGTCTTATTTGAAATAAAACATTACCTTTACCTTTATCTTTCTTTCCCTAAGCTGCGAACTCCCTTTATCCACTAACTCACATGATGGACATGTTTTTATTTTGACATATGGTATCATGATGACACATGGAGTGAAACCTTAGACCATGACCTAAAATGAGGAATTAAACCATTTCATGACCCAAGACACTTAAGTGAACATATGATACCTCGAATAAGACAATGACCATGATGACTGATGAATACCATGAGTAAGTTAAGGGAGCATCAGTGACCTAGACACAAAAAATAGTGACCAAATTTTATTTTGAAACCCAATGAAATGATAAAATTTGACCTTGAGACCCTAACAAACCTTGTAAGAGCATATTTGATCACTAGTGACTGACATGACTAGATGGAAATAACATTGGCTCTAGCTGGGGATTGTAGCTCCTTGGAGGTATCAAGAACACCATAGACCAGGTAGCTATAGAATTTCTCATTGTAGATCAATAGGTTATGCAATATACTAAAGCAAAACACAAGATCTACTTCTACAACAAACTTTGTGGAAGCTTAATCGAATATGAGCAAGATCAAATAGAACACATATAACTAAGAATGAGAAAGCAATCACACATGAACACAGAAGAATAGTTTGGGGAAAGCCTCAACCTAAAACCCCGAACTCTGTAATATCATACAAGTGGAAATATGTCTGGATTACACAAATCATTAGCTCACAAGCTATCTTGCTCTTGGTACAATCCTTCTGCTACTCATAGACAGTTAAAGGCTTCTCACAAACCTTCTCCTCTACCCTCCAAGCCTCCTATTTCCTTGTGTGTTTCTCTTGGGGTCCAATGTTGCTACATGTGTGAAGTTACCTCTCACACAACACATTAAACTCAAAAGTAACTGCGCAGTCTTGAAGGAGATAATTCCTTCTACATGGATGAGTTTCCTATATAGGAAAATTCCTCCAACTGATAGTACACTATCCCTTCCTTTGATCTCAATTGGGTCTCTGACTGAACTGACATGCATGAGTTATTTATGAGAGAATATTCAGTTATCCGGAGAGCAACAGTTGCATGCATGCAAGCATTAACTAACTGAACTCACAATTAATTCCACAAACTGTTGGAACTAATCTAACTGGACTTAACTCAGTTAACTAAGATAACTAATTACAACTCAAAGTACAACTCATCCTCATCTCCTTAACTAAGGGATAACTTTCTCAATCAATGGAGAAACTATTGCATGTCTTCACATAAACTTCATGTTTGATTTCCTACAACTAATTAACTCAAGATGAATTAATTAATTATTTTACAAACAGCTACTAAGATCAAATTCGAATTTTACTTCTCAATTTTAGTTAAGGGATTATCTAAAATTGGGATCTATCCCGAAATGATACTTATAGCAATGCTATTTTTAGCACTTCCATTTTTCATTCCTTGTTGCTATGTCCAACACTAGTACCCAAACTGCTATTTATAGCAACGCTATTTTTATCACTTCTATTTTTATCATTTATTGTTGCTATTTTCAACAGTAGCCTTCTATATTTGGCATGGAGTCAAAATACAAAGACCAAACTCAAAACTGAAAATTGACTGACTAACTGAACTGACTTGACTATAAAAAACATACTGAATGAAATTACTTATGGCAGTAGACCATTAGGATCTTAGGGCCTTCACCTCGGGCTTCAAATTCCAATGATAACTTCCCACCTACTGAAGATGTATATACAATCATGTGTAATGATCCCTCCAATGTAACCAATCTAGAAAGTGGCTACTTACTTGAATCATGATCGTACTTTCCTTGACCAGGCATAAATATAAATAAATATATATATTGGCCACTCCAAGTGTCCACTGAACATATTCTCATGATCCTTAAATACAATAAAATTCATCTCCCTTGATGACTGAAGAAAATTGGTAAAAGGATCCTGAATAATCTGAAATGTTACCTTGTCTTGAAAGTCAGTAGAAATACAAGCACACCCTTCATTTTCCCATGAAAAATTTTTGTCAGAATGAAAATGTTCATTAAGTTTTTCATTCACATTAGGAAAAAGGGTAGTTTGTTCTTGAAAATATAAGTTTGAGGCAACCATATCATCAATAGCAAAGATGTACACATCCATAGGATCTGGGAAAATCTCTTCTTCTTCAAAAGACTCCTCATTTTCTTTACCTGGAGGAAGATAATCATGTGCATAAGGCTATAAAGCAACCTCTCCTTTATCACTACTCTCCTCTTCATCATCTTCCTACAATGTTTGACGACTATTCTCTGTCATTATTACATTGTCTAAAACCTCCACACATGCCCATTCAAAATTACGATTTGCATGAATCTGCTCTTGGAATAGTGTTTCAGATCCTTGTTCATGCATTTCATCAAAAACCTCATCTTGCTCTTCACAAACCTCATCTTGAAATGAAAACCTAGATAAAGAACAATCTAAAACAAAAAATGAATGACTATCTTCATTCCTTTTTTTAAAAGACTGATAAATATACTACAAAGATTCAACAAACTCCTAGGATGGAACATGACTACCATTCATAATCATCATTTCTTCATTAAAATAGGGTTAAACATTCTCTTGTTCTTTTGAAATGTCTACAAGCTTTTTAATGTCATCATTGGAGTCTTGCTCAGTTTCACTTTCATCTAAGGGGGAAAACACCTATTCTTCTTGGTGATGGAAAATCCTCGAGGATCTCTTCATCCATAAACTCTTCATCACCATAAACACTTTCCAAATGATGAATAAAACCTTGAAAATGCTTGCAACAATCTTTTACCAGCAGTAAAGATGGATGTTATTCTTTAAAATTTTCATAAAACATATATCAAAATCAAAAAGTCAATAAATGCAACGAGGTGGCAAACCTTGATACCATGATCTTGCTTGTTCCTCTAAGGTGGCCATGAACATCTTCATCAGACAATCTTCAAGAAACTGAATATGTAGCCTATGTACATGCATGCCAAATTTGACCAAGTGAAGGGCAGCATGCTCTTCTTCCTCGTCTTTGAACTTTGGCAAATAATTTTGCCAGTCTACACAAGGCATGCAGTTTGGAAAACCTGGAATATGTGCACGATTTAAGGGAGTATACCTTGCAGATCTGGGATTCATCTTGCAGCAGTGAAGTCACCAATTCATTCACAAATGGAGTACTTTGAAATTGCATGAAACTTATTGGATTTTCTAGATGGGATGCTTCATCCCTTCTTGTTTCTGATCAATGTTCACCATGAGCAATTAGATCTGATCTTTGTCATTCTTTCCTAGGTAAGATATGATCTTTCGTTCCCTGAAAATGATGCCAAAATGTTATCCTCTACAATGTCCCATGCTGAGGAGGAGATCGAAAGAGGTAACCTCAAACCACTTTGAGTTCAGTAGCTAGCCCTACTAAACCAAAGAGGGATCTCTCTAAGGATTTCTCAATGAATAACTTGAAAAGAAATGGATTTTAGGCTAGATGTATAAGTCTTGTTTGAGTATTTGAAAATTTAGGATTTTTTAGGTTGTTGGACCAGGGATGAGAGCAAGCAATTAGGTCAAGGTATCAAGTTTATAGTAGAAGCCATGAAGATGAGCTAGATAACAATGTGTTATGGTGAAATTAATATTTATTCAATGTAGTGTAGGTCTAAAAGTTTAAGAAATCATAATGAGCATGTATTAGCATGAATTCATTAATCTAGAAGAAAAGATACATAAACATGATTTTCCACATAATTAGAGATTTGAATCTAAGAATTATGCCTATATGATTGTAAGGAAAACCATAAGAAGAAAGAAAATCATGTTAAGAGAGATGAATTCATCAATAAGAAACTAATATGAAAGGAAAATAACACCATAGACTGTTAAAATTGGCAACCAGGGCAAAACTTCATGTGGGTCATCTTATTCATGGCTGATAATATTTTTATTAGATTCCTCTCGTCGAGAGGTGTAGGATTGATATAAAGATCATCCGATTCCGATAAGTATTCATGGAGATATGAATTTATTTTGATTATGGAATTATTATCAAGCCGACCTACAACTCATGTAGGCTCAGAAGCCCAACAGTCGCATCTATTCACCCACCAACGTTGTATATAAATATAAGAGGACTTTTCCTCATTTGGACTCACTCATCTCATCACATCTCTCTCTCTCTACTACGCAGATATGAGTCTCTTCTCTACTGTGCTGAAATGGGTCTCTCTCTCTCACACATGTGAAGCCGGAAACTGCTGAAACTGAAGCTGCAACTGCAGAAACAAAGATTGACTTGCGTGGCCTAGAGGATCTCCTCTTTGGAACTACGTTGTAGGTTCATTTGAACCTCCTCTAAAAGCCTCAACTTTTGGTGGTGGAATGAAGTCAATCCAACGAACAGTTTGCAAGATATCGACTGCCCTAGTTTGAAGCCGGAAACTGTTGAAACTGAAGCTGCAACTGCAGAAGCAAAGATTGACTTGCATGGCCTAGAAGATCTCCTCATCTGAACTATGTTGTAGGTTCATCTGAACCTCCTCTAGAAGCCAAAACTTTTGGTGGTGGAATGAAGTCAATCCGACTGTCGGTTTGTGAGATATGGTCTGCCCTAGTTTGATAATGAAGCCGCTAATGCTGATGCTACTAATCTAGGGTTTGCTACTGCTGATATGAATCAGATTTATTGTACTATTTCTCTTTGCTGAATTATTGAAGATAAAAGAACATTTGATCAAAGGGTTTCCCCACACATTGTGGGGTTTGTCCCTGGCTAGCCACCACATCTTGTGTCTCTTGTCTTAGCTTGTTTTCTGTCGATCGTTTAATGTTCTATCTGCGCTTTACTTTATGTACATGTGATTGCTAATCGGTGGAATATAATAAGAAAAAGAAGTAAATTGTTATAATAATAGAACATACCATAATTTAACATGGTATCGGAGCTGAGGTGAAGACAAAGCCCGAGCAAGAGCAAGAGCAATCATTGAAGAGAAGATTGGCAAGGCTATCCTAAAAGAACTATGGGGTCTTCAACACTCTTTCCTGCCGAAGACAAGCTCCGTGAGAAAGTTGACTATCACGGATGAAAGATGTCTATCAATCTAACCCTTGAAGATCAAGGAGTGTTGGACCATGTAAGAGGCAATATTGTTGAGACTTCATCAAATGCATCTGCTGCTGCCTGGAACAAATGGAAAAATGGAGAAGTCAAAACAAAGAAGATCATCTAGGACTCTATCGACAAGCGCTTGGTGGCCTACATCTCTGATCTAGACACCTCCAAGGAAATCTATGATAGACTGGTGAGTTTATTTAAAGTTAATGATGCAAATCAAGTTTTGTTTCTTAGAAATAAGCTGAGGGAAATCAAGAAGGGTAAAGATGAAAGTATGCAAGCATACTTCTTAAGAATCACCGAGATCAAGAATGATCTCCTATCTATTGGGAAACTATTACTGACAGAGAAATGGCACTCACAACTCTTGAAGGATTACCATCTGAATTGTATGTGTTCAGGACTACTCTAGGACGATGATCAAAATCCCTTTGATGGCAATCAAAGGAATGACAAATTCAATAGCAAAGGTAAGAGGAGAGCCGGGAATCAAGGAAGAGGACAAGCATTCAAGAAGGCCAGAAATTCCAGGATGTATTAAATGCACCTGACCTCAAAAAGAACCTAGTGTCCATCTCGGGAACGGAAGACAAAGGCTACAAGGTAACCTTCAGCGATGGCAATGTATGTATATGGAAAAATAATGTTAAAGATGCCTTTACTCTTGGGTTTAGTGATTCATTATATCAAGTCGATGGAAGTCTGCTAGGTGTCATGTCTTATGACACATCTCTTCAGTCCGAACTTTGGCATTAGAGGTTTTCCCCCCTTCATTATAAAGCTATACTCGGTGTAAGACAAATGGTGATAGGGATGCCCGAATTCTGAATAGAGAATGAAGGTGTATGTCCAGGATGTGCTGAAGGAAAGCTCAAAAGGGGACCATTCCCCTCAAGCCAAAGCAAGACCTCTGATATATTACAATTGGTTCACTCAGGCATACCTAAGGTTGGCATTAAGAGGGAGACTACTACACCACATACTCCTGAGCAGAATGGTGTGGTGGTAAGGAAGAACCGCATGATGATGGAAGCTGTCTGGGCCATGCTACATGATCAAAGACTTCTGATGTTTCTATGGGCTGAAACTACAATCACCGTTGTATATGTACAAAATTGATGCCCTCATCAAGCAATTGGTTCCAAGACTCCTAAAGAAAAGTTCACCGCAAGGTGAATAATCTTTCAACTTTGAGGAGCTCTCAAGAAGCCAACACCAGGGAACTGAAAGAAAAGAATGATGAATCAATGCATGATGTAGAAGAACCCATGGATCTGATAGATTCTCATCCACATGAGCCTTCCTCTTCTAGGAAGAGGCCTTCATGGCTTAGGGGGATACTTGATGATGCTAAAGGACATGTTGCACCCTAAGGAACCTTCCGTCAAAGTAAGAAACTTAATAGCTATCAAGGATACCTGACCATCATGAGCACGATCATAAAAAATGAGCCTTCGTCATTCTCAGATGCCATCAAGCATCAAGTATGGAAGGATGCTATGACCGTAGAATATGAGTCTATTTTGGAGAATGATGTCTGGGAAGTAGTTCCCAGACCCTGGACAAGACAATTGTTACTTCAAAATGGCTTTACAAGATAAAGCATGCAACAGATGGAAGCACGGAAAAGTATAAGGCTCGTTTTGTTGCTCAAGGTTTCTCCCAAAAGGAAGGTATAGACTATGATGAGATATTTGCACCTGTTTCCAGATATACGACCATCCGCTCGATCATAGCCCTTGCCGCTTCACAAGGATGGAACCTACATCAGATGGATGTCAAGACTGCATTCTTGCATGGCTCGATCAAAGAAGAGGTCTACGTGGAGAAACCCGAAGGATTTGAGATTTATGATCGAAAATCTCATGTATGCAGGTTCAAGAAAGCTCTCTATGGGCTGAAGCAAGCACCCTGAGCATGGTATGAGAGGATCGATAGCTACTTGATGAAGCTAGGATTCACTAGGAGTGAATCCGATCCTAACCTTTACTTTAAGGTTGAAGATGGCAAGGCTCTCATACTGGTGTTGTATGTGGATGACCTCTTTCTAACAGGTGCAAACCCTCTCATTCACAAATGTAAGAGGGAGATGGCTTCTGAATTTGAAATGAAGGACCAAGGACTTGAAGTGTGGCAGAAGCCAAGGGAAATTTTCCTATCTCAAGGAAAATATGTGGTAAATATATTGGAAAGATTCGGTATGATGGACTGCAAGCCTGTGACTACCTCGAGGATCTTAACTTTTAGAAGTTATATGGTAGTGATGTCGGACCAGACTTGGGAAATGCCTCTGAGTTTCATAAACTCATTCGCATTGATGTTCTTGGTGAACCTCCGTCCGAACATATTTTTTGCAGTTAGCATTGTGAGCTCATATTTGGTTGAGCCTCACTGGATTGATGCCAGGAATCTTCTGAGATGTCTTCAGGACACAATTTCTCATGGATTAAGATACACTACCGGAGATATGAGACTACTTGGATATACTGATGTTGATTGGGAAGGCAGTGTGGTGGACCGTAAGAGCACTTCCGGGTGCTGTTTCACCTTGGGGTCTGATTCGATATCCTGGACGAGCAAGAAGCATAAGTCGGTGGCTTTGAGCACTACCGAAGCAGGATATATTGTTGCTAGCATAACCTCATGTGAGGCAGTCTGGTTGCAAAAGCTCTTCAGTGAGCTGTTTGGATTTACATTGGATACCACTGTGATTCTCTGTAACAACCAGAGGTGGGATTCGATTATTGAGGAATCCCATATTCATCAATTGCTCCAACAAATAGACATCATCTGGGATATGGTAAGTCGATGAGCAAGGAATCTCCATCACATTAAGATGATGTACAGGTTGATACACCTTGTCAAAGCCCCGAGGAAAGATCTAATCTATGATTTTCCCAAACGACTTGGAGTCGGCAAGAAACCCTTGTACAAGGGTCCTGCATGTTGCATACATTGAGCTCTGGGAGCTCTAAGGGCTTGCGGTTCCTACTGGAGCAACATATGACCACAGGATGACTCACCCTCCTAGACAACTGCTAGGGGGCAAGTACTCTAAATGGATCGTGATCCTGCAAGAGTTCGATTTGGAGTTCGAAAAATCCAAGTCTAAGAAATCCTTAGTTTTTGCGGAATTGATGTGTGATTTCCCGCATGCTGACACAGAGACTGTGGCAGAGGAGTCCCTTGCGGACGAATCTTTGTTTCTTATCAGCACTTTAGATCCGTGGTATGGGGATATAATCATCTATCTCCAAACCCAAACCTTTCGGCCTGAAGCTTCAAAGTCAGAGCATCGAAAAATTCGGTTTCAGTCCCAACAATACAAAATTATTGGAGATAATCTTTATCGCCGGGGGGCAGACTTAGTTTTTCGACGTTGTTTAACTCACGAAGAGGCTGAGAGGGTTTTGAATGACTGTCACTCTGGAGCGTGTGGCGGTCATATGTCTGGGTATGCCACAGCTCAGAAGGTGTTGTGTGCTGGCTATTTCTGGCTGTCCATGTTTAAAGATTGTATCATTGCGGTCCGAAAATGCCACAACTGTCAAGTGTTTGATCGCAAGATGCGCGCACCACCTACTCCTCTCCACCCTATAATTGCCGTTGGTCCTTTCGCCAAATGGGGTATCGATTTTATTACTTGTAACCCTCACTCGGCCGGGGGGCATGCGTATATCATCCTCGCGGTTGATTATTTTACTAAATGGGCCGAGGCGATGCCTACATTCGACGCAAGCGGCAAAACAGCTGCAGTTTTCATATTCAATCATATTATAACTAGGTTTGGTGTCCCGCAAGCGATCATCACTGACCATGGGAGCCATTTCGAAACATCATGATGACTGAGCTTACAAGCCATCTTGGTTTGCGCCACGATAGCTCTACTCCTTATTATCCACAATCCAATGGTTTGGTTGAGTCTATCAACAAAGTTCTTGTTATCATGATCCGACGAATCATTGGTATTCATCGGACGAATTGGCATAACATGTTATTTTCAGCGCTATGGGCATACCGAACTTCGGTGAAAACTTCAACAGGGTTCACTCCTTTCCAGCTAGTTTATGGCTTGGAAGCAGTGTTGCCCATTGAATGCGAAATCCCATCACTTCAAATGGCTGTCGAACTACTTCCAGCTACTTCCGAAGAGGAGAAGCGTTTATTATAATTAGCTCAATTAGATGAGACTCGACGTGACGCTGCTTTGGCAATCGAGACTCACGCAAAGCGAATGAAAGCTCAGTATGATAGAAATGTGACCCCTCGAAGTTTTTCGGAGGGAGACCTAGTGCTATTATATGATCAAGCTAACGATAAGCTAGGTGCTGGAAAATTCGTTCCCATGTGGCATGGGCCCTATATTGTCAAGCGAAAGCTAGCAAAAGGGGCCTATGAGCTAGTTGATTTTGACGGGGACTCTTTGGGTAAACCCAGAAATGGACTTTACCTAAAGAGGTATTACGCTTAAATGATGGGTATGGATAATTTTTAGCTAGTGTGTTTGTTAGTTTAGACAGTGTGCTTAGCTTAGAAAGTGTGTTTCTCGTCGTTATTCTGGCTTATCTTGGTTTTACTCTTGATATTGCAGATGTCGACGCCTCTCCAAACATACATTGGATTCGCTGATGGTGCTTGTCGTAGTACACCGAATATCTCTTCCGCAGCTTGGGTTATCTATTCGCCCGCTGACGAGTTAGTTTCTATGCATGGGGTGAGCCTCGGTCAAACAACGAATAACATTGCAGAATACAGTGCAGTGGTTGAATTATTATCTGAATCTATTTCATTTGGAATTCGACGTTTGATAGTGAGGTTAGATTCTAAACTCGTTGTATTACAGCTTAATAGAGTATATGCCATTAGAAATCCTGTGTTGTTAAGATTGTTTTTGAGAGTGCGTCTCTTGGAACGTGAATTTGATTACATTGAATATCAGCATATTCCAAGGTCTCTAAATACATTAGCAGATGCAATTGCTTCTCGAATGTTGGATAGACATTTACGATAATCATACAAGTAAATTTAAAAACATTTCATCACACATGTTTAACAAGATAAGCCGGTAATAATGATATATATATAGATAGGAGTGTGTCAAAAAATATACATCGTCTTCGATCATAGGTTGAAAAACACCTTATGATCGGCAAAAATGATAAGTACAAAAAGTCAAAAATGTCACAGGTGTCTACAAAGTGACCATCCAATCACTGGTGGTGCTCCCTATACGACACCACTGCACGAGCTACCTTACACAAGAACCTCCTAAAAGGTCTAGGGACTGCGACTACATAGCGTTGAAGTCTGATAGGAATATCATCTATGGTAGTCTCAGGTATATCCGTCGTCAGACGCTCTAGATCCTGCTCCAACTCAGCTGGTGTCTCTGCAGCCGCGTCCTGTGGAGCCGGTACCGGTGCAACTGGATGTCTCCTCTCAAAAGGCCGGAGGTTGGCTGGACGCTGTGGACCAACATCTGCATTTTGAAAATTTTTACTGTCAGTTTTGAGACGATATATAAAAAACAAAAAAAAAATATAGATAAATTAAAAACTTGTGAAAAATAAAGTACCTTTGTCGTCCCATTGTTCTCCCTGTGGAAGAACCATGTCCGGATCACCTCGAAAATCTACTCCGGCATACGAAAAGTCCTGGATCGCAAAAACCTGGTCCTCTAACCAGTGAAAATAACCAGTAGGGAATCGAACAACTGCCGCACCCTCGTCAGGATGCCGGGCCATCACCGTAACCCATCGTATCAGCTTTGGCTCTCGAGGACCCAAGATATCAACAGTGAGATGCTGAGGGATCAGCATCGGAACTCTCTCTAAGGCAAAGCTCACAACTAGAGGCCCATATCCAAAGGTCTTTAGTTGTCCGTTCTTTGCCCTAGTCAGTTGGCCCTTCATATTGGCCGACACAGCATCACACCAGTTGAAGATGGTGCCTCGGAAACAGTCAATCGCCATCCGCATTTGGGACCCGGTGGCGATATGTAAAGCGGCTGCGCCGCAAATTCTGGTAACCGTGAAAGCTATCACCATGAGTTCACGCCGAGAGATGTATTTGATTTCTATGCCTTTCGCATGGTTTTGATTGTTGCACCACTCTGCCCGGAGACTAGTAAGGGATTGGCCACCCGGCCTGGTCCCGGATAGAGAGAGTTGCTCGCCCCTATTTGGCAAGCCAGTGAGAAAGTATATGTCAGAGGGCTCTATCTCGAGCTGGTGCCCTCCGATGTAAAAGCATTGCTCCTGAATGTTCCATCTCTCAACCAGCCACTCCAAGAATCTCACCTGAGCCCTCATGCCAGGTATGGCCCAGTATTTATATAGTCCGCATGCTTTCAGGGCATCAATGGAAGGTTGGTGACCTATTGCGGCTAAATCAACATCCTCGTGCTCTCTTTCTCTCCAATCCAACATGGTAAGTGCCCTACACACCAAGAAATAATGATTAGAATTTATTTGGCAAAATTTAAATGGTTATTTTTGGGGTTTCAAAATCCACCCTTCGCGGGGTACGCACCCCACGTTTAGGACACAGAGCGGCGGTACGCAGCTGGCCTGAAGGTGGGCTGCGTACCCCAACCATTTTCCTGTGTAGGAAAAGGTCGGGGTACGCAGGTCACCCATGGGGCACATGCGTACCTCGCAGAGCGGCCTTTAAAACCTAAAACCCCCTAAAAAACAAAACTAAAGCCTAAAATAAAATTTTAATTGGATGAAATTGAAGAAGAGGATGTTGTGAAATACCTGGAAGAGACGGCATTCGATTCTGACGGTCGGATTCTCCGCAATGACCATGGAAAGTTTCTTGCCAAAAGCCCTTTTCTCGACCTCAACAGTAAAATGGTAAAAATGACATGGTAAAAAGTCTTTTTATAGGTTTTTTGGATGAATGAATGCTAGGTTTGTTTATTTTTCACCATGGAAGGATATTTTTCGATGTATTTTCGCCTATCTTAAACAGGTATGAGTAATGTGTCGTTTTTGTGCAGGACAAAGGGATTTAGAGGGAAAATTGTCATTTTTCACGAACCAAAATATCAGAGTCATCTTTTAGCCCTTTTCTGACTCCTAAAACATGAAAAGATTGCCGAGCATTTCTTTTACACTCGTTAAAACGGAATTAAAAGACGGTCCCCATATAACCCTTTTCTGACCGTAAAAACAGGAAAAGATTGTCGGGTCTTTGTCGTTTCAAACTCGATACTGGAAATAAAACGACGTGTCCTTGATCTCTTTTTACTTTTCAGGTCAGTGGCACTAACTATAAAAGTACTCCTTGGTCGCAAGATCGAGCGGTTCCCCCAGGTATTATTTTATACTTTTTCGGGCTTGAGGGACACAAATTTACGAAAAAGTTCAACTTGGAGTCTTCTTAAGTTTTTCAGACTCTCTAAAATTGAAAAACGCCGAGTTTCACCTATACTGGACTCATTAAAATTTCACAGTAAAGGACCTGTTCAATTACAAACGGGAACGAACCGCTCCTTCCTAGGGTTCGAATCAAAACTAGGTTGGACTCATCCGAAGGATGAGCTTATAATCAAGCATATGTTATCCTCCTCAATCTTGTTAAAAATAAAGAGGTACTTGCCAGAAATGGTGGGGGAAAAGAGAGAAAAATGAGCCTATTTGTTATCCTTTGTCACAGAAGAAACCTTATAACCACTCTTGAACACGACACTTTTCATTCACCTGGGTTGGGAAATCTTTTGCCTCATAGTTGATCAAGCCACATTGAAAGTCTTTAACCGGGTTCCGGGGATTAACTTTGAGTCATTCATCACCAAGCCATCTGTTGTGTCGTTATGTGTTCAAGAGGTCTGCAAACAAAACTTTCATCTGCAAAATACCTTGTCATCCATTTTGACCATCCCTGAGTCAGTCCTTACAACAACATTTTATTCAACTTGAACTATGATTTCGTGTGTGGGATTGCCCTGCAACAGGTCACTTTCTATCAACATGAACACATTATCTAGAGAGATGACTTAGAAATCGTCAATACCTTGAAGTCTGCATGCATCAATGGCAGGTTTCTCGCCTTTGACGTCAGTTTACATCATTGACTTTCGATCAAAGGACTCCGTGAAATGATCGACATAAACTCATCTATTCACATCTCATGGATTGTACTGGGTACTTTGAGAACCATTGACATTACTGGTGGTCTCTCTCACACTTGTTAACAGTTTACATCATCGACTGGTAATCAAGTGGTTTCTACCATGTTCGACGTCAACTCATCTATTCGCATGGCTAGAATTGTACCAATTCGGGAAGTAGAAATGAAGACCCTGGATCTAGTTTCCACCATCCAGGCTGCGAGGAGTTTTGTATTCATTATATAGTAGACCAATTATAATCAGATGGCTACGTCCATACTGTGTCTACGCAAGTCTCTGATTATGATGTACTGCAAAATCATTCCTGTATCAGAGTAGTTAGTCTGTTAGTTAAAGTTTTTGATCTGAGTATGGGAATGCCTACCTCAGTGATGATATAATCTTATACATGTATTTTGTGTTGAAAATTGCAGGTTCTGACCAGGCTCTCCACGAGATAATCCTTGAAATGATAAAGCGCTTCACCCTTCGTAGATAAAACAAAACCCTAATCTACTACAGGCTTCGCACTTTAGGGGGCAATCTGTTACACTAAAAAATGTCACGATGGTTATATACAGTTAGTATGGCTCTATGAACAGTCATGCTATCCTCCTGGGAAAGTCTTGTGCCTCTGCTTGCCATGTCAAACTCCAAAAAGAGAGAAAGTCTTTGTAAATGTGTTTATCTCTGGGTACGCAGGTTCTCTCAGCCTTGCCTGCGGGGACGCACCCAATGTTCACAAAAGCTGCGTACTTGTACGCTCTGTATGTAAAGGGGCAGGTGCGTACCCCTGTAAAGGTCAAAATGCACAAGTTTCATCTTTAAAAAGTTACTTGTGGTCATTTCTAGAGCATTCTAGAAGGTTGTTCGACGTGTATTGAGCGCCTCCAGATGGTTCATGTACCCCTATGAAAGAGGAACTTATCCCATCAAGAGGGGAACTATCCCATCCAAAGAGGGACTTATCCCATTGATGGTGGACCTGAATAACTTCCTCTTGAGCACTATAAATACAGGCATTGGGCCAGAAGGAGGAGAGGTTGAAAGCTAAACATTTCTATGGGTAGATGCTGCTGGAATTAGGACTCCCATTTAGAAGCTTGTGAGGAGAGATTCCCATCTTTACTTGTTCTATTTGGAAGTGGGTGAGCTTTTTCAAAGTAAAGGAGAACTCTTGAAGGACCCTGGGAGGAACTTGCACAACACCAAGGCTCAGGTTGTAATTGTTCCTTTTGTTACCTCTTAATGCAAATAAACTTATTTTTCTCAACAGATTGTTATTCATGGTTTGTTTCATGTACTCCTTGGTCAATATGATGGATATGTATTTTTTTATAAGTTTATCAGGTGCTATTTAATCCTTTGGCTTGTTAGTGAATGCAGGTTTCGAAGATAAGGAGGAGCTCATCCGGATCGGCGAGACTAGACTACTACGAAGCGTTGGACTAAAGGTATGTTAAAGATCCCCTGATTTCTTGTATTTGCAATGCATGTTTAGAGAAAAGTAGTGTTTATTTGGTTTGTTTGTCACTAGAGAGTCTTAGGCTCCTAGGGAGGTTGGTTGTGTCCGCACTATCAACTCTTTCCGCCTGACAAAATGGCGACTCCACTGGGGAATCCATTGTTGTGAATGACTTTTCCTTTGTGTGAAACTTTGCTCTGAGAAAATTGGTTTATTTTCTGGTTTTTGGCTGTGTGAATTTGTATTTGGGTGGGCTAGCTTAGAGATAAATTAGATTTTCATTTTTCTTTGTTTTTCCAGTAGTACGCACCCTCTGAGTATTGCACAGTGCGTACCTGTACGCACTGTTGCTGTGTGCACAGAGCGGGCCCGCACCTGTTCTAACGGGTTGCCTGCGTACCCTGCTAAAATTAAGAAAATTTCCATTTTTTCCATTTTTTCCTCTTAGATTTTGTTTTTACTTAGTTTTTCCTGCCCAGATCCATTAGTATCCTGTCAAAGATCTTCACCTGAACTCGTTTCGATAGCATTGAGTGTTTTAGTGGATTTCATTGAAATTTAAGCCCTAGGGTTTGATTTTTGAGTAGGTCCTGTAGTGATTTCGGCGGTAGAAGTTGTCAAGCCTTAGATCTCTCTGGTTTTGTCAACCTTCTTAGGAGTCAGACCTGTCGTAAGTCTACCCGTGTGAGCAACCTACCTGTTGAGTTGACTCTTTGGTAAAATTTCGAAGTGCTTGTTGATTGAGTGTTGATTTCCATTTTACAAAAAGAACAAAAATATTTGAGTTTTGTTTTGACTAGTTCTTGATTCTGCATTAGCTGGTCCTTGGCTTGATTGTGGCCAAGTAAAACAACCTAGAATCATCCTTGTAGGCTTTTGCCTCGTTAGGTTGGCTTTAGAGTAAATTTCCTTTTTTGGTTTGCTTGTGAGTAAATTTTCGTAGATTTTATAGTTTTTAAGATCAATTTTTGTTGAAATAGATTTATTTGCTTTGTTAAAAGAAAAAATAAAAAAATATCTCCTTTGGAAAGTCTTGTTTCAAGTAGCTTTTGGAATTTTTGAAAGAGAAAGGAATTTTTCGTGCATGTATTAAGTGGTCATGTTTGTATGCTTAGAAAGATTAAGAGTTTTATTTCTTTGATTTTCATTGCCAAGAGAGTTGTTTTATATAAATTTGCATTCTCTAAACTTTCTTAGCTAAGAATTTCATTGAAGAAAGAGAAAGTAGAGTAAATCATCCTAAGTGCATCTTTGTAGTGGTTTGAGTCGAGTCTACACACCACTAGTTTCATCTCCGCCACCTTTTGAGTTAAAGAAAAACCATAAAAATCACGCTTAAAGTAAAATTAACATAGTAATTTTTCTTTTACTAGGGCTCTGAAGCACCAACATAGCTTAGGCTAGTGTCTTGGAGTAGGAGAGTAATTAACTCTCCAAGACAGTAAAACCAAACAAGTAGCTTATCTTGTGATAGAATAAATCCAATTGTTGCATTTATACTCTGGGAAAGCTCCTCTTAAAGGAGAAGCACGAGCTCGTGTCGGAACCAGTGAGGGGATCAATCCTTTCTCGTTGGGAACGACGCCAGACACGCACGTATTACAAATGGTAAACCTCGGATTAACCATTGTCGAGGAGCCAGGGGTCACTTATCGGTAAACCTTGGATTGTTGTCAAGGAGCCGGTAAGGGGATTGAGCTTGATACTCTGCCCTTGCGTGTTGTTGGAGTTTAGACTGTTCCCCTAGGTGTACTTGTTGCCGTTGGTAACCTTAGTGACCATTATCTTTAGGATTCTACCCAAGGTGACAGTGGAGGGAAGATCCCACTGTACCTGGAGCAGACGTCGGTTATACTCACTTGGATTTTCCGGGGGGTTCACTTCACTCGAGACGGTTAAAGTGAAGGAACTTGTGCCGGTCTATTCATTAAGCAGGTTTCCAGGGTAACTGTTCCACCCTCCACTTCTGTACTGAATTCGGCGATGTTGGATTTCATCACCAACTAGTGTTTTCGGTCCTGAAGGCTACTGTTTGTGTATGGTTTGACGCCCTAGATTCTTTAGGCGTGTGCTTCAAAATTTGATTCGTTCTCTAGCGACTTTAGGTGGTTTGATTTGAAATTTTTACTTTGTTTTCGTGTGTAGTAGTTAAAAGTTTTAACTGTGGTAGAATTACTGAAACAGTCCCATAGACTTTGGGGCCAGTCACCTGAGATTGTTACCGTGGCAGATTTGTTGAGGAAATCCCGTAGATTGCGGGGTGAACCTCCTGAAGACGTCCTGGGTCATTACGAAGGTTTGAAATTCCTTGTAACTCCTCCTAGTGGCAGTAGAGTAGGTTCACCTGAAGAAGGAGAATCTTCCTTGGTAGTCCATCCAGATTACCAAAGTCTAGAGACAGGTTATAATCCTGAAGCTGTTACAGTTTCTGAGCTTGCTGGTAGTTTTTCATCTACTAGTGATTTAGGTGAGGAACCTGAAATATCTGAACCTGTTACTCCAACTTCCAACGTTCCAGATTCACCAAGAGTAGAACGAATTATCACCGAAAATCTCCATACTGGTTTGATTGCTATTGAAGAACTTGCTCCAGAGGAAGACATAGGTGTCTCTAATCTTGAAGGTCAACTTACTATTGATCTAACAGAGCATGAATCCATATTTTACAGTCCTCCTAGAAGTACTACTTGGTACCTTTCGTTAACTAATTATTTAGACAACTCAGGGTTAGGTTTTTCTCCACCTCGTACTCCTTTTCCACCCGGAGGCTTTACTACTCCTGTAAATATGTCTGGTCAGTCGTCGATGTTTAGTCAATTGCTTGAATCATTCTTGCACGGCGGTCCTTCTATCCCTACTGGGTATCAGTGTTTTTCTGGTACTTTTGCAGGGGCATCTCCTCAACCCATTAAACATGGGTTATTTGCTGGAAATAATGGTAATCAACCATTGGGTGTAGGGGACATTTATATGATGTCAGGTTCAAATCCCGGTTCTCAACCTCAAGGTGGTCAATTACCGCCTGGGGGGCAGCCTCAAGTAATGCCTGGGGGGCAACCTCAAGGTACTCCTGTTGTGGCTGGGGGGCAGCCTCAAGGACAATATGTGCCCATGGTACAATACATTCCTCAAGGTCAACCCCAACCTCAATATGTACCTCAGGGTCAACCTCAGTATCAATTTGTGCAAGGCCAACCCCAGTATCAGTATTTACCTCAAGGCTATCCCCCTCAAGGTCAATACTCGAGTCAAGGTTATCAACCACCCCAAGGTCAATCTTACGTTCAAGGTACGGGAAATGTGCCTTTCAATTATCAATCCTATCCTCAATACGGTTATGGATCTCAATATCCTCAACCTGTTATGGGTCAAATGGGTCAATACCCCGGAATGCCTATAGTGTGGGATCCTTCGCAAGGTCAACAAATGTTGCAACCGAATGTACAGTTGTCATCCCAAGCTGGACAACCTTTAGTTTCTGGTTCACCCCAGCAACCAATCCAGTCAAATGTTCAAACTTCTGTACCTCCGGTAGTTACTCAGTCGGGGCCCATCGCGCCTAGTACTCCATCTCAAACGACTGCTGCAACTACTGCAACATCTGTTTCATCTACCGCACTCACTTCTGGAGTATCGACAGCTCCTGTTTCTACTGTCTCTGCTACTACTCCTCAGACATCTTTACCTTCATCTGGATCTACGATTCAAACTACGGTTCAGATGCCTGTAGGTCAGCCTGGTATAAGTACGGTTGTCACTGCTCAACCTCAATTTGTTTATCAACCGTACCAGGGACAGTACCAATATGGGCAAGCTGTCCAGCAGCCGGCTTACCAGTATCAACCGTATCCTGGGTACACTTATCAACAACCTCAACAACCCCAGTACGGTCCGGTTAATCCTGGTTTTCCAGGAGGATATAATATCCCGAACGCGATTCCTATTCCAAGTTATCCTGGATATCCTCCTCCTGGGGCTAGTGTAATGACTCAGAGTTTTAGGGATCCAAACCGGCAATTTCCGTTTATCGCAACTTTAGATTTACCAGACTTATCGCGCCTAACGAACGATCCAATCAACTATCTTCCGTTTTGGCCGGCAATGCCCAATAAGTTGCCCAGTGATATACCTAAGTTCGAGGGTAAGTCTGGAGAGGATCCGTCGAATCATGTGATGACTTACCACCTCTGGTGTGCTTCAAATTCTATCTTGGATGATTCGATCCGCTTACGTCTTTTTCAGCGTACACTCATTGGTCTCGCGGCCAAGTGGTACATTGAGTTGCCACAGGCCACTTTTTACAGTTTTAGCTAGTTAGCTACCTCGTTCTTAACTCACTTTCAGTTGCCGGTTAGATACGATAACAACACGGAATTATTAACTTCACTAAAACAATCGACGTCCACGTATATTTCTGATCACATTCATGAGTGGAGACGTCGAAGAAGGTTAGTGAAAGTTTTTATTCCGGACCAAATCTTAGCTGAATGGTTTGTCAAATCATTATTACCGAAGATTACTGAAGATGTAGCTAAGGCCGGAGTAGTTACTGAGGAGCAAGTCATTGCTCAAGCGCAGTACCTTGATTTAGTTTACACTCAGTCAGGTACGTTACACGAGAAGATCCCAGATCTTCCAAAATCGAATCAAATCGCTACTGCTCCTTCGGGATCTCATGCCGCTGATGGTATGATTGGTACGGTGAACACCAAGAGCAAGAAGAAATCTTCCAAGAATTCTACTACTCCCATAATCACCCTACCTGATTCCCCGACAGGAGAGTCTTCTCCTGAAATTTCTGCCGATATTCACGCTATGGAGTCATCCACGGCCAAATCAAAAAACGGTGGAAAGAAGAAGGGTAAGAAGAAGGCTAAAGCAGACAAGGCTTCGAAGGAGAAAACAGAAAAGTCGGAAACCAATGACGAAAAGCGCAAACCTCGATATCCTTGTCTTATTTGTGAAGAAGATCATTTTACAAGAGATTTCCCCCATCGGGCCGAGGTTGTGAAAATACTCAAAGGTTCTCCAACTCCTGCCGTTTTGAAGGATCCATTTCCAAAGCAGGAGAGTAAAATGATAGGTTCTTCCTCGACTGCAAAACCGTTAGTCTAGATGTGGAGGTGGTTGATGCCCCTCTAGACTACAACCTTCTTTTGGGTCGAAGTTGGTCATATGCTATGACAACAGTCGTTTCATCGGTCTTCAGAGTAATAAAGTTTCCACATAATGGCAAGATCGTGACAATTGATCAGCTGACATACTTTTCATCCGACCCAGCCTCTTCAGAGAGTATCCAGCATGTTGGTAAAGCGACAATCCCTTATAGGGACGTTGGCGTAGGTTTAGTTAAAGATGTCGGTTTACTGGGCACTTTTCCTTTTCCTCCAGTCAATGCAGACCCTTCATTTGCATCAATTCATATGATTACATCAGACACCATTATTTACGACGATCCTTGGATTGTCCCATCTAAATCTGAGCTAGACTCGTTCGGTGATTCTATGCCTTTGAGTCCATATGAAATTGCTTATGAAGCCGTCGTGTCTTTTACCGACCCGTGTTCAACCCAAATCGACCAAATGAATGTGGTCAGTGAAGAATCACTTTTCACATCAATCTCACAATGGATAGCGTTTCCCGAAGTCATGTCATCTGACGAGCAACTTCGTGAAATCCTGAGTGTAGATGATCTACCATGGGAAGATCTCCATCATAGATCTTCGTTTTTACCTGAGGGCGATGCTTTTGAAAATGATTTTTCATCTATCTTTACCGCTGAATATGTCAAAGACAGTCAGAGTCCAACGAAACATCCTGACTCAGATTTGAATTTAGGGAATATTTCTCGAACTGTTCCCATTGGCATTTCAGTGAAGCCCGGAATTGTTAAGAACATTCATATAGGTGCCTCGTGTACAGAAGAAGAAATTCAAACTTACAAGGCCCTATTCCAAGAATTCCGCGATGTGTTTGCCTGGTCTTACGAAGAAATGCCAGGAATCGATCCCGCCATTGTTGTTCATGAAATCAAGACCTACCCGGACGCTAAACCCGTCCGACAACGGTTGCGTCAGATTCACCCTAGAAAAGCGGCTGCGATTAAAGCAGAAGTCGAAAAGCTGTTGAAAGCAGGTTTCATTTATCCGATCCCCTTAACGGATTGGGTATCGAATATTGTTCCGGTTAACAAGAAACAAGGAACAATAAGAATATGTATCGATTATAGGGATATAAATCGAGCTTGTCCAAAAGACAACTATCCTACGCCCTATATCGATCAAATAATTGATGATTGTGCCGGAAGTGAAATGTTTTCCTTTATGGATGGTTTTTCGGGCTATAATCAAATCAATATTCTACCTGCCGATCAACCAAAAACGGCATTCATTTGTCCATGGGGGACATTTGCTTATTGCAAATTACCTTTTGGGCTTAAGAATGCCGGAGCCACTTTTCAACGGGCCATGTCTTACGCCTTTCATGACATCAAGCACATTGTGCAACCGTACCTCGATGATTTGCCTGCTCATTCTTTACGTCGAGCTGATCACCTTGTCCATTTACAAGCAATCTTTATGAGGTGTAGGCATTATCGTATTCGGTTGAATCCGCACAAGTGTGTATTCTATATAGAAGCAGGTCGATTGCTGGGATTTGTTGTTTCAAAATCCGGCATTCGCGTCGATCCCTCGAAGGTCGAAGCTATCATCAAATTGCCTCCTCCTTCGAGTTTGCGCCAACTCCAAAGTTTGCAAGGGAAAGCAAACTTTTTACGCCGATTCATTCCGAACTACGCCGAGGTCACTAAGGGTTTTACCCGGTTGTTGAAACAGAACGCTCAATTCCTTTGGGACGAGATTGCTCAACAATCTTTTGATGCGCTCAAGCACACGTTGACCCATGCACCATTGCTGCATCCTCCCAACTACAACCAGGACTACTTCTTATACCTCGCGGCTTCGCATTCCACTATTGGAATGGTGTTAGTCCAGGAAGACGAATTCGGAACGGAACATGTGATATATTATCTTAGTAGGACCTTAAATCCCACTGAGCTAAAATATTTGCATGTGGAGAAATTGGCCCTGGCAGCCGTTCAAGCTGTCCAGTGTTTTCGTCACTACATTCTTCTCCGTAAGACTATAGTTATTTTGGATTGCAACCCTATGATTTATATTTTGACTAGACAACTGCTAGGGGGCAAGTACTCTAAATGGATCGTGATCCTGCAAGAGTTCGATTTGGAGTTCGAAAAATCCAAGTCTAAGAAATCCTTAGTTTTTGCGGAATTGATGTGTGATTTCCCGCATGCTGACACAGAGACTGTGGCAGAGGAGTCCCTTGCGGACGAATCTTTGTTTCTTATCAGCACTTTAGATCCGTGGTATGGGGATATAATCATCTATCTCCAAACCCAAACCTTTCGGCCTGAAGCTTCAAAGTCAGAGCATCGAAAAATTCGGTTTCAGTCCCAGCAATACAAAATTATTGGAGATAATCTTTATCGCCGGGGGGTAGACTTAGTTTTTCGACGTTGTTTAACTCACGAAGAGGCTGAGAGGGTTTTGAATGACTGTCACTCTGGAGCGTGTGGCGGTCATATGTCTGGGTATGCCACAGCTCAGAAGGTGTTGTGTGCTGGCTATTTCTGGCTGTCCATGTTTAAAGATTGTATCATTGCGGTCCGAAAATGCCACAACTGTCAAGTGTTTGATCGCAAGATGCGCGCACCACCTACTCCTCTCCACCCTATACTTGCCGTTGGTCCTTTCGCCAAATGGGGTATCGATTTTATTACTTGTAACCCTCACTCGGCCGGGGGGCATGCGTATATCATCCTCGCGGTTGATTATTTTACTAAATGGGCCGAGGCGATGCCTACATTCGACGCAAGCGGCAAAACAGCTGCAGTTTTCATATTCAATCATATTATAACTAGGTTTGGTGTCCCGCAAGCGATCATCACTGACCATGGGAGCCATTTCGAAACATCATGATGACTGAGCTTACAAGCCATCTTGGTTTGCGCCACGATAGCTCTACTCCTTATTATCCGCAATCCAACGGTTTGGTTGAGTCTATCAACAAAGTTCTTGTTATCATGATCCGACGAATCATTGGTATTCATCGGACGAATTGGCATAACATGTTATTTTCAGCGCTATGGGCATACCGAACTTCGGTGAAAACTTCAACAGGGTTCACTCCTTTCCAGCTAGTTTATGGCTTGGAAGCAGTGTTGCCCATTGAATGCGAAATCCCATCACTTCAAATGGCTGTCGAACTACTTCCAGCTACTTCCGAAGAGGAGAAGCGTTTATTATACTTAGCTCAATTAGATGAGACTCGACGTGACGCTGCTTTGGCAATCGAGACTCACGCGAAGCGAATGAAAGCTCAGTATGATAGAAATGTGACCCCTCGAAGTTTTTCGGAGGGAGACCTAGTGCTATTATATGATCAAGCTAACGATAAGCTAGGTGCTGGAAAATTCGTTCCCATGTGGCATGGGCCCTATATTGTCAAGCGAAAGCTAGCAAAAGGGGCCTATGAGCTAGTTGATTTTGACGGGGACTCTTTGGGTAAACCCAGAAATGGACTTTACCTAAAGAGGTATTACGCTTAAATGATGGGTATGGATAATTTTTAGCTAGTGTGTTTGTTAGTTTAGACAGTGTGCTTAGCTTAGAAAGTGTGTTTCTCGTCGTTATTCTTGCTTATCTTGGTTTTACTCTTGATATTGCAGATGTCGACGCCTCTCCAAACATACATTGGATTCGCTGATGGTGCTTGTCGTAGTACACCGAATATCTCTTCCGCAGCTTGGGTTATCTATTCGCCCGCTGACGAGTTAGTTTCTATGCATGGGGTGAGCCTCGGTCAAACAACGAATAACATTGCAGAATACAGTGCAGTGGTTGAATTATTATCTGAATCTATTTCATTTGGAATTCGACGTTTGATAGTGAGGTTAGATTCTAAACTCGTTGTATTACAGCTTAATAGAGTATATGCCATTAGAAATCCTGTGTTGTTAAGATTGTTTTTGAGAGTGCGTCTCTTGGAACGTGAATTTGATTACATTGAATATCAGCATATTCCAAGGTCTCTAAATACATTAGCAGATGCAATTGCTTCTCGAATGTTGGATAGACATTTACGATAATCATACAAGTAAATTTAAAAACATTTCATCACACATGTTTAACAAGATAAGCCGGTAATAATGATATATATATAGATAGGAGTGTGTCAAAAAATATACATCGTCTTCGATCATAGGTTGAAAAACACCTTATGATCGGCAAAAATGATAAGTACAAAAAGTCAAAAATGTCACAGGTGTCTACAAAGTGACCATCCAATCACTGGTGGTGCTCCCTATACGACACCACTGCACGAGCTACCTTACACAAGAACCTCCTAAAAGGTCTAGGGACTGCGACTACATAGCGTTGAAGTCTGATAGGAATATCATCTATGGTAGTCTCAGGTATATCCGCCGTCAGACGCTCTAGATCCTGCTCCAACTCAGCTGGTGTCTCTGCAGCCGCGTCCTGTGGAGCCGGTACCGGTGCAACTGGATGTCTCCTCTCAAAAGGCCGGAGGTTGGCTGGACGCTGTGGACCAACATCTGCATTTTGAAAATTTTTACTGTCAGTTTTGAGACGATATATAAAAAACAAAAAAAAAATATAGATAAATTAAAAACTTGTGAAAAATAAAGTACCTCTGTCGTCCCATTGTTCTCCCTGTGGAAGAACCATGTCCGGATCACCTCGAAAATCTACTCCGGCATACGGAAAGTCCTGGATCGCAAAAACCTGGTCCTCTAACCAGTGAAAATAACCAGTAGGGAATCGAACAACTGCCGCACCCTCGTCAGGATGCCGGGCCATCACCGTAACCCATCGTATCAGCTTTGGCTCTCGAGGACCCAAGATATCAACAGTGAGATGCTGAGGGATCAGCATCGGAACTCTCTCTAAGGCAAAGCTCACAACTAGAGGCCCATATCCAAAGGTCTTTAGTTGTCCGTTCTTTGCCCTAGTCAGTTGGCCCTTCATATTGGCCGACACAGCATCACACCAGTTGAAGATGGTGCCTCGGAAACAGTCAATCGCCATCCGCATTTGGGACCCGGTGGCGATATGTAAAGCGGCCGCGCCGCAAATTCTGGTAACTGTGAAAGCTATCACCATGATTTCACGCCGAGAGATGTGTTTGATTTCTATGCCTTTCGCATGGTTTTGATTGTTGCACCACTCTGCCCGGAGACTAGTAAGGGATTGGCCACCCGGCCTGGTCCCGGATAGAGAGAGTTGCTCGCCCCTATTTGGCAAGCCAGTGAGAAAGTATATGTCTGAGGGCTCTATCTCGAGCTGGTGCCCTCCGATGTAAAAGCATTGCTCCTGAATGTTCCATCTCTCAACCAGCCACTCCAAGAATCTCACCTGAGCCCTCATGCCAGGTATGGCCCAATATTTATATAGTCTGCATGCTTTCAGGGCATCAATGGAAGGTTGGTGACCTATTGCAGCTAAATCAACATCCTCGTGCTCTCTTTCTCTCCAATCCAACATGGTAAGTGCCCTACACACCAAGAAATAATGATTAGAATTTATTTGGCAAAATTTAAATGGTTATTTTTGGGGTTTCAAAATCCACCCTTCGCGGGGTACGCACCCCACGTTTAGGACACAGAGCGGCGGTACGCAGCTGGCCTGAAGGTGGGCTGCGTACCCCAACCATTTTCCTGTGTAGGAAAAGGTCGGGGTACGCAGGTCACCCATGGGGCACATGCGTACCTCGCAGAGCGGCCTTTAAAACCTAAAACCCCCTAAAAAACAAAACTAAAGCCTAAAATAAAATTTTAATTGGATGAAATTGAAGAAGAGGATGTTGTGAAATACCTGGAAGAGACGGCATTCGATTCTGACGGTCGGATTCTCCGCAATGACCACGGAAAGTTTCTTGCCAAAAGCCCTTTTCTCGACCTCAACAGTAAAATGGTAAAAATGACATGGTAAAAAGTCTATTTATAGGTTTTTTGGATGAATGAATGCTAGGTTTGTTTATTTTTCACCATGGAAGGATATTTTTCGATGTATTTTCGCCTATCTTAAACAGGTATGAGTAATGTGTCGTTTTTGTGCAGGACAAAGGGATTTAGAGGGAAAATTGTCATTTTTCACGAACCAAAATATCAGAGTCATCTTTTAGCCCTTTTCTGACTCCTAAAACATGAAAAGATTGCCGAGCATTTCTTTTACACTCGTTAAAATGGAATTAAAAGACGGTCCCCATATAACCCTTTTCTGACCGTAAAAACAGGAAAAGATTGTTGGGTTTTTGTCGTTTCAAACTCGATACTGGAAATAAAACGACGTGTCCTTGATCGCTTTTTACTTTTCAGGTCAGTGGCACTAACTATGAAAGTACTCCTTGGTCGCAAGATCGAGCGGTTCCCCCAGGTATTATTTTATACTTTTTCGGGCTTGAGGGACACAAATTTACGAAAAAGTTCAACTTGGAGTCTTCTTAAGTTTTTCAGACTCTCTAAAATTGAAAAACGCCGAATTTCACCTATACTGGACTCATTAAAATTTCACAGTAAAGGACCTGTTCAATTACAAATGGGAACGAACCGCTCCTTCCTAGGGTTCGAATCAAAACTAGGTTGGACTCATCCGAAGGATGAGCTTATAATCAAGCATATGTTATCCTCCTCAAGCTTGTTAAAAATAAAGAGGTACTTGCCAGAAATGGTGGGGGAAAAGAGAGAAAAATGAGCCTATTTGTTATCCTTTGTCACAGAAGAAACCTTATAACCACTCTTGAACACGACACTTTTCATTCACCTGGGTTGGGAAATCTTTTGCCTCATAGTTGATCAAGCCACATTGAAAGTCTTTAACCGGGTTCCGGGGATTAACTTTGAGTCATTCATCACCAAGCCATCTGTTGTGTCGTTATGTGTTCAAGAGGTCTGCAAACAAAACTTTCATCTGCAAAATACCTTGTCATCCATTTTGACCATCCATGAGTCAGTCCTTACAGCAACATTTTATTCAACTTGAACTATGATTTCGTGTGTGGGATTGCCCTGCAACAGGTCACTTTCTATCAACATGAACACATTATCTAGAGAGATGACTTAGAAATCGTCAGTACCTTGAAGTCTGCATGCATCAATGGCAGGTTTCTCGCCTTTGACGTCAGTTTACATCATTGACTTTCGATCAAAGGACTCCGTGAAATGATCGACATAAACTCATCTATTCACATCTCATGGATTGTACTGGGTACTTTGAGAACCATTGACATTACTGGTGGTCTCTCTCACACTTGTTAACAGTTTACATCATCGACTGGTAATCAAGTGGTTTCTACCATGTTCGACGTCAACTCATCTATTCGCATGGCTAGAATTGTACCAATTCGGGAAGTAGAAATGAAGACCCTGGATCTAGTTTCCACCATCTAGGCTGCGAGGAGTTTTGTATTCATTATATAGTAGACCAATTATAATCAGATGGCTACGTCCATACTGTGTCTACGCAAGTCTCTGATTATGATGTACTGCAAAATCATTCTTGTATCAGAGTAGTTAGTCTGTTAGTTAATGTTTTTGATCTGAGTATGGGAATGCCTACCTCAGTGATGATATAATCTTATACATGTATTTTGTGTTGAAAATTGCAGGTTCTGACCAGGCTCTCCACGAGATAATCCTTGAAATGATAAAGCGCTTCACCCTTCGTAGATAAAACAAAACCCTAATCTACTACAGTCTTCGCACTTTAGGGGGCAATCTGTTACACTAAAAAATGTCACCATGGTTATATACAGTTAGTATGGCTCTATCAACAGTCATGCTATCCTCCTGGGAAAGTCTTGTGCCTCTGCTTGCCATGTCAAACTCCAAAAAGAGAGAAAGTCTTTGTAAATGTGTTTATCTCTGGGTACGCAGGTTCTCTCAGCCTTGCCTGCGGGGACGCACCCAATGTTCACAAAAGCTGCGTACTTGTACGCTCTGTATGTAAAGGGGCAGGTGCGTACCCCTGTAAAGGTCAAAATGCGCAAGTTTCATCTTTAAAAAGTTACTTGTGGTCATTTCTAGAGCATTCTAGAAGGTTGTTCGACGTGTATTGAGCGCCTCCAGATGGTTCATGTACCCCTATGAAAGAGGAACTTATCCCATCAAGAGGGGAACTATCCCATCCAAAGAGGGACTTATCCCATTGATGGTGGACCTGAATAACTTCCTCTTGAGCACTATAAATACAGGCATTGGGCCAGAAGGAGGAGAGGTTGAAAGCTAAACATTTCTAAGGGTAGATGCTGCTGGAATTAGGACTCCCATTTAGAAGCTTGTGAGGAGAGATTCCCATCTTTACTTGTTCTATTTGGAAGTGGGTGAGCTTTTTCAAAGTAAAGGAGAACTCTTGAAGGACCCTGGGAGGAACTTGCACAACACCAAGGCTCAGGTTGTAATTGTTCCTTTTGTTACCTCTTAATGCAAATAAACTTATTTTTCTCAACAGATTGTTATTCATGGTTTGTTTCATGTACTCCTTGGTCAATATGATGGATATGTATTGTTTTATAAGTTTATCAGGTGCTATTTAATCCTTTGGCTTGTTAGTGAATGCAGGTTTCGAAGATAAGGAGGAGCTCATCCGGATCGGCGAGACTAGACTACTACGAAGCGTTGGACTAAAGGTATGTTAAAGATCCCCTGATTTCTTGTATTTGCAATGCATGTTTAGAGAAAAGTAGTGTTTATTTGGTTTGTTTGTCACTAGAGAGTCTTAGGCTCCTAGGGAGGTTGGTTGTGTCTGCACTATCAACTCTTTCCGCCTAACACCTCCCCTGGTGGTGCACACTGGAACAAGATGATTCACTCTCTTGTGGGACAAGATGATTCGCTCTCTTGTGGAACAGGATGATTCGCTCTCCTGTGTAGCAGGATGATTAGTTCTCCTGTGAGGCTTGGATTGATGTGTTCTCCATGGCAGCCTAGATTGATGTGTTCTCCATGGAAATTGTAGCAGGATTGATGTGTTCTCTTGTGAGGACAGGATTGATTAGTTCTCTTGTCGAGGCATCCTACCCATGCAATCTGGGACTCATGGGAAGTACCTCTCATCTGATCAATGAGCAGGGAAATGAAGTTAGGGACCATAGTAGTACCGATGGACGCATCGTTGTAACTACCGTACTCCCTACGCTAGGATGACCTCCATTGATCTGGGATCAATGATACTAGTCTGGGACCAGTGGTAGGAGTGGTACTTACTATGAAGCTGACTTCGGGTCGGTTGAGACTGGTCTGGGATCAGTGGTACATACTCTGAGACTGACTTTGAGCCAGTGGAGGATGATATTGGTCTGGGACCATTGGAGTTGTACTCACTATGATGCTAACTTTGGGTTGGTTGAGACTGGTCTGGAACCAGTGGTACATACTCTGAGACTGACTTTGAGTCAGTATGATACATCCTCGATCATCTCTTCTTCTTCATAATTCAGACAAAAGCAGAGCAGAACAGAACAATGCAAGAGCAAAGCAGAACAGAGCAAAACAGTACAGATCAGTGCAGGGCAGAACAAGACAAAGCAGAACAGGCAGAATAGAGCAGAGCAGCGAAAGGGTCAGGCTGTACAGGGCAGTGCATTTGATGGATGAATAGTAACGACCGATAGACAGATTGCAGATGAAGTTCTCCATGGTTGAGAGGGAGTGTTAAAATTGGCAACCAGGGCAAAACTTCATGTGGGTCATCTTATTCATGGCTGATAATATTTTTATTAGATTCCTCTCGTCGAGAGGTGTAGGATTGATATAAATATCATCCGATTCCGATAAGTATTCATGGAGATATGAATTTATTTTGATTATGGAATTATTATCAAGCCGACCTACAACTCATGTAGGCTCAGAAGCCCAACAGTCATATCTATTCACCCACCAACGTTGTGTATAAATATAAGAGGAATTTTCCTCATTTGGACTCACTCATCTCATCACATCTCTCTCTCTCTACTACACAGATATGAGTCTCTTCTCTACTGTGTTGAAATGGGTCTCTCTCTCTCACACATGTGAAGCCGAAAACTGTTGAAACTGAAGCTGCAACCTCAGAAGCAAAGATTGACATGCGTGGCCTAGAAGATCTCCTCTTTGGAACTGTGCTGTAGGTTCATCTGAACCTCCTCTGAAAGCCGCAACTTTTGGTGGTGGAATGAAGTCAATCCGACGAACGGTTTGCAAGATATCGACTGCCCTAGTTTGAAGCCGAAAATTGCTGAAACTGAAGCTGCAACTGCAGAAGCAAAGATTGACTTGCGTGGCCTAGAAGATCTCCTCATCTCAACTGCATTGTAGGTTCATCTGAACCTCCTCTAGAAGCTGAAACTTTTGGTGGTGGAATGAAGTCAATCCGACTGTCGGTTTGTGAGATATGGTCTGCCCTAGTTTGATAATGAAGCCGCTAATGCTGATGCTACTGATCTAGGGTTTGCTACTGCTGAAATGAATCAGATTTATTGTACTATTTCTCTCTGCTGTATTATTGAAGATAAAAGAAGATTTGATCAAAGGGTTTCCCCACACATTGTGGGGTTTGTCCCTAGCTAGCCGCCACATCTTGTGTCTCTTGTCTTGGCTTGTTTTCTGTCAATCGTTTAATGTTCTATCTGCACTTTACTTTATGTACATGTGATTGCTAATCGGTGGAATATAATAAGAAAAAGAAGTAAACTGTTATAAGCATAGAACATACCATAATTTAACATAGTCTCACTGAACAATTATTCCTGATAAATAGTTGCGACTGGTCCTTGATTAACTATATGAAAACATAAGGTACAAGTCTCTCCACAGAAGTCCAAACCTTTTTTCTGAATGATAAATGATACATGTATACTCAAGAAAACAATTTCCTCCCCTTCAGGGGTCGAATCCCTAAGTTGTGGAATAGTTTACAAGAATCTCTCAACCAACAAGTGAGAGTGAGAAGGTCAAAAACAAACTCTTCTCTTAGACTTTGATTTGAGTTTTGCTTCATTTATGAGGCCTAATTAACCATAAAAACAACCTATCATGTCCATTTATTCATGATTACATCATCTATATTTCTAAATACTAATGTTACATCATTAAGTTACCTTTGACCAATTCAAACTAAAAATCTGAGAAATTACACAGTGGAATTTTTTAAATGAAAACTCAGAAAATTGCAAGCGTGCAGTGTCAACTTTCAGGCCACTTTTAGGTGCTTTTTTGAACTCAAATTTGAAATATAATAGAATTTTCCACTAGCCTTACCTGTCTGGTTTCCATAACATCTTGAATTTTTTAAAATGACCCATGGGAAAGCCTTCAAAAATTGATTCTCCCAAGCTGTCTCCAAATGCACAACGCCTATGAAAAAAGGGACAAAATGTTGATATTTGACCCGTTTTTCTCATTTTTCTCAAAACATGAGTCCTGTCTAAAAAAATTGAGGAAATGGTTTTTGCGAGGAGGGCATAATATTTCCCAAAATGCAGTCCATTTTTCATTTGGAGCTCTGAGGAAAAAGCGCAGCGCCTTGGCAAGGTCAAAATGTTGGGTTTTCCTGCAAAAATAGGGCTCAAAGATGGAGCGATATCTCTCTAACCATAAGGATTTATTGAAAATGGAGAGATATTTTGTAGATAATGATTTTTTGAAGAAAATATCTCTCTGTTTCTGGAAATTAATTTTAACTTACTGGGACTCTGTGCCACAAATCATGGCTAAAACATGAAATTAACTTGAAAACTGTTGATTTTCTGACACAGGTCTCCAAGAAAGTTTCATATCTCCCAATCTATGATCCTTGTGTAAAAAATGAAGGAATTTTTTTTCCCTTGGTATATTATTGACAAAACCCTCTTCCACTTTTGTCAATTTCATCTCCATTTGGTCAGAAACACATTTTGAAGAAAAATTGTTCCTATGTGTCGCAAATGACCTCTTCTTGAGTTTGTAAGGCACTGATATCTTTGATGTTAGATGGCTCAACTCTTCAAAAATTTCCTCCATTATTTTACTTCTTCTTGTTAATGTGTGTGGCCTCTACTTGCAATGTGAAACCCTATTTAACTAGGAGGAAGAATTAGGGTTTAGTTTTAGGAAAACAAGGCATTTGAGACAGTCTTGTAGATGGAGGGGAATGAAGGGGTTAGGGGCTTTCTAAATTCTTGGGAAAATATTGGGTGGTAGGGAAAGAGTTTATGGATTTTAAGGATGTGGAATTTCTTGAAAAGAGTGAGGGAAAGGTGTGAAAAAGTCTAGAACACATTCCTAGCCCAGAAAATTGCAAAAACGCAAAATTGAGCTAGGTTTAGGGGAAAAGAGGGGAAATGAAGGGAATGGATATGGGAAATGGTTGGGAGGGGTATATAAGGTATGTGTGGGGGTTATGGAACACAAAAACTAGGATTTTTCTCATTTCAATGAAGCACAAGCATTTGGTGACCAAAATCACAGTGAAACCCCAGGAGAGAGATTTTCACTGAGTTCTTCAAAATGAAGGATGCATAAGAGATGCCAGATGTTTATTTAATTTTTAAGGAGATTATTAAACTTTTAAATGCTGAAATGAATCCCTTTTGATGCTTTGGATGGTCCTTTGTGGCTTGAAAGTTGATTTTTGCTTTGGTAGTGGCATGACATCATATGTCCCTTTAAGAAATGGTGAGACGAGGTAGTGTACTACAACATCGTCTTATTTGAAATAAAGCATTAATTTTACCTTTATTTTTCTTTCCATAAGCGTATAAATCCATTGTTGTTTTTACATATGGTATATGGAGTGAAACCCTATACTATGACCTAAAATGAGGAATTAAACCATTTCATGACCCAAGACGCTTAAATGAAGATATGATACCTCGAAGAAGACAATGACCATGATGAGTGATGAATACCATGAATAAGTGAAGCGAGCAGCAATGACCTAGACACAACAACCAGTGACCAAATTTTATTTTGAAACCTAATGAAATGATAAAATTTGACCTCGAGACCCAGACAAACCTTGTAATAGCATATTTGATCACTGGTAGTGGTGACTGACATGACTGGAAGAAACAAATAGTATGTATTTTGGAAGCCGAGTTATAGTTTCAACCTCTTCTACATCGAGCTCCTCTACTCCCCCTCCACGTAGTTATTCTACATCAAGCTCCTCTATTACCCCTCCACATAGTTCTTCCTCATCTAGATCCTTTGGCTTTGTCGACTGTTTGGACTTGTTCATTTTTCCCTTCTGGTGGATTTATGTTGGGTTTTCCCTTGCTGATTTCTACATCAAAACTTGTTGAGGCTTCTTTTGCTTTATAAATGTGGATAGTTTAGGCCTAGGCGACCTAGATGCGGTAGTAGGCAATCCAGTAGACATATGTTCATTGGTGCTGCCTTAGTTAGGGTTGGCTCCGTCTTTAGGGTTGGCTCCGTCTCTAGCCAAGTTTCATTCATATTTTCAATGAAACGCTTTCGGAAGAATTCAGGCATGTTTGCTAATGCTAGTCATGAAAATAGTGCTTCCCAATCTGTCTCAGACATATAACACTTCTCTTGGCACAAATCAAGGTGAAAATTCTTAAGGAAAACTCTCATGACGCAAAGTGTTCGAATGCGAAGCAATATGCCACATTTATGGACCAATTTGATTTCAAATCCAACTGTTCCATCCAATTCTTGGTCATTAATGCACATTTGATAGAAAATTTCCAAAGGTCTGCATCTTAAATGCTCCCCCACACCATAGGGGCTTCACTCAATGAACCTCTAACGTATCACATGCGTCTGTGGTTTATTAAACAATACCCTTAATTTGACTACATGTTGGAAAATACCTCTAAAAACCACATTATTTAACCCCCTACCAATACATACCCAATACACCTCCCCATTTAAAAACCCCTACTTTCACTAGATATTGTAGGTGTCCATGTTTTCATTAACATTTTTTATACCCCTTTATATTTTTTTCATTAACTTTCAACTCCATTTTTTATACCTGCCAATATGAAAACCATCTACCCATATATATCCTCCAATATATTATGTCATTTTTTCCTCAATATATATCCCCTAATATGAACCCATGTTGTATGGTATTTCTCCCCTAGTGAAGCCCCCATGCACTCAACCCCCACTCCTTTCAATGGAAAATTATCCATCCAATCAGCTACAGTGCTACCAATGGCCACTTTTTGGACAGGCTACGTGGGGCCCACCCACCTAGCGCAACTTTTTTGGCACATCTCTCTTCGGTGCCATCCTTCGACTTGTCACGTAGCCACTTTGATTTTCCTTTATAACTCTTAAGGAGTGTATTTTAAAGTCTCATACCTCCTTTCAGCTACCTCAAGTACTAATACTATGCCACAATCATATAGTCATTGCGCAGGGGTGGTATCACCCCTATATAGCTTCAAGTGATTTCCATTGACCTTTCCCAAGAATAATTCGTCATTGAGCTTCGTGAGCTTCAATGCCACCATTCATAATTTCCTTAACAACATAGGGTCCTAGCCAATGCATTTGAAATTTCTCACGGAACTTTTTAAACTTACTGTAATATAGCAATACCATATCTTCATTTTTGAAGGTGTGCTATTTGATATGGGGATCATGCCATGCCTTTCACAGTCATTCTACACCTATTGATGAAATCCTGCCAAGAAGCAGTCCTCTTCCAGTTCTACGATCTGCACGAGTCTCTCCTCCATAGTTTCATGATCAGCCATGTTTGTAACTACTTCAATCCACAAACTAGGAACATTATATTCCATGGCCATTACAATCTCCTACCCATACACTAATCTGAACGGGGCTTGTCCTGTCAATTTCTTACAAGTAGTCTTATATGCCCAAAGGATGCAGGTATGTGCACATCTTAGTTATTCCTCTTAGTGTTGCAAATCTTTGTCAAGGAACTCTCCAGAATTTTATTCAAGTCTTCCACCGTGCCATTCACTCGAGGGTGATAAGGTGTACTCTTATGATGGTATACTTGGAATTCCTCAAGCAGCACTACAATTGTTTCATTTAAGAAGTGCATAACGCTATCACTCATTAAACGTTTAGGGTAACCAAACCGAAACAAGATGTATTCAAAGAAAAAAAATCCATTGTAGTTGCGCTACAGTTTTTCATAGGTTGTGCCTCTGCCCACCTAGTCAAGTATTCAGTCACAGTGATAATGTATCTATCCCCCATCTTTTTCCCTAGTGGTTGTATTGGACCCACAAAGTCTATCGCTCATTTTTAAAACACATGCAACATTACTTGTTGATTTAAGGGAAATTCATCTCTTCGTGATGGTCTCCTCATTCTTTGACAAACATCACATGCCCTACAATAGGTCTTAGAGTCCTTCTGCACACTAGATCACCAAAGTCCCATGCGTAGGATTTTATGTGCAATCGTTATTCCTACATAATATCCTCCCGCTATTCCTCCATGTGCTTCTATGATAATTCCTAGTCATTCATACTCTAGGAAATATCTACACAATATTTCATCAGATGCCATTTTTTATAAATGTTTGGCAATCACAGAAAAATCAGCCGCCCATACCACTAGCTATTTCTTCTTTTGCATTGAATATCCTTTTGGGGTTGTACCTATAGATAAAAATTGAATTATATTTGTGAATTTATTGCCTATGATGTGAATAGTGAAGAGTTGCGCATTAGGAAACCCTTCCTCCAAACTTGTAGGCTCATCACTAGTATCAATCTGTGAGAGGTGATTAGGAACAACATTCAGGCGTCCTGGCTTCACAATTATCTCAAAATCATATTCCTAGAACAACAACAACCACATGAAAAACTTCCCCCCCAACATAGGCTTGTTGACCAAATATTTCATAGTAGAATGGTCTATGTACATATTGAAGTGTGCTCCAAACAAATAATGTCAAAATTTCTGCAGTGTGTAGACATTCACTAGTCCTTCACGCTCTATGGTCGAGTAGTTCTTTTCTACTTTCAACAACTTCCTACTCGAAAATTCTATAGGGTGGTCAATATCTCCTTCGCTTGGTTGGGTCAGTACCGCACCTAGCACAATATAGGACACATCTACATGAACATGAAACTCCTTCTTCCAATTCAGAAATACTAAAATGGGTGGGGTAACCATTTTCTCCTTCAAAACATCCAAACTTTTCTAACAATCGTCATCCCAACAAATTTTTTCATCCTTTTTCAATAGTCTTTCCATCGATGTATTTATTTGCATATATTCCTTGATGAACTTCTTGTAATATCCAGTATGGCCCAACGTTGCATGCAACTGCTTAATGTTCTTTGGGGCCTCCAAATTGACGATGACTACAATCTTGGCAGGGTCCACCATCAATCCCTACTTGTAGACCACATGACCCAAGAGTATCCAATACTGTACATAGCATATGAACTTCTTTAGGTTAAGAGTGATCTGATGTTTTAAAAAAATATCCAACATGAGGCACAGACTAGAAACATGGCACTTTACTAATCCAAACATTGTCTAGTCATCAAAGTAGACCTCAAAAAATTTGTGGATAAATTCCTTGAAGGCTACAATTTATACGCATGAAAAGATTGTGGGCGCATTCTTGAGTCCAAAAGGCATCATTGTGTATTGAAAACAAACCCACTCAGTTGCAAAGTTGGTCTTTCTCTTATCCTCTGACGCAATCTTGAGCTGATGGCACCCTAAGAATCAATCGGTGAATGAGTAGGCTTCCTTCTCTCTAACATTATCCAGTACCTCGTTTGTAAATGGTGTAGGGAATGGATCATGGACGCATAGGTCAGTCAACTTCCTCAAGTCTACGCATATCTAAATTTCATCCTGTTGCTTCTATTCCTAAACCACCATGGTTCTCACCCAGTTTGACTCCTCCATAGGTTCAATGATCCTAGCTTCGAACATCTTATCGAACTCCTTATGCACCCTTTATTTATATTTTGGATTTAATCAGTAGGGGAACTACTTTACTTGCTTCACATATGGCTTTAAAGTAATCTTCCTCATGCCCAGATCCCCTACTATCCCTTTTAGATCAAAGAAGTTGGTGGGAAATAAGTCCTGATATTCGCACAATAGCTTTGCAACTTTATCAATTGTATCTTCATCCCAATAGTCGCCTATCTTCGCAAACTTCGGTTGTGCTTCTAATCCAATATTCATTTGCTTGGTATTTAAAGGCTTCAATATATCGGGGATCTCTGCCTTAGGTCCCTCGACTTTGCGTTGTCCTTCAAACTCGGGGATGTTTATTTTTCTGGGATATTCTTCACCTTCCTCTGCAACCACATTATAACATTCAGGCGCATAACGCAATTGCATACTCCATTCTAGTTCTACCCATGCAACGAGTTCTCCAGGAATCTTGAATACCGCATCTTTGATCACCTACAATACTTCATCTATGCACTGAAACCCATCTTCAAGTTGTAAGTCAACAAAATTCTTTCCTTAAGGATATCCCATTTGGCCATTCTGTGTCGCATCTTAGTTTCCAAACACCAGTTCATTGGGATGGTGTCCAAAGTATGACAAAATATGTGAACCCACTCCAGCTGTGGTTCTTCTCCCCAGGCTTTTATCCATCACACTAAATGCTCGTGTGGATCATCCTTCCTTGTGTATTTATCTACCAAAAAGGTATTGGCATACCAAAACCTCAACTTCATCATTCTTCGATACTCCTTCCAATTAGTTAAGCTATGCTTATGCGTACCCCACCAATGGGAAGGTGTAGCTCGCAGTGCAATATCTAGAGCTTGGAACTGTTGTTCCTCTGGTACATCCCTTTAAAATTTATCCAAAAAAAAAATAAACATATTCTAAACCATCATAATAAGGTAAATTTCATACCTCTGTGGATATGAATTGAAGAGAATTTTCAAGCCTGTTATAGCACAGCGATGATACTTCATGTAGTCAATTCTGCCAATGCTCAAGCTCCTCATCAGAATCTGATGTGCAGGAACTATCCCTAATCCATGCAATTCGTACATTCATAGTAGGGTTGATCTAGTCCTCATCACATGCAGTGATCTTATAGATGTGATCCAAGCCATCTTCTTCGTCATAATCATAGACGGGTTCAGTATATCATGCACCCTCAGTTGGATCTAGTGGAACAATAATCCTTAGCTCCTTCCTTTTAAATTTCATTCTGCACTCTTTGATATTAATTACCACATCCATGTCGAAGGCCCAATCAATTCCAAATAGCATGGGGTATGGGTTACTATCATCAACTATCTCAATTACTTCAAAATCAGCGAGGGATCTTGCTCCGTCAATATCTACCATTACCCCATAAGAATGATCTTGTGTTGCTTTGCCATTCGTATCTAGATAGGAGACCATTGCAGTGCAGGTCTCCCCATTCTCTCCCAAGTTTTCTTTGGCAAAACATTCGCATCATATCCTGGATCAATAATTACCCAATCCATTCCGTACTCTCCAATTTGCACAGTCAGTCTCATCTCGCGATCGGTTCACTTCTTCCTTTTGCCTAATTTTCATACTGTGCATTTTTCCAGCAGAGGTTTATTTTTACCCGTACAATTATGTATTAGTTCCTTTAGCCCTTCCACCACCTTCCTATCCCTCATAAGCTTCATACAAGTCTTCAAAAATGTCACTAACAACAAACGGTCTAAGTCTTGCACATTATCATTTTCTCGGGATTTTCCCCGACTTCCAGATGTAGAGGCTTCTGCGAAGCTCTTCTTAGCCTCCATAAAGGTTTCCTTTGATTTTCTTAGATCGAACACCACTTATTTTTCAGCAGCCTTGCGTACCCATCCATCAACTTATGGTTGCTTCCCATTTTCTTCTCCAATGGAAATACTGCTTCGTGTCACAATATTAACACTAGGCTCATATTCGCGAGGCTCCAACCTCATCATTTGGATGTTCTACATAGGTTGCTGCTTCTAAGTCCTCTTTTCTTGCATCTTCATTATAAGTATTGGGAAATATTCTATGACATGGTCAAACTGCCTACAATATTGATAGGAAGGGTTTGTCGTATTTTGGCAGTCACGCATGAAATGACCTGCTTCTCTGCAGTTGTAACTAATGATCTAACCACAACCCCTTCTAGATCCTCCTCCTTTCCCTTTTCCCTGGCCTTTAAATCCTCTGCACGCCATTGTTGTACTATGATATTGAGGCCAATTTTCTTCCTGAATCCTATACGTAGGGGTCCTTTCCATCATCAATTCATAGCTCTAGAAGTTGTGCTCATCTTGTCCTACCGATTTGCAGAAAGTGCAAAGTCACTATTGCAGTGTCTGGACAAATTTTTGCAGAATATGACAATTATTGGTCACCTGTTTCACAAAAATTTAACAAATAGCGTACCAAAATGCTACTCCCACACTCATCCAAGCAGTGTTTTCTGGCTTCAGCGGGGCAGGGCCTAATCTGAATTGGATCCATGAAAATTCTTAGATTTCTATGACTGTATCAAGTCAGGACAGACTTCAAGCTTGTGAACAATGAGCTATTAGGAAGACCTTTGGACAGTGGCAGTTTGTAGCCACAAAGGAACGATGAGGACTTCGGTCAAAGCATGCTGACTAAGGCCCATGGAGACCACGTAGGACGCAAACTAGCAGTTAGGAAGTCTGGATCAGAAAACGGAGGTTGTTTCTGATGCGCGATCGCTAGGTAAAACCCCTCAAAATGGAAAGGCCCCAAGTGCTTGGTCACAAGGAAAAGCCGAAAATCGTGGGAAAAGTGTTGAAGCGAAAGGCGAGTCCCATGCCCCAAAACCAGCGAAATATCAGAGGCATGTTGGGCTATAAGAGGAATTGTCAGGAGACCCAGCAATGCCATATAGAAAACGATGCTTGTCCATTAGATGAGAGAGAAAACCATCTCTCATCACGGGCTAATGTCCGAGCAAGTCAATCGCGTGATATGAGAGATAATCGTATGATCTAGAGGCCCTAGATCTAACGATGGAGATTACACCCGATGAATGACCGGATCTGGAGGGAGAATTAAGTTGCGGTGTATAAAAGTATGAAGTCTGATTTGACCGCTAATTTTGCGGATGAATCATTACACAGCATAACCAAAATACCAAACCGTTTGAGGAAGAGTTGGAGCAGTTCGTGAGAGGACAAGTGGCCACTTCCCTGCGAGATGTTATACAGTGGCGATGATGCAGAGGCAAGGAAATCCAAGCGAACAGCAGCAGGCGATCCGAAGGGGCGGAAGAGGAACCAAATAGTCATGAGACAAATTGCCTTTAAGCCACGAACAGACAGAGAACAAAAAAACAAGTGAGCACTGTAAGAAAGAAGGAGACAGTGAGACAGAGAAGCAGAACAGAGAATAAGCAAGAAGCAGAAAATAGAGAGCCAAGCTAACCTACAGATTAAGGTAGCATCGAGCAGACAGAAGGCTTGAGAGGTTCGAGCAATCCTTGAGAGGATATCTGTCTAGAACTGGGTACCAAATTGGACTCATCCCATTCAAGACCATGTGAGGTCGAGACTTGGTAAGGAAGAGTCTGTGCACTCTAGTGGCTTGGGGGATCCAAGAACCACCCTGTTAAGCATCATCTGTTTCAAGAGACTCAAATTGAGCTCCTCCTTGAAAAACTCTGCTTTAAAGACATAATAAGAAAAGGCTACCACTGAAAGTTGGACCAGAGATGTAGCCCAGGAGGATTGGGTGAACTCCTTGTTAATTTGTTGTATTCTTGTATTTACTTACTATGTTTCTCTTACTGTTTTCCATTTTCCAGTGTCTGTGTATTTTGAAATCTAATCGGTCTGTTGCACAAGATAACATAGACACACACCAACACATGAGTCTATAATACCTTCATTCATTAATTAAGTAACTGAGATCACTCACGAATGATTATCAAATCAAGTGGTATCAGAGCCCTAGGTTGTTAAGGTTAGACAAGCTTGTGTTGGATTTATCTGTTGAATGCTAACTAGATCTTGAAAGCTCAAATTGGGAGAAGGAGAGTTGGTTGAAACTAATCCTGAAATTGGGAGAGTCTATCCTCAGAAGGCAATGTCAGAGGAAGGTTCTCTGGGGCTAGACCCTCAATTCTCAGATAGTTTCGTAGCCCTAAGGTCCATGGTAGAGGAAATGTATAAGGACTTTAGAAAACATAAAGATGAAGATTCATCAGGCTTGAAACAAGACAAAGGAGAAGATAAGTCTCTCCTCCATGACCACTCAAAAGGCAAAGGGAAAGAAGAGAGCTTTCTCACACCTCCTAATAGCCCTGAACACAAAAGGAAGGCATCTTTGATTAAACTAGATGTTAAATTTGATTTACCTATATATGATGGAGAGTTGAATGCAGAAAAGTTGGACAATTGGATTAGACAAATTGATGCTTATTGTAGAGTGCAGAATATCGATTCAAACAAGAGCAAGATTCAGCTAGCAAGCCTACGCCTTGGAGGCACTGCCTTAGTTTGGTGGGAAGGCAGGACCCAAGATGACATGAAGAGACATGATAAGACTATCTCTGTCTAGAGTGAATTTGTTTCTGCAATAAAAAAACAGTTCTATCCATTGGCATACATGCAGCAAGCCATGATGAGCTGCAAACTCTTTAACAGTTGAAAGGGAAAAGTGTACAAGGATACACTCAAGAATTTAGAATGAGAGCATTGATTCTAGGAATCTCATTGGACTCACTTGAGACTCTGTTGAAGTACATTGGTGGTCTAAAAAGCTACATGAGGCACACTATCCTCATGTTTAATCCCACTAGTATAGATGAGGTATCTGTTCAAGCTACTCATCTAGAACCTAGAGGAAAGAGTGGAAGTTCAAAAGTTGGGGCATCATCCCAACCCACTGCAAGCAAGAATAAGGAGAAAAGAAAGCAGAAATGGAAAGTAAGGAAGGCTAACACTGCATAGAAAAGCAAGGCTTCATGCACTCACTGTAAAAAGGATGGGCATGATGATGAGCATTATTGGATTCTGCATTCGGAGCTGAGACCTAAGTAGTTCTAGGGCAAGAAGAAGAAGACTGTTGCAGCTATTCAGAAAGACTTGGGGTCAAACCCAGGAGATGAAACAACTATTGCAGCCACAGGTATAAGAGGTAAGAATTCTGAAGCATCTACTACTAATTCTGCACAATCTACTATTGATGAAGAAAATAAGAGAAAAAGACATGACATTTTCCATATTTGAGTTATTTCCAAACATCAAAAGATTGATACTTTGTTTGATAGTGGCTCACAAGTAAATTTTATTTCTGAAGCAATTGTAAAGAAATTGGGATTAGTGACTACCCCTCACAAGAAACCATACCCATTAGGATGGTTAAATGATAAAGCACAATTACAAGTGACTAGACAATGCAAACTCAAGTTTTCTTTTGGGTCAACATTTGTAGATGAGGTTAAGTTAAACATTATTTCTTTGCATATTTATGGAATTGTTTTAGGAAGTCCTTACTTATATGACAGAAAAGCTATCTTCTATAGAGCTAAGATCAAGTATCTACTTGTTAAAGATGGAATCGAATACTTTGTAAGAGCTCATAAGCTCAAGCATAATTATACTCTCATAAACTCAGGGCAGATGAAAAGAATGATAAATTCATGCAAACAATTCTTACTGATGGTTGTAAAGGAAAAGAAACCTGATAAAACCAATGTATTTGAAGGTTGTAATGCTAAACATCAGAATGATTTAGAAAAGGTTGTTTCAAAGTATGATATCTTGTTTCAAGAACCTAAAGGTCTACCACCCAAAAAGGAAACAGTGCATGATATTATTTTGCAACAAGATGCTCCATTGCCTAACATTGGAATGTACAAGTTGTCCGCTTTAGAGAATTCTGAAATCAAGAGGCAGGTGCAGGAGTTGCTCGAGAAGGGGTTCATCAGACCTAGCACATCACCATGTGGGTCATCAATCATTTTGGTGAGAAAGAAAGATGGCTCACGGAGAATATGCATTGATTACCAAGCACTAAATAAGATAACAACCAAAAATCGTTATCCCCTTCCTCACATAGATGATCTGTTAGATCAATTGAAAGAAGTTGTTTATTTTTCCAAGCTAGACTTGCATAGTGGATACCATTAGGTCAAAGTTGTAGAACAAGATGCATGGAAGACTGCTAAAACAAAGCAGGGATTGTATGAGTGGCTGGTTATGCCTTTTGGCTTAACTAATGTTCCTGTTACTTTCATGATATTAATGAATGATTTACTCGGACCTTTTCTTGATGATTTTGTTATTGTGTATCTGGATGGCATTATGATATTTATCAAAACATGGGAAGAACACTTAAAGCATGTTAAGTAGACACTGGATGTTTTGAAAAGGGAAAAACTTTATGTTAAATTCTCAAAATGTGAATTTGGCAAAACATCTTTGAATTATTTGGGTCATATAGTAGGGGGTGGTGAATTGAAGATAGATCCCTCGAAAGTGGCAGTCATTGTGAACTAGCCTAAACCCAAATCTGCTACAGAAGTTAGAAGCCTCTTAGGAGAAGAACAATATTGGAGGAAGTTCATTTCTAAATTTTCCTTAATTGCAGCTCCCTTACATGCTTTAACAGGATTGAACAAGGTGTTTCAGTGGGGAGGCAAACAATAGAAAGCCTTCGACACCTTGAAAGAAAAGATTAGTACATCACATGTACTACCACTGCCTGATCTTCAAAGACCATTTGAGATCCAAACAGATGCCAGTGACTATGCCATGGGAGCAGTGTTGACACAACATGGTAAACCCATATGTTATCATTCTGAGACATTTAATTCTACAGTAGTTAACTATCCTACATATGATAAAGAATTGTATGTATTAGTACAGAGTGTGAAAAAGTAGAAACATTACTTAATGGGCAAAGAGACAGTAATACATACTGATCATCAACCACTTCAATATCTACACTCCCAAACTAAGTTGTAGCAATCAAGACACTATAGATGGATGGGTTTTCTATAACAGTTTCATTTGGTCATCAGATATAAGAAGGGCATACACAATAAAGTTGCAGATATATTATCTAGACTCATTATAAATGCATCTACTATACTTAAGCATAATTTTGTGTTACATGAAAGCTACATTGAACAATATGCTCAAGATATAGATTTCAAAGATGTATATGCAACTTTAAGTCAAGGAAAACGAGTAGAAGAATTGGATTATGATGTAAAGGACCGGCTCTTATATCATTGTGGGAAGTTATGCATTCCACAAACTGAAAGAGTAAATATAATTCGAGAAGCACACACTTCTCTAATATCAGGTCACTTTGGGGTAAGTAAAATAGTTTCACAGCTAAAAGATTTTGTTATTGGCCAAAAATGAATGAGACAGTTTCTAGATATGTAAGCGAGTGTACTATGTGTGCTAAAAGCAAGCCCAACAATAGAAAACTAGGCTTGTTTACTCCATTACCAGTTCCTTCTCACCCTTGGGAAAGTGTTTCCATGGATTTTGTTGGAGGACTACCTAAATCTAGGAAAGGTCATGATTATCTTTATGTTGTTGTGGATAGGTTCAACAAAATGTGTATTTTGATACCTTGTAATAAACAGATTACAGTTGAACAAATTGCAAAACTGTTCTTTCAACATGTATGGGTTCATTTTGGATTACCCACTTCCATTGTATATGATTGAGACACCTGATTTGTGGGGAAGTTAACTCTGTGGGAACTGATGGACACAAAACTGAAGAAAAGCACAACTTTTCATCCACAAACTGATGGCCAGATAGAAGTAGTTAACAGGACAATGATCCAGTTACTCAGGGGATATTGCAGCAAGCATCCTAAGCTTTGGGATGAACATTTATGTTATGTGCAGTATGCTTACAATAGAACAAAACATTCTTCTACATAGAGATCTCCTTTTGAGACCTCTTTTGGTTTCACACCAAGGTCTCCTTTGGATTTTGCGATTGGTAAAGACACCACAGTTGAGGGACACAGTGATGTGGACAGAGCAAATAGGTTCATTGAATAGATCCAAGAGATCCACCAGGTAGTACAGGAATAGCTAGAAAAGATCCAAGCCGAATACAAGGCAAGGCATGACAAGCATCGGATGGAGAATAGTTTCCAAGTTGGTGACCAACTCTGGCTGTATATCAGCAAGGACAGGATGCAAGGTGAAGGTAAAAAGCTAAAGCCTATCAGGTATGGACCTTTCAAGATACTTGAGAAAATTGTTGAGAATGATTTTCACCTTGATCTACCAGCTTACATGCACATCTACTCAGTCATAAATGCAAATTTCTTGAGACTATTGGAACCTTCACTAATTGAGGATCCCGAAGAGCAGAGTCAATTGCCTTCTATTGATGACCTGTTACCTGAATATCTTAATGAATTGCAAGAAGACACAGTTCTAGAGAGAAAGGTAAGGAAGACACATAGGGGAGATGTTGAGTACCTCAGAGTTGGGTTCAAGGGTTCAAAGCCAAGCAGTTGAAAGTGGATAGAGATTGGACAAGTGAGACAATTGTACCGTCACTTAGTTGATGCTTGAAAACCAACTTTTGGTGGTCCAAAAGCTTTTTTAGTGGGAAGGTCGTGATTCGAATTGGATCCATGAAAATTATTAGAGTTTTATGACTATATCAAATTAGGACAAACTTAAAACCTATGAACAACGAGTTATCAGGAAGACCTCTGGACAGTGGCAGTTTGTAGCCAACAAGGAATGACGAGGACCTTGGTCAAAGCGCGCTGACCGAGGCCCATGGAGACCATGCAGGATGAAAACTAGTAGTTAGGAAGGCCGGATCAGAAAACAGAGGTCATTTCTGATGCGTGATTAGTGTTAATTGTGCATCACTGGGAAAAACCCCTTGAAATGGAAAGGCCCCGAGTGCTCGATTACAAGGATAAGTCAAAAACCATGGGAAAAGCGTTGAAGTGAAAGGTGGGTCCCGCACCCCAAAACCAGCGAAATATTGGAGGCATGTTGGGCAGTAAGTGGAATTGTTAGGAGACCCTGGGATGCCATACAATGAACGACGCATGTCCGGCAGATGAGAGAGAAAACCACCTCTCATCGCGGGCTAACATCCGAGTAAGTCAACCGCACGATATGAGCAATGACCGTAGGATATGGAGGCCCTAGATATAACGTCGGAGATTGCACCCAATGAATGACTAGATATGGAGGGAGAATTAAGTTGCGGCATATAAAATTCTGAAGTCTGATTTGACCACTAAGTTAGCAGATGAATCATTACACAGTGTAACCGAAATACCAAACCATTTGAGGAAGATCTGGAGAAATTCGTAAGAGAACAAGTGGCCACTTCCCTGTGAGACATTACATAGTGGCGATGACGCAGAGGTAGGGAACTCCAAGCGAACAACAGGAAGTGATCCGAAGGGACAGAAGAAGAAGCAAACAGTGATGAGACAAATTGGCTTTAAGCCATGGACAAACAAAGAACAAAAAAAACAAGTGAGCACTATAAGAAAGAAGGAAATAGTGAGACAGAGGGACAGAGCAGAGAATAAACAAGAAACAGAAAATAGAGAGCCGAGATAACCTTCAGAGTAAGGTAGCATCGAGTAGATAGAAGGCTTGAGAGGTTCGAGCAATCCCTGAGAGGATATCTGTCAGGAACTGGGTACCAAATTGGACTCATCCCATTCAAGACCAGTTGAGGTCGAGACTTGGTAAGGAAGAGACTATGCACTCTATTGGCTTAGGGGATCCAAGAACCACCCTGCTAAGCATCATCTATTTCAGGAGACTCAAATTGAGCTCCTCCTTGTAAAAACTTTGCTTTAAAGACACAATAAGAAAAGGCCACCATTGAAAGTTGGACCAGAGACATAGCCCATGAGGATTGGGTGAACTCCTTGTTAATTTGTTGTGCTCTTATATTTGCTTACTGTGTTTCTCTTACTGTTTTCCATTTTCCAGTGTCCATGTGTTTTGCAATCTGATCGATTTGTTGCCTAACATAACATAGACACACACCAGCACATGAGTTTGTAATACCTTCATTCATTAATTAAGTAACTGAGATCACTCACGAGTGATTATCAGATCAAGGCCTCCCCCTATAAGATAATTTTTATAAACTGGGCAATGGTCCTTATCATTACCATGGCCCTTGCATTTGAAGCACCAGACTTCTATGTGCACCTTCAGCTAGACTTCCTTTCCTTTCTTGAGACTCTGCAACTCCATGTGTAAGCTAGCCAACTACGATCGATTCTCTTGCACCCCCAGATTCATATCTTGCATGGGTGAAGCCTCCAACCTCATGGCAATCTCCAAGGCTTCAGCTTGTGTTCCTATTTTCTCTTGAGATAGTGGAAATCTCAGATGAGGCAATAACAAAGAAATGTACTAGTCTCTGTGTTGATCATCCGTGATATTCATATTAGCCTAATAAATAAAAAATTTCAATATTTGATAAAAGACCCATGTGGACTCATTTACCCTTAGCTGGATCTCTTTAAACTTTTTCACTGACTGGGCTTGTGATTTAGGCTTTTTAAACTCATTGTTCAACGCTTGTTGTGTTTCTAGCATAGTTGCATTGGGTTTACCCAAACAAAACTTGATATAATAGTTTAGCACTTTGCATTGTAGCTCCATAACTAACTGCGCTTTATTCATGTCATCGTCTGTAATCTTATGTGCCTTCCATAGAGCATTTGTGACAAACCAGAATTGTTCAGGGTCTTCAGTCCCCAGACCCTTAAACATAGGCATCTTCCTCATGTTCGCCATTTTGAATGATGGAGGTGGAGGTGTAGGTTTAGGTGTCTCAGGTGGAGGTGATGGTAGAGGTGGATTGGATGGATTTGGTATCCCTGCGATACCCTATTTTACTGCCTACAGCACACCTAACGGTGTCCTCGGAACACTACTTTCTTCATCACTATTAGACGCTCCTAAAATAGGACCATATTCAACATGTGAATCTACGTCTCATCTGAATTTTTTCCCACTTTGCGTAGCTCCCTTCAGATCTCTTCCAAACATTAATTTAGTTGCATGACCTTTCTATCGCACAATATCATTTTAATCTAAGTCTTCAGGAATTTTAGATACTTACCTCTTGGCCCCTTGAAAAACCTTCGCTCTACTTCATTATAACTGGTGGAAGTACCGATCGTAAATTCAGTTATGAATCCTCCTAGAATACTATCAATCTAGTAATTGACAACTCACACAATTTTTTTTTCAAACGCCTCTAAGTGCTTCACCAATTCTAGGTTCCACACAATAGAGTTGTCCAACTTCCACGTGCCATGACTATCAGCCAATTTTGAAAACCACTGGTGTAATTCACACGGAAAAGAACAAAATAAAATTATGTGCTCATCAGTATACAAATAAATATCTAGCCACTCTTCCTTGGATAAATGCGGCTTCCTATCTTCCTATGCCACGAATTCATGCAACGTCAGATCTATCCACTTCTTGATCCCTTTATTAGTTGGGAACCATTTATTCGACATCACACATTCCTAAAATAGATCTCAGTCCTAGAAAAGGAACCATTTTTTAGCTTGAGGGGTCCTGACAAAGGTTCAGAGTTAGTTGCATCAACCAACAATATCCTAACTTTTGTCCCTTTTGGAAACAACCCGCATAGTGCAAGCTGCAGTCTCACCCGAAGCAGTATTGGGGGATGAAAAACCAAGTTTCTACATCCAAACATCAGTGTGATGGGTTCCTGTGGCTTCTAGGGCTTCTTTTAGTCTTCGTGAACCCTTAGCCTTAAAATATAAAGAATTACAGTAACTCGCAGAAACAAAATCTAAACCTTTGAAAAATGCTTTAAGAATTCATAACAATAAGTAAATAAGCAGATCTACTACCTTCATGCATCAATTAAACATTACTTCATATAAATTCAGAATATCAGAGAGAATATATAGAAATTTCGTAAGTAAAGATAGATGCACAGGTGCACAAATATAGCTCAAAAAATTATTTATTATATGTATTATTTTCTCTTACAGACTCTTCTTCCCTACGCACTCAGCTACTGGGGCCCGCGCACTCAGCTTGCAAACTTACCAAGTCTCTGCTCACTCAGCAGCAGGAGACTTCCCCTTCGCCTAAGTACAGGAAACAAACTTTTCAGCCTTAGCTTAATTTCCCATATAATGATCTTCTATTCTATTATTCTCCCTTAGACTCACTATGACTCCCTTATATATAGCCTTCTCTTTTAGAATACCATGGTTCGTGAACCATGGGCGAGTCACAAACCCTCCTATCTTCTAACAAACTAAGGGACTAATCCCCTTTTGACTCTTATGACCTTTGCACTCTACTCCCACAAAATGTGAAGACCTTACAATGATAACAAAATTAATGACCAAATTTACCCTAGGGCACCCTTTCCCAACACTCTCACTCTTGGCCACTTGGAGTTTCTTGGAGCACTCTACCTTTGGATCAAGGAAGGAAAAGCAAGAAAAGGAAAGGACAAAAAGCAAGGATCAAGGAAAGGAATGTAGGATCAAGAAGCTTCAGTGGGAATACTGGTAGCTAACCTTTTGCATGTGTGATTTACTCGCTGGTTTGGACATGCATGGTTTTTCATGTTGGTGTATGGTTCTCTTATTGTCGGTGGCATGGTTTTGTTAGGTTATGATAGCGGTTTTCAGCCTAGCCTTTTCTTTTTCTATATGCCATGGCATGTTGGGATTTTTATTTTAGTTTTGAGCTTTGGTTTTCTGGATGGTTTCAAAACCCGAGGTGGAGGTGATCTCAAGTCCATTCCCAAAGGCCTAGGAATCCGTCGACCGATTTTAGTGAGATACACGGTAAAACTTGAGGGAGCAGTCTTGGTTTAGGGCCTAGTGATCCAAGTTTCAATTGCGGTAAAGCCTAAGGGACAAGGAGATGGAAAATTTCTCAAGGATAGTGATGGATTCCAGATGGAATTCGAAGTTCGGTTTGGTTGTGATCATAGCACCAGTTTTTGTGTGATCACAATTTGATGAGGATGGAGGTGGTTTAACCTCTAGATTCCCTTGGTTGTTCTTAGATTGGTTATTCTATGAGATCCCACATTCATTCTTGGAATATGGTACGGGGGTGACTGGCTGAAGGAGAGATTTGGTTCAGTGAGGTCCATGGTTGGGTGGTATGTGGAAGTCCCAAACATGGCTGGATTTTCCTATTATTAATAAAAGCTAATTTCTCTTACTTTTGTACTGGTTTATATGTGGATTTAATGGTTTTCATATCTCTGATATTTATATGGTTTTATACCAGTTATAAGCATGGTTAAATACCTGGTTCATATCATGGTTATTTCATGTATTTACTTGTCATTGTTAAATGGATAGATGAAAGACCTAATTGATGATGTAGTAGTTCAATGGATAAGGAGGAGGTCCTTTTGGTTACATTTCATAAGTTGTTTCAATCATTTATTCTCTTTCTTGTATCCTAGACTTGTAGGTTGAATTTATGCCAAGTGTTTCATAGAATTTTAGTCATGGATGGGGATGCTCAGGCCTAGTCTTGAGGTTGATTTTGATTTACAATCTTTGTTATCATGTCCTTATTAAATTCTGAAGGTTTTAGAAAGTTCTGGGAAAATTCCAAGATTCTGGGTTAGAAAAGTGGATTAAATCCTAGGGTTGTTGGCACATAACTGGTAGTTTTGGTCCACAATCACTGGTAGGGAGGCCTGTGAGAGCAAATTTAGGTTGTTGGTTGCTCCCTTTCCCATACCATGAGAGTGGCTATGGCCTAAAAGATCTAGAATAGTAGTGGGACCCAGGAATAGGTTGTCTAAGTGGTTGACTTGTCTCTTGAGGGTTCTTTTGATGATGTTGGATGAATTTGTGTGATATTTCGTCAATTACACTTCCTTAAGGTCACATAGGAGTTCAAATATGATCATAGTAGCCTATTTTCTCATGTTTACCCTAGTTGGCATGGTTACTTTGGGTATACCTGGGAGGGGGTGTTACAGAGTTGTATCATAGTAGGTTGCACTCTCTTTGGGTCATATATGATGCTACAGATATGGGTGAATGTGTTGGTCATGCATGTATGCCAATTGTGTGTTTTCCTCTTACACTTGTGTTCCATATGCTTTTTGCACTGCATCATATTGATCATGGTTGTAGTAAGGTTATCATGAGGAAGTTGATGTCAATTTTATGGAATTCATTGTCATGAGTATATTACTGGTTATATGAATATATGAAACTTGATTACATCCTTGTATCTTGGGCTTTATTCTTGGTTATTTGATTACATGTATTAGTCTTGTAGGTTGATTACAAGAATTTATCACTTATGCTCGACTACATTCAGTTATCCATATGTGTAGTTGATTAGGCATTTCTTATGCATGTTGATAGTTCCATGAGTAAATGTGTACAATGGAGTGATGGTTGTTGTCATGCAAGAGGTCATAGCATGCATTGTTGATATGGCCTTTCATGGATTACTGAACTATAGGTTTTAATCCCGTACAGAAATTACCTCCATACGAACTCTAAAACACAAAAAATAAATAATGCGAGAGTATAACACTTAAGACACATATACACAGAGATTTTCCCCTGGATCCCGAAACTGGGACTACCAGCTTGATTTTTCATTATATTCCTTTCAATGTTACAATACATATTTATACATGTCGAAGCATCTAATACCATGGCCCAAAAAACCATCGCGTCCAATACCATGGACTGAAAACCATCGCGTCCAATACCATGGACCGAAAACCATCGCGTCCAAAAACATGTGTGAAAATCATCCACAAAACCATAGGTGGGTCCGTCTGTTGGCATTATGGTTCAAGTGTTGTCCTTGATGGCAACTCACTCAGTGGATGGTACAGGTGCTCAGAAGTTGGTACAGGTGATGGCAACTTAATCAGAAGACAGATCTCAGTACAGCATGCCAAGGAAGCTCATACACGCTGTTTCGTTAAGCCCAAGTCGCGTGTACACGCAAGTTCGATTCAGAAAAAGCGCGTGTATGTGGAAAGGTTCCTTTGGTTCATGGTGGTTAGACCTTGGAAGTTGTGCCTATGATTTCGGACCATTATGTCTCGACGGGCGTGTCGATCCCTAGTTTTAAAGTTGATGGTATTGTGTTACTATGGTTTTGGCTCTTGGTATTGAGAAAGGCCTAAGGCTATATAAGGAGAAGAAGATCATTAGGCAAAGATCATCTTTCGACAAGGCATGAATATCTAAGAGAGAAAGAGATCTGATATGCAGGTTCTGAGTTGGTTGATCTAAGCCAAGGAGAGATCACATCGGTTAATGGAAGACTAGATCTAAGGATAGATCGGGATCTAATGGTTTGAAATGCACCATCATGATATGGTTGATTATGCGTATTTCTAGATCTGCATATTGTCGCAATGTTACGTTCTGAGTCTAACTAATATCTGGTACAGCTGCAAGTTGAGAAAGTTTATTTTTAGATCTGTACGCAGGTTGGCTTCGGTAAAAGGGCGTGTATACGCGGTTTCTGCTCATTAAAGTAGCGTATATCTTTTGAAGCTTGATTTTGGTTTACAGTGGGGTCTGACTGTTATTACAGAGTTCTGTAGTCTGCTCTGTGTTCTGGTAACTGGTGATTGACAGGGTTCAGTGGTTCAGTGATTCAAAGTTGGGTTGTTTTATGCTTCAATGATCTGTTGTGAAAATTGAATGAATTGTGGTCTTCAGATTGTAATGTTGTGCTTCAGGAATATCCAAGTCTGAAAATGTATGAAAAGTGATACCTGGAAGAAGGAAGATTGTAGGTCAGCACCTACGTACTAGTATCTTGGCTAGTACAAAAGCAAAGGGGGTTGGAGCTCCCTTCCAAGGAAGTTTGGAGAACGAGAGAAGGTTGAAGCCTTCTGCAGGTTGTAGCCTGCGTACTGGTATAAGGCTGCACCAGTACAAAAGATTGTAAACTGAAGTTTCATATTAAGAAAGATAGAGACAACTTGCAGCAGGTGGTTTTCACCCACATTGGGTTTCCACCTTATATCTTGGTGTTCATGTGTGTGGCTTTTTATCTGTTCTGTTATACTGCACATGTTTACTGTTAATATGATGAATAATGTCCTGATGCACTTAATTGAAGAATAAGCCAACTAAATTGTGAGTTTTCTGCTTATACGCTGTTTTACTTCGTCACAGTAGCGTGTACACGCTGGTTCACTTAACTGAAGTAGCGTATATGTTTTTGGGCATTTAAAAAGTTTGATTAATCTGATAATACTGATTCACCCCCCCTCTCAGTATTATTTCCAACAATTGGTATCAGAGCAGGTCCTTCAGAGAAGCTTGATCGCTTGAAGGAAGATCATTCATCATGAGCAACTACGAGAAAGAAGCATCAATCAGGCCATCGGTTTTTGATGGAACAAATTTCAATTATTGGAAGGTAAGAGTTACTGCATATCTTCAATCTCTTGGTACAGAAGTTTGGGACATTGTAGAAAAAGGCTATGCTTTTCCTTCAGCTACTCCTACAGATCCAGATGAGAAAAGGGCATATGAAACAAATGCAAAAGCAGTCGCTACCCTATTAGGAAGTATATCTCAAACAGAATTCATGAAGGTCATGCACTTCAAATCAGCAAAAGAAATATGGGACAAAATGATCACTAGCTATGAAGGAGATGAACAGGTAAAGGAAGCTAAACTTCAAACACTCAGGATTCAATATGAGACTCTCAGGATGTATAATGATGAAAGTGTGGCTAATTATTTTCTCCGGGTAGATGAGATTGTTAATTGTATGAAAAACTTGGGTGAAGAAATAAGAGAAACTATAGTAGTTCAAAAGGTTCTAAGATCTTTATCCCCCAAGTTTGAATCTAAAGTATCTGCAATAGAAGAAAAAGAAAATCTCCGTGTTCTCACTATGTCTCAGCTACATGGAATTCTAACCGCTTATGAAATGAGAAAGGGAGGTCCATCTGACAGAAGGGAAGCTGCTTTTAAGGCATCAGGAAAAGAAGATTACTATGAAGCAAGCCATGTTCCAGAAGAAGAGGAAGAAGAATCAAATTTTGTCAGAAATCTTCAAAGGGGTTCTGGAAGGTTCAGAGGTAAGCTACCTTTCAAATGTTTTGCTTGTGGGAAAGTAGGTCATTATGCTGCAAAATGTCCTTATAAGGATAAAGGAAAAGAACCTGCTAGATGGAACAAGAAACAAAGTGCAAATAGGAAAAGCTACTACACCCATGAAGATAGTGATGGCTTATCAAACAGTGATGAAGATGAACAAGGTAATAAATATAAGCTGTTAATGGCATTTGAAGATGATGATTATGAGGATGCTATAGATGTGGATAATCTCTATAATGAAATCACTAGACTCAAGAGAAGCATAGAAGAAAGGAATGTGATTATTGATACTTTGCAATTTCAGATTGATGAAAAGGAAAAACATCTTGAAAAACTAGAAGGTGAAATTGTTGGTCTCAGAAAAGAAATTGAGAAAACAAAAACTATTAATCTTAAATTTGTCAAAGGATCTGAAACCTTGGATGAGATTATTAGTGTGCAGCGGTCTCCTCTAAACAAAACAGGTTTGGGCTATAATGGAGAAACCTCTCAAGCATCCACCTCAAAAAGTTATCTTGATGCAGCAAGAGGAAATGAGCGGAAGAACAATGAAGATAATCAGGTAAAGCAGGGACGAGTTACAAACAGAAACTATCAGGGACAATCCTCCTTAAGGATGAACAAAAGCTACAACCAACCACAGGTAAAATCTTCTCAGTTTGGCTCAAGAATAGATGAAAATAGAAATTACAATCAGTTGGCTGGTAGATTCAATAACCGCAGAAGCTTCTTCAATGGACAATGCTTTTCTTGCCACAACTTTGGTCACAGAGCAGCTCAATGTGTTGCATATAAAACAATCATGACTAGGGAAGCTCAAAAACAAAGAAGTATGACAGGGATTACAAAAAGGACCTATAACAACTTTTCGGTGCTTGAAAATGAAGTTGAATGTTCTATTTGCAATAATTTTGGTCATAAAGACTCTGAATGCAGGAGCAGGTTTCAGGAGAAAAAGGAACAAGCCACAAGCACCAAAACATGGAGAATAAAGGAACCTCAAACAGAAAGATGTGGGATAGCATTTTATGCAGAAGGACAGGAAAATCTATGGTACATTGACAGTGGATGTTCGAAACATATGACAGGTGATAAAGAAAAACTTGAATCTTATTCTACTTTAGAAAAGGGAAAGAAAGTCTCTTTTGGAAATGATACTCCTGCAACTATAAAAGGAAAAGGTATTGCTCCTTTAAAAGAAAAGGTCAAGGCTGGAAATGTTTTGTATGTTGATGGATTGAAACATAATCTTCTAAGTGTCAGCCAGATGTGTGATCAAAAAACAGAGGTTATTTTCAGATCGAATGGATGTCTTGTTCGTGATCTTGATACAGGTAAAACAGTTCTCAAAGGCAAAAGAACTCCAAATAATCTGTACATATTTGAAGAAGAACAACAACAATGCTATCTTAGCAAGGATGAAGAGCACTGGTTATGGCATCGAAGGTTGGGACATCTAAGCTTCTCACAAATAAGGAAAGCATGCAAATATCAGGCAGTTCGCGATCTTCCAGATATCAAAATTCCAGACAACACCATATGCAAATCTTGTCAGTTTGGAAAGAAGACCAGAACTAACTTTCCAGAGAAGGAAGGATCAGCTAGCTTGCCTCTTGAGCTAGTCCATACAGATGTATGTGGTCCATTTAGGAAAAGGTCACCTCGAGGAGAAGAATATCTGATATTATTCATTGATGATTTCTCAAGGTTTGTTTGGTTAGGGCTTATGAAGCACAAAGATGAAGCATTCGAAAAATTCAAATCCTTCAAAGCATTGGCCGAAAATGAATCAGGACACAAAATCAAGTGCCTCAGATCTGACAGAGGTGGGGAGTTCACATCAAATGAATTTTTTGATTTCTGCGATGAACATGGGATAAGAAGAGAATTCTCTACAGCTAGAACTCCTCAGCAAAATGGGGTTGTGGAAAGAATGAACAGAACTATCCAACAAATGGCTCGTGCTATGCTCGATGAATCAGGTACTCCTGCAACCTTCTGGGGAGAAGCCGCACATGCTGCTGTTATCATTCTTAACAAAACAAATGTCCGAGTAAACAGCACTCAAACACCTCATGAGCTTTGGAGTGGTAAAACTCCTTCCGTGAAGCATTTCAAAATCTTTGGGAGCAAATGTTATATTAAGAACACTGATGAGCAACTTGGCAAACTTGAACCTAGAGCAGATGAGGGCATTCTTCTTGGTTATTCTCCACATAGCAAAGCATACAAGTGCTACAATAAAAGACTTGGCAGAATTGTTGACAGTATTGATATAGTGGTTGATGAGAAGGGATATATTCCTAGGCAAGTTCATCATGAAGAAGATGAAGGTTACTCTCAAAGGCGAAATGATGAAGAAGAAGAACCTCAAGAAGAAGAAGAATCTCAAGAAGAACCAGAGGAGCAGACAAGAATAGAAGAGAAGACTCCATCCAGATATGTCCAAAAGAATCATCCAGAAACTCAGATTGTGGGGCAGAAAGAAGCAGGAGTACAAACAAGAAGGACACTTGCAGAAGCTTCAAGCTACTTGGCTCTACTCTCCTCCATTGAACCACAAAATGTGAAAGAAGCATGCAAAGATGAATGTTGGGTCAAAGCAATGGATGAAGAACTTGAGCAAATCGAAAGGAACAACACTTGGGAATTAGTTCCTAGACCAAAAGATAAGAATGTAATAGGAACAAAATGGGTCTTCAAGAATAAGTTAAATGAAAATGGAGAAGTAATTAGAAACAAGGCCAGACTTGTTTGTAAAGGGTATGCACAGCAAGAAGGAATAGATTTTGAAGAGACCTTTGCTCCTGTGGCAAGACTAGAGGCCATCCGAATGTTCCTTGCTCTCTCAAGCTTTCAAAACTTCAAGGTATTTCAAATGGACGTGAAATCAGCCTTCCTGAATGGAGACTTAGAAGAAGAAGTATATATTGAGCAGCCAGATGGGTTCATTCTTGGGAATGATCCAAACCTTGTATGCAGATTGAAAAAGGCTCTCTATGGGCTCAAACAAGCCCCAAGGGCTTGGTACTATCGGTTGGACAAATATCTTCACCAACAAGGCTTTTCAAAAGGATCAGCAGATAGCAATCTCTATATAAAAGTTGAAAATAACAAATTGCTAATTCTTGTTGTTTATGTAGATGATATTATTTTTGGCAGCAATGAAGAAACTATGAGTCAAAACTTTGCCTTGGTTATGCAGAAAGAATTCGAAATGTCACTTCTTGGAGAATTGACATATTTTCTTGGATTGCAAATCCAACAAAATGAAGGAGGTATCTTCTTGTCTCAAACCAAATACCTCAAGCAGATCTTGAAGAAGTATGGCATGGAAGAGTCAAAACCAGTATGTACACCCATGGTTACAGGATGCAGCCTCAGTGCAAATGATGAATCAGCAGCAGTTCACCAACCCACTTATAGATCCATGATTGGGAGTTTGCTTTATTTGGCAGGTACTCGACCAGATATTACACATGCAGTAGGGATGGTTGGAAGATTTCAAGCCAACCCAAAGGAAACCCATCTTCAGGCAGTCAAAAGAATCTTCAAATATCTTCAAGGGACCCAAAACTATGGCTTATGGTATCCTAGAAATACAGATCTCACTCTTCATGCTTACACAGATGCAGATTGGGCTGGAAGTGTGGATGATAGGAAAAGCACAAGTGGAGGTGCTTTCTTCATGGGTTCCAGATTAGTGTCTTGGTTCAGCAAGAAGCAAAGTTCGATTGCCTTATCTACAGCTGAAGCAGAATATGTGGCTGCAGCATCTTGTTGCACACAACTTCTTTGGATGATGCAGACCTTGCAGGACTTTCAAATCACTTGCACTCCACCTGTCTCTATCTTATGTGATAATACAAGTGCAATCAGCATTTCAAAGAATCCAGTCATGCACTCAAAGACCAAGCACATACCAATCAAGTACCATTTTCTTCGGGAACAAGTGCTTGAGCAGAAGGTCAAGTTGGAGTATGTTCCTTCTAAGGAGCAAGTTGCTGATATTCTCACAAAACCACTGCCCAGGGAAACTTTTGAATATCTCAGACAAAAGCTGGGAGTAGTTGATGCTTCATCCTGTTGTTGAAATTTGTTTGGTATACGCAGGTTACGGAAGGGATATGAGCGTATACACGCGGATTTATGCTGAGTAAGTCGCGTGTATGCTGGACGCTTGTTGCAGAAAGAATATCCGCGTACATACGCTGTTTTATACAGGATAAAACGCGTATATGAAGTTCTGAACAGCAAAGGAAAACTCTGAAGTTCTGAACAGCAATAGGAATGTCAGAAGTATTCAGGCACAGTTTCAGGGAGTGCAACAGGCACAGGTTCAGGGGGAGCAGCTCAAAAGTCTCATAAAGCATTGTTGGCATTCAGATGTTTTGGTTGTTGGTTTAAGAAGAAGGAGCTCAGAAAGAAATTCTAGTTGCTGATATAACAAGATGTTTATCAGATGCTGCTGGTGTTTTTCTAAGTCTTGGTCTAGATCTGTTGTCTCTATGTCTTTCTTGTCTCTTTTATGGTGTCAAGGTCATGTAACGGCCTTTGTTGGTTTCCCCACTATGCCTGGGATGAATGATGAAATGTTCATGTATTATCATGTGTCTTCACATGGTTAGGTGGATGAGTCAATATTGGTATATCCCCACTAGATTGGGTGATGAATGTATGTTGAGTCTTTTGGTGATAGGAAGGTCTTCTTTAATGTATAAGTCTTTGTTCTTCTTGAAGAACATCTTTTGCAGATCTTGCCTACAGTCAAGGGGAGCATGAACAGCACTTGGTAAGCAGGACGGATAGATTGGTACACTTTGGCATACACAAAGGGGGAGCACACTTGGAGATTTCAGCATGTACTCAGGGGGAGTATGGACAGCAGTATGGACAGCAGAAGGAATACCAAGGAAGAGAATATTTTGGTCCACCCTTTGCCCTTGATGTCAAAGGGGGAGAGTGACTTGGTGTGGTGGTTGCCATCAAGTCCAAAGGGGGAGATTGTTGGCATTATGGTTCAAGTGTTGTCCTTGATGGCAACTCACTCAGTGGATGGTACAGGTGCTCAGAAGTTGGTACAGGTGATGGCAACTTAATCAGAAGACAGATCTCAGTACAGCATGCCAAGGAAGCTCATACACGCTGTTTCGTTAAGCCCAAGTCGCGTGTACACGCAAGTTCGATTCAGAAAAAGCGCGTGTATGTGGAAAGGTTCCTTTGGTTCATGGTGGTTAGACCTTGGAAGTTGGGCCTATGATTTCGGACCATTATGTCTCGACGGGCGTGTCGATCCCTAGTTTTAAAGTTGATGGTATTGTGTTACTATGGTTTTGGCTCTTGGTATTGAGAAAGGCCTAAGGCTATATAAGGAGAAGAAGATCATTAGGCAAAGATCATCTTTCGACAAGGCATGAATATCTAAGAGAGAAAGAGATCTGATATGCAGGTTCTGAGTTGGTTGATCTAAGCCAAGGAGAGATCACATCGGTTAATGGAAGACTAGATCTAAGGATAGATCGGGATCTAATGGTTTGAAATGCACCATCATGATATGGTTGATTATGCGTATTTCTAGATCTGCATATTGTCGCAATGTTACGTTCTGAGTCTAACTAATATCTGGTACAGCTGCAAGTTGAGAAAGTTTATTTTTAGATCTGTACGCAGGTTGGCTTCGGTAAAAGGGCGTGTATACGCGGTTTCTGCTCATTAAAGTAGCGTATATCTTTTGAAGCTTGATTTTGGTTTACAGTGGGGTCTGACTGTTATTACAGAGTTCTGTAGTCTGCTCTGTGTTCTGGTAACTGGTGATTGACAGGGTTCAGTGGTTCAGTGATTCAAAGTTGGGTTGTTTTATGCTTCAATGATCTGTTGTGAAAATTGAATGAATTGTGGTCTTCAGATTGTAATGTTGTGCTTCAGGAATATCCAAGTCTGAAAATGTATGAAAAGTGATACCTGGAAGAAGGAAGATTGTAGGTCAGCACCTACGTACTAGTATCTTGGCTAGTACAAAAGCAAAGGGGGTTGGAGCTCCCTTCCAAGGAAGTTTGGAGAACGAGAGAAGGTTGAAGCCTTCTGCAGGTTGTAGCCTGCGTACTGGTATAAGGCTGCACCAGTACAAAAGATTGTAAACTGAAGTTTCATATTAAGAAAGATAGAGACAACTTGCAGCAGGTGGTTTTCACCCACATTGGGTTTCCACCTTATATCTTGGTGTTCATGTGTGTGGCTTTTTATCTGTTCTGTTATACTGCACATGTTTACTGTTAATATGATGAATAATGTCCTGATGCACTTAATTGAAGAATAAGCCAACTAAATTGTGAGTTTTCTGCTTATACGCTTTTTTACTTCGTCACAGTAGCGTGTACACGCTGGTTCACTTAACTGAAGTAGCGTATATGTTTTTGGGCATTTAAAAAGTTTGATTAATCTGATAATACTGATTCACCCCCCCTCTCAGTATTATTTCCAACACCGTCCATCCTAACATAGTGTCCAAAACCAAAATTTTCCAGGGGGCTGCCCTGGACCCCATGAAGTGGGGTTACAGGTACCCCTCAAACCCCCTGTTAACTACGTGGAAAGAATATAACACAACCCGACATTCTCCCACTTGTTGTTTTCTTTCCACAGGGGGCCACAAGAGAGCTTAGTCATTTTTCCAGCCCTGAAATGCCCATTATCTCTCTACACCAAGAGAACTTCTCAGAGCTCACAGATTTTTTCAATGCATCTGTAGTATTCTTCAAAGTGTCCACCTTTACTAACAAAACCTTTTTGTCTTCTATCATATCCGTCACAAAGTGATACTGAACATCAATGTGCTTTTTCTTTGAATGATATGTGGGGTTCTTTGCCAAGAAAATTGCACTTTGGCTGTCACAGTCTATCCTTATAGCTTCCTGTACTAACCCCATACTTGAACACAATCTCTACAACCAAAATGCTTCCTTGCTTGCATGAGTGGCTGCCATGTATTTTTCTTCTGTAGTTGATAGTGCCACTACAGATTGTTTCTTACTCATCCAACTGACTACACCTCCAAATAGGTTAAAAACATACCCACTTGTAGATCTTCTCTGATCCAGATCTCCAGCCCGGTCTGCATCAACAAAGCCACGAATATCTAACACTTTGTACAATCCTGGTCTTCCTTGGTAGCACAAACCATAATCACTAGTGCCACGCAAATACCTAAAAACCCGCTTCACTATTGTTTAATGCTCCTTTCCTGGTTTTGACATAACCCTACTCAATACTCCCACTGCATGTGTAATGTCTGGTCTAGTATAGACCATTGCATACATCAGGCTACCGACTACACTTGCATATGGAACAAGGGACATGTCCTCTTCCTCTTCTTGTGTCTTGGGACACTGTTCAGCAGATAACCTCACACCTACAGGAATAGGAACCTTCACTGATTTACTATCCTGCATATTAAACCTCTGCAATATTGTCTCGACATACTTCCTCTGGTTTAACTAAAGCATCCTCTTTGCCCAATCTATTTTAATTTCCATGCCCAAACTATATTTTGCAGCACCAAGATCTTTCATGTCGAATTTGGAGGACAATTGGGTCTTAAAATCCTGGATAATTTCTTTGTCATTTCCAACCAGCAACATATCATCCACATACAAGAACAGATAAATAACATGGTCACCAATTAATTTAAAATACACACAATGATCTGCTTTACTTCTGGTGAAGCCAAGTCCCCGTATAAATGTATCAAATTTCTGATACCACATCCTTGGTGACTATTTTAACCCATACAGATACTTCTTTAACTTACATACCAGTTCTTTCTTACCCTTCAATGCAAAGCCTTCAGGTTGCTTCATGTATATCTCCTCTTCCAGATCCCCATGAAGAAATGTTGTCTTCACATCCATCTATTCTACCTCAAAATCAAAAGCAGCAGCAACAGACAAAAGTAATCTAATAGAAGTTACCTTGGCAACAGGAGAAAAAATATCACCAAAATCAATTCCCGACACCTGGGAATAACCTTTTTCTACCAACAGAGCTTTGTATTTCTCCACTTTTCCTTCTGCATTTTTGTTCTTTTTGAATACCCATTTGTTGCCAATGGGTTTCCTTCCAGTCGGCAACTCCACCAGATCCCAAGCCTCATTTTTGTGCAAAGATGCCATTTCATCAACCATGGTCTCTTTCTAGACTTTTATGTCCTTTGAATCCACTGCTTCCTTCACATTTCTGGGATCATCATCAGTAACAAACAAAGAAAAATTTGAACAGAAAGCAGATGGACTATACCTTTCTGGCTACCTTCTTTTTCAAACTGATCTTCTCACAGCCGGAGTTTGTGGCTCTTCATCTTCTGATTCCTCCTCTGTTATAGAGTCTGATTCTTCCTCCTTTAGCTCAAACTCTATCTTCTTAGGTTCCTTTGGTTGCACTTCATGTTTAATAACATCTTTTACCTCTCTGAACACCACATCTCGGCTGAACACAACCTTCCGTGTGACTGGGTTCCAAAGCTTATACCCCTTTAAACCATCCTTATACCCAATAAAGATGCACTTTTCAGATTTACTATCCAACTTGGTTTGTTTCTCCTTTGGAACATGTACATATGCATCACATCCAAATACCCTCAGATGTGAAAGAGAGGGTTTCTTACCAGTCCATACCTCTTGTGGAGTCTTATCCTCCAATGCTGATGAAGGTGACCTGTTGACCAAGTAACATGCAATATCCACTGCCTCTGCCCAGAATTCATGTCCTAACCCGACACAATTGAGCATGCTTCTTGCCCTCTCCATCAACGTCTTATTCATTCTTTCTGTAACTCCATTTTGCTTAGGTGTATATGGAGTAGTATTCTTTCATGCTATACCACATTTCTTATACAATTCTTCAAATTCCTTGCTGCAAAACTCTCCACCATTATCTGTCCTCAGCACCTTTATCTTCTTCTCTGTCTGATTTTCCACGAGATCTTTAAATTCTTTAAACATGTCAAAGGCTTCAGATTTCTTCTGAAGGAAATATATCCATGTATTCCTTGAGAAGTCATCTATAAATGATACATAGTACATAGACTTACCTAGTGATGGAACCTTCACAGGTCCAAACACATCACTGTGCACAAGTTCTAATATCTGTTTTGCCCTCTTACTACCAGAGGGGAAACTCACCCGATTCTTCTTCCCATATACACAATTTTCACAGAAATCAAAATCCAGAGAGCTATTACTCATACCTTCTACCATACTGTTACCATGAAGTATTCGATGGCCATTCTCTCCAATATTTCCAAGCCTTTGATACCACAACATGGTCTTCTCTCTAGAGACCACTAGATTTTCTACACCACTTTCAGGAACCACAGAACTGTTGCACTCATCAATAACAGTGCAACCTTGTAGCTTGTACAGAGTTCCAACTCGAACTCCCCGTATCAATACCAGTGCTCCCTGAACCATTTTGTAGGTATCCTTCTCGAACATTGTTTTTACACCTGCATCATCCAGCTTGCTTACAGAAATTAAATTTCTGGCTAATGCAGGAATATGCAGAACACCCGGAAGTGTTCTAACCCCTCCACCTTGCAACTTGAACTTTACTTTTCTGCGACCAATGATTCTAGCCTTCCTATCATCCCCTAAGAAGACATCACCACCATCATATTTCTCATACTCGCAGAACCACTCTCTATGGGGAGTGAAGTGAAAGGATGCACCTGAGTCAATCAACCATGCCTCATTATCTACATGTGTACTTGAAGAAGCCAAGCACACATCCTTGCCTTCATCTGAGGTGGTTTTCGCCTCTGCAGAAGGAGCATCATCAAATCCCTTCCCTTTATTAGGAGCTTTAGATTTATAGTCCCTTTTGAAGTGCCCTTCCTTTCCACATTTCCAGCACACCAACTTTACAGGTTTTCCTGGAGATTTAGATCTCCCTCTAGATTTAGATCTCCCACTCGATGACTTATTTTTGTTTTTGTTCTGGGACCGTCCTCATACAGACAAGGCATCACCATTTTGGCTCTCCATATTTTTCCGTCTCATATCCTCCGTCAGCAAGGCTGAGACTATTTCATCAAACTGCAAGGTAGTTGCATTGCTACCTATTGCAATAACCAGACTATCCCACGAATCTGATAGAGAACACAACAAACTGATGCACTTATCTTCATTTGAAATTTTAATATCAACAGATGCTAACTGACTTACCACAGTATTAAATGTGTTCAGATGCTCTGTCACCAAGTCTCCATCTTTCATCCTCAGGTTATACAGCTTTTTCCATAGGAACAATTTATTCACCAGACACTTAGATTGGTACAAAGTCCCTAACTTGTCCCACAAAGCCTTTGTTGTAGCTTCCCCTGATACATTCAACAATACTGAATTTGAGACACACAATCGTATTGTGCTCTTTGCCTTCCGATCCAACTTCTTCCATTCTTCATCGGACACTCTTGTTGGTTTAGTACGCAGATCTACCGCGATCCACTGATCTTTATCCACCAACCGATCCTCCATCTTGAGATTCCACAACTCAAAACTCTGACCATTAAATTTCTCAATCTCTATCTTTCCACTACTCGCCATCTTCTTTCACCACCAAAATCGATCTCACAGATCTCCCACTGAACAGGGTCTACCACAAGCCCAAGCGAAACCCCTCAGCAACAAAGGCATCCCCTTGAAGCCAAATCTTCTCTAATACCAAATGTAGGTTTTAACCCCATACAAAAATTACCTGCATACGATTTCTAAAACACAGAAAATAAATAATGCAAGAGTATAATACTTAAGACACATATACACAGAGATTTCCCCTGGATCCCAAAACCGAGACTACCAGCTTGATTTTTCATTATATTCCTTTCAATGTTACAATACATATTTATACATGTCGAAGCATCCAATACCATGGACCGAAAAATCATCGTGTCCAATACCATGGAACGAAAACCATCGTGTCCAATACTGTGGACCAAAAACCATCGCGTCCAAAAACATGTGCGAAAATCATGCACAAAACCATAGGTGGGTCCGCCGATCCTAACATAGGGTCCAAAACCAAAAATTTTCGGGGCGCTGCCTCGGACCCCATAAAGTGGGGTTACTGGTACCCCTTGAACCCCCTATTAACTACATTGAAAGAATATAACACAACCCAACATGAACCCTAGCTAGAATGATGTTTATGTGTTGATGCACTTATTTGATAAATTTTTATATTTTACTATGGTTATCTTAGACATGCATCACACTGATTTGATAATCTTGCACACAAGGTATCATCACTGAATTATGCTAAGGTATGTTGATTTATGGTTATTTGGTTTCTAACATAGTATGCCTTACAGGAAAGATATCAAATCACTAACAAGGTGGTAGACTACATAAAATATCACTATCAATCGGATGAGCAACACGGTGTGGGGACTTATTATAATTTGGCAGATACATTGAGAAACTTGAGGGAAGAAATAAGGAGTTTCAAAGAGGCAATGACAAAATCATGCAAGCACAAGAGAAATAAGCAGAGGTAAATGTGATACTACTTCAAAGTTTGTCAAATTTGCAGTGACAGGGACCTCTTCATATCAGCCATGGATAGGAGGATAGAAATAATGGGGAATACGGTACCATATCTCATAGTAGAAAAAGTTTAGATAGATCATACACAATCAGAGATGGCATGTTGTTGGACACTCTAGATAGGAGAGGTGATAGGCACAAGTATTACTCTAGTTTTGGTTCTGACATACATCATGATCGTCATAATGTAGCTTCTACAGTTATTCTCCATTTTAATAAATATTTTCTTTGTGGTTTTGTTTATTGGGAATTCTCCTCTTTTTCTGTTGGCATTTCAATTTTTCAAATATTTGGGGCCTCTCCCCCAAAATTCATTTCAATCTTTTAGATCTTGGCCCCCCCCCCCCAAGATTTGGATCAATGGTATTAGAGCAGGTTATGATTCCATGGGAATGAGGGTTTGATGCATATTTCGATTTCAAATTTTGCAGAAATATTCAACAAACTTCAGGCATGTGCTACATCCTCCACATAGCATTTTCTTAGGCCAAGTGGGAAGAATTTTTCCTTTTTCATTTTTTTGCAGGAATGTTTTTGGGTAACGCATTTGCTGATCAGATCTGAAATTTTTGGTTCAAAATTTACAAAGAAAAAAAATAGATCTGGATTCCTTGCTAAAAAATATCCAAATTCAAAAAACAAATCGGTCAAATTAGAGTCTAGATGAGGGAGATATCACTGATTTAAAATCAGCTATGTTGTAGAAATTTTTCTGACGATAATTTTTGGATAGCAGATCTCCTATCTCTTTTTTTAATTTTGGTGCAGAATTTCAAAAAGTGATTGTAGATCTGAGCTCCTCTAAAAAAATCCTCAATTTCAAAAAAACAATCGGTCGAATCGGAGTTCGGTTGTGGGAGACATCGCTGATTTAAAATCAGCTATTTTTTCGAAAATTTTATGACGACAGAATAGTTGCAGTGAAAATATGAGATTCTAGTGTGTCCAGATAAGGATTTCCAACACATGAGAAGATGCAAAATGGTCATTTTCTTTCCAAAAACAGGTTATAATAAATATTCTGAGTTATATTGACTGAGTTATGTCCATTTTATTTCTGGAGCAGCATTCGGAGTGGGTTCCCTTTGGAGACTTGCCCTCCCACCCCACTTTAGTAGGCACCTGCGTCACATTCATGAGTTTCAACATAGCATCATTTGGCTTGGGTTCTTTGGAGATGTTCCCTCCCACCCTAGGCTATGTAGGCACCTACTACTTCTTCAACAACCAACATCATGGTTATGGGTTAACCACACAAAATCCTTTTCATCAAAGTCCATTTGCTAAGCCTCATGTTGTTAGTATCACAATTGATCACAAGCATTATAGGGTATATCTATCCTCGGATATTCATTTATCATGGTTATGGATCATCATAAAACCACACTTAATAGAATTCCATTTTCTAGGCCGCACACTGTCAGTATCACAGTTGGTCACAAGAATTACAAGGTATCTCTATTGTCATATCTTTGTTCATCATGGTTATGGGTCATCCACAAACCCACACTTCATCGAATTCCATTTTCTAGGCCACACACTATCAGTATCACAGTTGGTCACAAGCATTACAGGGTATCTCTATCGTTGTATCTTCGTTCATCATGGTTATGGGTTAACCACATAAAACCCTTCTCTTTAGTGGCTCTTCATATTCAACAAAATCTTCGCAAGAGGGAACTTCACGCAATGGATACCATTGCTTCTTAAGGAAGGGTGAATGATTCGAATAGAAAATGGCATCAACCCATGGTATTCATCCACCCATGGAATTTATCCATGTTATTGGGAGTGGCATCCACCAATGGTATTTATCCACCCATGGTATTGTAAATGACATCCACCCATGATATTCATTCACCCATGGTATTTTCCCATGCTATTGTAACATCCACCCATGGTACTCATTCACCCATGGAATTGACCTATGGTATTGTAACTGAAAAATACTCTAAGTAACAAGTCACATTTTGTAAAAGGACAGTTTTTCCGCCATAATGTGGCTTTTACAGTTATTCTTCATTTCAATACAAATTTTCTGTGATTTTGTTTATCGGGAATTGTACTCTTTTCTTTTGGCATTTCAATTTTTTAGATCTTGGGGAACTCTCCCCCAAGATCCATTTCAATATTTTAGATCTTGGGGGCATCCCCCCAAAATTTGGATCACCACCTCACATGGAGGTAGAGTTTTCTATTGAGTTGGTGCCAGGAGCAGCTCGAGCATCAAAATAACCTTATAGGATGAGCACACCAGAGTTAGTAGAATTGAATTTGTAGTTAAAGGATATTTTGGAAAAATGATATATCAGATCTAATGTATCACCTTGGGGCACACCAGTGTTGTTCGTAAAGAAGAAAGATGGTACTCTCAGTTTGTAATTGATTACAGACAACTGAACCAAGTAACTATCAAGAATAGGTACCCTTTACCGAGGATTGATGATTTGTTTGATCAACAAAAGGGAGAAGCAATGTTCTTTAATATCAAATTGAGATCAGGGTACCATTAGGTACACATTAACAAACATGATATCTTCAAGACTACGTTCAAGACCAGGTATGGGCATTATGAGTTTGTTGTTGTTCCATTGGGTTTGATCAATTCTCTATCTACATTCATGTGTTTGATTAACAATTTTTTGCATCCTTATTTGGATAAGTTTGTTATTGTGTTCATTGATCACATACTGGTATATTCTAAAAATGAGGAGGAACAGGTCGAACATTTGGAAACAATGTTGAGGTTGCGAAGAGAGCATTAGTTCTATGTTAAAATTAGCAAGTGTATGACTCAAATTGGATCATTATATTTTCTTTCATCCACCCTGATGCATTTTGAGTGGAAAAAGTGGAGGAATCAACTCATGGAAGTGTTTTTACTAGTGGGACCTAGTTTGGCAAAATGGGGTCTGAAACTTTCCACGGGAGTTTTGAGGCATCAAACAATGTTTTCTAGGGTAAAAAATTGTCTCTTTGGGGCCACACCTTTTCATGCTATTCTACACACATAAATCTTTCCAACGAAGTAAGAATCACATTAATTGGAGTCTGTATGCAAAAGTTATGCCGCTCAGAAGTTGACCTTCCTTTTTTCACACCTATTGTTCGGGAGGATGCAGCATAAGCGCCCAAAATTCATGGAAAAGGGGATAGCCACATGTTTTTGATGTATAAGACTCTAGAAGAGTCTATTTTGTAACTCTAGTTAAGATTTCATGTAGTCAAACTTAACCACTAGAAGGCTATCGAGTTGTGTTATAACCGAACCACCGGGAGGTAGAGGCATTCGATTGTTTCGAGAGAATTTTGTTCCATAGTTGAGCAAAGATAGCATGGAGAGATAGGAGGTAGAGCACACAAAGAGTATCTGTGCACTGTAGTAGCCAACGGGCCACAAAAATTACTTCTTTGTATATGTAGCCATATTTCCAAACAAAGAAAGAGATCAAAGTGGCCTCACCTTCCAGCTAGGTTTTCTCCCGAAAGGGTTTCCCAAAGAGCATATATTGAGTCTTATGTGTGTGTGAGCTTGTTTTATTCATTCTCTACTTTTCTGCATAATTTATATTCACATGCATGCACTAATGATAGTAAATATACAAATCTAAAAGTTAAATAAAATTGTAATAGTGTAGAATCTCATATTTTTAATATAATATTATCTAGATCAGTGAGGCCGAAAATTGTAAAACCATAATCATGGGCAACGAATCTATAAATGAATGTCGTGATCCTGCAAATTTGAGGTTTTCGTGGCTCGAAGAACAAGTCACGAATATAAACCATAATTCCAACCTCCTCATGGCAACATTAAGAAATAAGCTAGGGATATTTGGAGAAGAAGGGGGTTTGAATGCAAAGGACAAATCAGAAGGGGGATTGAGAGATCGGGAAAACGAAAATATCCAGCTGAAAAAAGAACTCGAAAATGATAAACTGAGTTTGAGTGTCGTGAACCAATCCCTATTTAAAGTGGAATAAAAAGTCAATATCAAGTGATACCATGGTGAGATCGACGCTCTGAAGTTGAACCAGTGGTTGTAGCAACTGGAAGTTTATTTCAGTGTCCATAAGATCGAGGAAGGGCAGAAGATCTCATCCACGTGGCTGAAATTGGAGGGCCATGCACTGACTTGGTGGGAGATCTGTTGGAAATAATACTGAGAGGGGGGGGTGAATTAGTATTATCAGATCATTAAAACTTTTTCAATGCTCAAAAACATATACGCTACTTCAGTTAAGTGAACCCGCGTGTACACGCTTCTGTGTCTAAAGCAACTAGCGTATATCCAGAAATCTTATGATTCAGTTAGCTTATCTTCAGTAAATATATCAGAACATTATTAACCATATTAACAGTAAACAGGTGCAGTATAACAGAACAGATCATCACACAAAAGCCACACACATGAACACAAAGATATAAGGTGGAAACCCAATGTGGGTGAAAACCACCTGCTGCAAGTCATCTCAATCTTCTTCTTATAGTCTGATCATCAATTCCTTGCTGCTGACTTTCTGTACTATGATTTGTCATCAGCGTGGTTTGCCATCAAGGACAACACTTATCTCATAATGCCAACAATCTCCCCCTTTGGACTTGATGGCAAAGTTAACTTGTCACACTTAGAACTATCATCTGATTCCTTTGAGCTGTCCTCCATCAGTCACATCTGATATCTCTTCTGAAGATTCATCCAGTTATACATAAGTGAGATATTCTTCTATGAGAGGGTTGCCATCAAGTACAACACATGCATCATAATGCCAACAATCTCCCCCTTTGGACTTGATGGCAACAACACCAAATCACTCTCCCCCTTTGACATCAAGGGCAAAGGGTGGACCAAGATATTCTCTTCCTTTGCTGAATCATTCCACTGTCCATACTCCCCTTGAGTACCTGCTGAAATCTCTGAATAATCTCCCCCTTTGTATATGCCAAGGTGTACCAATCTGTCCATGCTCCCTCTGAGTGCATGCTGAATCTCTGTACCGCTGAAGTGTGCTGTTCATGCTCTTCCTGACTGTAGGCAAGATCTGCAAAAGATGTTCTTCAAGAAGAACATGACTCTATACATCATAAAAGACCTTCCTATCACCAAAGACTCATACATACATCCATCTCTCAACTAAGTGAGGATATACAAAAATTGACTCATCCACCCAACCAAGTGGGGATACATCAAAAGTTTACATATGACAACCAATCATATTGCATCAATCATCCCAGGCATAGTGGGGAAACCAAAATAGGCCGTTACATGACCTTGACACCATGAAAGAGATACCACAAAAGAGATATATGACATAGAGACGTAAGAACTAGACCAAGACTTATGAAAGTCACCAGCAGCATCTGATAATCACCATTCAGATCAGCAACCAAGAGATCCTTCTGTTCTCCTTTCGCCTTTGTTCCACCTGAAACCAACAACAAATGTGAACCAGAACCAAAAGCTTTAAGATAATGCCAACAATGCATCATTGGAAGATTATCTGCTCCCCCTGAACCTGTGCCAGATGATCTCTGTCAGACCCATATCAGACTTTCTGCAACCAACATCTGTCCCTGTTGATTTCCTTCAAAAATCAATATCCGCGTCTGCATCCATATAAACAAGCGTATATACATGGATAGGCCTTATGAAACTTGCGTACAACTATTTTCATATCAGCAACCTGTAAATGTCCTGCAGCAAGGTATGTCTGAACATAGATGTCAACTCCTCCTTTTAAACATCATCATGAAATCATTCACATTACATGTGAAACCACCATAGCCATTTCATCAATGTCAAGATCTACATGATTCAAGTATCATTACTTGGGAACATCTACATCAACCAACATATGTAAGTATAAACCTATCATCATATAGACACGAACTCATCATCATGTCTCCAACAAAGTGACTTTGAGGAGTCATCCATGTATCAACACTATGTATCTTGAGCTCAAACTCTTTTGACAAAGCTTCTTGATATCATCATCATCAACAATCCTTATCCACATGAGTGCCTGCATCATAACTGTATGATCTTTATGCATATGACAACAGCAGTATATAAGTGACTCATCATCAAGTGAGGAAGATGTGTATTCAAGCTTTGTACTTCTCCTTGTTCTTATGAATATCACCATGTAAGCACCATATATGCATCATCAAAGAATCAACCATAAATCTGATCTGAACATCTTCTATGTAACTTCAAGAATCATATGAGAGTTTATCATAGACAACTCACAACCACATCATAGCAAGATATATCATTTAGCCATATAAGAATCATCACCAAGGATTATTAACCATAATGCCAACAATGAATTACTAAAGGCATATGCTCCCCCTCAACCAGTGCCATCTGTTAGATCTGATCATGCATAAGCATCAAAACATCATCATCCTCAAGTTAGGATCAAAACACTTCTAGACATCATACAAGTGACAAAACATTTCCACACATCCTCAGCAGACTGTAACCAATAGAGAAATAATAGAATGAATCATATCAGATCCTTTTTTTGATCCTGTTCCCACTGCTTTTCCTCAGACTGACATATACGCGACTTTGCAGTGTCTAACTCGCGTATATACGCGACTTCCCTTTAAGGAACTTGCGTATGAGATTCAGGACACTGAAATTTTACACTTTCAGCTCCCCCTGAGTCTGATATGTCTGTGCTGTGCTGTGTCTCAGTACATTGTGCTGACTATACTTCCTTCTTCCTCCATATCTTCAAGTGTGATGAGATTTTCTTCTTTTGGTGTGATGTCCATCCTTTGTTCCTGCATTCCTTTACTATATGTCCAAGCTTGTTACATGCATAACATCTAACATGTTTCATGTTCCTCCTGTAGCAATCAGCAGCTTTGTGACCAAACATATTACAAGAAAAACAATATCCATTAAAGTACCTTGAATGTGATGATCTTTCTACATGATGGTCTTGAACCCTTCTTCTTCCACATCTAGCTACAACATGTCGAAGATTATGACATACATAACATTCAACATTATTCATAGGAGGAGTAAAAGATCTTCTTTGAGGAGTCTCTTTCCTTGATTGTTGATGGGATTGACCTTTCATCTCCTTGTTGATCATTTTAGTTTTCTCTTTAGAGTTCCTTGCCTCACCTTGTGAACTAGATTCACCTTCAACAGATTCATGAAAACCAAGACCAGTCTTGATAGCAGGAGACCTTTGGCTACTAAGAATATCATCCAAGGCTTTAGTACTATCTTGAAATCTCAACAGTTTATCCTTTTCTTCTAATTTACCTTTCAAGATATTTACCTCAACCTGAAGTTGTTCTTCCTTTTCTAGACATTGCTTCTTCATGTCTTCTTCAACTTTTCTTCCTTCTTCCATTTGTTGCCTTAGATTGAGTATCTCCTTTTCTTGCTTTTCATTCAGATCCTGCTGCATTTGACGAACTCTGAAGGCACATTCCAACTGTGATTTTAAGCTGATGACTTCGTTGTCTTGTTTTTCAATTGCTTGGTGTAGATCTTCATTCTGCTTCTTGGATTCTTCAAGATCTCCTTTTAGTGCGAGGATTGTAGCTTCAAGATTTTCATAGTAGCTGGATCTATCTTTGAGTTTCTTGATGGTTGTGCTTCTTTCGTTGACTTCTTTTCCTAATGATGTCACTTCATGCTGCAATTTTTGACATTGGTCTTCCTTGTCCTTGAGAAGCTTTCTTACCTTGTTTCCTTCTTCTAGTTGGGCCTTTAGTTTGGTAACTTCTTCTTTGAAAGCACATTCCCTTTTGTTCAATAGATCTTGTTGATCTTTAACTTTGTCTGCAAGCCTTCTAAATACTGCCTCTATTTGATACTTTTCTTGCTCACCCATAAAAGCATGTTCAGTAGTTTCACTATCACTTCCATCACTTTCACAAGGAAATATAGCAGGAACATCAGAGGATAACACATTCATACCTGATAATGATTCTGAATCTGAAGAACTTCTTATACCTAATCCCCAATCGACTTTCCCACTGTCATAGATCTTCTGAGATGTCTTCTTCTTCTTATGAGCTTTCTTCTTAAGCTTCTTTCCCATTGTTCCACGGATCTCCTTCAAGCGATCAAGCTTCTACCAAAGGACCTGCTCTGATACCAATTGTTGGAAATAATACTGAGAGGGGGGGGTGAATCAGTATTATCAGATCATTAAAACTTTTTCAATGCTCAAAAACATATACGCTACTTCAGTTAAGTGAACCCGCGTGTACACGCTTCTGTGTCTAAAGCAACTAGCGTATATCCAGAAATCTTATGATTCAGTTAGCTTATCTTCAGTAAATATATCAGAACATTATTAACCATATTAACAGTAAACAGGTGCAGTATAACAGAACAGATCATCACACAAAAGCCACACACATGAACACAAAGATATAAGGTGGAAACCCAATGTGGGTGAAAACCACCTGCTGCAAGTCATCTCAATCTTCTTCTTATAGTCTGATCATCAATTCCTTGCTGCTGACTTTCTGTACTATGATTTGTCATCAGTGTGGTTTGCCATCAAGGACAACACTTATCTCATAATTCCAACAAGATCCACACGAAAACCCTGAGGCTGGAGGGAGAACCTCCAGTGACTAATTGGGAGGATTTCAAAACCCTCATTAAGTCACAGTTTTATCCCATTGGATACATGGAAGACTAGTGGATTTGGTGGCATTACTTCAAGAAAAAACTAGGCCAAGGCATGCAATAGTACACCGCATAATTCAGAAAGATGGTTATAATGTTTGGTATCTCTCCAAAGAACTATATGTACTCCTCAAGTATTTGGGGGATCAACACTGCCATCTGCGTGATAAAATGATGTTTTTCAAGCCCAAAATGGTGTATGAGGCTTCTGTACAGGCATATTACTTGGAAAACATAGACTTGAAAAGAGCACAATCAAGTGGATCGAAGCAAAAGATGCAACAATATGCTTCTAAGCATGTGAAGAAGAAGCAAAAAAGGATAAAAGATAAAAAGACAACACCCACAACACACTAGTGCAAATATCCTAGCAACCACTGCAACATTGATTTCCATACAGAGGAGAAGTGCTGGAAATTGAATCGAGAGCTATACCCAAAGAAAAAGAAGAAAGATAATAAGAAGAAGAATCTCATGGCCACTAATTCGAGCAACCAATTTGAAAGTAGCTCGGATGTCAATGAGAAGATTGTTTTTACGTCAGTGCAGAAGGAGGTGAATCTAAGTAGCCTTTAGCAACAGGAAGAGAAAGATATGACCAAACTCTTCCATGTAAAGATAGAGGTCAAGAATACGAAGATTGATGCTCTCTTTGACTCAGGATCGCAGGCAAATCTCATTGTAGAAGATTTGGACAAGAAGTTGGGGTTGGAAGTTCGTGATCATCCAAACCCATATCCACTAGGATGGGTACATAAGGATGCATAGCTAAAGGTATCAAAATAATGTAAGATTAGATTTTCTATTAGCGCTAATTTTATTGATAAAGTAGATTTAGATGTGGTTCCCCTTGATGTATTTGGAGTTGTGTTTGGGAGACCATACATGTACATGTGTGATGCAATATTCATGAGGAGAGCTAACCAGTATCGACTCATCAAGAATGGAAAATCATTCATCGTCAACACACACAAAGGCAAGTCAAAAATTTCACTGGTAAGTGCCAACCAAGCCAAGAAATTGATCAGTTCCAGCAAGAAGTATGTTTTATTGTTTTTAAGAGAAAATTAGTCTGTAGAGGAGTAAATACAAGGAAAGGCATCGCTAGAGGGGTATAATAAGAAACAAAAACAAAAATTGGAGGATTTATTACAGGAATACAAGGACTTGTTCCAAGAGCCTAAAGGGCTACCCACTAAGAGAGAAGTGGAGCACAAGATCCAACTATTTCAAGATTCCCCATTGCCAAATATTGGTTTGTACAGGTAGTCTATTATAGAATCAAATGAGGTGACAAAACAGTTCCAACAGTTGCTGGAACAGGGTGTCATTCAACTGAGTACATCACCATGTGGGTCACCCATCATCATTGTGCCAAAGAAGGATAGGACTTGGTGGATGTGTATAGATTACAAGGCATTGAATAAAATCACACTCAAGAACAGATACCCCTTTCCCAAGATAGACGATCTATTAGATCAGTTGCAGCAAGAAAAGTATTTCACGAATCTGGACTTGAAGTATGGATATCACCAGATTCGATTCAAAGAAGAAGATACATGGAAGACCACCTTCAAAACCAAGCAAGGTTTGTATGAGTGGTTAGTTATGCCTTTTGGCCTATGTAATGAACCAACTGCATTTATGAGATTAATGAATGATGTACTGTACCCTTTTATAGATTCCTTTTTATTTTCTATTTGGATGATATACTGGTATATAGTGCTACCTGGGAGGAGCATATTTCAATTTTGATGTAGGTGCTAGAAACATCAAAGAAACACCAACTGCTGGCAAATCTAAAGAAGTGTGAGTTTCCACAACAGTCCTTGGTGTATTTGGGATATGTGTGTTGAGCCCCGAAACTACCTCTCTTCCAATCATTTTCTCAAACCCTTTCTCTTCTATCTTCCCATGTCAGTGCATCCTAAGCTATCAAAAGTTGTTACATGTTGATTTTAGGAGTGTATTTGAGTGATTTTCAAATTATATTAGTGTGTGTGCTATTTGATCTAGGTTTTGTTTATCAGCTACAGAATGTAGCCACTTTCCGTAGCTAAGTGGCAATTTTGTAGCCGTTTTCATTATTCTACAGGTTACAAGTGTCAGTAGGAGGAATGAGACACATGGGAAGCTCGGGAATTATCCACACATGGATGAGGTCCTATTTACTTTGCCAAATTTGGAAGGAAAGGTCCCGGTCAAAGGGAGGTCAACGAAGAGTTCTATGCCAACTAGAACTCTGTTCCTACACGTAAAAGAAGCCCAAAGCCATTCCTGAACTCATGGATCCGTTTTTGCCACCTGCATGCCATCTTCATAACGCAATCCAACATCCACCTCACATAGATTTACTGCTCATGGCAACCGAGAGGCTGAATCCTCAGATTTTGACCTATTCACGTGTCTATTGCTGAAGAAATTCCTCTGAGATACAGTTATCCATTTTCTCTATAAATATAAGCATTTGCAATGCAGATAGTTAGTTCTTGATATTGTTGTTTTAGCATTATTTTGTTGTTCTGTAACCGAGAGACATATTACTCTGTTTCATAATACAAAACTCTATTTTTCACATGGTTGTTTAAGCGTGGTTTGAAGTAACAATGTGTTAGTCCAAAGTTGTGCAGAGGGCCCTTGTGTAGCTGAGGTCCCTTCTTTCATTTTTGTATAGTTTTTCATGTATATGTTCATGTATATTTTCTCTCATTCGAATTGTATATTTCTCATGTTTTGCTTATGATCTTAATCATTCTAATCCTGTACATGTTTTTGCACCTTGTCACATTTCTTACTAACACTAATAAGTGCACTTCAGAATAGGTCTTTAAGTCTGGTTATGCCCGAGCTTCTTACTGTAATTTTTGCATCATGTGCTGATATTGAGACTTGCTTCCTCTGCTGAACTTTAGTTTTGAATTTCAGTTATTTATTCTTTTACTTAGTGAGATTTGTTTACTATTTAAGATAGTTTAGATATCAGTTCTTCATGCTATATGATGATATTTCCATAGCCTTTAGCTTAACCCTGTTTTAGAAGTTAATTGGCGATATTTTTGTGATTATAGGTGAAGTAATTGATTTTTCTTTCATTATTATGCAAGTAGATAGTTTAGATGTCAGTTCTTTCATGCTATATGATGATATTTCCGGAGTCTTTAGCTTAACCCCATTTTAGAAGTTAATTGACGAAATATTGTGATTATAGATAAAGTAATTGGCTTTTCTTTCATTAGTGTGAAAATTAGATAATTTATATGTCATTCTTTTCATGCCATATGATGATATTTCTGGAGCCTTTAGCTTAACCCCGTTTTAGAAGTTAATTGGAGAAATGTTGTGATTATGGGTGAAATCATTGACTAGTTTCCAGTTTCTTTACTTTTAGGTTTGAGTTGCAGCTATTTATTAGATTTCAATTTTGCAATTAGATGGACAGCAAAGATATTAATCTCATTTTCAATACTTAATTTTTAGTTTGGTTTATGTAGCTACATGTTTACACTCTTATTCAAATTCTTATTTTGTAGACAACATGTTTTAAGATCTCTTAAGTTCAAAGTTTGGAAATCATCACAAGAAGCAAAAGGATAAACCTTGTCTTCAACTCTACATCCACACTTGATATTTAAAACTATTCTTAAACTTTTTCTTTAACAACAGATTAGGATTTCCATTGCATTAAACCACTTTAGGAGACCGACAAAACAAAACCCCAAAACAAGATAAAACTGAAAATAGTGAGGTAAGAAAAGGGTTGTCTAGCACATACAATGCACTACACTTCATCAGTTTACAACTCCCGGATTGATAACTTATGTAGAAATTTTGGACACACTAAATTGGCTAAACATTTTGGTGCCGTTGCCAGGGAAGTGTAACTAGGTAGCCTATCTCTTACATTCAAAAAAAAGGGAAATTTAATCATTTCTTTAAGTATGCTCTCCTCTTGCACCTAGTGTTATTTGGAGGATCTGAGAAAAAGAATTATTAGTCAAATAATTTCTTGAGTATGCTCTCTTCTTGCACCTAGTGTGATCTGGAAGATTAGAAGAAGGATTATTAGCCCAATTAAAATCATAAAAAAAAATGACATGCATAGAAAAAGAGATTCTAGGGGAAGGTTTATAATTAGGGGCAAAAGTTAGATTTTTACAACTCCAACTACTTCAAGGAATAGACAAGATACACCTCCATCCCAGACTCATACTCCTAGCCTTAGGATTCCTAGAATTCAAGGGGCAACAACTAAATTAGAAGATTCTCCCACTCCATCTACTAAATCTGACCTAGGAGAAGAACCCTTCTTCACCTCCATAGGGAAACCTATTCTAGTGGAAGAAGTAGAATTACCTAGAGAAGAAGAGGAGGTAGAAACTCTCTCTCATCAGCCACAAGTAGAAGAGCCAGAAGAAGAGAAAGATGGAGAATTTTCACTATTTGGAGGAAGGGGTAGAGGCAAAGGTAGAGGAAATAATGGAGGTGGTAGAGGTAACAATGGAGGAGGTAGAGGTAACAATGGAGGAAATAGAGAATGAGATAACTCATTTGGATTCCCTATAGTAGATGAGGAAACCCATACAACAATGAAAACCATTTCACCATCTGTCCTCCCAAACTTTTATGGATTGCGATGTGAGGATCCTAAAACATTTCTATTTGAGTTTGAAGTCTTATGTTGAACCTATGACTATCTAGAAAACTCTCGAAAACTCAAATTTTTCCCTTCAACATTAAAAGGGGCTGCTCTGAAATGGTTTACGGGATTAGTCACTCAATCTACTAGGACTTGGAATGATATGAGGCAAGCATTTTTGGATAGATACCTAAATTATTGTATGCCTACCAATCATAAGGATGAGGTATTCAAAATGATGCAAAAATAAGATGAGAACTTAGAAGATTTGCTTGAGAGGTTTCAATACAACTTAAAGAGAGCAAAAATGAACAATTTAGATGGGGAAACCTTGAAATCCATTAGAGATGAATGGATATATATTTTAAACATGATGGGGAAGGGAGACATCTCTCAACTTCCACTAAGTGACATAGCAGAATTATGTGTCCATCTCTCAAGGGGAAAATCTAAAACTGGAAAAGGGCCTAGAGATCCTTCTCTTATTAGAGCAAACAAATCTGCAAATGGGATAATAAATAGGGTAGAAATTGGCAATATGCTTGATGAGTTCAAAACTGACATTCTAGGGAGCCTTAGTGAATAGCTAGACACCCTCAAAATTCAAAACAAGTAGAAAACAGAAGATGATGCCTTATCCATCTTTTGCCCAAAATGTAGAAAGAAAAATTCTCTTAGAGAATGTCCCTTAGATGCAAAAGTTGTAGAAACATGTATGATTTGCTCAGAAAAACATGAGACCAAGGATTTTCCTTCAATCCCAGATCTTAAAGCTGTCTTTCAGGAGGACCCAAACTCTGTAGAATCTCTTTGCTTTGTTTGAAGAAGACCTTGGCAAGGGCAGCAAAATCAAGGATTTAACAATTCAATGAATTTTTAGCCCCCACCAAATTGGAATTCTTGGCAACAACCTTGGCCTCAACCTCAAAATCAGTATCAATCTCAATCATGGGCACAAGGGGTACAAAATCCTTATGGAAGATTTGCTCAATATTATCAATTTCCTCCATCTTATCAGGGCTATCCTCCCCCACAAAACCAAAAACAAAATCCATAGCTTCCAAATCAAAGCCCTCAACTTTCATTACCATTTCCACAACAACAACCTCCTCAAAAAAATCAAAATCCTCAACTCTTGCTTCCATTTCAACAGAAGCCAAATCAACTACCAGCCCAACCATTACCAAATCCCAACAACAAGAACCATCAGAATTCTTACGTACTAGAAGGAAAACCATTTCCTATGTACATGATTGTTCCTCTAGATCATAATGATGTTCAACTTAGATCTGGTAGGATTTTAGAGAAGGAAAAACCTTCTATAGATATTCAAGAGCAAGATGCTTCTGAGGAGGATTCTCTGAAAGTCAATAAAAGTTTTGAATAAGCATCCCTTAAAAACCAAACCATTCAAAAATAAAAACAAAAAGAGTCAACCCACACAACTCCTATGGTTGAGTAACCTGTATCTATATCCACACCTCCTTTTCTTGAGAGATTACAAATTGACAGGGGGTGGAAAAACTAATCTTGTTTGCCTGACTATGATTTCCTAGATGAATTAAAGAATGTCTGTATCAAGATTCCCTTACTACAAACCATTAGAGAAATTCCTATTCTAGCAAAAACAATAAAGGAGTTGAGTATCAAAAGACCAGGTAGGAAACCAAGAGACACAAAAAGAATCCACCTGGTAGGAAAAATAGCAGACATCATGATGGGAAAGATTACCATGCAGAAATAAGTGGACCCAGGTAGTCCAATTGTCAAGAAACACATAAATGGAATATAAATTCCAAATATATTGATTGACCTAGGGGTTGCTATAAACATTATGAGTAGACAGACTATGGAATAGCTTAAACTTCCTAATCTTCTTTTCACGCATACCTTGCTGCAACTTGCAGATAGATCAGTAATCAAACTCGATGGTGTACTAGAATATATTTCGGTCTCCTTGGATTCTTTGGAATATCCGATGGATTTCATGATTTTGACTCCCAAGAACAATCTAGGAGGACACCCACTCATCTTAGGAAGACCTTGGCTAGCCACAGCTGATGCTTTTATTAGTTGTAGATCTGGTAACATGTACATTTCTTATTGTAGTTCAACAAAGAAATTTACTTTGTATCCTCCAGCAAAAGCAATTACAAAAGTGGGAGACAATGAATGGGTCGATGATGAAGATGCTATACAACCTGTCTTTACTCTCTCTAAAGTTAGTGAGGATAGTCAAATCCTGAACACATTAGAAAATTTTGAAACATCTTCAGAATATGATCACACACAATTTCAGTTAGATTCTGATATTGAATACTTGTCATCAAGGAAAATGTCTCTATACTCTATGGAATGTTGGAAATAATACTGAGAGGGGGGGTGAATCAGTATTATCAATTTAACAATTTTCATAAACAAATTGATATATGCTACTTCTGTTAATTAAACCTGTGTATATACGCAACTGTGTTTAAAGAAAACCGCGTATATCTTGCAGACTTCTAATTTAGTTAGCTGATCTTAATCTGTGTATCAGAACCATAAAGCAGTAATCAAGTGCAGTAAACAATATAGGCAATCACACACATTAACACAAGATATAAGGTGGAAACCCAATGTGGGTGAAAACCACCTGCTGTAATTCGTCTCTATCTTCTTTTAATAAGAAACTTCTTTTTACAATATTTTTGTACTGGTGCAGTCTTATACCAATACACAAGCTTCTACCTGCACAAGGCTACCACCTTCTCTCGTTCTCCAGCTTCTCCTGGAAGGGAGCTACTACCCCCTTAGCTCTTGTACTAGATGATGTACTAGTACGTAGGTGCTGACCTATAGAATGCTACAACCTTCTCTTTTCTTCCAGGGACCACGTTTCATAAATTTTCAGACTGGATCCATCAATAACTTCAATCAAACATCAAATATATCTGCATCAACCAATCTCCTTTGCACCAACCAAAAACTGAATCAACCACTCACTTCTCTGAATGTTGTAACCAGAATACAGTAACAGTAACCAGAAAGCAATCCTGAACCCAGAACATTGTAGCAATAAACAGAAGTAGATAAAACATATCTTATGAGACGTACGCTACCTCAATAAGTAGAACCTGCATGCATACACTGCTATAATAAGGAAAACATGCGTATACACCGTTTTTAATTACCGAACCAGCATGTATACGCGCCTTTGATATGTTGAACCTGTCTACAGATCTGTAAAAAATAATTTATCCTTTTCAACTATTCAGACATCAGTTATACCCAGATCATTAGATTTACAGATCAATACATGCACCCAATATAAAGATCAAAATCACACAAAGATACTTCTCTTCTAGCCTTAAGATCTTGACCCATCAATAGAACTTATCCTTCTTCTAGCGCTCAAGTTCCTCCTTGATTCAGATCTAGCTATGCACCATAACCCAATGACCAGTATTCTAGATCTTGTTCTTTATAAGATATTCAATCCTTGAGTGTCTTTGCCTAATGATCTGCTTCCTCTTTTATAGTCTTAAGCCTTACTCAATACCATGGTCCAAAACCACTTAGAACCAATACCTAGGTCCCAATACCTGGGTTCAACAATTCGGACGAGATACCATAGGTCCAAATACCAAGGACCGAAAACCAAGTTTTCCAAACTGTACGCGCTTTTCTATGCATGAAAGTGCATGTATACGCATACGCGTCTTTTGGTCTGTGAATCCACGTGTATACGCGGCTTGGGAAATGGGAACCTACGTATACCTCCTTTTCCTTTATTCTGAGAGCCTGTGAGCCTGAACTGTCATCTGAGTGATTTACCGAGTGAGTTGCCATCAAGGAAAATACATGTGCCATAGTGCCAAGCCTATGTCATAATGCCAACATGGAAGAGTTTGGCAATTCTGCAGTTGAAATTTTTCTAGGTAAAACATTGAATATCAACAAAAACTTGGAAAAGTTACAACAAGAAGAGCTAACCAAAATCTTACAAAAACATTCTGTTACATTTGCATGGGAGTATACTGATATGAAAGGTATTGACCCTAAGACTTGCATCCATCATATCTATAAAACAGTAGACCAATCAGACAACCTCAGAGAAGGATGGATCCAAATCTTAGGGAGATTAGGAAATAAGATCTCTAAAAATTGCTCAATGTGAACTTCATTTACCCAATCTCAGATAGTCGATGGGTTTCTCCCTTGGTGATAGTGCCCAAAAAGAATGGTAAATGGAAGGTGTGCATTTATTATAGGGAATTGAATAAAGCAACCTTGAAGGATTAGTTTCCTTTGCCCTTTATAGATCAAGTATTAGATAGATTAGTAGGCAAAAAGTACTTTTCATTTTTGGATGGTTTTAGTGGTTATAATCAAATTCAAGTAGCACCTGAAGATTAGGATAAAACCACATTTACTTGTCCATGGGGAACTTTTGCCTCCCGAGTGCTTCCTTTTGTATTATGTAATGCACCTGCAACATTCCAAAGAGTAGTACTAGGAATTTTTTCTGATCTAATCCATGATTGTGTAGAGATATATATAGATGATTTTACAATCTATGGTAATACATTTGAAGAAGCCTTGGAAAATTCGGAAGAAGTCCTTAAAAGATGTAAAGAAACAAACCTTTCATTAAGCCATGAAAAATGCTTTATGATGTTTATTGAAGGTATTGTTTTGGTACATCATATTTCAGGGGATGGGATTAAAGTAGACAACTCCAAAGTTGAAGTCATCTCCAAGTTACCTTTTCCAAATTGTCAAAAAGATGTTAGAAGTTTTCTAGGATTTACTGGATATTACAGAAGATTTATAGAAAACTTTACCAAAATAGCATCTCCACTCTTCAAAATCCTTACAAAAGACTATGAATTCAAGTGGAGTCCTGATTTCCAATCAGCATTTGAAGCCTTGAAAACAAGAATATCTGAAGCACCTATCTTAAGAGGACCAAATTGGAAACTTCCTTTCCATATTTCTACAGATGCTTCAGATACAGCTCTAGGAGCTGTATTGGGACAAAAATACTTGGTTCCTTATGCCATTTACTATACCAGTAAAAATTTGACTCCTACTGAGTTAAATTATATTTACTGAGTTAAATTATATTGTGACTGAAAAAGAGTTCTTAGTTGTTGTTCATGCAATTAATAAGTTCAGAAATTATATAACAGGCTATGAAACTTTTATTCATACTAATTATTCTGCAATTAGATATTTGATGAACAAACCTATTACTAATGGCAGAGTTACAAGATGGCTCCTACTTTTATAGGAATTCAATATTACTGTGTTAGATAGACCTAGGAAACAAAACACAGTGGTTGATTTCTTGTCTAGGATTCAGAATATCAAAGAAGACACTCCTGTAGAGGATAAGTTTCCTGATGAATACTTATTTGTAGGAACTACTAAAACTCCTTGGTTTACAGTATGGCTAACTATTTGGTTACAGGGAAACTACCTCCACATTTATTTCCTAGTAAAAGAAGAAAGATTATTCAGGATAGTTCAAGATATTCATGGATTTATAATGAATTTTATAAAACAGGGCCAGACTTTGTGATCAAGAAGATGTGTGAGGGAAGATGAAATGCCTGATATTCTCAAAGCATGTCATGATGAACCAGACAGTGGACACTTTTCTGACAAGGGGACAACTTATAAAATCCTTTCTTTAGGATATTATTGGTCGTCCCTCTTCAAAGATGAAAAACAATATGTAAAAAGGTGTGATAGTTGCCAAACGGTAAGGAAACCTACCCCCTCAAATGAGATGCCATTACAATCTCAGATGCTCATCGAACCCTTTGAAAAATGGGCTTTAGACTTTATTAGACCTATTAATCCTCCATCCAAGCAGAAAAAGTATATATTGGTATGTACTGATTATGTCACTAAATGGGTAGAAACCAAAGCATTATTTTATGCTACTGAAAATACAGTAGTTAATTTTCTTTATGAGGATATTTTTACTTGCTTTGGGGTTCCAAGGGAAATTGTGACAGATCAGGGAGGTCAATTCACATCCAGAATGATGGAGAAGCTTATGGAAGAGTACAAGGTCAAGCATAGGAAATCCACTCTTTATCATCTGCAAGAAAATGGTCAATTGGAGTCCACAAATAAAGTAATTGAAGGAATCATTACCAAGACTGTGCATCTACATAGAAGAGATTGGGTAGAAAGGCTTCCTGAAGCCTTATGGGCCTACAGAACTACATGGAGGAACACAACAGGACACACTCCCTATGAACTTGTTTATGGGAAGGAAGTTCTGCTCCCCATTGAGTTCCAAGTTAAAACCTTCAAGATGGAAATTTAGTTGGGAATGGATCTATTAGAAGCTCAAATGCATAGACTGGAGCAGTTGAATGAACTAGATGATATCAGACAAGAAGCAGTTCAAAGAACTGATCTAGTTCAGCAGCAGAGAGATAAGTGGCATGACAAATACATCAAAGGCAAAAATTTTCAAGAAGGAGATTGGGTGTTGCTATTTGATTCAAAGTTCAAATATTTTCAAGGTAAATTCAGACTCATTGGCTTGGGCCATATGAGATTGAAAAAGATTTTAGCAATGGAGCAGTAAGAATCAAAACAATTGGCAAGCATCAAACTCCTCTCCTTGTGAATGGTCAGAGATTGAAGATATATCATAATTCACTCTCAAAGGAGGAGTTTATCAAAATCTTTCAAGATAACTCTGCAATGAGGCTAGTGAAGAAGAATCATTCTTCTCCACCAGCCTAGTCTTTGTCTTTTTCATCATCATCTAAGAAAATAAATAAATAAATAAATAATGTATGAGCCTGAAAACCAATCACTGATTGGCAGTATTATAGAGAAAATGTAGGGTGAAAATCAGAATATTCTGACGCCCTATATTTTCCAAAAAAAAAAAAACTTTCATTTCACTCATAGTTTGTTTCATTCCATTTCATTTCATTTCATTCCATCTCGCCACCAAATTCCATCGATAAAATTTCTTTTAGTTTCTCTCCATATTCACCTTTTCATGTATCATCCATACAATAATTTTTCATCTCCATTCATTCGCCAAGTCATATGTTATTCACAATGTTATTTTACGCAGCTGAATTCTGATTCTGCAGCTGAATTCTAATTCCAAAGCTAAATTCTGTTTCCGCAACTAATCCTATTACTCTGAAGTGACAGTCAAGTGATTAGCCAAATAATAATAAAAGCAAGATGCAGGTATGGAAGGAGAAGATCTTTGAAGACATCAACACCTGAAAAGCACCTATAGAGGTAGCCAATTAAAAGTTAGCAAAATGAAAGAGGTATGATTCCAAGGTATGGACAAAACCATTTTCAAATAGCATTTCAAATGCATAATTTGTATAGTTTGTAAATCACAACTCCATAACATGTAATGATTTGACTTGATGGCTACCTTAACTCCACCATATCCTCCGCATCAATCCTAACGCTCTCATAATATATTTTCAGGTTTAACTTGTACTTAGTTGTACATCCTCATTACATGTGTTAAAATGGCTAATCATGCAGACGTGAGCTGATTGAATATGGCTCTCTTCCACTGACGTTCCACTCCGCAACCTTTTTATGAACCCACTGACGTTCCACTCTGCAGCCTTTTATGAACTCAAACTCCATTCAGTCTCGCAAATTTTCACGAGTGACACTCTGCCTCCACGCTTTCACACCAGGTTTTACAATCCTTGGTTCATTGTTTGTTTACACAGACTTCTACTCCATAAACCCTCTTTCATTTCATGCTCAGTACTCTTCCCATTTTGTAACCACCAATTTTCTCCACAACCCTCTTCTATTTTTCGCTCACATAACCATTCTGCTCTCGTAAAAATTTCATTTACAGAGGTGTCTTCACAGTAAGAAGGAAGAATGGGTCTTATAGTGAGAACAGAGCCTGAAGGAGTTAAATTCATGGAAGGATACCCACAACTTAAGAGCACATTGAAGAAGGCAAGATGGTTGCAGTTCATTAAGAAGTTCAAGGGTCATCATAAGGAGGTTACAAAGACATTTGCAAGATCTTTCAATAGTGTAAAAGTTGAAATTGGGGACATCAAATTTCCAGTGACAAAATCATCAATTGCAACAGCCACAGAGCTTCCACAAGAAGGGGAGAGATGGTTTAAGAACAAGGATTTCGATGAAAAGGTCTAGAGGGTCATTCTTCGTAATCTAGGTATGGACATATCAATCTTTAAACGAGGAATTCTTGTTTCATCCTTAAAAGATAAGTGGACTAGTCTGTTGTTGATCATTCAGAAATTCATTACATGCGAGGGCAGGTATGGCTCCATGTATATGTATAATATCAGATTATTAATGAATTTCTTGAAGAATGAAACTATCAACCTTCCTTATTTCTTATTGAATAGTTTGAGAAAAATGTCTACTACTGTGCAAAAGAATATAGATGATGTGGAACCTCATCTCTACCATCATGGCCTTATTAGGATCTTGGTTGAAAATCATTTGAAAGAGAGAGAAGATACATGGGAAAAATTCCTAGTTAGGAACTTCTTCCAAGAACCTCTTGAAGTGCTTGAGGGGAGTTCAGCAAATAAAAATAGGAGCAAGAGAACAACTTTAACAATCCAAGATACTCCTACTAGTGTGACGAAGGAAACAGTGAAGAAGAATTGCCTTTTGAAACATTGACTAAAATTAGGAAACAAGAAAAATAGAAAGGAAAGAGGAAAATTGAAGACATTTACCAGACTCCTGAGCCTTATTCAGAGGAACAGAAAGTGCTTTCTGAAATATTATTTTATCTTAAAGAATAGTCAACTAAAGCAAAACAAAATGGAAAGGGGAAACGGATCATAGAAAAGGGAGACATAAGCTCACAAGGTCTAAGAAGAAGCTCTAGATTAAAGGGAAAGTTGAAGAAAACGCAAATCAAAGGAGCTCAATTCATAGACCTGGGAGGTGAAACTCTAGATCAGTCACCAAAAAACACTCCACCTGATCAAATTCTACAGTATTCTCCTTCTCCTCAATTAGATTTTGAAACTAGTCCAAGGAAGACAACTCAAAAAATTGGTCAAACTCAGCAGCAAATGTATGACTTCATTGAATCATTGGAACAAAAGAAAACTATAGCAGAGCAAGGAACTTCATCTAATCAGCCAGATACAACTTAGGAAACATTGATTCAGTCATTGAAGCAAGAAATTTATGAGTTGGAAGTCCTAAACAGACATATCCAAAAGGAGAATGAAACATTAAAAGAGCAAAACAAATTGGATAAAATTATCCATGACAATACCATGCTGCATTTAGGATTATGGCATAAGAAAAATAGAAACTGAAGAAGAAGAATAGGAGGTTGAGTAGAGCCCTCATCAATCTCAAGTACAGATGTCTTATGATGAAGCCTAGAATAATATTGATAGCAAGAAAAAAGAAGAAGAGGTTTGATGTCTTAGCAGAAGTTTCAGAGCAGATGAATTGCAGGGAGAATAGTTACAATTTTGGTTGCATGAGGACATGCAACATCTTCATAGTGGGGGTATGTTGAGACCCAAAACTACCTCTCTTCCAAGCATTTTCTTAAACCTTTTTCTCGTATATTTTCCCATTTTAGTGCATCCTAAGCTATCAAAATTTGTTACATGTTGATTTCAGGAGTGTATTTGAGTGATTTTCAAATAATATCAGTGTGTGTGCTATTTGATCTAGGTTTTGTTTATCAACTATGGAATTTAGTCATTTTCATTGTTCTAGAGGTTACAGGTGTCAATAGGAGGAATGAGACACATGGGCAGCTCAGGAATTATCCACACATGGATGAGGTCCTATTTACTTAGCCAAATTCGAAAGGAAAGGTCTCGGTCAATGGGAGGTCAACGGAGAGTTCTATGCTAACTAGAACTCTATTCATGCATGTAAAAGAAGCCCGAAGCCATTCCTGAACTTGTGGATCCATCTTTGCCATCTACATGTCATCTCCATAAAGCAATCCAACATCCACCTCGCATAGATTTACTGCTCATCGCAACCAAGAGGCTGAATCCTCGAATTTTGACCTGTTCACGTGTCTATTTCTAAAGAAATTCCTCTGAGATACAATTATCCATTTTCTCTATAAATATAAGCATTTTCAACACAGATAGTTAGTTCTTGATATTGTTGTTTTAGCATTATTTTGTTGTTCTGTAACCAAGATACATATTACTCTGTTTCATAATACAAAACTCTGTTTTTCACATGGTTCTTTAACCGTGGTTTGAAGTAACAGCGTGTTAGTCCAAAGTTGTGCAGAGAGACCCTGTGTAGCTGAGGTCTCTTTTTTTGTTTTTGTATATTTTTTCATGTACATGTTCATGTATATTTTCTCTAATTCAAATTATATATTTCTCATGTTTTTCTTATGATCTTAATCATTCTAATCCTGTACATGTTTTTGCAGCTTGTCACATTTCTTACTAACACTCATAAGTGCACTTCAGAATAGGTCTTTAAGTATGGTTATGATCGAGCTTCTTACTGTAATTTTTGCATCAAGTGGTGATATTGAGACTTTCTTCCTCTGTTGAGCTTTATTTTTGAATTTCAGTTGTTTATACTTTTACTTAGTGAGATTTGTTTACTGTTTAAGATAGTTTAGATATCAGTTCTTCATGTTATATGATGATATTTATGGAGCCTTTAGCTTAACCCCATTTTAGAAGTTAATTGGTGAGATATTGTGATTATAGGTGAAGTAATTGATTTTTCTTTCATTAGTATGCAAGTAGATAGTTTAGATATCAATTCTTTCATGCTATATGATAATATTTTCGGAGTCTTTAAATTAACCCCGTTTTAGAAGTTAATTGACGAAATATTGTGATTATAGATGAAGTAATTAGCTTTGCTTTCACTACTGTGCAAATTAGATAATTTAGATGTCATTCTTTTCATGCCATATGATGATATTTCCGAAGCCTTTAGCTTAACCCCATTTTAGAAGTTAATTGGCGAAATGTTGTGAATATGGGTGAAATCATTGACTAGTTTCCAGTTTCTTTACTTTTTTGGTTTTAATTGCAACAGTTTATTAGATTTCAATTTTGCAATTAGATGGACAAAAGAAATAGTAATCTCATTTTAAGTACTTAATTTTCAGTTTGGTTTATGTAGCTGCATGTTTACACTCTTATTCAAGTTTTGATTTTGTAGATAGCATGTTTTAAGATCTCTTAAGTTCAAAGTTTGGAAATCATCACAAGAAGAAAGAGGATAAAACTTGTCTTCAACTCTACATCCACACTTGATATTTAAAAGTATTCTTAAACTTTTTCTTTAACAACAGATTAGGATTTCCATTGCATTAAACCACTTTAGGAGACCAACAAAATAAAACCCCAAAACAAGATAAAATTGAAAACACTAATGTAAGAAAAGGGTTGTCTAGCACATATAGTGCACTACACTTCATCAGTTTACGACTCCCAGATTGATAACTTATGTAGCAATTTAGGACACTCTAAATTGACTAAACAATGTGATTGGTGGAGGAGAATTAAATATAGATCCTTCCAAGATGGAGGCCATCATGAAATGGCTGGTGCCTACTAATCTTACTGAGGTTATGAGTTTCATTGGAGAAGCACAGTACCTGAGGAAATTCATAGCCTCATTTTCAGCAGTAGCAACACTACTCCATGCCATAACAGCAAGTGGCAAGAGTTTCCAATGGGGAAAAGGTCAATATAAGGCTTTCGATAAGTTAAAGAAGAAGATTAGTGAAGCACCAGTTCTAGCATTACCAAACTTTCAATGACCCTTTGAAGTGGAGATAGATGCAAGTGGGTATGCTATGGGAGTTGTCTTGATGCAAGGAGGAAGGCCCGTTTGCTACCATTATGAAGTATTTAATGGGGAAATTATTAACTACCCTACCTACGATAAGGAGATCTATGCAATGTTGCAAGCTGTGAATAAGTGGAAGCACTATCTCATGGGAAAGGAGACAACAATCCACATATATCACCAGCTGTTATAGTAGTTTCAATCCCAAAATAAGTTACAACATACCAAGCATTACAAGTGGATTGGGTCTTTACAACAGTTTCATTTGGTGATCAAGTATAATAAGGGGAGCATAAACAAGTTGGTTGATATGCCTTCAAGGCCACCCACATCAAAGATTAAGACTTTGTGGACTCTTATGCACATGAATCCATTCACCCATGATGCATAAAAAAGACATATTTAGAAGATGAGGACTTCAAGGAGGTGTATCAGCAGTTGTAGAGTCAGATTCATGTGCATGATGGTGAAAAAGCCATTGACTACCATCTCTAGGATGGGTTACTCTACGATAAGCTATGTGTTCCTAAAGGTGAGCACTTGCAACTCATTAGAGAGGCTCACACCTCCAAGGTGGCAAGGCACTTTGGTGTAGGGAAGACCATGGCTAACTTGCAAAGGTACCTGTATTGGCCCAAGATGCAAGAGCGAGTAGGTAGCTTCATAAGAGGATGCATGCTTTGTTGTACAAACAAGCCTAGCAATAGGAAACAGGGTATGTATCATCCCTTACCTGTACCTACTCATCCTTGGGAAATAATTTCCATGGGCTTTGTGGGAGGTTTACCGACAACCAAGAAAGGACATGACTACCTGTTCATGGTAGTTGATAGTTTTAGCAAAATCTGTGTTCTAATGCTCTTTAAAAATACCATCAGCAGATAAAAAGCAACAAACTTTCTCTTTGGAAAGGTTTGGGTGCACTTTAGGATACCAAGGAGCATCATTTCAAACAAGGATACACGATTTCTCATTGAATTCTGGACTACATTGTGGGAGAAGATGGACACAAACTTGAAGGGATATACAACATTCCATCCACAGATTGATGGGAGGACATAAGTAGCCAATAGGACCTTGGTGCAGCTTCAAAGGGGTTACAACCAGAAGCATCTGAAGACCTAGTATGCAAATCTATGATATATACAACATTCTTATACAGAGAAATCCACACTTTTACAGGAAAGTCCCCATTTGAAACTTTTTTTGGATATTTTCCACCTTCACCTTTGGATATTGCATATGGGTGGCAAGGAGGAGTGAAGAAATACCTTACAGGAGATGCTTTGAAGGATGAAAAATTAATAGAGAACATTGGGCAAATCCATATACAAGTACAGGAAACACTACAGAAGTCACAGGTGTTATAGACATATTTGGGCACTTCAACCCCAATCATATATGTGAATAAAACAAGGGCTCTTTAACCCCTAAAAGTGTTGTTTCATACCCTAAAGGATCATGGTCAATTGATTACATCATTTCCCAGAAGTTCCACTTGAAAAACCACTCAGAACTAGCCAAAACTGGACCATACTGACTGCTCCACTATCAAGGTGAAATGCATATTGGCTCCTACACTAGCCAGGTGCGATGCATACTAAAGAGGCCTTCTGTAGGGTGCGATGAGTGAGAATGGACAAATGGATGAGACAATTTTCTAAGTGGATGCTCATGGAATCTTCTAGAAACTTCTCCTATGACACTTGCCTCTCTGAATTCACCCAAGGATGAGTAAGAGGTCAATGAAATCTCCAAATGGAACAAAGAGGAACCAAGAACTATGATTGGAATGACACTAATCAAAATCCCAAAGTTGACTCACACCCTTGCAAGACATCTATAAATGGATCCCTCATTTGAGAGATCTAGGGGCTAGAATTTTGTAATTTGTAATGAAGTGCTCATAGTTTATCTTTGAGAAGAAGCATTGATTGTTGGGTGATCCTAACTTTCATGAGGTGAAGAGAGCTTTGATGCTGGGAGGATGATGTTGGATCAGACAGCTGGGTTTTAATTATCCCTTATATTCTAATAAAGTTCTTTGAGTTTTCCTCCATATAATCGTGTACTTGTGAATCTTATTATTTGTAAATGCAATTGTATGTTCAATATATTTCTGATTCTGCATTGTTTATGATATTATAGATCGAGATGCTTTGATGGTGTTTTGTTACTTTGTCTCTACAGGTATTTTCTAAGCAAGACAAGTAGGAGAGGAGTTGCAAGCTCTATCAAGGGAGAGAGAAATCAAGCAAGGAGTCAAGTGGAAGATCTAGGTTGGTCCCTTTGCTTCTCTCTTATCTATCATACATAAAGGAAATCGCAAAGTGCTTTGATTTGTTTGTTTCTAAGATAGCTTCCAACCTTAATGGGACTAGCAGATCGAAAATACACTACTTTTCCTGGAAACAAAATTGTGACTCTGCTGGGGAGTGAACAGTTAGTTAGTTTGTTATTGTTGTTTGCTTTATAAACTACAAACATTGCCTGAAGTTAGCCAGATAGCCTTTGAACTGCTCTTGCTATGCAATTGTGAAGTAGATGAATGCTGCTTTAGTCAATCTCCAGGTTAGTTTATGAACTAAACATCTGACTTACAAGCATTCTAAATGCCATTTTGGTAGCTCAATAACCTCCTAAGATCATACCCCTGTACTTTTCTTTTTACTGTCCATCACAACTCAACTTAAATCACTAAACGCAGCTACAAATTTGAGCAAAAACCCACCTCAGTTTTGCTCCATGGCCCACCGCACTGTCCATCACTGGAAGCCAGTATGCATCGCACCTCCCATGTGTAGTAGGTGAGATTCATCCCTATTTATGTGAAGCATGGGTGTGATGACTGAGTAATCCTATTTCTCTCCTTGAAATTTGGGTTTTTTGTCTTTTTTTTTCAGCTATTTTCATTTGTTTTGCTGCTTATGATCAGTATCTCATTGCTGAAGCCTCCTTCCTTTACATAGTTCAGCCTCCATTGATTAGGATTAGTAAATTATTTTACGTATTTGTCCATCATTTATGATCCTTTGTCGAAAAGTGGCTTAATCGAACTGTCGTTTTGATGCAAAAAGTGTCGTAACTATCATTTTTAGTCAAAAAAAGAAGAGTGTCGTAAAGTCTTCCTCCTTTAGATAGTCGACTATACATTTTGTCATGTATTTGATTTGAATTATTAATATTTGAAGCGTCGAAAGCATTTCTCTATTTGAAATCAAAAAGTGTCGTTTTAGTCTTCCTTTCATTTTGAAAAGAAATTTTCGAAATGTCACATTGAAGAAAATAGTTCAGATCTGTACTTAGTTTTCCTTTTCTGCATTCTTCACATTAAAGGGAACAACAAACAGATACATGCATTTGCATTTACATTTAGACTATGTGCGAAAAATGATTTAGGAAAAGTGCATTTGGTGTGTGCTCTTTGCTCTTTGTTGAAAGAATCATAATCTTCTTTCCTTAGTAGTTAGGATTTTCATTGCTAAAAGTAAACAATGACTGTTTATCATTTTAGATTGCATATTTAGGAATTTTGCATCTACATCATGTGGTGAACCTTGAAAGGAAAACTTTTAAGCAATATCAACTCTAAAATAAATTTCAATGAACTTAACAACACTTTGGAATCTAACGCAACACATCTAGAGGTCTAGGCTAGAGACGTGTTTCGGCATCGTAAAATCTAGTAACTATCATTTTCATCGAAGATTGGGTGGTTCTTCCTCTTTGATACGACAAGTTCTAGTACGGACTTGTGCTCCCCGTACCATCGAGTATATATTGGGAGACCACGATAGGCTTATATCGTTTATCCATAGGAAGCCATGTCTACTGCCCTATCAATTGTAATGCACTGAACAACGCATTCAGGAAGATTGACTACCATACATAAGTACTTGGTAATTTCTCTTTAATTTACAACCAAGGTGTATATTGCAGTTTTGTGATTGCTTTGGTAATCCCTCTGTCTAGATTTCCAGAGTAGTCACTTTCATTCCTTTTCGACTCAAAAGAAAAGGTCCATTTGAGCACTTGTCACTTCAGGCTGATTAAAAATTGAAGGGGACTAGAGTCATCTTTAGCTTTTTCTCGACTCTTAAAAATTGAAAAATCAAAGTTGTGTCAAAGCGTCATTAAAATTTATTTAATTCGGAATAACATTCCTATTCCTTCGTTGATCTTAGGTTGAGATAAATGGAGTCCACCAATCAAGGAATCCCTCTTGGGGGGAATCCTAGTCCTTTCTCTTCTTGGGGAGAAATTGGTGCTCCGTATATGGCTACATTGTCCCTTTCGGGAATCACAATTGGCCTGCCATTATGGCTATTCTCAACCTCTATCATTCAAAACACCGTGATTCCTCAGCAATCAAATCAGCAACCATTTGATACTGAAGTTGACCCTTCACCTTCTACTTCGTTTGTTTCTCCCTCCCCTTCTTCCTCTTCACTTGGTGAAAATAGTGATACTAATAACCAAGTGGATAAGAAGAAGAAGAAAGGGAAGGAGAAGAAGAAGAAGAAGTCAGTTAAGCAAGGGGGCAACCATGAATCATCTGGTGAAAATCCACACATAAACACTCCTAAATATCCTTGTCTAATTTTCAAAGGAAACCATTTCCATTGAGATTGTCCTTGCATTCCGCGGATATTGAGAGAATGGTCTCCCTATTCGGACCGTTCGGTGTCATCAACCTCTAGCAATCATGTTGACAGCACACCATCAACTAGTGAAAATAAAATTCATGGAAAGAAAGGAAAGGTCTGAATTCCATATCAATTGTGTGAAGGAGACCATCGGCTTCCTCATTGTCCTTTTCTGGATGAGGCCGGATGAGGCCAAGAGGATCTTGCATAACCGTCCTACTTCGCCATAGCGACTTCCACCTAGATACAAGAAATTTTCACCAAGTCCTTCGCTAGTTGAAAATCTGACTGACGTAACTCAATCGTCAGTTGAAATTCCTATCGTTGAGAGTGACCCTTCTGATTCCATACCGGACCAAATTCAGTAGGTCGAGATGGTAGTCGACCCAGTCTTGCCTTGAGAAGGCCCACCTTCAAAGGATTCTATTTCCAAAGAGAATAAAAACGATACTGTTCAAATTATTTTTGTTAATACATAGTTTGATGAACTTGGGGGCAATCCACCCATTCCATTACAATAGGAGGAAAATTCCCCAGTTCAAGGGGTTCATTCAACCGTTTATCCGATACCCCATCGAAGCAATCTAGTCGTTTCCTTTGATTGGAATCAACTTGCAAGAACCTTCCTTCCATCTGATATACCATTCCAGATCATAGTACAAGTGTACAAAATGGTTGTGTCTGGCACTATCATAGATGAAGGGGCTTCAGTGAGTATCCTTTCCTCAACTACTTGGAAAGTGCTTGATTCACCATTGCTTATGCCTGTGACACAAAATTTGTCAGGCTTTAACAAAGGAACCAGTTGACCGTTACGGATCCTTCCGAAGTTACCGATAACTTTGAGAAGGAAAACCGTTCACTTGAACGTGGTGGTAATGCAAGGACCATTAGATTACAATATACTTCTTGGACGTGACTACATATATAGCATGGAAGCTATTGTTTCCACACTCTTTCAAGTAATGTGTTTCCTGCACGAAGGAAAAATTGTCCAACTTATCGACCAGCTTTCATTTCCTGAATCAAACACAAATCTAAGTCAACTATCATCCCTAAATGGTCTCTTTGCATCAAGAATGTCTCTTCAACCTTCATTCCATCCACCTGATTGCGACAAGTAGTCCGGTGAATGTAACGAAGCTTAGGGGGCATGCACCCTGGTTTGCTTCGACAGACAAACCCAGCTGAAAAGATTGGTTTCCTTGTAGGTTATGTGATTAGAATGAAACACAATTTCCTTGTACGTTATGTCATCAATCTGAAACACCATTTCCTTGTAGGATATGTGATTGGTCTGAAACACCTTTTCCTCGTAGGCTATGTGATTGGAAGTACCGACCCACACCATTCACTTTTGTCCACTCTGTGGACAAAGCCAAGGAAATGTTTTTGTCTACCCCATGACGAAAACAATCCTGCTTCACCGCAGTGATTTCCATATGGTTAGTTTAGACTCTTCTTTTCTCGATGCCTCAGGGCATGCAAACCTTTTTATGCAAGTGAAAAATGACCAATTTCATTTTTTAGCTTTTTAGCTTTTTATTTTAACTTCTTAGGTTAGGCGGTTGGTCCGAAAATGTCTGCACACCAGACGGACCAAAGGAAGGGTTTTGTCTAGATGAAACCATCCTACCTAACCTCAGTAGTTTCTTAGCTTTTTAGTTTTTCTAGCTTTTAGTTTGGTTGTTTCTAGCTTACACAAAAAGAAAAATGAGCATATTTTATCGTAGAGTTCAAGCTCACTAAAAAATGAACCTACCAATGAGAGACATCTTTAACTACTGGTATGAGCAATGTTTCTGCAAGGTTCAAGCTCGTTAAAAAATAAACCTGCTTCTAAGCATATGTTAACACAAGGTTCAAGCTCATTAAAAAATAAACCCACCTTTAGTAAATGACCTTTGTGATTTCCATGCTATCCAAGAAGGTGACTTAGAAACAACCTTTTCAGTACTTTGAAGCTTGCATGCCTCAATGGCAATTTTCTCACTTCTGGCGACAGGTTTACATCAATGGTCTTCAACTGAAAGATTTTACGTGGTGTTCGACAACGGATCATATATTCACACCACATGAATTGTACTGTAATACCTTGAGGGTCATTATAATTATCAGTGATTCCTCTCACACTTGTTAACAGCTTACATCATTGACTGGTAATCAAGCAATGTCTTTCCATGTTCAAGTTCAGAACATCTATTCACATGTATCGACTTGTACATCAGGCGAAGATTGAATGAGTTTGAAGACCCCAGATCTAGTTTCATCCAACCGGGCTGTGATATATTCAAGAATATAAAGACATCAAATGTACACAGAAGCTACACAAATAATCATCCAAGCTAAGGGATGATGACTCTACATAAAAGAATCACCAGTCTGCAACTGTAGACGATTATCTGTCCTATGTACATGAAAATGAATTTATAAAGCTGAGCATGGGAATGCCCACCTAAGCTAGATCATGAAAATAATATGATGATGATGTATTGTATTGTATCTTATACAAGTCACCTTCCAGTTCGAATACCTCGGATCCTCATGATAAAGCATTTTACTCGACATCAAAAGATTTACAACTTCATGCTTTAGGGGGCAACTGTTATAGACATATTTGGGCACTTCAACCCAAATCATATATGTCGATAAACCAAGGGCTCTTTAACCCCTAAAAGTTTTGTTTCATACCCTAAAGGATCATGGTCAACTGATTACATCATTTCCCAAAGGTTCCACCTGAAAAATCACTCAGAACTGGCCAAAACTGGACCATACTGACTGCTCCACTATCAAGGTGCGATGCATACTGGCTCCTACACTAGCCAGGTGCGATGCATACTGAAGAGGACTTCTGTGATGTGCGACGAGCAAGAATGGACAAATGGATGAGACAATTTGCTAAGTGGATTCTCATGGAATATTCTAGAAACTTCTCCTATGACACTTGCCTCTCTGAATTCGCCCAAGGATGAGTAAGAGATCAATGAAATCTCGAAGTGGAACCAAGAACTATGAGTGGAATGACACTAATCAAAAACCTAGAGCTGACTCACACCCTTGCAAGACATCTATAAATGGATCCCTCATCTGAGAGATCTTGGGGCTGGAATTTTGTAATTTGTAAGGAAGTGCTGATAGTTTATCTTTGAGAATAAGCACTGCATTGTTGGGTGATCTTGCTTTTCATGAAGTGAAGAGGGCTTTGATGCTGGGAGGATGATGCTGGATCAGATAGCTGGGTTGTAATTCTCCCTTTTATTGTAATAAAGTTCTTTAAGTTTTCCTCCATACAATTGTGTACTTGTGAATCTTATTATTTGTAAATGAAATTGTATGTTCAATGTATTTTTGATTCTGCATTGTTTATGATTTTATAGATCGAGATGCTTTGATGGTGTTTTGTTACTTTGTCTCTACGGTTATTCTCTAAGTGGGACAAGTAGGAGAGGAGTTGCAAGCTCTATCAAGGGAAAGAGAAATCAAGCAAGGAGTCAAGTGGAAGATCCAGGTTGGTCCCTTTGCTTCTCTCTTATCTATCATACATAAAGGAAATTGCAAAGTGCTTTGATATGTTTGTTTCTAAGATAGCTGCCAATCTTAGTGGGACTAGCAGATCGAAAAGACACTAGTTTTCCCGGAAACAAAAATGCGACTCCACTGGGGAGCGAATAGTTTGTTTGTTTATTATTGTTTTTTTCTTTATAAACTATAGACGGAGCCTGAAATTAGACAGATAGCCTTCGAACTGCTCTTGCTATGCAATTGCGAAGTAGATAAATGTTGCTTCAGTCAATCTCTGGGTTAGTTTATGAACTAAACATCTGACTTACAAGGATTATAAACACCCTTGTGGTAGCTCAATAACCTCCTAAGATCGTACCCCTATACTTGTATTTTTACTGTCCATCATAGCTCAGCTTAAATCACTAAACTCAACTACAAATTTGAGCAAAAACCCACCTCAGTTTTGCTCCCTAGCCCATCGCACTGTCCATCACTAGAAGCGAGTATGCATCACACCTTCCATATGTATCAGGTGAGATGCATCCCTGTTTATGTGAAGCACGGGTGCGATGACTGAGTAATCCTATTTCTCTCCTTGAAATTTGGGTTTTTTGTCTTTGTTTTCAGCTCTTTTCAGTTGTTTTGCTACTTATGATCAGTATCTCATTACTGAAGCCTCCTTCCTTTACATAGTCCAGCCTCCATTGATTAGGATTAGTAAATTTTTTAATGTATTTGTCCATCATTTACAATCCTTTGTCAAAAAGTGGCTTAATCAAATTGCCATTTTGATGCAAAAAGTGTCGTAACTGTCATTTTTAGTCAAAAAAAGAAGAGTGTCATAAATTTTTCCTCCTCTAGATAATTGATTGTACGTTTTGTCATGTATTTGATTTGAATTATTAATATTTGAAGCATCGAAAGAATTTCTCTATTCGAAATCGAAAAGTGTCGTTTTAGTATTCCTTTCATTTTGAAAAGAAATTGTTGAAATGTCACTTTGAAGAAAATAGTTCGGTGCTACACTTAGTTTTCCTTTTTTGCATTCTTCACATTAAAGGGAACAAAAAACAAATACATGCATTTGCATTTAGACTGTGTGCAAAAAATGATTTAGGAAAAGTGCATTTAGTGTGTGCTCTTTGCTCTTTGTTGAAAGAATCGTAATCTTCTTTCCTTAGTAGTTAGGATTTTCATTGCTAAAAGTAAACAATGACTGTTTATCATTTTAGATTGAATATTTAGGAATTTTATATCTACATCACGTGGTGAACCTTGAAAGGCAAACTTATAAGCAAGATCAACTCTAAAATAAATTTCAATGAACTTAAGAACACTTTTGAACCTAACGCAACACATCTAGAGGTCTAGGCTAGAGACGTGTTCTGACGTCATAAAATCTAGTAACTATCGTTTTCATCGAAGGTTGGGTGGTTCCTCCTCTTTGATATGACAAGTGCTAGTATGGACTTGTGCTCCCCATACCGTCGAGTATATATTGGGAAACCACAATAGGCTTGTATCCTTCATCCATAGGAAGCCGTGTCTGTTGCCCTATCGATTGCAATGCACTGAACACAACATTCAGGAAGATTCATTGTCGTACATAAGTCTTTGGTAATTTCTCTTTAATTTACAACCAAGGTGTATATTGCAGTTTTGCAATTAGTTTCGTAATCCCTCTGTCTAGATTTCCAGAGTAGTCACTTTTGTTCCTTTTCGACTCCTTAAAAGGAAAGGTCCATCTGAGCAATTGTCACTTCAGGCTCATTAAAAATCAAAGGGGACTAGAGTCATCTTTAGCTTTTTCTCGACTCGTAAAAATTGGAAAAGCAAAGTTGTGTCAAAGTGTCATTAAAATTTATTTAATTCAGAATAACATCCCTGTTCCTTCGTTGATCTTAGGTTGAGATAAATGGAGTCCACCAATCAAGGAATCCCTCTTGGGGGGAATCCTAGTCATTTCTCTTCTAGGGGAGAAATTGGTTCTCCGTATATGGCTACATTGTCCCTTCCGGGAATTACAATTGGCCTACCAGTATGGCTATTCTCAACCTCTGTTGTTCAAAACACCATGATTCCTCAGCAATCGAATCAGAAACCATTTGATACTGAAGTTAACCCTTCACCTTCTACTTCATTTGTTTCTCCTCCCCTTCTTCCTCTTCGCTTGGTGAAAAGGGTGATACCAATAACCAAGTGGCTAAGAAGAAGAAGAAAGGGAAGGAGAAGAAGAAGAAAAAGTCAGTTAAGCAAGAGGGAAACCATGAATCATCTGGTGAAAATCCACACATAAACACTCCTAAATATCCTTGTCGAATTTGCAAAGGAAACCATTTTCATCGAGATTGTCCTTGCATTACACGGATCTTGAGAGAATGGTCTCCCCATTGGCACCATCCGGTGTCATCAACCTCTGGCGATCATGTTGATAGCACACCATCAACTAGTGAAAATGAAATTCCTGGACAGAAAGGAAAGGTCAGAATTCCATGTCAATTGTGTGAAGGAGACCATCAGCTTCCCCTTTGTCCTTTTCTGGATGAGGCCAAGAGAATCTTTCATAACCGTCCTACTTTGCCATAGTGACTTCCACCTGGGTACACGAAACTCTCACCAAGTCCTTCGCTAGTTGAAAATCCAACTGACGTAACTCAATTATTGGTTGAAATACCTATCATTAAGAGTGAACCTTCTGATTCCATACCGGACCAAAGTCAGCAGGTCGAGATGGTAGTCGACCCAGTCTTGTCTTTAGAAGGCCCACCTTCAAATGATGTTATTTCCAAAGAGAATGAAAATGATGATGTTCAAATTATTTTTGTTAATACAGAGTCTGATGAACTTGGGGGAAATCCACCCATTCCATTACAATAGGAGGAAAATTCCCTAGTTCAAGGGGTTCATTCAACCGTTTATCCAGTACCCCCTACAAGCAGTCTAGTCATTTCCTTCGATTGGAATCAACTTGCAAGACCCCGCCTTCCATCTAATATACCATTCTGAATCATAGTACAAGTGTACAAAATGGTTGTGTCTAGCACTATCATAGATGAAGGGGCTTCAGTGAGTATCCTTTCCTTAACTTCTTGGAAAGTGCTTGTTTCACCATTGCTTATGTCTATGACACAAAATTTGTCAGGCTTTAACAAAGAAACCAGTCTACCGTTAGGGATCCTTCCGAAGTTACTGATAACTTTGAGAAGGAAAACCGTTCACTTGAACGTGATGGTAGTCCAAGGACCATTAGATTACAATATAATTCTTGGACGTGACTACATATATAGCATGGAAGCTATTGTTTCCACACTCTTTCGAGTAATGTGCTTCCCACATGAAGGAAAAATTGTACAGCTTATCGACCAGCTTTCATTTCCTGAATCAAACACAGAGCTAAGTCAACTATCATCCCTAAATGGTCTCTCTGCGTTGCGAATGTCTCTTCAACCTTCATTCCATCCACCTGATTATGACAAGTAGTCCGGTGAATGTAACGAAGCTTAGGGGCATGCACCCTAGTTTGCTTCGACAGACAAACCCAGCTGAAAAGATAGGTTTCCTTGTAGGTTATGTGATTGGTCTAAAACACCATTTCCTTGTAAGTTATGTCATCGGTTTGAAACACCATTTCCTTGTAGGATATGTGATTGGTCTAAAACACCTTTTCCTTGTATGTTATGTGATTGGAAGTACCGACCCACACCATTCACTTTTGTCCACTCTGTGGACAAAGCCAAGGAAATGTTTTTGTCTACCCCCTAACGAAAAAAATCCTGCTTAACTACAGTGATTTCCATATGGTTATTGGAGACTCTTCTTTTCTCAATGCCCGGGGGCATGCAAACCTTTTTATGCAAGTGAAAAATGACCAAATTTCATTTTTTAGCCTTTTAGCTTTTTATTTTAACTTCTTAGGTTAGGCGGTTGGTCCGAAAATATCTGCACACCAGACGGACCAAAGGAAGGGTTTTGTCTAGATGAAACCATCCTACCTAAACTCAATAGTTTCTTAGCTTTTTAGTTTTTCTAGCTTTTAGTTTGGTCGTTTCTAACTTACACAAAAAGAAAAACGAGCATATGTTATCGTAGAGTTCAAGATCACTAAAAAATGAACCTACCAATGAGAGACATCTTTAACCACTGGTATGAGAAATGTTTCTACAAGGTTCAAGCTCGTTAAAAAATAAACCCACTTCTGAGCATATGTTAACACAAGGTTCAAGCTCATTAAAAAATAAACCCACCTTTAGTAAACGACCTCTGTGATTGCCATGCTATCGGCCTTTTGAGCCTTGGTTGTGTTCTACCATCACCCCCATTGTTTTGGCCGATCATACACTTCCACTTGATTGTTTACCCTTTTGAGGAGCAGCTGCGACAAGTTGTTTTGTTAGCCACAATCTTCACACCACCATGTTTTGAGAAGTTCCAAGCTTACCCGAAACAAGTTGCTACCCTGAAACGCCACTCATTCCTAAAAAGCGAGTCTCTTTTAAGCTCTTTTTAGACTCGTTAAATATGAAAAGATTGTCAAGCTATTGGCCTTTCCAACTTGTTAAAGTGAGGGGAAGGGCCATCCCTCCTGTACATTTTAATCTTTTTGGACCTGAGATTATCCCACAAAAAGATCTAGCGCTTGTCTTTTTCGGCTCGCTACAGCGATTGAAAAGTCATCCCTTTCGTATTACTTTACACTTTTTCGGACTTAAGGGATTATGCTACAAAAAAGGACTGCTGGAGTTTTATTTTCATCCCTTTTCAAACTGTCTAAACATGAAAAAGACCGAGTTATCCTTGCCATTAAACTTGTTAAAACAATAGTGACAAACTTGTCCACCCATACAAGAATGAGTTTCACTGTCGTTAGGCTCGCTAAAACATAGCGACAGGTTTGCCCGAAGGGAAAATTATAGAACAATCATATGTTATCCTCGTCAAGCTTGACAAAAATAAAGAGGTACTGGTCAGCAATGATTGGGGAAAAAGGGAAGAAAACTTGAAGAACTTTATTGGTAGCAGGTCGCTCTTGAACATGACACTATCACTCCATCACCTTGATTGAGTCGGGTTGGGTTTTTCCGTTCACCGGTCATTTCACCATTGGTCCTCCATACCATCCTTTTTTGGGGTTAACGCTTCCAATCCATCTCAGTGTCGCCGATATGTTCAAGATAAGTCATTTAGAGAATTCACCATCCAGTTGACACCTCATCTGCTGCAATAGCTTCACCCTCCATTTTTCATGACCACCATTCCTGAACCTTGTATCATCAGATCATTTTCACCTCCACAAAATCATTTGCTTCATTTCGTGTCATTGATGTGGGATACATGAAGGCCCTCCTACGACGGGTCACTTCTTGTCAACATCATCTCATTATCCAAGAAGGTGACTTAGAAACAACCCTTTCAGTATTTTGAAGCTTGCATGCCTCAATGCCAAGTTTCTCACTTCCAGCGACAGGTTTACATGAATGGCCTTCGACCGAAAGATTTTACGTGGTGTTTGACATCGGATCATATATTCACACCACATGAATTTTACTGTAGTACCTTGAGGATCATTATCATTATCAGTGATTCCTCTCGCGCCTGTTAACAGCTTACATCATTGGTTGGTAATCAGGTGTTGCCTTTCCATGTTTGATTTTAGAACATCTATTCACATGGATCAACTTGTACATCAGGGGAAGATTGAACGAGTTTGAAGACACCAGATCTAGTTTCATCCATCCAAGATGTGATATATTTAAGAATATAAAGACATCAAATGTACACAGAAGCTGCACAGATAATCATCCAAGCTAAGGGATGATGACTCTACATAAAAAGAATCACCAGTCTGTAACTAAAAACAATTATCTGTCCTATGTACATGAAAATGAATTTATAAAGCTGAGCATGGGAATGCCCGCCTCAGCTAGATCATGAAAATAATATGATGATGATGTATTGTATTGTATTGTATCTTATACAGGTCACCTTCAAGTTTAAATATCTCAGATCCTCATGACAAAGCATTTCACCCAGCATCAAAAGATTTACGACTTCATGCTTTAGGGGGCAACTGTTATAGACATATTTGGGCACTTCAACCCCAATCATATATGTCAATAAACCAAGGGCTCTTTAACCCCTAAAATTTTTGTTTCATACCCTAAAGGATCATGGTCAACTTATTACATCATTTCCCAGAAGTTCCACCTGAAAAACCACTAAGAACTAGCCAAAACTGGACCATACTGATTACTCCACTATCAAGGTGCGATGCATACTGGCTCCTACACTAGCCAGGTGCGATGCATACTGATGAGCCCCAAAATTGGGTAACTTATTGGGCTCATCCTCCCTAATTTTTCTTCATCAATCCACCATTTTTCATAGTTTATGCATGCTTTTGAGTATATTTATGTTAATTGAATGAATGAGAATAGTCACTTGACCAAGAAGTCTAACACGTGGTTATTGCAGATTTTTGGACAACTTTTGGACCAAGGCCAAGCATTTATGAGCCAGATGACAGCCAAACACGAGGGAACAAGGGTGAGGATTCGTAGGAAGGGTGTCTCCTACACTAAATGGCCCCTTCCTCGAATTCTCCACCATCAGCTCGGAGTTCAGTAGGCCACCAAAAATGATTCCCAAGGGCAGTCGAGCAGTTTTGTGTAAAGTGACTGATTACTGGCAGTTTGAGCAGTCGAGCCCCTTGAGTTAAGGAGGGCTGTTGGAGGTCCTCGTAGTGTATAAGAAGGAAGGCTTCCAGCCTTCGTAGGTTACTTTTTGAACATTTGTATTTTGCACTCTAGTGCTACTCTATTTTCAGCTCATCTTGGAGCTTTTGCTGTAAACATTTTTATGACATGGTTATTTTCTGAGTAATGGAGATCAGTTTCATTTTGCTTCAGTTCTGAGCTTCTTCTTAGGAGCCTGTAGCTCTTGGGGTTGGGCCCAACCCAAGTGCCAGGACCTCCTCTGTGTATTGTTATATGTTTTTGTTGTACTCATAGAATAATTTCTGCTAGTAGATTACAATCTTGCTTGGTTACTTAGTCCATTTTTTATGATAGAAATAGTTGTTCATGTTTCAGGTCGATTTAATAGGTTGGTAACAGAAAAGATCTTTGAAAAGGGCTATCAAGCAACCCCTGATCTCACCTCTCCCTCCTTGGGACCATGAGCTGAGACCAAGGTGTCCTTGCTGCCATAAAAACACTGTTCTTGCTTCTTCATGCAATTGCTAGTGTTAGATTCTTAGATGCAAAAGTTGGTACCAGTTGTGGTTACATGCTTAGATCCATTCTTGCTTGGTTTTCATAGTTTACTTACATGATTTTCTGCCAACAAACTGTTGTCCATCATGATTTCTGGTATTTAGGTCAAATTAGGTTAAAGTAGCTAGATCCTTGGTTTTCCTAGCCTTCGTTTGGTTATTTTGGAAAATAACGTGCAGAGAACCTATGATACCTCTTTGCCTACCCTTTCCCCCTCAGTGCAACCTGCTCCATCCTCCAACTCGAATTCTTATCTCTCATTTGCCACATTTTCTCATCTTGCCCTAATTCCTACGTTCTTGTGCAACATTACTTCTTTTGTCTTCGAACAACCCAATCGCCTTAACCACTCCCCAACCTTATTCACCAGGTCCTAGGCCTCTTCACACCCTCATTGAACCTCCAATCCCACTTCTCCACCTTTCTTCTACCATTAGCCCTTCAAAATTCCCTTTCGGAACATCCTGTAGAAGCTACAGTACATCCTGTAGAACCCCTGCAGACTTCCTGTAGAAGCTCACAAAAGTGGTTTCTTGAGATCTGAACACTGTGAAACTCTCTGGAAGGGTGCTAGGGACCCCTTAGGCCCTCTTCTCACCTTCCCAACCTCCTGCAAGCACCCACTCCATTTCCTTTCACCTCTGCACAGTCAAAAACAGTTAAAACACATGCATAATAATTCTACAAGATTGCTCAAAAGTAAAAAAAGATGTTTCTTTTCAGATTTCACTTTAGAAGTAGCTTAGACACATGCACTTAACCTTCCCAAGACTCAATGGCATCTCTTTCAGTAGCTTCCATCCTTTTTCTGCATCAGTAGGGCTAGTTGGTAAAATTAGGGTTTGTTAGGGTTTGCATTTCCTTTCAGCTTTTCAGTTTCTTTCTGCAATTAGATTAGCCTCCTTTGAGTTAGCTTTCATCCCTCATAGTTAAAGGCTTCTTCTAAGAGCTCATAGAAGTTGGCTTAAGCTCCTAATGGACTTGTGCCCGCTGATCAAGTGACAGTCGTAGCAAGAGCTAGTACTTGTGAATATAGCACCATTGCTTCCAAGTTTGTTACGAACTACCGGGTTGATAAGAGTAAAGAAGGGAGTCCCCGGAGTTTTAGCATTATTGCTGCAATACTGGAGCCCACCATCTTTTTGGCGCCGTTGCCGGGAAGGTGTCAGAGTATTTTTGATTGTTGCTTTTCTTCTATTTTCTACTACAACCTTCTGCTAAGTAGTTTATTTCAGCAAGTGTAGAGTAGATTGTTTCATTTCCATCCTACAATTTCATTTCCGCAAAAGTAGATTAGACATTTCCTTCTTTCATAGATTAGCATTTCAATTCCGCAATTTTATTTCTGCAAGCATAAATTATCATTTCAATTCTGCAAGCGTAGATTAGCATTTCAATTCCACAATTTCAATTCTGCAAGCGTAGCTTAGCATTTCATTTCTGCAATTTGATTTCAGCAAAATAGATTAGTCCTTTCCTACTTTCATTTGAATTCTGCATTTTAATTTCAGCAAGATATATTTTAGTTAGTTGCAATTCAATCTATTTCAGTTTTGCAGGTACAAGCAGAAAAAATAAATAAATAAATAAATAAAAATCAACCAAAAACATTTCATTTCATGCCTCATAGGAACAGAGACAATATCGGAAAATTCTTACCCAACACCCCCACCACATTACTGATTCACCCTTCTCTCTTCTTCGGTGGCAGTTATCCAAAAGAATCTATAGGTGAACCTCCAGAGATATATGAAGATCCTATAACAGAAGAAGAGAAAGAAAACATTCCTCTTAAGACCATGGTTGAACGCAGAAATGGTATAGGAGACGAGGAGAGAATAGAGGGTGCCTTCCCCATCGGAGAGACCACTGGGGACACGAAAATGAAAAGCATAAGTCCCTCAGCCTTACCTCACTTCCATGGATTGACCACTGAAGACCCTGATACCTTCTTGTTTGAGTTTACTGTCCTTTTTCAAACTTATGACTATGCAGAAGACGAGCAAAAGTTGAAACTCTTTCCCTCTACCCTAAAGGATGCAACCCTACGCTGGTTCATGGGGTTACCTGGAAACAGTATCACAACTTGGGCTCAAATGCAGCAAGCCTTTAACAATAAATATCGATACTACTGTAGGTCAAAGGAAACCAAGGGAGAAATCTTTCGGATGACTATGGGAAGTGATGAATCTTTAGAAGACTATGAAGAGAGGTTCCAACTTAGTTATAAAAGGGCCAAGTGCACACTTGACCCTGAATCTCTGAAGCTGGTTCTGCTCCGAGGAGTCCCTGAAGACCTTTTAGATACCCTCCATTTGCTAGCTGGCGGAGACATCTACCAACTACCTTATGAGGACATAAAGACTGTGTTTAGAAACCACTCTAGGGCAGCCCGGAAAAGAGGTAGGGGGAATCCACTTTCAGCCAGTGCCACCTTCTCCAAACATGAGTTTACAAATCAAATGGAAGACCTTAAAAGTGAGATGAGACAGACCCTTGCCATGCAACTGGATACTTTCTGAATCCAACAGAAGAAAGAGGAAGCTGAGAGGGCTTTGGCCATCTTTTGTCCCAGATGCACAAGGAAGCATCCTAAGAACGAGTGTCCATTGCACTCGGTAGAGGTATGTTTTGTTTGTGAGGAAGACCATCCTACGAACCAATGCCCAACCTTGCCCAGATTTAAATCCATGTACCAAGGGGCCGAGGGAGCCACTGAACCACTCTACTTCCTCAACCAAAGGAGGCCGCATGGATCTAGACCTTACCAGCAGGGGATGTAGGGGACATCCCAAACTTATTACCACCCCAACCAATCCACTCATATACCTTCTTGGGTCCCCCCTGCTCATCCTTCCTGGTCTGCACCTCCTCCATGGTCTTATACATCTCAATACCATACTTAACCTGCTACACATTCGTTTTACTCTCATGTTCAGCCACAACCTTGGTAGAATGCACCTCTGCTGGGGTGGAGGCCCCAATACAACTCTCCTCTTGCTATTTTGCCTCCACCACCTACTCCACCTCAACCATTACCTCCTGCTCCTCCAAGACAACCCCAGATGCCTACTCAACCGAACCCGAACCCCAATAACAGACAGGCCCAGAAGGTATATAGTGGAGAGACAACATGCCCTACCTACGCTGTGGAGATTCAGGAGATCAACCTACGATCTAGGAAGGTCCTTCCAGATTGCCAACCTCCTCTGGAGGATGAGGAAGAGAAATAGGAAAGTGAACCCAAAGTCATTCCACCCTTTCCTGAGAGATTAACGGTAACCACACAACCAAACCCAGAGGAGATTGAACATTTGGGGGAACTTAAACAGTTGTGTGTGAAAATACCACTTCTCCAGGGAATAAAATATGTACCAATCTACAACAAATTGATCAAGGAGAAGTGTTTCAGGCACCCAGGCAGGCATAAGAGTGATGCCCCAAATATCAATGTTATAGGACAACTGTCTGATCTGATGTTGGGACAAGTAATCTGTCCAAAATATTTGGACCCTGGAAGTCCTATAGTTGATTTCCACATCAATGGCACCATCATCCCCCACACCTTGATTGATCTAGGGGCTGCCATTAATTTTATGACCAGGGACACTATCCTCAAACTTAACCTTCAGAGTTCCTTAAGAAGGACCTCGACAGTACTGCAGTTAGCAGACCACTCCACCGTGACTCCTGAAGGGATTGTGGAAGATGTCCTAGTCTCTGTTGATTCTTGGGAGTACCTTGTGGACTTCTTGGTCCTTCAGCCAAAGGAAAAACTCACTGGATATCCCCTCATTTTGGGAAGGCCTTGGTTGGCCACTACATTGCTTACATCAGTTGTCGAGCAGGGAGCATGACCATCAAGAATGGGCCTATGTCAAAACAGCTAGTCCTATATCCTCCTGCCCAACCTCTGTTAGCACATGATTTACCTCTCTGGTTGGAGGAGGGAGATGAGGATGAAGTCTACTCCACACCATTGTGCACAGTAGAAGCCACCAGGGGAGGTCCTCAAACTGAGGATGACCTAATTGAGAATTTGATTCAAAATCCACCTCCCAGTGTGCTGCCATTAGAGGAGTTGGTGGAGGGTACCCAAGCCAGTGCTCTAGTGGACTTATGTGTGGCTGATCCGACCTCTCCCAGAGTTAAGAATGTGGAATTTGGCCCTGAAAGAACCTTAAAGATTAGCTCATCCCTATCTCCCTCTCAGGAGAAGAAGCTGTGTAGCTTATTGAACCACCATTTGAATGCTTTTGATTGGAGCTATAAGGAGATGAAAGGAGTCCATCCTTCGGTATGTACCCATCACATTTACATCAAAGAGGATTGCCAGTCAGGCAGCCTCAGAGGAGAATGAATCTATCCCTTAAGGACATTGTCAAAGAAGAATTGCAAAAGTTGTTGGATGTAGGATTCATCTACCCCATCTCTGACAGTGAGTGGGTCTCTCCTCTAGTGCTTGTGCCCAAGAAAAACGGGAAGTGGAGAATCTGTGTAGATTACCGAGAACTTAACAAAGCCACCAAGAAGGACCATTTTCCTTTTCCTTTCATAGATCAAGTGTTAGATGGATTGGCAGGGAAGAAGTTCTTCTCTTTCCTAGATGGGTTCAACAGGTATAATCAAATCCAAATCAGCTCAGAGGACCAAGATAAGACCACCTTCACTTGTCCATGGGGTACCTTTGCCTACCAGGTCCTTCCCTTTGGTTTATGCAACGCTCCTACCACTTTCTAGAGAGCAGTACTGAGCATATTTGCTGAGCTGGTTCATGATTTGGTTGAAATCTATATGGATGACTTCACTCCTTATGGGTCCAACTTCCAAGAAGCATTGGCTAACCTAGGAAAAGTTTTGACCAAGTGTATTGAGATGAACCTGTCCCTTAGTCCCGAAAAATGCGAATTCCTGATGACTGAAGTGACCGTGCTAGGTAATACAATTTCTTAGCAAGGATTACAGGTGGATCCCAACAAAATTGCTATCATCCAAAAGGTTCCACCTCCTCAAAAGGTAAGAGATGTTTGGAGTTTTCTAGGCTTAGCAGGATATTATAGAAGATTCATTAAAGATTTTAGTAAGCTAGCCTCACCATGGTTTGGCCTTTTTGGGAAAGATGTTGAGTTTATATGGACTAACAACTGTCAAGAGGCTCTGGATGAGTTGAAAAATAAGCTAGTGACCGCCCCAATCTTGAGAGATCCAAACTGGGCCCTACCTTTCCACATCCACACTGATGCCTCGAACAAAGCCATAGGGGCAGCCTTAGGACAAGTTGAGGAGAAACTACCATATTCCACATACTTTGTCAGCAAAAACCTATCCGAGGTAGAATTTAACTATACTATAACCGAGAAAGAGTTCATGGCCTTAGTCCATTCCCTAAACAAGTTCAGACACTACATTACTGGTTATCAAACATTTGTACACACTGATCATGCTGCAATTAGGTATTTAATGAATAAACCTGATGTAAATGTTTGTATCATTAAATGGTTACTTTTGTTGCAGCAATTTGATTTGACCATTGTTGACAAGCCATGTAAGGAAAATGTTGTTCCTGACTTTCTGTCTAGACTAGAGTTGCGCGTAGGTGAAGAAGGGACAGTAGATGATCAAATTCCAGATGAACACCTGTTTGCTATTTCAGTACTCTCTCCCTGGTTTGCTAATATAGCAAATTACTTGGTTTCAACACAGTTCCCTCCACAGCTATCCTCAAAAGAGAAGAGCAAAATTGTGAGGAAAAGTGCCCCATTCACTTGGATTGGGGGAAACCTGTTTAAACTTGGTCCAGATCAAATCTTGATGCGTTGTGTTAGGGAGGAGGAAGTTTTTGACATCCTCCTAACCTGTCACGATGGGCCTTGTGGAGGCCACTTTGCAGCAAAAAGGACTGCCTTCAAAATTCAACAGGCAAGCTACTATTGGCCCACTCTTCATCAAGATGTCAGAAGATACATCATCCAATGTGACTGATGTCAGAGGATGGGGAAACTAACTCCAAGGGATGAGATGCCCCTCCAACCTCAACTGACTTTCGAGCCATTTGAGAAGTGGGGCATGGAATTTGTGGGTCCTATCAATCCTCCTTTAAAGCAGAAGTCTTACATCATTGTGTGCACGGACTACCTAACAAAGTGGGCAGAGACAAAGGCAATCAAGGTAGCTATAAAAGAAAAAGTGGCTAAGTTTTTGAGGGAAAATATCTTCTACAAGTTTGGCTACCCAAGGGAATTAGTCACAGATCAAGGAAGTCAGTTTACCTCTAACTTGATTGAAGACCTGCTCGCTCATCACAAGATTAAGCACAGGATTTCTACCCCTTATCAGCCGCAAGAAAATGGGTAAGTGGAAGTCACTAATAGAGCTTTGGAAGAGATTTTGACCAAAGTAGTGAGCAGCAGCAGAAAACATTGGGTAGATCGCTTGGTTGAGGCCACCTGGGCCTACAACACCACTTGGAAAACTACAACAAGTTTCACACCTTATGATCTGGTCTATGGGAAGAAGGCTTTGCTGTCCATAGAATTCGAGTACAACACATTGAGATTGGCAGCTCAGTTGGAACTAGACCTCAGCCATGCACAACAGGAAAGATTACTACAGCTGAATGGATTGGATGAACAGAGAATGCAGGCCCTCCTCCACTCAGAAGTGGTCCAACTCCAGAGAAAGATATGGCATGACTGGCACCTTAACGAAAAGCAATTTCAGCCAGGAGATTGGGCGCTGCTATATGATTCAAGATACAAGGATTTCAAAGGGAAGCTGAGGACAAGGTGGCTAGGACCATATACAATGGAGAAATGCAACGACAATGGTTCGGTTCTCATCAGGACCATTGATGAAGAAGCCATCCCCATGCTCGTCAATGGGCATCGATTAAAAATCTACAGGAAACCCCTTTCTAGGCAGGAGTTCATTGAAACTTTGGACAAGTCAGTATTGGTAGTGGAGCAGGGCCTTGTCTCTACTCCACCCACACCTTGATCATCAAAAAAAAAAAAGAGAGAGAGAAAAAAGAAAAAAACAGAAAAAGGAATAAAAAGATCCTTGGGTGAAAACCTCTTAGAGGCACACGGGGCAGACAGTGAGGGTGAAAACCTCCTGGAGGTGCCCCAGCTATCTCTCTCACTCTCTCAGAAAAAGAAAACAATAATTTCTGTGGAAAAATTGTAGGTTGCAGGGTCGAACAAAACAAGGACAGAGGTCAGTTTCAGGTCACAATCACACCTCACAAGCACTTCCTCCATGACCAGCACCCTCTCCTAAGATTTGATCACATTCGGGGTCATGATTTCACCTTCTACAGGAAGTTCTAGGCCTTCTACAGGAAGTTCTGTAGCTTCTACAGGAAGTCCTGTATCTTCTACAGGAAGTTCCTGTAGGCCCTCCAGACAGGCCAGAATTGATCTTGGGAAAGAATCTAAAAGTTGGAATCTACCTGTTAGGTCTATGAGCACCCCTGTATCCATCCATCACCATATGTCACCCTGTTTCATCTCTTTGCACCTCCACTGCACCCATCCTATTATTTGTTCCTGCACAGTCACACAAAAAACCCTGTTTTCTTCATACTGCCAGCAAGAATTTTTAGTAGCAAAATAAGCAGCAGTGTCTCGCTCACCTTACCTGTCAATCTCCATCTGGACTCCTCATCAGCCAAATCCCTCGTCAGCAGTATAGCCCTGCTCGTTAGCTTGCATCCCAGGAGGAGAAGCAGCTACAAGACATCCTACAGGAATCCTGTAGCAGCTGATCCCTCTGGAAGACATACTCTAGAGACAGGGACAGCCGAAAATGACAGAGGAAACATGCAAAGGGCTCATCTTGAATGTGAAAATATCGTCAACAGCCAAAGCCAAGCGAGCCTGTGCATGCAACATCAACGAATGAGGGAACAGGTTACAAAACCTCTGCATGTAGCATCAACACACGAAGGAATGGGTTCCAATGCCCGTGCATGAAGCAGCAGCAAACGAAGGAGCGGTTCCAAGACCTGAAGTCTGCATAACGCGGCCGTGGCCACACAGGTAAGTGTCTAAACTCATTCGTCAATTGCATAAACTATATTTCAAAAGCTGCATGCCTGTGGAAATGCTTTGGATTCAAGGGAATCGCTGGCCAGTCAATTGGCCACCCTCAGCCAGTTACATAGCCTCGTGAGATCCGAACAAGCCAGTTACATTCAAAATCGCTGATGAGATGTGCAGCCAACATGTGTGGAGTGTCCATTCAAGGAAAAATCATCGAGACTGGTAGTGGTGGTGGCGGTTAATAGCAGAGGAGAGGTGATGGTGGTTAGAACTGCTCACAAATTATGGCCATGAAGTTGGATCAATGGTCCAGTACGGCCACCTCATTCCCTCACCACAAATCATGCCAAAATTAAAAGATGTTCTGTTGAAACCCACACCACCTTGTGTGATTCTGAACTTGCAACGTCCTCGACTGGAGTACGTGTCTACTGCTTCTCAAAAACTATTAACCAGTCGTCCTCCGCTGGATTTTCTACCTGTTTTCGAAAATCTCCCGTATATCGGGCTCGCTCATAGGTGCAGTGACATTCTACAGGAACCGGGGGGGTCTTCTACAGGAAGAGTCCTACAGGAGATACTGCACAGCTTTCCGGAGCAGGGAAGCCTGGGATTTTTCTTCATCGAATTAGGAGCTCCAAACAAGGTAGGCTCGAAAAACTCCTCTATGCATGGTATGTTTTGAAAAGGTGGTGAATTGAACGACATCAGATTGGGGAATTAGAGAAAAGTCTGCCTGTGAATTGAAAGAAAAGCATTTTCCTGTGTATTGCACTGGGTTTCCCAGTTGTTTCTGCATCAAGATTCCCCTCCACGTTTCCTATTTCTAAAATTATCCTATAAGAAAGATATATGCAGCTGTGAGGGCCAGCTTGTGGATGAAAATTTTAAATTTGCATATCTGAATGTGTGCTGAGAAGAAAACTTGGTCTCTGTCCTCTGTCTGTAGAAACAAAATTCTTCCTTTCATAAACAGATAGCTAAGTCACAACAGTCTTGAAACTAGGGAATTGTTGATAATTGATATTGAACAACCAAGGAATTCTTCCTTGAGTCCATGGGGAAGCGATAAATAGCATTCCCTTTTCTGACCAAAGCATAAAAAAAATGAGGACTTTCACCATGCTAGGGGGATTCATAAGAAAAGAACCCTCAGACTCTAGCAAATTGCACGAGCATCCTGAGGTGGTGAACCTTTTCACACGAGCCAATTGGATGCCATTCTTTGACAAAATACAGGGTCATGACGAGGAGATAGCTGAAGAATTTTTAATGTCCCTGAGACCTCAATCAAAGACATAGGCCACAGTCAGTTTTAGGGGTTTGACCCTAGAGCTTACCCCTGAGCTGATTAGTCGAGTTACTGGTCTACCATTAGGGTTATCTTAGAGCAAAGAAGAGAGGGCATTGGGTCAAGCTGCCAAGAAAGCATTCTTTCTACCCGAGGAACATCCTATAGAAGACAAAAACGGGGTGAGGAGAGCTATCTTGCCTCCTCTCTAGAGTGAAGTCAATTTCCAAACCATGAAGTACATTACCTGTGAAGGAAGATTCAACATTATCTATGGTTATCATTTCAGGTTGTTGTGTGAACTAAGACATGGAATTGATTTACCTCCAGAAATGAAACTGAGCATTCCCTATTTTCTTCTTTAGTCACTAATTGAATGTGGTACAAAAATGAATGAAGGGATTCCAGACCAGTTGGCCCATCATGGGCTCATCAAATTATTAGTGGACGATTCCCTACACACCTACACTATCCCCATATCATGGGAAATCTTTCAAAACATGTCTAGGGATGAAAATATCAGAGCTTTGGCTGAAAATATCACCCCATCCAGCAGTGAGGAGGGGGAACACATGGAACAAGGTGAGAAAACCGATGATGAAGGAACGTAGAACATTCAAGCACAGCAAGGACAGAAAGAGAAAGGAGAAATGGGCCAGATTGCTGAGGCTAAAATAGAGGCACAAACAACAACACAAACACCATGGGAAAAGATGATGCAGATTAGAGTAGAGAGGGCTGAAAAACCCCAAATAAAATTTGTCACAGCCAAAGAAGGCACGTCCAAAAAATAGGGAAAGACACATCCTGAAATAACAGCAACATAGCCAGAAACAGTTGACACGGGGACTTCTACAGGAAGCAGAGAAAAATAATAGCAAAAGGAGAAATCACCTGAGACATTAGCAAGAGAGGCAGCAGTTGTGCTTGCCGCTCTAAGCACACCTCCAAAACAAAAAGGGAAGAGAAAATGGCAAACCTCCATGTACTTTAAAGCAAGGAGGAGCACACGGATCAAAGCAGGCAGACCCCAGCCTCAATCAAAGGCGCCAATTATCATTGAGGACACAACACCTAAGCCAAAAGAAGAGTCCCCTGCAAAGATGTCCATCACCTATGAACGAGGAAGCCCAAAAACCTCCACCTAGAGAGAGAAAATTAGGCTGGTGGACTCAAAGACAGCTCTACAGGAAGCTGAGGAGTCTCTACAGGAAACTCTAGCTAAGCTAAGAGAGACCGAGAAACTGGAGGAAAAGGCGGCCAAACACTCACAGGCAGAAGAAAAGACAGAGGAAATATTGGAACCTAGCCCTCAGCCTAGCTTGGGCTCATACTATAACCTGTTAGAAGCCAGGAAGATAATTCCCCAAAAATTTGCGGTGCCACTTTTCTTTGCACTAGAGGAAGAAAGGATTAGGACTCACACTTGGATGAGGATTGCTAAATCCAAGGGTGTGGTAGACATAGGCCACTTGGAAGAACAACTCAAGCAATCAAGAAAGGAATTGGCCATGGTAAGGCATGTGGAGAGCAGTCAAAGGGCCAAACTACAGAAAGAGAATGGGCTACTAAAATAGAAGTTGCAGCTCTAAGGAAGTCACAGGGAAGATAGGCCCCCCATCTTAGGAAAACAACAGTAACAGGAAAGGCCTCTAGAAGACAAAGAAACCCCTGATGAACAACAGAAATAGGACGGGCTGCAGGCTGAGTTTGAGGCACTAACAAAACGGCTACAGGAGACAAGATTACAGACAACAGGGGGAATACAGTCTCTAAAACAACAGGTACAAGAAAAGGAATCCCAATTGGCCTGCATGGCCAGCTGGGCAATAGAAGCTCTGCAATGTCGGCAACCCGCCAAGTCATATGCCTTATACCTTAAAGATCAATGGTTGCAGTTCCAGATTAACACCTTGGCCCAAAGGGGCACCATTCCATTTCAAAATTACCATCAATTCATGGCTTTGTGTGACAGTAGCTCAGCAGAGGATAAGGCCAAATTATCAGAGTTCTATTTACACAATCTGGCCCTTCCTAACATGAATCTGTGGGACCCCAACGCTGCAGTGGGAGATGTGCAACTTATGGCCATGGCCTCTTGGTTAAACCATGAGGAAAAAAGGGCAGCAGAGATTCGAAATCTCATGAACAGGGAGCTAAGTGAGCCACTCATGATCAGAGCAGAGCCGGAGGATCCCTCAGCCTTGATATATGCCCACCAGCACTTGGCCAATAACCCTCAGGCTCTACCAGACTACATTGAACGACAAGCTCAAGCTATTGCTCATTTTGAGGACATGGAAAGACTGTTGGGGGATAACTGCATTCATGCTTGCACAAGGAGGTGGAACACACTGTCCCACAGTCTGAAAATAAGAGAATACCACACCCCAACAAGGATGAGGGAGGCCTTGGCAAGAGTACCCCTCTATAAGAAGTCAATGCAAACTCTGCAGGCCAGCTGGATTGGCCTAAAGTACAATCCTCCCTTGCTCTTAGGACTACTGGAAGGAGTCAAAGAAGAAGAGGAACACAGGCAATGGGAGGAAGTAGAAAGAAAAGCATGATTTCATGACTAGGAAGAATACATCACCTCAGAAGCCTGGGATGTGAGAGAGGCAGTCAAAGCAATCAAGGATGATGAGCTAGATTAGTTACTCAGAGGATGAGCAACCCACTTAGCAGGGGGGTGATGATGAGCCCCAAAATTGGGTAACTTATTGGACTCATTTTGCCTAATTGTTCTTCATCAATCCACCATTTTCATAGTTTATGCATGCCTTTGAGTATATTTATGTTAATTAAACGAATGAGAATATTCACTTGACCAAGAAGGCTAACACATGGTTATTGCATATTTTTGGACAACTTTTGGACCAAGGCCAAGCATTTTGACCCAGATGACAGCCAAACATGAATGAACAAGGGTGAGGATTCGCAGGAAGGGTGTTTCCTGCACTAAATAGCCCCTTCCTCGAATTCGCCACCATCAGCTCGGAGTTCAGCAGGCCACCAAAAATGATTCCCAAGGGCAGCCGAGCAGTTTTGTGTAAAGTGACTGATTACTCACAGTTTGAGCAGTTGAGCCACTTGAGTTAAGGAGGGATATTGGAGGTCCTCGTAGTGTATAAGAAGGAAGGATTCTAGCCTTCATAGGTTACTTTTTGAACATTTGTATTTTGCACTCTAGTGCTGCTCTGTTTTCAGCTCATCTTGGAGCTTTTGCTATAAACATTTTTATGACATGGTTATTTTCTGAGTAATGGAGATCAGTTTCATTTTGTTTCAGTTTTGAGCTTCTTCTTAGGAGCCTGTAGCTCTTGGGGTTGGGCCCAACCCAAGCGATAGGACCTCCTCTGTGTATTGTTATATTTTTTTGTTGTACTCGTAGAATAATTTCTGCTAGAAGATTACAATCTTGCTTGGTTACTTAGTCCACTTTTTATGATAGAAGTAGTTGTTCATGTTTCAAGTTGATTTAATAGGTTGGTAACAGAAAATATATTTGAAAAGGGCTATCAAGAAACCCCTCTCCCTCCTTGGGACCATGAGTTGAGACCAAGGTGTCCTTGCTGCCATAAAAACATTGTTCTTGCTTCTTCATGCAATTGCTAGTGTTAGATTCTTAGATGCAAAAGTTGGTACCAATTGTGGTTACATGCTTGGATCCATTCTTGCTTGGCTTTCATAGTTGACTTACATAATTTTCTGCCAACAAACTGTTGTCCATCATGATTTCTGGTATTTAGGTCAAATTAGGTTAAAGTAGTTAGATCCTTGGTTTTCCTAGTCTTTGTTTGGTCATTTTGGAAAATAACGTGCAGAGCACCTGTGATACCTCTTTGCCTACCCTTTCCCCCTCAGTGCAACCTGCTTCGTCCTCCAACTCGAATTCTTGTCTCTCATTTGCCACATTTTCTCATCTTGCCCTAATTCCTACATTCTTATGCAACATTACTTCTTCTGTCTTCGAACAACCCAATCACCTTAACAACTCCCCAGACTCATTCACCAGGTCCTAGGTCTCTTCACACCCTCATTGAACCTCCAATCCCACTTCTCCACCTTTCTTCCACCATTAGCCCTTCAAAATTCCCTTTTGGAACATCTTGTAGAACATCCTGTACAACATCGTGTAGAACCCCTGCAGACTTCTTGTAGAAGCTCACAAAAGTGGTTTCTTGAGATACGAAAACTATAAAACTCTTTGGAAGGGTGCTAGGGACCCCTTAGGCCCTCTTCTCACCTTCCCAACCTCCTACAAGCACCCACCCCATTTCCTTTCACCTCTGCACAATCAAAAACAGTTAAAAAAACATGCATAATAATTCTACAAGATTTCTCAAAAGTACAAAAAGATGTTTCTTTTTAGATTTCACTTCAGAAGTAGCTTAGAAATATGCACTTAACCTTCCCAAGACTCAATGACATCTCTTTCAGTAGCTTCCATCCTTTTTCTGCATCAGTGGGGCTAATTGGTAAAATTAGGGTTTGCTAGGGTTTGCATTTCCTTTCAGCTTTTCAGTTTCTTTCTACAAGTAGATTAGCCTCCTTTGAGTTAGCTTTCATCCATCATAGTTAAAAGCTTCTTTTGAGAGCTCATAGAATTTGGCTTAAGCTCCTGGCGGACTTGTGCCAGCTGATCAAGTGACAGCTGCGGCAAGAGCTAGTACTTGTACATATAGCACCGTCGCTTCCAAGTTTTTTACGAACTACCGGGTTGATAAGAGTAAAGAATGGAGTCCCAGGAGTTGCAGCATTATTGCTGCAATACTGGAGCCCACCACATACTGAAGAGGTCTTCTGTAGTGTGCGATGAGAAAGAATGGACAAATGGCTGAGACAATTTGCTAAGTGGATGCTCATGGAATCTTCTAGAAATGTCTCCTATGACACTTGCCTCTCTGAATTCGCACAGGGATGAGTAAGAGATCAATAAAATCTCCAAGTGGAACAAAGAACTATGAGTGGAATGACACTAATCAAAAACCTAGAGTTGATTCACACCCTTCCAAGACATCTGTAAATGGATCTCTCATCTGAGAGATATAGGGGCTGGAATTTTGTAATTTGTAAGGAAGTGTTGATAGTTTATCTTTGAGAAGAAGCACTGCATTGTTGGGTGATCTTGCTTTTCATGAAGTGAAGAGGGCTTTGATGCTGGGAGGATGATGCTGGATTAGATAGCTGGGTTGTAATTCTCCCTTCTTTTCTAATAAAGTTCTTTCAGTTTTCCTCCATACAATCATTTACTTGTGAATCTCGTTATTTGTAAAGGCAATTGTATGTTCATTGTATTTCTGATTCTGCATTGTTTATAATATTATAGATCTAGATGCTTTGATGGTGTTTTGTTACTTTGTCTCTATAGGTATTCTCTAAGCAGGACAAGTAGGAGAGGAGTTGCAAGCTCTATCAAGGGAGAGAGAAATCAAGCAAGGAGTCAAGTGGAAGATCCAGGTTGGTCCCTTTGCTTCTCTCTTATCTATCATACATAAAGGAAATCGCAAAGTGCTTTGATTTGTTTGTTTCTAAGATAGCTTCTAATCTTAGTGGGACTAGCAGATCGAAAAGACACTAGTTTTCCTGGAAACAAGAGGAGAAGTATAAGCCCATACATGATCATCACAGAATAGAGAAATCATTCATGTTGGGAGATAGACTATGGCTACAGTTGAACAAGGAGAGGTTGCAGGGGTCTGGTCAGAAAATCAAGGCTCTAAGGTATGATCCCTTTGAGATACTAGAAAAGGTGGGTGATAATGCCTATCGACTTAATTTACCACCATATATGTGCATTTTCTCAGTTGTAAATGTAGAGAATTTGAAACTCTATGAGCCTTCCATGCTAGACTAGGAAGAGGAACAGGTCCTACCCTCTGTGGAGGATTTGGCAACAAACACTCAAGCAGAGTTGATAGAAGATACAATTTTGTAGGAGAGGTCCATAACTACAAGACAAGGGCAACAAGACCTTTCGCAGATTGGTTTGAAGGGACAACTTCTAGGAAAATCTAAATGGTACACGAGAGAGAAGGTGGAGGAAACATTTCCTCACCTCATTCAGTAAAATTGTTTGGGGACCAAAAGCCTCCCAAAATTGGGAGGTGTGATCTGAATTGGATTACTATATTGTTTGTAATCCATCCCGATGCATTTGGAGTGGAAAGAGTGGAGAAATTATCTCACGAGACCATTTTTACTAACGGGACCCAGTCTAGTAAAACGGGGTCTGAAACATTTCAGGAGCATTTTGAGGCATAAAACGACATTTTTTCGGGGTAAAATTTTTTCACTTGAGCACCACACCTTTTCATGCTATTCTACACAAATAAATATTTCCAATGATACAAGGATCGTATCAATCAGAGTCTATATGCAAAAGTTATGCCACTCAAACGTTGACCTTCCTGTTTTCACACCTATAGTTTGGAAGGATGCCATGTCAGCCCCCCTTATTCATGTAAAAGGGGATAGCTATGTGTTTTTTATGTAGAAGACTCTAGAAGAGTCTATTTTGTAAATCTAGTTAAGAGTTCATGTAGTCAAACTTAACAACTAGTAGGCTATCAAGTTGTGTTATAACTACGCCACTAGGAGGTCGAGGCATTTGATTCTTTCGAGAGCATGTTGTTCTATAGTTGAGAAAATATAGTCAGGAGAGATAGGAGGTATAGCACACAGAGAGGATCTATGCATTGTAGCAACCCACGGGCCACAAACATTACTTCTTTGTATCTACAGCCGTATTTCTAGATAGATAAAGAGAGTGAAGCGACCTCACCTTCCAGTTGGGTTTTCTCTCAAAATGGTTTCCCAAAGAGCATATCTTGTGTCTTATGTGTGTGTGTGTGCTTGCTTTCTTCTTTCTCTACATTTATGGATAATTTATATTCGTATGCATGCACTAATTACAATAAAATATATAGATCTAGAAGTTAAATAAAATTGTAATAGTGTAGAATCTCATTTTTTAATATAATATTATCAAATCTATTGTGATGAACTATCCAATGGAATATCCACAGAAGTTTACAAATTAGTGTCGCATCTTTCAAACTTAGCTGCATTACTTGGGGCATGTTTTCTCCAATGCATTGCAGTAGATCTAGAAAAGATAAGGGCTATCATGAAGTGGACAACACCTAATTATGTGGATGAGGTGAGATCATTTATGGGATTAGTGGGTTACTACAAGAGGTTCATCTAGAAATTCTAATGCATTACATATCCTATCACAAAATTGCAACAAAAATGTAAGAAGTTCAAACGAAAAGAAGAATGTGAGTCTAGATTTGAGCAGCTTAACTAGTTGTTGACACATGCACCAGTGCTAAAGATTGTGGATCCAAACAAGGAGTTTATAGTATGTACAAATGCTTTCAAGAGGGGACTTAGGGGATTTCTCATGAAAGAAGGATAGGTAGTGTGTTACGAGTCAAGGTTACTAAATCAAAAAGAGAAGAACTATCCAACCCATGATCTTAAGCTAGTAGAGATTATATATGCACTGAAGATGTGGAGACATTATCTTCTAGGTAGGAGGTTCACATTGATGAGTGATCATAGTGGATTAAGGTTTTTTTTTGACCAACTGAATCTAAATTCCAAGCAAGATAGATGGTTGTCTACCCTTAGTGAGTTTGACTTCAAGATCAAATACATCAAAGGGAAGGAGAAGTGGGTTGCAAATGCTCTTAACATGATGGTATAGGTAAATCATGTAGCAGCTATGAACTCTTATGGGACAAAGTTACAAGGATAAGATTTTGCAGGCAAGTCAGCGAGATGAAAAATACATGGAGATCATGCACAATTTACAGTGGATCATAGGTATAGGTGCAGGTACAGGTGCATACTACCATCTCATGGCACATGGCTTAATGTTATTTAGAGATAGGATCTATGTACTGGTTTGTAGTCATCTCAAGAAGCTTATCCTGAGGGCATTTCACGCCAAGACATACTCAGAACATCCATGATATCATAACACATTAACGACGGTTAAGAATTTATATTGTTGGCTGAATATGAAAAAGGAAGTGGCAGATTTTATGTCTAGATGTTTATATTTTCAGTCAGTAAAGGAAGAGTGCAAGCATACAGGTGGTCTACTACAACCTATTGCGATTCCATAATGGAAATGGGAGGTAATTTCCATGGATTTTGTTAGGATTCCAAGAAACTCTCCTAGGTTGTAGCTTGGAGATGCCCGGTAACATATAAATTAAACTATTGTTGCAAGGTTTAATGGAAGGAATGATGTTTTGATTCAAGCCAGACAACCACTTCTACTCTGTTTCACTCCAAACATGCATGAACACCCTCAGATTACAAGGCTTTAGACCACCAATGCTCATTGTTTAGATATTAGATGAATATGGAGAATACTAACCACACCAGCAGATACACAAGACCCTGTGATGGTTGGCTGCAACTAGTACAGAAACCTGCAAATCTAATCTATTAATGCAAAGACAAGATGACAACTCTCCTGCATTACATAGAAAGAAACCTAAGCAACCTATTCAGTGACGCATTCAAGATTCTAACACAAATATAAGATGACAGTTATCTAGTGCTAAACATCAAGAGATCAAGAACACAACATATCAAGTACAGGCTTAGAACAGAGGAAAATGGATAGTGAGCAGTTCACAGCAAAAGAAGCTTGTATTTGCTGAAAATGAAGATGAGACGCTGCAAGTGACAAAATGTCTATAGTCTCCAGAAGTTGAACCTTACATCAAATTCCAACCCTGATTACATCTTTCTTCTGGGTATTTATAAGCTTACATTACAATGGCACCTGGCCGTTTAGGTATGGAGGGGTCTTAACTGACAACCAACTGCATTTAACTGCCTGGTGGAGTCTCTAAATGAGGTTGCTTGCTTCATTGTGTAAATCTGATCCGTACAACTGCTGTGTTGTCCTTTAGGTGGTTGGAGTGCTCGTACAAGTGGAGTCCATGACTAATAAGTTCAGTTACAGAGCCATGCTATGTCCTTTTCTCCTTCGGCCATTCTTTATGTTAAATATTGTTGTTGGGGGTCCAACTGTTGTCAGTCGAGCATAGTGGGTTATTTCCTTCTTCAGGCAATAGAATGGTCATAGGACATGGAATGCATGGATAGGTGGACGATTTGGGTGAGCGAAAAGAATGACCGTCGGATCGTGGAAATGAACGGTGGAGATGGCTCGGTGGAGGCTATCAATCGAGGTGAGAGCGGGGTGTGTTAGGGCCATTGGATCTTCAGTAAATAGATTGGACGGTCAACGGGCATTGGAGTTGCACAGGCGTTTAACAGGCGAGGGTGGTTTGGTTGGGCAGTGGTGTTTTTCATTGCACCGCTTTCGGATGCTAAGTGGTAAATGCTCGGGGCCGAGCAATTCCATTCAATGATCGACACGTAGCGGCGGATGAGAGAGAAAAACTACTCTCGTCATGCGCTATCGCTCCGTCAAGTTACCAGTGCGATGAATGTGAAGACCGTCGAATCTCTACGGAGATGATCTGATAGTGGAGAGTGCTAGAGTGGGTCGCATTTATTGGGTGTGGGGGGAGCCATTGGATTGGCGAGGGTGACCAACGGCGGGGATGCGGCATGGCGAGTTAAAAACGTGTGAAGACATATGGTAGGGTTTTATGGTTGGTTTTGGTTTTGTGCTTGGTGCTAAGGTCAAAGGGGGTTACTTTGTCGGGTTTTAGAAGGCAAATAGGGAAATGGAGGTGGTGTAGAGTAAGCAGGGTAGGAGGAGAAGGGAAAATGACCCATGTGGGGCCCCTTTGAAGACAACACCAAACATACCAAGCTTTTCTCTGACATTAGAAAGTCAGCGCTGCCTGGCAAGGCTAACAGATTTCATTATAGGTCTTCCAAGGGCAGTGAAGCAGCATGATTCTATTATGGTCGTGGTCAATAGGTTGAGAGAGTTAGCTCACTTCATTCCAGTGAAGCCTACTTATTTAGCCAATGAGTTAGCATAGGTGTTCATCAGATATATAGTGAGACTACATGGTGTTCCTAAGAATAATGTGTTGGATAGCATTGTGAAGTTCACTTCCAAGTTTTCAAAGGAGGTATTTGTAGGTTATGGTACAGAGTTGGCCTTCAGTATAGCTTACCATCCTTAAACATATGGACATACAAGGAGGGTCAATAGGTTATTGGAAGATATGTTAAGGATGTACGTGATGCACCAGCAGAGGAAATGGGAGGATTATATTCCATTGGTTGAGTTTTCATACAACAATGGTTATCAAGAGTTAGTGAGGATGAGTCCTTTTGAGGCATTATATGGGAAGAGTTGTAATACTCCCATTAGCTGGAGTGATCCAGTGAATAGGGTACTTATTGGACTAGATATGTTGGTGGACAAGGAGCAGGAAATGCAAGTTTTAAAGAATAATCTAAAGGCAACACATAAGATACGTAAGATATATGTGAATCTACACAAGGTATTCAAGGAGTTTCAAGTTGGGGAGCATCTGTGTGTGGGCATCAAACACAAGAAGATATCTTTGAGGATTGGTTCATGTGCCAAGTTGGCACCACAATATTGCGAGCCCTTTGAGATCCTTGACAGAATTGGACCACTGGCATATCAACTTTCACTTCCTAAAATGGTGAAAGTCCATGATGTTTTCCATATTTCATTCCCTAATAAGTATATAAAGGATGTTGATCATGTTATTGGTTGGTCTGTATTGTAGGTGGAGCAAGAAGGAGAGTTCTAGTCAGAGCCTCAGTGCATATTGTAGTGGAAGCATCTCATGCTCAGTAATGGAGCCATAGAGCAAGTTAAAGTGCAATTGAATCACTTTGTGCCTAAAGAAGCTACATGGGAAATGGTAGATCAGACACGGGCGCTATATCCTTCATTGTTTGTCAATTGAGGTAAAGCAGTTTTGGTTTGATGTTGGTTTATGTTTGCATATGTTTTACTAATATTTTAGCATATGTATGTATATGTATATGGATGTAAATATTGTAATGATCTATGTTACAAAGCTCCAGTATGAAGTATGTTGTCATGTTATCATGGTGTTTTGCTTATGATCAAGTTTTCCATTGTAAATACTGCAGCGAGCTAAGTTATAAAGCTCCATATGTAGTATGTTTATTTTTCAATGTTTTTTGTTGAGGTCATGGTGTGGTTTAACACCAAGGATGATGTTCCCCAAGGGGGAGGGTTCTATAATAACCCTAGTGAAAAGTTCATGTAACAAAAGTTAATAAAGGAAAAATAAGACCACGATTAATGGATACTTATTCCAAGCTGAATGTTGGGAAAATATATCCTTGTGGGCATCACTTAATGTGTTTTTTAGCTATGGAAAATTGGCAAAGGATAAGGGAAAGGCATTAAAAGGCAAAAAGGAATTTTTGGCACATTTATTTATGAAAATAAAGGAAATTAGGAGAAAAGTAATGTGAAAGGTCACAGGTTGCATGTGAGGAAGAAATTGAAGGAAAATAATGGAAAATGAAGAAATTAGAGCCCTCAATCATAAAAAGGCTTCTGAGGATCTGTTTGGAAGCTTTTGATAATATTTTGTAAGTTCATGTTTGGATCTCTCTCATTATTCTGTCTCTCTCTCTCTCTCTCTCTCTCTCTCTCTCTCTCTCTCTCTCTCTCTCTTTCGGTCACTTAGAGTTTCTTGGAGCACTCTAGCTTTGGATGAAGGAAGAAAAAGCAAGAAAAGGAAAGTAAGGAAAGAAAGGATCAAGGAAAGGAAAGCAAGATCAAGTAGCTTTAGCAAGAATACTTGCAGGTAACGTTTTCCATGTGGGATTTCTTAGATGGTTTGGACATGCATGGATTTTCATGTTGGTATATGGTTCTCTTGTTGTTGGTGTCATAGTTTTGTCGGGTTATGACAGTGGTTTTTAGCCTAAACTTACGTTTTAGCAGATGCCATGGTATGTTGGGATGTTTATTTTTGTTTTGAGCTTTTGTTTTCCAGATGGATTTCAGAATCTAGGGTAGAGGTGGTCTCAAGTACATTCCCAAATTCTTAGGAATCCCTTCACCCATTTCGGAGGGATACATAGTAAATCCTGAGGGAGAATTCTAAGTTTAGGGCCTATTGATTCGGGTTTGGATTGCAGTAAATCCTGAGAGACAAGGAGACATAAAATACCTCAAGGATAGTGATGGATTCTAGATGGCATTCCAAGATCAGTTTGGTTGTGATCAAAGCACCAGTTTTGGTTTGATCATAGTTTGATGAGGGTGGAGGTCGTTTAACCTCTGGATTCCCTTGGTTATTCCTGCATTGGTTGTTCTATGGTATCCCACATTCGTGCTTGGAATATGGCACAGGGGTAACTAGCTGAAAGAGAGGTTTTGTTCAGCTATGTCTATGGGCGAGTGGTACGTGGAAGTCCCGAACTTGGTCGGATTTTCCTATGATTAATAAAAGATAAATTCTATTAATTTTTCACTGGTTTATATTTGGATTTAATGGCTTCCATATCTTTGATATTTATATGCTTTTATGATGGTTATAAGCAAGGTTAAATGATTGGTTCATATCAAGGTTATTTCATGTAATTACTTGTAACTTTTAAATGGATGGATGCAAGACTTAATTGATGATGTAGTATTTCAATGGAGAAGGTGGTGGTCCTTTTGGTTATGTTTCATAAGTTGTTTCAGTCATTTATGATTTGTCTTGTATCCTAGACCTATAGGTTACATTGATGCCAAGTGTTTGATAGAATGTTAGTCTTGGTTGGAGATGCTCAGGTCTAGTCTTTGGTTTATTTTGATTTAACATATCTTTTATCATGTCCTTAAATAATTATGAAGGTTGCATCAAGCTCTTGGCAAAGGCCAAGATTCTAGGCTAGAAAAGGGGCTTAAATCTCGGGGTCGCTAGCACATAACTGGTAGTTTTGGTCGACAGTTACTGGTAGACAGACCTGTGAGAGTGACTTTAGGTTGTTAGTCACTCCCTTGCCCATAGCATGAGAGTGACTATGGCCTAAAAGATGCAGAATAGTAGTGGGACCCAGGGATAAGTTGTTTGAGTGGCTAACTTGTCTCCTCAGGGTTCTGTTGATGATGTTGGATGATTGAGTGCGTGTTAGGTCCCTATAATACTAGTGATTACCCCATTACTATTGTAGTTGTATCCCTTATTAATATTTTTGTGCCCCTATTGTCCCCATATTGTTATTACTTTTCCCCATAGAATCCCTCTATTGTTATTTTTATGCCTTTATATTATTATTGTTAGGTCGGTTGGGTTGTATTGTTACTCTTTAGACTCCTATATATAGAAAGGAGGTTTTTTCATTTGAATCATCAAAGAATCATTCATTTATGTAATTTAAAGGAGGTTGCCCCCTCGAAGAGGCTGAATTCTAAGGCGTTGATCTATCTTTTCTATCTTTTTGTGAGCTGGTTTCATAACATTTGGTATCAGAGCTTTGGATTCTAGGGTTTCACTGCTCCAAATAGGTCATCGTGGCATTTTCGCTATAACTTTTTTCTGCAATGTTTCAGAAGCTAAAAAAAAACCATTTGAGATGAGATCACACTGAATTTCGGGTCTGAATTTCAGAGCTTTTCGTGTATATTTTTGGAGATATGATATGAGGAAGTTGGTCTTTTTGCAAACTCCTAAATTACATTCCAAACAGGCGACCTAGGGAAAATCGTCATAACTTTCTCTCTGAGAATTGGATTGAAATTTCGTAAGAAGGTACAGAAAGAGAATTGACTTTAGTTTCTTGTATATATTTTTCAAAGCCAAAGGTCGAAACAGGGACACATGGCACGTCGTACAATTTCACTCTACTAAACTACTCTATAATCAGGTCACTGTGGGAGATTTGGCATAACTCTTCCTTGGAGAGTCCAATTGGGATCAGACTGGTGGCATTGGAAAGAGGACACAGAGGGCTACTATAGATCATAATTTTAGAACTGGATGATCCAAAATTACAGATATACATCAGAGGCAATATCAAGCTCATACAAAGTGAAAAAAGGTGTGTAGAATTTTTTTAAAATTTTGCTTAAGCCTGGCTTGAAAAATCATTTTGAAGGAATTCAAAGGGCATAGTAGAGAATTATTATCGGTAAATGATGCCCTGTGGAAAGAAAATGCAAACACCTAGTAAGCAACCTGAAATCTCTAGCATGACTCTTGAAGAAGAGGAAGAAATGCTACATGATATATCAAAATTACAAGACCAAGTGCAACAAATTGCACTTCCACAAAAGCTAACAGAAGCTAAGATAGATGGCATGGAATCTAAGATAAAGGGTGTGGAAGCTAAGATGAATGCCATGGAAGCTAAGATTGATGATTTGAAGATAGATTTGAAGACAAATTTGACAAATTTTCTACAAGAAATACTAACTAATGGTGAAAGGGTGGTAAAGGAAACTCATGATGCGAATAAAAGAAATGTTAATCATGATTTCATAGACTCTAATGTTGGATCGAAGACCCACCATATTCCAAAATTCGATATGAGGAAGTTTGATGGCAAGGATCCCACAACATGGATATTACAGATGGAGCAATTTTTCGATCGCAATAATGTGCAAAACACACAAAAGGTATGTATTGCAACTTTATATTTAGAACCAAATTAGTTTGTATGGTATCAATGGCTTTGCTCTCGTAAACAAATTATCACTTGAGGAATTTTTATGGAAGAATTGACAGCACATTATGAGGATACAAAAAACAACACTTTTTTTAGCCAATTGATAAGTCTCAAACAAAAGGGTTCAATAATGGAGCACATTGAGGAGTTCCAAAAATTGAACATAAGGGTAAAAAATATTCCAAAGGAGCATAGGATTGATGTGTTCATAGGGACTTTAAAGGATAATATCCAACATTATGTTTACCTTTGGGAACCTAATTCATTAGAGAAGGCATTTAGGTTAGCAAGAAAAATGGAAAGCAAAGTTATGGCAACCAGGAAGCATACCACTCACAACTATAAAGATGGAAGTATTGTTGCCCCTAGTCTTCCACAACCTATAAGGTTGACAACACAAAAATTGGAAGAAAAAAGAGCAAAAGGGCTTTGTTACAATTGTGATAGAAAATACACTAAATGTCATAAGTGTGTTGAGAATAAATTATTCTACATAGATTGTGAAGAGGAAGAAGAAAAGGAGCAAGAAAGGTCAAAAGAAGAGGATATACTCCAGGAACAAAGCCTAGATAAAGAAGAAATGAATCTGACCATATCTTGTAATGCATTGGCTGGAATTACCACTCCTCAAACCACCAAGATAGATGGACAAATCAAGAATAAAAAGGTAATAGTCTTGATTAATTCAGGAAGTACCCACAATTTTATTCATTGTAAGGTAGCAAAATAATTGAATTGATTCCTATATCCAGCACCAGAGTTTCAAATGATGGTTGCAAATGAAGGAACAATAAATTGCTCTGGAAAGTGCCATAATATGAAGCTATCCATGGGAGAATATGTATTGACTAACCCAATGCTTTCCATTCCAATGGGAGGCACTGATGTTGTACTAGGAGTCCAATGGTTACAATCCTTGGTACAATAGCTTTTAATTTTCAAGAACTTTTCATGAAATTTTATGCAGAAGGAAAGGAAGTTGAATTAAGGGGTATTGCAGGGAAACCGGGAAATATAATCAGCTCTAATAGTATGACAAGGCTTCTAAAAAGGGAACAAAGAGGTGTAATTGCACAATTATGTTCCCTAGATGTTTCCACATTGAAATCATCTATTTATCTAGATCTCCAAAACGTCTTGGACAATCATTTCGAGTTATTTGAGACTCCCAAAGGTCTCCCACCTATTCGTGATCATGATCATGCTATTCATATGAATCCAGGAAGTTTTCCTCCAAACATCAGGCCATACATATATCCCTATGCCCAAAAGAGTGAAATTGAATGTATGGTTGCAGAAATGCTAGAGGCTAGTATAATTCAACATAGTCAAAGTTCTTTCTCTGCTCCAATAGTATTGGTGCACAAGAAGGACGGATCATGGCGCATGTGTCCAGATTATAGGGAGCTCAACAAGCTCACTATTAAAGATAAGTTTCCCATTCCTGTCATTGATGAATTACTGGATGAATTGCATGGATCAATTTACTTCACCAAGTTGGATCTTCGTTCAGGATATCATCAAATCAAAATGAAGACTGAATACATTCCGAAAACAACATTTAGAACTCATGAAGGTCATTATGAATTTTTGGTCATGCCTTTTGGTGTTACCAATGCACCCTCTACATTTCAAGGTTTGATGAATTCCATTTTCAAACCCTTCCATAGAAAATTTGTGTTAGTATTTTTTTATGATATACTAATCTACAGCAAGTCTTGGAAGGATCATGTTGAACAGGTTGACATGGTGCTACAACTATTGGAGGAGAAACAATTATATGCAAAAAGATCCAAATGTTTCTTTGGAGTACAAGAGGTGGAATATATGGGTAATAGTGTATCTCATGAAGGAGTTAAGGTAGACCCAAGCAAAATTAAAGCCATTAATGAATGGAAAATCCCCACATCCATAAAGCATTTGTGAGGATTTCTCGATTTGACAGGGTACTATCGCAAGTTTGTTAAGTATTATGGGAGAACAACAGCACCTCTAACAACATTATTGAAGAAATATGCATTTTCATGGACTCCGGAAGCAACAAAGGCCTTTGAACATCTTAAAGAGGCAATATGCCAAGCACCGGTCATAGCTACACCGGACTTCACAAAAACCTTTATTTTGGAATGTGATGCTTCAGGAAATGGAATTAGTGTTGTTTTAATGCAAGATGAAAGACCCATTACTTTTGAAAGTCGTCCAATCAAGGGAAAGTTTTTACAAAAAGCTATTTATGAGAAGGAAATGTTGGCAATACTACATGCACTTAAGAAATGGCGACCCTACCTAATGGGAAGACACTTCAAGGTAAAAACGGATCATGATAGCCTTAAATACTTTTTAGAACAAAGATTATCCTCTGAACAGCAACAAAAGTGGGTCACAAAGATGTTGGGTTATGACTTTGAAATCATCTACAAGAAAGGGAAGCAAAATGTGGTGGCAGATGCACTCTCAAGGAAGGATGAGGATGTGGAAGCATTGTTGTGCGCCATTTCTATTATCCAACCAGATTGGATAAATGAATCAAGGGAGGAATGGAAGAATAATGAAGAAGTGTGGGCACTTATTCGAAAGTTACAACAAGATTCCAGTACATCTGATACACTTAGTTGGCAAAATGATTTGTTATGGTACAAAGATCGCTTATACCTCTGTAAGAATTCCCAACTCAAGCAAAAGATTATTATGGAATTGCACACTTCTCCCTTAGGAGGGCACTCAGGATTTTTAAAAACTTACCACAGGGTTAAGAAGGAATTTTTTTGGGATGGCCTTAAATTGGATATTCAAAAGTTTGTGGCGGAATGTTTGGTTTGCCAACAAAATAAAGTTGAAAAAATTAAGACCCCGGGTCTATTACAACCTTTATCCATTCCAAACCAACGTTGGGAGGAGGTTTCAATGGATTTTATCACAGGTCTACCCAAGTCTGAGGGAAAGAGTCTCATCATGGTGGTATTTGATAGACTTACCAAGTATGCACACTTTTGTGCATTATCACATCCATTTAAATCCAATATAGTTTCTACTGCATTTATGGAAACAATTCAAAAGCTACATGGAAACCCAAAGATTATTGTAAGTGACAGGGATCCCATTTTCACTGGAAATTTTTGGACATAATTATTTTCTTGTCTTGGTACTCAGTTAGCTCATAGCTCATCTTATCATCCTCAATCTGATGGGAAAACTGAGATAGTAAACAAATGTTTGGAAGGATATCTTCATTGCTTTGTATCTAATAAACAAACACAATGGGTCAAATGGTTTCCTTTGGCTGAATGGTGGTATAACACTTCCTTCCATACAATAACAAAAATGACCCCATTTATGGCACTTTATGGATATCATCCACCATCCATCACATCATATTTAAGAGAAAATTTTAAGGTTCAAGAAGTGGAACATCACATCGAACATCAACAACAAGTCCTCCAACTCTTAAAGGATAACCTCGTGTTGGCGTAGAATAGAATGAAACAACAGGCATATCAACATCGCAGTGAAAGAAGTTTTGATGTAGGTGATTGGGTATTCCTACGGCTACAACCATATAAACAAATGTCCCTCAAACAAGCTAAGAAGGATAATAAATTATCACCAAAGTATTATGGTCCGTACAAGGTGTTGCAAAAGATTGGTACAATGGCATACAAATTGGAACTTCCTGCAGCTTCTCGAGTGCACCCAGTTTTCCACGTTTCATGTTTAAAGAAGGTTATAGGCGACAAGCTCCCAGTTCAAACAATATTTCCAGAACTTGATGAGGAAGGAAAAATTATATTGGAACCGGAAGTAGTCACAGAAACAAGAACTCAACAGCTATGAAATCGATCAATTTTGGAGTATCTCATCAAGTGGAAGAACTTATCCACTGAAGATTCCACATGGGAGGATGATAATTTTATGCAGAAGCATCCAGAACTACTCAAGCGTTGAGGACAACACTTTTTTGAAGGAGAGGGGCATGTTAGGTCCCTATAATACTAGTAATTACCCCATTACTATTTCAGTTGTATCCCTTATTAATATTGTTGTGCCCCTATTGTCCCCACATTTTTATTACTGTGCCCCAGAGAATCCCTCTATTGTTATTTTTGTGCCTTTATATTATTATTGTTAGGTCGGTTGGGTTATATTGTGACTCCTTAGACTCCTATATATAGAAAGGAGGTTTTTTCATTTGAATCATCAAAGAAACATTCATTTGTGTAATGTCAAGGAGGTTGCCCCCTTGAAGAGGCTGAATTCTAAGGCATTGATCTATCTTTTCTATCCTTTTGTGAGCTGGTTTCATAATAGTGTGATGTTCCCTCGATTCCACTTCCTTAAGGTCACACAAGAGGTCGAATCTGATCATAGTAGCCTATTTTCTGATGTTTACCTTGGTTGGCAAGGATACTTTGGGTAGACCTGGGAAGGGGTGTTACAAAAACTAATAGGAATTGGCTACTTCAAGATGGTATCCATATTGGAAAGATAAATCTTCAGCGCCCCTCCATGTATCACATATCCTAGATACACCAAAGAATATCATGCAAACTCACACTTCTTTATATTTTCCACCAATTGGTGCTTACTTAATGCCTCTAACACTTGCATCAAATGTGAGATGTGCTCCTCCCATGTAGCATTCTATACTGATATATCATCCAAATAAAAAATTATAAATGAATCTATAAAAGGGTAGAATATATCCTTCATTAACCTCATATTCTTTGAATTAAACCTAGTGACACTCTTTCTTTAAGTCCATGTTGGTGAAGTATTTGGCTTGCTACAATTGGTCTAGTAGATCACCTATGCTAGGAAGAGAGTACTTTTTCTTGAGCATGATTTTTTTTAACTCTATAATCAATATACATTCACCAAGTCCCATCCTTCTTTGGAAAAATGATGATATGTGATCCACATGGTGAAGTACTTGGTTGAATGACACCCTGTTATAGTAATTTCTACCATTGTTTCTACACCTCACTTTCTTCTATAACAAATTTCCTATATATCCCAATGTTTAGTAATGGAGAGTCCAACAACAACCTGATCTCGTGCTCCAGTTACCTCTTGGGCGATAGAACTTTAGGCTCTTAGAAAACACCATTATATGTCTATGTCAACTCTTATAGTTGTTTTTGTTGTTCCTTAATACACCCCTTTATGGATGAATTGGCTCTCACACACTCTTCTATAGACTGATTTCATGCTAGAAGAGATCAATTTTTAGCCTATTGGCACTTACCAATGAGATTTTCTACTTTGATTTGTGCACATTGATGATGAAATATTATTTTTTCCTTGATGAAGTGGTATTGGTTGTCTCTCTACATAAATATCATGTCTTGCATCTACATATTGGGACTCATAAATACAATTGTACATACATAAGTGGAACTACATATAACTCTACTTCATCAATAAATTCAACATTAATAGAAAAAAAATTATGTACTATTTAGTTACCATTATCTTTATATCCTTGTTGACCCATCCCAATGGGTATGTGCTACTATTGTCAAGACTATCCATTTATAGTTTCTTTTCTAGATCTATTGTTATGATATTATCCTTTGATCCTGAGTTGAATAGAGCATCGATACTTTTCCTATTTACCTATATATTTATATGGAAGAGTCAGGTCATTTCATTATCTTCCTATTATTAAAGGATACTCGTGTTAACCCCCTTATACACTAATGTATAGAAAATATTATCATGTACTTCTAAGCTACTTTCCACTTGGTTACTTGGATATTTTACAATGAGATTCTTCTTCTCAATATCTTTCTTTCAATTCTTTGGGTTGAACTCTGGATGTAACTTCCAACACTTCTCTCCATGAATAGCAATGTTACACTAATTGTAGTGGTTATTGTGATCTTTTCACTCATTGGTTGTCGTTAATGTATTTTTATATTTTTCCCCCTTATACTTCTTCTTCCCCTCCATGGAATCCCTAGTGCTCCTTTTTCTTTGATCCACTTGATTTCCCTTTCTTCATCTTTATATTCTCTAGGTAGTGTGCATGTACACAAGCATTGTCCACCATTTATGGTTTTAATAACATCACTTTCTCTTGAACATGGTTATGTAGACCCCCCACATACTTGAAGAGTATGTTTGTGTTCTTTAGGGAGATACCCAACATAATTTCCATCTTCTAAAATTTGGTGCACTCCTTTACACTCTGCCCCTTCTTCTACTTGAAGTAATTCCATCAGATCTATTTTTTTCTACATACTTGATAGGATGAAACTATGAATTTATGAGGTTTTTAAAATATTCCCACTTAGTCACTAAATTATCTCCCTCTAACCTTAAGGTTCCCGTGTGGATTTCCCACCAGTTTAGGGCATGGATCTATAATTTAAAATGAGAAAAATAAATTCTCTAGTCTTCCTCTATACAATAAACATTAAAATAAACTTATAACTATTGCAACTAGTGATTCAACATAAAAGCATCAATATCACCTTGATAGGGTTTTATATTAACATTTTATTACATCTTGAATACAAACTTAACATGGTTCATGATGCTCAGACTAGGTTGATGTTTTTCAAGTTTTTTTCTTTGGCTACCTCTCTAGTTCTTCCTGATCTCCTACTCTCCCATCTGATTTAACTTATTGGTTGGAACCTCCATATTCTCCAAATAGCCCAATTTTATTGGTCAAACCTACCATGAGGAGGCTCACATTATGGTTTATATATGTGGATTATGCTTCCAACCATGAAAACCTCTCATTTGTGGAATCATCAAGGTTATTTACAAATTTGTTTAACATGGCTAGGGATTCACGACTTTCACATTGATCAATCTGGAATTCTTGCAATTCACCAAAATAGAGCTAGAGAAACCTACTTTATTACCAATATGATCCAAAAAAATTCATGAATATTCCACTTGACAATTTATCGTAATAGATTTGATAAAATTATACTTAGAATAACAAAAACTATATTATGAGGGTTATTGTTCCTTACACTTATGGGTTTATTAAGTTACTAATTTATCCATGAAATATATATATATATATATATATATATATATATATATATATATAGAGAGAGAGAGAGAGAGAGAGAGAGAGAGAGAGAGAGAGAGAGAGAGAGAGAGAGAGCATACAAAAATACAATCACTCACCACCATAATAATGTTAGATATACCCTGGGAAATTGTTTTGTGAGAAAACCAAACTGAAGGTGAGCTTTCTCTACTCTCTCTTTCTTTGAATGAAAATGGATGCAATTACAAATGAGTGAGTCCTATGACTCATGGGATAATACAATATACAAACCATATCTATTTTATCTCTCTATATCCACTCTTGGCTACTCTACTCATCTATGGAACAAATTTTACTTCAAAAGAATGGAAAACCCCTTTTCCTCTTAGTGGCCCAATTCTAACACAACCTAATAGAATATTAGTGGTTAAGTTTGACTTCCTCAACTCTTAATTAGAGTTACAATATTCAAAATTCGAGAGTCTTCTTCATCATGATCACATGGATAGCTCCATTTCCATGAATAATGGGGCTTGACATGATATCCTCTCAAATCACGGTGGAAAAATTGGGAAGGTCAACTCTAGATGGCATAACTTTTGTATAAGAACATTGATTGAGGTGATTCTTGCACTGTCAAAAAGGTAACTATGTGTAGACTATCACTAGGGGGTGTGACACCTAAGTGGAAAATGTTTACCGCCAAAAAATCCATTTAGTTCCTCAAATTACTTTTGGAAGGGTTCATATCCCAATTCGCCAAAATAGGACTTGCTAGTAAAAATAGTCATGTGAGATGAATCATCCACTTTTACTACTCTAAAAACATCGATATGGATGAGAAATAAGATAATGATCCAATATTCATAATTCCTCAATTCCATCACTCTATTCCAACAATCTCCATTAATTGTCACTAGAAAATATAAGTTTTGATGAAAACTTTTATAATATCATTTTTTACTTCATATATAATTATGGTTAGTTGTATTTAATTGTATAATTATCTTTATTATAAAAAAATTTGAATTTATATTAAAAATATAATTTATTAGTTAATATATATCAAAATATTGTGTATATTGAAAGAAGGATAGTACATGTGTTAAATTAAATAACATAGAATTGCTAAACAATTATAGTTGTATTAAGTATATGTGAGTCATTTGGAAGTAAAAAAATGGCAAACTTAATTAATTAATATACAATTATTTATCTTTTTAGAGTTAGAGTTATATTTAGCACAACATTTCTCCTTTATGCTGATGATATTGTTGTTTTGTCTAGGAACCATTATGATCTTGGAAATAAACTTACAGTCCTGCAAGTTTTCCCCTCCAAGATGGATATGATTGTAAATAATCACAAAACCAAAGTCATGATAATTAAATCCAAAAGGATGACGTAGATACTTTCATCTATGACAATAGCTCCTTAGAGCCAACCCCTTGATACAATATCTAGGAATTGACATCCACCATAAGCTCAATTGGAATTTTATCAGTGAGAAAAGAATAAATGGATGTTGGGAAGCTTACTGTGGGCTTGAAATCAACTATAAGGATGTAGATATTAGTATTTAGGATTAGAAAATAAAAATCCTCTTTGAGACTCTTGTCACTCCTATTATTTTGTATGGGTGTGAGGATTCGGGTTGTAGTATATACAGAGAGTCATGGAGGAAGATGGAACAAATTAAAAGGAAGTTTACAACCTAAAATTTCAAAATTAAATGATATACTCCCTACCCTATCCTCCTAATTGAAACAATCCTTTCCCTCATTGAAGCCATTGTTATGACTAGGTATCTTATGCATAAGAAGAATTTATACATCATGGATGCCAAGAGGTTTCCTAAACTTATTTCTTGCTCTAGCCCCATCTTTGACTCAAGTGAGGGTGGCACAAGGATTCCCAATATTGGCTAGACAATTGGAAATAAAGGAGGACATCATCATGAAAAACTTAGATAAAATAAAAAATATTATGCTTCCAAATTGAAGGCGAATTGTGCAGAAATAAAGATCTGGAGAGGAAAATGAAACTACGATATTGTAAGGAGCTGATCAACACAAATATAAAAAAATATAATTATCTCTATATCTTGACTAGTGTTACGAAGAAAAATAAAATTTCTAGGATTGCAACTTATTTTCAAGAGCTTCATAGTGAAACTGGGCATTAATAAATTCCCAAAATGCCATGGGATAAATGAGTTTGTCACATGTGTGATCATAGGAGGGTTGAAGATGAAAAATAATTTCTCTTAGATTTCCCATCTTAGACTCACATTTGATGTGATTTTCAAAATATTTGTCATACTACCAACCTTTTATCTTTTAACTCAACAATTATGACAATCTGGGAGAACTTCTCTCACTTTTTGAGTTTAGAACTAAAATGTTAAAGGTTTGAATTAATCTCTTACCTTCTTAAGGTCTTGTAGACAATATAGGTCTTACTAAATATTAATCAACATCTTCATCATAATCATTAAATTATTTAACATCGAATTATTCAACTACAATTAGAATTAGATTAAAATAATTGGATATGATAGTTTTAAAAAAACATAAATAATACAAAAAATTAGTATTAAATAAAATTTGAGACATAGTCTGCTTAAATAACATGTTAAATAACTTTAAAAAATAGCATCTTAATGAATTTTTATTTTCTAGGATAGTATGTATTATTATTACATAGATATTCATGTTTATTTTGAAATAAGGTTCTATAATTTTAATTCAACTATCAATAATTATTGGGTGGATGGTAGAGATTAAACCTACAAAAAATACTCTAGAATATGAGGAAAAAATGAAAGGTTGAGATTACCTCAAAAGTTTTTATACATTGGAAATTGATTTCGGGAACATTCCTTCGAATCTCGTTTTGGTTATCAATTTAAAACCAATACTCTAAGTATGCTTCTCAAATGCACCAAAGGAAGCATCTACATCTCAATGGAAGGATAGAGAACATGATGAATTGCTTACACTGCATATCTCAGTCACAGTTTTTGTATTAGATGTGGGAGATAATTTCTTTAGTAAGGTATATATCCTTTCCACTTCAATTCTTCAACATTATGAAACTTGGCCAAAGTCTCTTTCGTGGCTTGCAACTAATGTTACATCTCTTGGATGACTCTTATGAGAAATTTTCCTTGAAGCAATAAGTTTTCTTGCACCTCTTAGTTCTCATCTTATGATACTTGCAATAACCATATTAAGTAAAAATTCTATTCTTGAATCTACTAGTTAATCTCTTCAAGTTTTTGAAGTCTTTCTCACTTCAACTCTTTAGCCATGGTTTTCTTAGAAACTTGCAAACCATATCAAACCTACTTTGAAACTAAACTTAAACTAATAATTACATTGACTGATTTGCAATATATTAAAGTGTGAATGGACTTATAATACATTCAAAAACTTAATGAGAAAATAAAATGTTGAATTATGAAATGAATAGCAAGAAGAAAGATAGAGAGACACAACTTGATAATAGAGTTCACTTAGTTTGGGCTATGTCTCCGGGCTCACTCAATTATGAAACCACTCCATTATTATAATGATAAGAATTTCATATGCCTTGTTACATCACTATGGAAATTAATCCTACAACAAAATGTCTCCACCAGATATATGAATATTGTTGCATCCATCTCAAGCTTTTCTAGCCCTCTAATTTCTTGAAAAGTGTGTGCAACTACCTTAGTTTCCCATTATAAACCTTCGGTGTCTCAGAACAAAAGCTTCTCAGATTGCACACTTTGTTAACAAGCAACTTCCTGCCACATCGGTAACCTGCATAATTTGCAATGGAAAGATGTTAGCTTCCATTCCTAACTTCTCCATCCTTAGAATGACCATAAATGGATTTAAAAGACCTTGTTCTTCACCTTACATAGGAAAAATAAGACCATAAATATAATGGTGTCAAACCTTCTAATCAATTTAACACCCTCTGGTACACTAGATAAAGCACGTAGATAATGTTGAACGAGTCCTAGGTTCGATTCTCGAGCTTCCCTTTATTTGACCCTGGCCATTATCCCCTGCATAAAAACATATTTTATGCAATCTGTTTAAAGTTACACCTCTTGGCATGCTGATAAAAACAATGTACTAATATACACTAGGTCATGGGTTCAAACTTGTGAACCATTATGATTTTTTTCAAGCTCTGTGTTAAAAAAACTTCAAATACACTATCCTCACCTCTGTTATATTGAGCCATAAACTGATGAAGTGGTTAGTTCATTCGAGTGGTAGCATGGAGGTTGTAGGTTCAAGCTCATGAACCATCAAATTTTTAACCTAGTAGAACAATTACAGTTTAAATATAACATATTATGTTCATTACACAAAAAAATCCATTGGGGCATTAGTTGAATGAATTTATTTGTGAGGTAGAGGTTGTCATGGTGGTGTAGGGAGGTGGAATTTCTTGGAATGAGTGAGGGAAAGGTGTGAAAAAATGCAAAACACAGTCCTAGCCTAAGAATTTGTCAAAAGTGTAGCATAGGCTAGAATTTGTAGGAAAATTAGGGAGATGAAGGGAATGGGTATGGGAAATGTTTAGGAGAGGTGTACGGAGTGTGTTCAAAGGTGTTAGGGTAGGAAACCTAGGATGTTACTCACTGAAATGATGCAAACACTAAGATAACTCAAAAATGTAGCATAGAACCCTAGGAGAGGGATTTGACCATTTGCTGAAGAAAATTCACTGAAAGAGAGTTCATGAGAGGTTATACTTACTTTATTAGATCCTGTTGAACCTGTGGAATGTTGATTGAATCCAGTGGTAGCCTCCAAAACCAAAAACACAACGTGTTTGTAAAAAGCGCAGCATGCTAGCTAGTTAGGGTTTCATGATGGAGAGATGGAGGCTCTGAAGCCTAAGATGAAGTTGAATGGTGGAGAGAGCTCTTATGAAAGTTAAATGAACAATTTTAATGCTTTGAATGGTCTTTTATAAGTTGGAGGTCGATTTTTACTTTCTGAAAGATTGAATTATAGGATAGTGTACAAAAAATTTATCACTTTAATATGCATGGTTACATCTTCATAAGGAGTAAAATGTACTGTAGGAATAATTTAAAACAACTATTCCTAATTACTAACTCGCTTGATGGTGACTATGGTGATGACATGACTCCCATGTAGATTTTGATGACATGAGAAAATGATGACACCTAATGCATATCTTAAAACCATGATTAAAGACCTTTGAACCTTTGCAGTATGCATGATAATGATATGATGACCAAGACACTCTTTTGGTGACTTATCACAAGGAGTGATGACAAGACCATGGTGGCATTTTATGACCTTGAATATGGAGGGAGTAGTAATATACTTAGACACTAACCAATGATCAAATTTTATTTTAAAATTTATTTGAAAATATAACAATTTGACCTAATAACCCTATCAACCACATGGAAAGAGTACATTTGATCATTGGTGACTCATAGACACTAACATATCCCCATTAACACTTTGATGTTGGTCAATTTTAAATATAAGTTATTAAATTGTACATGTAAGGCACTTTATTGGCACATTGATTAAGAATTAGATTTATGGTGAGGAGGTTGGGGCTTCAATCATATACGACCACCTTTTGCACCAAGTAAAATGTTTCTATACTTTAAATATAGTATTTTCACCCATACTTAGTAACATGTGGCATTTTGGTAAGATTTTGGAATACTAGCGAGAGGGTTCAAGCACTAAGAGCGCCCTCCCCCCCCCCCCCCCCCCCCCCCTTCAAACTAACTTTTTCACACTTGGCCCCAATGGCCTCTTTTGGGTTGCCACGTTACAACCTTTGATTGGTTAGTGTGGAAGCCACATCACCTGCATAGTCAATATTCCATGTCAACACCTTTTCCATGTCACATGGTCATCACAACTGTGCCATATCACCCTACTATTTCATCACACCAACCACATGAACTATGCCACATCAACACCACATCAAAATTTGTACAAACCAATCAAAATCCCATGTTGACATCCATATAGCCTAGTCAACATTAGTATTACTATTTGGTAATTTAATTGCTATTAAATTACCACATAAATTATCGACCATGGCTAGTATACTAATGAAATGTATGTGCAATGCTTGTGCTAGGAGCCCGTATTATTCAAACAATTACTAGATTAAATTGAGATATCAAGATGCACATGTTTTCTCTAACAACTATGACTCTTAGATGAAAGTAAATATGTCACTCTTAACAAAAATGAAATCAAAATTATTGCACCTGATTAAAAGAAACATCACACTTGCTTGGAATAAATATCACTCTGATAGAAAAATAGAAATTAACTCTATAATCACAGTAATTGGAAATTGAAATCTTCTTTACTCAAATGTAATTTAACTCAGATTTAACTCAAACTATACTAAAAATTCTAAATCAATCCACATTATGTCATACTACTTTTCATGTGCATAAGACATCTCAGCTTGACTCATTCATGCTACAACAAAATGATTAAACAAATCCTGCTTAAAACTTAGTCATAAACATTCATTCAAAATCGAAATTGGACAGCTACATGAACTAATTAAACACTATATAAAATTCAGAATTGAAATGTTAATTTAAAAACGATAAAACCTCACAACTCAAGGGGGCCCTCATGTGAGATGTAGGTAACATCATGGATTCTCTGAAACTAAATACACGTCAATACAAATTCTTAGTAGAATGAACAAACACACCTTTATAAATGAAGACAGAGTTTTAAAAATAATATCCAGGTTTGTCTTCATCATGCTGAGAGGTATATTTATAACCTCTATCAGAATTTTTTTAGAGATTTATGATCCTATCCCACTCGACAGAGACTAAAAATAACATAAGAAGATAATATGACATTATTAACGCGTTATTTTCTATCAAAGAAGCAAATCATGAGACTAAATATATGCTTCCATTAATTTTCTCGCTTGTCGGGTTCTCCTTCGACTCCTTCGCTATTTGACTTCTATGTTGATTGGGCTTATACATTGTTGTTGTCATTGATCCACATCATGAAGATAGGTAAATATCATTATGCCAACTACAAGCCACCTTCCCATATGTCGCGTTCCTCGGTTGGAGATTCGGAACTCATCGAACCTTCAACTATGTTGTAGAATTAGTCATTAGTTGTAGAATTGATGCAATTCAGTGACTTATGCAAATATTGAGTTAAATAATAAAGAGCAATGAAAATTATGAAATAAAATATGTTTAATTACGTGTTATTGTCATGAACTTTGTAAACTAATGTTCAATTAGAGTTATTAGAGTAAAAAAGAAAGAGGATGGAGTGTAAGAAGGTTGTTAAAAAGAGACAATTTTGTGCTTCAACATTCCACCACACAGAAGACATTGCATGTTCTCATGCACAAAATTTCAAAATTTTGTAATCCTTTTCTATTACTAAGATTCTTCAGAGGCTTGAGAAAGAACATCTAAATTAGTTCTTTTTTCTTTCTTGATATTGACTACTACCATCCTTGGTTTCTTCATCAAGATCCTATTATGCAAACTTGTGACCTTTTTCTTAAGAAATTTATTTTTATCTTTCAATTTCTTTTTTTTCTCATACGATAAACCAATATGTAACAATATGTTGCCATTTTTAGTTCTCTGGTTTTCATTTTGTACCTTTAGTGTTTCATGTTCGTGCTTCAAATGTCTATTTAATACCTCCAATTCATAGATTTCTCGCCTAAGAGTGTTTACAATTTGGGGTTCTTTTGGAGGATCAAAATAAACTCCCTCATCTAAAATCTCTTCTTGGTTTGAGCATGATTCAACATTTTTTCCTGTAGCTCTTTGTTCCATAGATTCTATGTAGTCATATATTTCTTGCTGGACAGGATCAATTTCTGAAGTTCTCCTAGCTGGACTTGCCACTGGTGATGGAACTCTCATTTCCTATTCTTGTTCTAAATTGATGAATTATGGCTATTGATGAGACTGTGCATGTATTGGTTTGTTAAGCCTGCACTTCTTCTTATAGTTAATGGTAATTTCTTAGTAGTACGGGAACACTTTTTAACGTTTTCGTGTTCGGTTTCTCCTTTTGATGTATTTTGTCATTGATTGTCAACTACTAACATTTTTCTGCATAAGAGTTTCCAACACTCTTATAAGAGGGGTTTCATCATCAAAATACTAATCTTGTTATGTTTCTTTTGAAGGTGAATTTTCCTTAAGGTTTGAGGGGAACTTTCTTCTACTCTTTCTTGTTTTATTACTAGGTTCTTCTTGTTCAGCTTCTTTGAAATGTTTTCTAATTCGAAAATCTCCCTATTTATCCCCTTTTCTTTTTAGATGGGATGCAATTAAAATTTTCACTAAAGGCATTATCTATGGACTGTATTTTCCTCTGAATGTTTGCATCCATTTTTATCAAGCTACGAAGTAGGAAGTATGGTAAATTGATTTCATTACCATCAAGAAAACTCATCATCAGGCAAGAATGGTAAAACAACATGTTTCCAAACCTACCTTCACAAGTTATGAATTTCTGAATAATTAATAGAAAATTTCTCCATTTAGTCTTTAATGTTGTGATTGGGATTCCCTTCTTAAAGACAGATATATCCATACTTGGATTTTTAAGGAAGACTTCCCATTCTCTCTCCTTAATCTTCCTATTCTTGAACCATATTTCCCCGATTCTCGATAATCCGATAGCTTCTACTACAAATGACTATGTTAGAACCAATTTAATGTCTCCAATCTCTACTTCTATAACATCATATGCCCTACAAAATGATTTTGTAACTTCTTTCTCATGCCAATAAAAGTTTTCAACAAATCATAACCACTACGCTTATTACAACTGTTGTTTCACCTGTGGGTATCCTTCAAGAAATTTAGACCCATTCAATTATAATAATACAACGACTCCCATTTTGAAGAAGGCTTAGTCTCTAATTGCTATTTTTGACAGGGTTATGGAATGAGTGTTGGGTTGTGTTATATTCTTTCCACGACTACCCCACGTAGTTAACCGGGGGTAGAGGGGGGGAGGTCACAAGGGGTTTGAGGGGTACCCGTAACCCCACTTTATGGTTTTGGACCCTATGTTAGGTTGGGCAAACCCACCTGATTTTCACACATGCTTTTTGGACGCGATGCTTTTCGGTCCATGGTATTGGACGTCATGGTTTTCGGTTCATGGTATTGGATGCTTCACCATGTATAAATATGTATTGTAACATTGAAAGGAACAATAATGAAAAATCAAGTTGGTAGTCCCAGTTTTAGGATCCAGGGGAAAATCTCTGTGTATATGTGTTTTATGTGTTATGCTCTCACATTGTTTATTTTCTATGTTTTAGAATTCGTATGCAGGTAATTTCTATACAGGGTTAAAACCTACATTTTTCTCCCACTTGTTGTTTTCCTTCCACAGGGGGCCACAAGAGAGCTTAGTCATTTATCCATCCCTGCAATGCCCATTTTTTCTCTACACCAAGAGAACTTCTCAGAGCTCACAGATTTTGTCAATGCATCTGCAGTATTCTTCAAAGTGTCCACCTTTACTAGCAACACCTTTTTGTCTTCTATCATATCCCTCATAAAGTGATATTGAACATCAATGTGCTTTGTCTTTGAATGATATGCGGGGTTATTTTCCAAGAAAATTGCACTTTGGTTGTCACAATCTATCCTTATAGCTTCCTGTACTAACCCCATACTTGAACACAATCTCTACAACCAAACTGCTTCCTTGCTTGCATGAGTGGCTTCCATGTATTCTGCAGCCTGCCTCTATAGTTGATAGTGCCACTACAGATTGTTTCTTACTCATCCAACTGACTGCACCTCCAAATAGGTTAAACACATACCCACTTGTAGATCTTCTCTGATCCAGATCTCCAACCCAGTCTGCATCAACAAAGCCATGAATATCCAACACTCTATCCAATCCTAGTCTTCCTTGGTAGCACAAACCATAATCACTAGTGCCACGCAAATACCTAAAAACTTGCTTCACTACTATCAAATGCTGCTTTACTGGCTTTGACATAAACCTGCTCAATACTCCCACTGCATGTGCAATGTCTGGTCTAGTATAGACCATTGAATACATCAGGCTACTGACTGCACTTGCATATGGAACACGGGACATGTCCTGTTCCTCTTCTTGTGTCATGGGACACTGTTCAACAGAAAACCTTACACCTATAGGAATAGGAACCTTCACCGGTTTACTATCTTGCATATTAAACCTCTGCAGTATTGTCTCGACATACTTCCTCTGCTTTAACCAAAGCTTCCTCTTTACGTGATCTATTTTAATTTCCATGCCCAAAATATAGTTTGTAGCACCAAAATCTTTCATGTCAAATTTGGAGGACAATTGGGTCTTCAAATCCTGGATAATTTCTTTTTCATTTCCAACCAACAACATATCATCCACATACAAGACCAGATAAATAACATGGTCACCAATTAATTTAAAATACACACAGTGATCTGCTTTGCTTCTAGTGAAGCCAAGTCCTCGTATAAATGTATCAAATTTCTGATACCACATCCTTGGTGACTATTTTAACCCATACAGAGACTTCTTTAACTTTCATACTAGTTCTTTCTTACCCTTCACCGCAAAGCCTTCAAGTTGCTTCATGTAGATTTCCTCTTCCAGATCCCCATGAAGAAATGTTGTCTTCACATCCATCTGTTCTACCTCAAAATCAAAAGCAGCAACAACAGATAAAAGTAATCTAATAGAAGTTACCTTGGAAACAAGAGAAAAAAAATCACCAAAATCAATTCTCGGCACCTGGGAATAACCTTTTGCTACCAATCGAGCTTTGTATTTCTCGACTTTTCCTTCTGCATTTATCTTCTTTTTGAACACCCATTTTCTGCCAATGGGTTTCCTTACAGCCGGAAACTCCACCAGATCCCAAGCCTCATTTTTGTGCAAAGATTCCATTTCATCAACCATGTGTTGGAAATAATACTGAGAGGGGGGGTGAATCAGTATTATCTAGCAATTTAATAAATCTTCCTTATTTGATCTTTGAATTATTTTTGCATGTCAGTACCATAAAATAATGAGCATGAAAAACAGATAGTCACACCAAAGAACACAAGATGTAAGGTGGAAACCCAATGTGGGTGAAAACCACCTGCTGCAATATGTCTCTATCTTCTTTCAATTTAGAAACTTCTTTTACAATGATTTTGTACTGGTGCAGTCCTTTACCAGTACGCAAGCTGCAACCTGCAGAGAGCTACAACTCTCTCTCTTTCTCGTTTTCCAGTCTACTCCTGGAAGGGAGCTACAACCCCCTACTTCTTTTCATAAAGTATCAGATGATTAACAAGTACATAACAGATATAGACCACTACATATATCAGATCAGCAATAACAGAACTAACCCAGAACACCTTATCAACAGAGAAATTCAATCAACAGAACATCTTAAAACAGAGACGCAGTTTTTTTCTTCTCTGGCCTGCGACCAGACGCAGTTAACCTTCTGCTACTCTGCGTCCACACGCAGATATCCTTCTGCTGCACTGCGTGCCCACGCACTGTTCCTTTGACTGCTCTGCGTTCTGTTGCTTCAGGGACGCACCCAAAGATACTATCGCGCTGCGTCTTTTGCTACAGAGACGCACCTGAAAACACTATCGCGCCGCGTCCTTCTGCTTCAGAGACGCACCTGAACCTTGATCGCTCTGCGTCCCCACGCAGATCTACAGTCACTGGGCTGCGTCCCAGACGCACCTGAACTTCGTCTGCCCTGCGTCCCCACGCAGATCTCCAGACTCTGTACTGCGTCCCGGCGCGCTTTCCTTTCACTGTACCTGCGTCCCTTTGGGTATGAATGATTTCAAGACCTTAAGAGTAACCCAAACAGTCAGATCTACAGATCTGATCTTGCGCCAAAGAGATCTCCGTCCTTCAGTATATTCGCCTTTTAGATCTAGACCAGATCTCACCCAATAAGATATTCCATAAAAAAAAGACATACTTAGCCAAATGATCTCCTTGCTTTATATAGGCAAGCTCCTCCTCAAAACATGGAACAATACCACGAGCCGACACCATAGAAACACAAAACCGTCGGCTAGATACCACACAAGAAACCCCCACGTGCTTTTTCTCTGCCTTGAAATGTGTGCACTGGGTGGACGCACCCCCTGAACGGCTAGCCTGCGTCGCTGGACGCGGACCCTGCATGGTGTACCTGTGGGTACGCACCTTCTGAACTGGTTTCCTGCGTCCTTCTTAATTTTCAACAAACTGAGAGCCTTGCCACTGGAGTTGCCATCAAGTACAACATCTGTAACATACAGTCATACCAGAAAACATAATGCCAACAATCTCCCCCTTTGGACTTGATGGCAACCTTACAAACTTCAGCTTCATTCTCCCCCTTTGACATCAAGGGCAAAGGGTTATGCTCCCCCTGAACCAGATCTGTAACAAAGAACCATAATCCTCCATGAAAGAGATAGAGACATATTGCAGCTATTTCCAAGATCTCCTTTTGACCATCCTCCATAATGCCAACAATGCATTATATGCTCCCCCTGAACCTGTACCAAAAAAAGGGTTCAACAATAAGATGATGCATCAACAACCCCCAGCTTTTGCCTGAGGTACTCAAAAGTGTCCCTGGGCAATGGTTTGGTGAGAATATCAGCAACTTGTTCCTTAGAAGGAACATACTCCAACTTGACCTTTTGTTCAAGCACTTGTTCCCGGAGAAAATGATACTTGATTGGTATGTGCTTGGTTTTTGAATGCATAACCGGATTCTTTGAGATGCTGATTGCACTTGTGTTATCACATAAGACGGGGATAGGTGGTGTACAAGTGATTTGAAAATCCTGCAAAGTCTGCATCATCCAAAGAAGTTGGGTGCAACAAGATGCAGCAGCAACATATTCCGCTTCAGCTGTAGACAAGGCAATCGAACTTTGTTTCTTGCTGAACCAAGATACCAGTCTGGAACCCATAAAGAACGCACCACCACTTGTGCTTTTCCTGTCATCCACGCTTCCGGCCCAATCTGCATCTGTATAAGCATGAAGAGTAAGATCTGTATCTCTAGGATACCATAAGCCATAATTTTGAGTCCCTTGAAGATATTTGAAAATTCTCTTCACTGCCTGAAGATGAGTCTCCTTCGGATTTTCCTGAAATCTTCCAACTATTCCAACTGCATGCATGATGTCCGGTCGGGTACCTGTCAAATATAGTAAACTTCCAATCATAGATCTGTAGGTTGGTTGATGTACTGCTGCAGATTCATCATTTGCACTGAGACTACATCCTGTGACCATGGGTGTACATACTAGTTTTGCATCTTCCATGCCATATTTCTTCATAATCTGCTTGAGATACTTGGTTTGAGATAAAAAGATTCCTCCTTCCTTTTGTTGGATTTGCAAACCAAGGAAATATGTCAGTTCTCCTAGCAAGGACATTTCAAATTCTTTCTGCATGACCGAGGCAAAGCTTTGACTCATAGCTTCTTCATTGCTGCCAAAAATAATGTCATCTACATACACAACAAGTATTAGCAATTTGTCATTTTCAACTTTTATATACAGATTGCTATCTGCTGAACCTTTTGAAAAACCTTGTTGATGAAGATATTTGTCCAACCGGTAGTACCAAGCCCTTGGAGCTTGTTTGAGACCATAGAGAGCCTTTTTCAATCGGCATACAAGATTTGGATCATTTCCAAGAATGAACCCATCTGGCTGTTCAATGTACACTTCTTCTTCCAAGTCTCCATTCAGAAAGGCTGATTTCACGTCCATTTGAAATACTTTGAAGTTTTGAAAACTTGAGAGAGCAAGGAACATTCGGATGGCCTCAAGTCTTGCAACAGGAGCAAAAGTTTCTTCAAAGTCTATTCCTTCTTGCTGCACATACCCTTTACAAACAAGTCTGGCTTTGTTTCTAATTACTTCTCCATTTTCATTCAATTTATTTTTGAAGACCCATTTTGTTCCGATAACATTCTTATCCTTTGGTCTAGGAACCAGCTCCCAAGTGTTGTTCTTTTCGATTTGCTCAAGTTCTTCATCCATTGCTTTCACCCAACATTCATCTTTGCATGCTTCTTTCACATTTTGTGGTTCAATAGAGGAGAGTAATGCCAAATAGCTTGAGGCTTCTGCAACTATTCTTCTTGTTTGTACACCTGCTTCTTTCTGCCCCACAATCTGAGATTCTAGATGATTCTTCTGAACATATCTGGATGGAGTTTTCTCTTCTATTCTTGTCTGCTCCTCTGGTTCTTCTTGAGGTTCTCCTTGGGGTTCTTCTTCTTCATTATTCTGTCTTTGAGGGTAGCCTTCATCTTCTTCTATATCTTCATGATGTACTTGCCTAGGAATATATCCCTTCTCATCAACCGCTACATCAATGCTGTCAACAATTCTGCCAAGTCTTTTATTGTAGCATTTGTATGCTTTGCTATGTGGAGAATAGCCAAGAAGAATGCCTTCATCTGCTCTAGGTTCAAGTTTGCCAAGCTGCTCATCAGTATTCTTGATATAGCATTTGCTCCCAAAGATTTTGAAGTGCTTTACCGAAGGAGTCCTGCCACTCCAAAGCTCATGAGGAGTTTGAGTGTTGTTCACCCGGACATTTGTTTTGTTGAGAATAACAACCGCAGCATGTGCAGCTTCACCCCAGAAAGTTGCGGGAGTTCCTGATTCATCAAGCATAGCACGAGCCATTTGTTGGATTGTTCTGTTCATTCTTTCAACAACTCCATTTTGCTGAGGAGTTCTAGCTGTAGAGAATTCTCTCCTTATCCCATGTTCACCACAGAAATCGAAAAATTCATTTGAAGTAAATTCCCCACCTCTGTCGGATCTGAGGCACTTAATTTTGTGACCTGATTCATTTTCAACCAAGGCTTTGAAGGATTTGAATTTTTCGAATGCTTCATCTTTGTGCTTCATAAGTCCTAACCAGACAAACCTGGAGAAATCGTCAATAAATAATATCAAGTATTCCTCTCTTGCATGCTTTCCTTATTTGTGAGAAGCTTAGATGTCCCAACCTTCGATGCCATAACCAGTGCTCTTCATCCTTGCTTAGATAGCATTGTTGTTGTCCTTCTTCAAATATGTACAGATTATTTGGAGTTCTTTTGCCTTTGAGTACTGTTTTACCTATATCAAGATCACGAACAAGACATCCATTCGATCTGAAAATAACCTCGGTTCTTTGATCACACATCTGGCTGACACTTAGAATATTATGCTTCAATCCATCAACATACAAAACATTTCCAGCTTTGACCTTTCCTTTTAACTGAGCAATGCCTTTTCCTTTTATAGTTGCAGGAGTATCATTTCCAAAAGAGACTTTCTTTCCTTTTTCTAGAGCAGAATAAGATTCAAGTTTTTCTTTATCACCTGTCATATGCTTCGAACATCCACTGTTAATGTACCATAGATTTTCCTGTCCCTCTGCATAAAATGCTATTCCACATCTTTCTGTTTGAGGTTCCTTTATTCTCCATGTTTTGGTGCTTGAGGCTTGCTCCTTTTTCTGCTGAAACCTGCTCATGCATTCAGATTCTTCATGACCAAAGTTATTGCAAATAGAACATTCGACTTCATTTTCAAGAACCGAAAAGTTGTTATAGGTCCTTTTTGTCATCCCTGTCATACTTCTTTGTTTTTGAGCTTCCCTAGTCATGATTGTTTTATATGCAACACATTGAGCTACTTTGTGGCCAAAGTTATGACAAGAAAAGCATTGTCCATTGAAGAAACTTCTGCGGTTATCGAATCTACCAGCCAACTGATTGTAACTTCTATATTCATCTATTCTTGGACCAAATTGAGAAGATTTTACCTGTGGCTGGTTCACCCTTAAGATGGATTGCCCTTGATAGTTTCTGTTTGTAATTCGTCCCTGCTTTACCTGATGATCTTCATTGTTCTTTTGCTCATTTCTTCTTGTTGCATCAAGATAACTCTTTGAGGTGGATGCTTGAGAGGTTTCTCCATTGTAGCCCAGACCTGTCTTGTTTAGAGGAGACTGCTGCACATTGATAATCTTATCCAAAGTTTCAGATCCTTTGACAAACTTAAGATTAATAGCTTTTGTTTTCTCAATCTCTTTTCTAAGACCAACAATTTCTCCTTCTAGTTTTTCAAGATGTTTTTCCTTTTCATCAATTTGAAATTGTAGAGTATCAATGATCACATTCTTTTCTTCTATACATCTCTTGAGTCTAGTGATTTCATCATAAAGGTTATCCACATCTATAGCATCCATATAATCATCATCTTCAAATGCCATTAATAACTTATATTCATTACCTCGTTCATCTTCATCACTGTTTGATAGACCATCACTATCTTCATGGGTGTAGTAGCTTTTCTTATTTGCACTTTGTTTCTTGTTCCATCTAGCAGGTTCCTTTCCTTTATCCTTATAAGGACATTTTGCAGCATAATGACCTACTCTTCCACAAGCAAAGCATTTGAAAGGTAGCTTACCTCTGAACCTTCCAGAACCCCTTTGAAGATTTCTGACAAAATTTGATTCTTCTTCCTCTTCTTCTGGAACATGGCTTGCTTCATAGTAATCTTCTTTGCCTGATGCCTTAAAAGCAGCTTCCCTTCTGTCTGATGGACCTCCCTTTCTCATTTCATAAGCAGTTAGAATTCCATGTAGCTGAGACATAGTGAGAACACGGAGATTTTCCTTTTCTTCTATTGCAGATACTTTAGATTCAAACTTGGGGGATAATGATCTTAGAATCTTTTGAACTACTATAGCCTCTTTTATTTCTTCACCCAAATTTTTCATACAATTAACAATCTCATCTACCCGAAGAAAATAATTAGCCACAATTTCATCATTATACATCTTGAGAGTCTCATATTGAATCCTGAGAGTTTGAAGTTTAGCTTGTTTTACCTGTTCATCTCCTTCATAGCTCGTGACCATTTTGTCCCATATCTCTTTTGCTGATTTGAAGTGCATTACCTTCATGAATTCTGTTTGGGATATACTTCCTAATAGAGTACTGACTGCTTTTGCATTTGTTTCATACTTCGTTTTCTCAGCTGGATCTGTAGGAGTAGCTGAAGGAAAAGCATAGCCTGTTTCTACAATGTCCCAAACTTCTGTACCAAGAGATTGAAGATATGCAGTAACTCTTACCTTCCAATAATTGAAGTTTGTCCCATCAAAAATCGGTGGCCCGATTGATGCTTCTCTCTCGTAGTTGCTCATGATGAACGATCTACCTTCAAGCGATCAAGCTTCTCTGAAGAACCTGGCTCTGATACCAATTGTTGGAAATAATACTAAGAGGGGGGGTGAATCAGTATTATCTAGCAATTTAATAAATCTTCCTTATTTGATCTTTGAATTATTTTTGCATGTCAGTACCATAAAATAATGAGCATGAAAAACAGATAGTCACACCAAAGAACACAAGATGTAAGGTGGAAACCCAATGTGGGTGAAAACCACCTGCTGCAATATGTCTCTATCTTCTTTCAATTTAGAAACTTCTTTTACAATGATTTTGTACTGGTGCAGTCCTTTACCAGTACGCAAGCTGCAACCTGCAGAGAGCTACAACTCTCTCTCTTTCTCGTTTTCCAGTCTACTCCTGGAAGGGAGCTACAACCCCCTACTTCTTTTCATAAAGTATCAGATGATTAACAAGTACATAACAGATATAGACCACTACAGATATCAGATCAGCAATAACAGAACTAACCCAGAACACCTTATCAACAGAGAAATTCAATCAACAGAACATCTTAAAACAGAGACGCAGTTTTTTTCTTCTCTGGCCTGCGACCAGACGCAGTTAACCTTCTGCTACTCTGCGTCCACACGCAGATATCCTTCTGCTGCACTGCGTGCCCACGCACTGTTCCTTTGACTGCTCTGCGTTCTGTTGCTTCAGGGACGCACCCAAAGATACTATCGCGCCGCGTCTTTTGCTACAGAGACGCACCTGAAAACACTATCGCGCTGCGTCCTTCTGCTTCAGAGACGCACCTGAACCTTGATCGCTCTGCGTCCCCACGCAGATCTACAGTCACTGGGCTGCGTCCCAGATGCACCTGAACTTCGTTTGTCCTGCGTCCCCACGCAGATCTCTAGACTCTGTACTGCGTCCCGGCGCGCTTTCCTTTCACTGTACCTGCGTCCCTTTGGGTATGAATGATTTCAAGACCTTAAGAGTAACCCAAACAGTCAGATCTACAGATCTGATCTTGCGCCAAAGAGATCTCAGTCCTTCAGTAGATTCGCCTTTTAGATCTAGACCAGATCTCACCCAATAAGATATTCCATAAAAAAAGACATACTTAGCCAAATGATCTCCTTGCTTTATATAGGCAAGCTCCTCCTCAAAACATGGAACAATACCATGAGCCGACACCATAGAAACACAAAACCGTCGGCTAGATACCACACAAGAAACCCCCACGTGCTTTTTCTCTGCCTTGAAATGTGTGCACTGGGTGGACGCACCCCCTGAACGGCTAGCCTGCGTCGCTGGACGCGGACCCTGCATGGTGTACCTGCGGGTATGCACCTTCTGAACTGGTTTCCTGCGTCCTTCTTAATTTTCAACAAACTAAGAGCCTTGCCACTGGAGTTGCCATCAAGTACAACATCTGTAACATACAGTCATACCAGAAAACATAATGCCAACACCATGGCCTCTTTCCAGACTTTCCCATCCTCTGAATCCACTGCTTCCTTCACAGTTCTGGGATCATCATCAGTAACAGACAAAGCAAAATTTGAATAGAAAGCATATGGACTATACCTTTCTGGATGCCTTCTTTCTCGAACTGATCTTCTCACACCCAGAGTTTGTGGCTCTTCATCTTCTGATTCCTCCTCTATTGTAGAGTCTAATTCTTCCTCCTTAAGCTCAAACTCTATCTTCTCAGGTTCCTTTGGTTGGACTTCATGTTTGATAACATCTTTTACCTCTCTGAACACCACATCTCGACTGTACACAACCTTCCATGTGACTGGGTTTCAAATCTTATAATACTTTAAACCATCCTTATACCCAATAAGGATGCACTTTTCAGATTTACTATCCAACTTGGTTCATTTCTCCTTTGGAACATGTAGATATGCATCACATCCAAATACCCTCAGATGTGAAAGAGAGGGTTTCTTACCAGTCCATACCTCTTGTGGAGTCTTATCCTCCAATGTTGATGAAGGTGACCTCTTCACCAGGTAACGTGCAGTATCCACCACCTCTACCCAGAATTTCTATCCTAACCTGGCACCACTGAGCATGCTTCTCGCCCTTTCCATCAACGTCTTATTCATTCTTTCTGCAACTCCATTTTATTGAGGTTTATATGGAGTAGTATTCTATCGTGCTATACCACACTTCTTACAGAATTCTTCAAATTCCTTGTTGCAAAACTCTCCACCATTATCTATCCTCAGCACCTTTATCTTCTTCTCTGTTTGATTTTCCATGAGAGCCTTAAATTCTTTAAACCTGTCAAAGGCTTCAGATTTCTTCTTAAGGAAATATATCCATGTATACCTTGAGAAGTCATCTATAAATGATACATAGTACACAGACTTACCCAGTGATGGAACCTTCACAGGTCCGAACACATCATTGTGCACAAGTTCTAATATTTGTATTTCCCTCTTACCACTAGAGGGGAAACTCACACAATTCTGCTTCCCATATACACAATTTTCATAGAAATCAAAATCCAAAGAGCTATTACTCATACCTTCTACCATACCTTTTACCTTGAAGTATTCGAAGGCCCTTCTCTCCTATATGTCCAAGCCTTTGATTCCACAACATGGTCTTCTCTCAAGATACCACTAGATTTTAGCTCCACTTTCAGGAACCACAGAATTGTTGCACTAATCAACAACAATGCTACCTTGCAGCTTGTACAGAGTTCCAATCTAAACTCCCTGCATCAATACCAGTGCTCCCTGAACCATCTTACAGGTATCATTCTTGAACACTATCTTTACACATGCATCATCCAGCTTTCTTACAAAAATCAAATTTCTAGCCAATGCAAGAATGTGTAGAACACCCGGAAGTATTCTAACCCTTCCACCTCGCAAATTCAACTTTACTTTTCTACAACCAATGATTCTAGCCTTCCTATCATCCCCTAAGAAGACATCATCACCATCGTATTTCTCATACTCGCATAACCACTCTCTATGGGCAGTGAAGTGAAAGGATGCACCTGAGTCAATCAACCATGCATCATGATCTACATGTGTACTTAAAGAAGCCAAGTACACATCCCCACCTTCATCTGAGTGGTTTTCGCCTCTGCAGAAGGATCATCATCAGATCCCTTTCCTTTATCAGGAGATTTAGGTTTACAGTCCCTTTTGTAGTGCCCTTCTTTTCTGCATTTCTAGCGCACCACCTCTACAGGTTTTCCTGGAGATTTATATCTCCCTTTGGATTTAGATCTCCCACTCGATGACTTATTTTTGTTTATGTTCTAGGACTGTCCTCGTACGGACAAGGCATCACCATTCTAGCTCTCCATAACATTTTGTCTCATCTCCTCCGTCAGCAAGGATGAGACTATTTCATCAAACTGCAAGGCAGTTGCATTGCTACCTATTGCAATAACCAGACTATCCCATGAATATGGTAGAGAACACTACAAAATGATGCACTTATCTTCATCTGAAATTTTAATATCAATAGATGCTAACTGACTTACCATAGTATTAAATGTGTTCATATACTCTGTCACCGAGTCTCCATCTTTCATCTTTAGGTTATACATATTTTTCCGCAGGAACAATTTATTCACCAGAGACTTAGATTGGTACAAAGTCCCTAACTTGTCCCACAAAGCCTTCGTTGTAGCTTCCCCTAATACATTCAGCAATATTGAATTTGAGACACACAATCGTATTGTTCTCTTTGCCTTTCGATCCAACTTCTTCCATTCTTCATCAAACACTTCCATTGGTTTAGTACCCGGATCTACCACAATCCACTGATCTTTATCCACCAACAGATCCTCCATCTTGAGTTTCCACAACTCAAAAACTCTGACCATTAAATTTCTCAATCTCTATCTTTCCACTGCTCGCCATCTTCTTTCACCACCAGAATCAATCTCGCAGATGTCCCACTGAACAGGGTCTACCGGAGGCCCAAGCAAAACCCCTTAGCAAAAAAGATGTCCCCTTGAAGCCAAAAAAAACTCTGATACTAAATGTAAGTTTTAACCCCGTATAGAAATTACCTGCATATGAATTCCAAAACACAGAAAGTAAACAATGCGAGAGCATAACACATAAAACACATATACACAAAGATTTTCCCCTGCATCCCAAAACCAGGACTAACAGCTTGATTTTTCATTATTGTTCCTTGCAATGTTACAATAATATTTATACATGCCGAAGCATCCAATACCATGGATCAAAAACCATCAATGAGTTTGGTTATGGAGTATGTCAAAGAGACGAAATTTGGGTAATAGGTGAGGCATTTTTGGAAATGAAATAGAGTCAAGTGGAATGGATATGGTACAAGGAACTATGATGGCATGTGAAGGAAGTTGGATGATATACAGAATGAAAGGAGTAATTTTGAATGATAACAAGGTTCCATATCGAGTTCATATCATTTTGACAAGATATAGATATTTTCTTTAGAACCAAATTCATGTCTTAATGAGGGTAATCATTATACAAAATGGTGGTAGCAATGGTCATTCATTTATTTAATTTCATAATTCAATGTTTTTCCCTTTATTATCTAACTGATATTTACATACCTTCTATCTTGACTTACTGATTTTTGGATTTGTCCTTTTTTAGGTTATACTTAGGTTTCTTTAGTTGTTATCTTCATTCAAATTTCTTTTGCCATGTTCTTCATTTTCCCTGGTTGTAATCTATCAAGTCAGTTGTGGAATTGCATGAGAGCTGTAGATTATTGACAATTTTGTAGTTATTTTATTTTTCAAAAGAGGAATAAGAAGAAATGGGACAAGAATAGGAAATTAAAAACAAAATCTATGTTGCCAATAATTCTTTGTTTTCAACCTAGATTTTATGTATAAACATGCCAACAATCTTGGTTTTCATGTTTATACAATTTTTTTTGTTGGAAAAATAAAGTACAAGGCTAAGTTGGAGAGGAAGAAGAATCTTCCTTGACCAAATTCAAATCAATATTATCTTGCATATTTCTTATGAACTCTTCCTTTGTTAATAGTTTATGATATATTTGTAATCTATGACCATTTACAAAGAAAATTACTTTTTCTTCATCAATGGTTGTTGGGATGGGGTCCCCTAGGGTCAATTTTTGGGCAAAAGCCCAAGTTTTTTTGTATAAAGATGTAAAGTCTCCGCAATTTGTGGTCACAGAGTGCGTAGAGAGTTAAAGTGTCATAAAGGGTTAAGCCAATAATGGTTCTGATTCTGATTGCTTCATTATCAAAGATAATTTCAATCTCATAAGAACCAAGCCAATGAGTTTGAAATTTTCCTTGAAAATATTTAAACTTTGAGTCAAAAAGAAATGCTCAATCACCAATCTGGAATTTTCTTTCTTTGATAAATATATCATGCCACCTGGACCTTTGTTGTTGGACTATATTGGTTCTATGAATAGCATATTGTTGTATCTCATCAAGTTCATTAAATTGCTCCATTATTTGTGATTGGGCTTCTGATAGATAAAGACTCAATTTGATTGTTGTTTTAAAGGTATTTATCTAGAACTCAATAGGAAATGAAACTTGCTTTCCATAAACAAGTTCATAAGGAGTGTGTCTTGTTTTATCTCTTTGTGTTGTATGATATGCCTATAAATCTTCTGCAAGATTTTATGCCCAATCCCTTCTATGCAGATGCACAATCTTAGCAAAAATTGCTTCAATTACTTTATTGGTAGGTTCAACTTGTCCATTTTCTTGTTGATGATATAGAGTAGACTTTCGATGTTTTATTTTTCATTCCTCCATTATCTTCTATACCGACTTGGATGTAAATTGAGTACCTTGCTCTGTCACAATTTCCCTTGGGACACCAAAATGAGTGAAAATATCCTAGAAATGAAATGAAACTACAACATTTTTACTAGCAAAAGGAAGTGCTTTAGCTTCTACACATTTTGAGACATAATCTGTACAAACAAGAATGTACCTTTCTTGTCTTGATGGTGGATTGATTGGACCAAAAAAATCCAAAGCCCATTTCTCAAAAGGTTCAATAAGTACATAGGGTTGTAGAGGCATTTCATCCGAAGGAACATGCTTTCCCATTCTTTGACAACTGTCACATCTCTTAACATATTCTTTGGCATCCTTAAAAAGAGAAGGCCAATAGTATCCTAAGAGAAGGACTTTATAAGCAATTCTTTTATTAGCGAAATGTCCTCCACATGGTTCAACATAGCAAGATTTGAATATCTCTGGTACTTCATCCTCTCTAACACATCTTCAAATGATTAAGTCAAGTCTTGTTTTGTACAATTTTTCATTTATCCATGAATAAGATGCAATAGTTTGAATAACCTTCTTTTTTCCTCGAAGGGACAAGTATGATGGTAACTTCCCTATAGCCAAATAATTTGAAATATATGAAAACCAAGGATATTTAATAGATACTGCAAAAATATATTGATCAGGAAAATTATCTTGTACGGGAACATCTTTATTATCATTTGGGATTCTAGATATTAATATATATATATATATATATATATATATATATATTCAACAACTGTGTTTTTCTTTCTGGATCTGTCCAAAATAGTAATATTGAATTCTAATAATAATAATAACCATCTTGTAATTCTGCCATTACTAATTGATTTATTCATTAAATATCTAATTGCAGAACAATATGTGTGAATGAAGGTTTCATAACTAGCGATATAATTTTTGAATTTATTGATGGCATGTACAAAAACTAAAAACTCATTTTCTGTTATAGTGTATTTCAACTCTGCAGAGGTCAAATTTTTTCTTGTATAGTAAATGGCATAAGGAATTAAATCTTTTTTTCCTAATACAACTCATAAATTTGTATCTAAGGTATTAATCGAAATGTGAAAAGGTAGTTTCCAGTTTGGTCCTCTTAAAATGGGTGCTTCATAAATATTTTATTTCAATGTTTCAAAGGATTTATGGTAGTTAGAATTCCATATGAATTCACAATCTTTTGTAAGAAATTTGAAAAGTGGAGAGGCTATCTTCATAAATTTTTCTATAAATCTTCTATAATAGCGAGTAAAACCAAGAAAAATTATAACATCCCTTTGACAAGTATAAGCTGATAATTTAGAAATTACTTCTACCTTAGATGCATCCACTTTGATTCCATTTCCTGAAAAATGTTGGCCTAAAACAATTTCCTCAGTGAACATCATAAAATAGTTTTCATGCTTAATGAGAGTTATGCTTCTTTACACCTAATAAGATTTTTTTACCAAAATTTTAAGAGATTCTTGAAAAACGTTTCCATAGACAGTAAAATCATCCATGTAAACTTCCACGCAATCATGAATTAGATTAGAAAAAATACCTAAACTACCCTTTGGAATGTTGCAGGTGCATTACATAACCCAAAAGGAATACTTTATAAGCATAAGTTCCACATGGACATGTAAAGGTTGTTTTATCTTGATCTTATGGAACTACTTGGATTTGTCTATACCCACTAAAACTATCCAACAACGAAAAATAATTTTTCCATTCCAATGTATCAGGCACTTGATCTATAAAAGGAAGTGGAAAATGATATTTTAAAGTAGATTTATTCAATTCCCTATAATAAATACATACTCTCCATGTTCCATTAATTGTCAGAACAATACCAATGGTGAGAACCACTTGCTATCTGATATTGGATAAATGAAATTCACATTTAAAAAATTATGTAATTCTTCTTTAACAATTTCCCTTCGGTTTGGATTCATCCTCCTCTGGGGTTGTCAGATTGGTCTGAAATTTTCTTCAATATAAATATGATGCAGACAAGTGTTAGGATCAATTCCTTTCATATTAGTGTATTCCCATGCATAATCAGAGGAATGCTTTTGTAATGTCTTCACTAATTCTTTCTTTTGAGATTCTTCCATATTATCACTAATATTCAAAGTTTCCCCTAGAAATTTTTCTATTAAAGAATTGCCAAATTTCTCCATATAATGTAAAGCCATTTGATGAGATTATAGATATTCAATATTACATTGTTCTTGAAAACTTTGATTCCGTTCACAATATGATGAAGATTCATTATTTTCCATTAAATTTAAAATATGATCTTCTTCATCTATTTGTGAAGTAGCAAAAATTGGTCGTATATCAAAGTTTTCATTATCATCATATATCCATTATTCACTTTCTACTTCTATTGTTGTTTTTCCAAGAGGATATAATGTGGATTTCTTTGTCGAGATTCCATCATATATAAACATATCACCATATCTACAACTTATAAAAGCATCAGCTGTAGCTAACCATGGTCTACCTAGAATCAATGGGTGTCCTCCTAGATTATTATTGGGTGTCAATATCATGAAGTCAATAGGATATACCTAAGAATCTAAAGATACAAATACATCTTCTGGCACACACTTAAGTTTGATAACAAATCTATCTGATAATTTCAATAGTGTAGGTGTATATTAAATATTAGGAAGTTTAAATTGATTCATAGTTTGTTTACTCATGATATTTATAGTTGATCCTAAATAAAACAATGTATTTGTAATTTCAATACCATTAATGTGTGTTTTCACAATGGGACTTCTTAGATCTAGATATTTCTGAACTATTGCTTTTCCCATCATGATATCTGCAATTTTCCCAACTAACTGGATTCTTTTAACTTCTTTTCTTTTTCTTCTTGGTTTTTTAGTACTTAACACCCTGATTGTCTTTTCAAATATTGGTATTTCTTTGATAGATTGTAACAAAGGAATTTTTTATAAAAATATTCCTTAGTTCATCTATCATATTGTAATTAGGTAACAAAAAACATTTTTCTACCCCTTTGTCAATTTTCAATCTTTTAGGAAAAGGTGGATTTTGAATAGAAACTAAAGGTTGTTCTATAATGGGAGTTGAGTTTACTGGAGTATCATACAAAGGTACAGGGTTGGTTTTGAGGATTTTCCTCTTGATGAAGAGATGACTCTTTATCAGAGAGGTCATCCTTCTTAGATTCCTCGATAGCGACATCTGGTGACTTCGTTTACAATACTCTTCGAGATCTAAGTTTGACATTGTTTAGATATAATAGAGTTATCAAGTAAGTTTGGAAAAAAATTTACCCTTCCATGTTGTAAACAGGCTATGAGTTTTTATTATTTGGGTTTGGAAGTGGCTGATCAGGCAGTTAATTTGGATTTTGTGGAAATGGTAATGAAAGCTGTAGGTTTTTATTTTGAGGTTGAAAGGGTTGAACAGGATGAGGAAAATATTGTGGTGGAAAAACAAGGTAAGGTTGTTGAAATTAAGGATATTGAGGATATTTGCCATAATGATTTTTCCATTCTTGTGCCCAAGGTTGAGGCCAAGGTTACCAAGCCATGACTGTAGTCCAATTATTTTCTGGTGGTTATGCATATGTTTGAGTGTTGAAACCTTGAGTCATACTCGATTGTGGATTTTTCCATGGTCTCTTAGCAACGAAACAAAGAGGTTCTACTTGATTTGGAATTACTTCCTCTTGATATACATATTTAAGACCCTATATGAGGGACATTCCTTTGTATCATGATTTTATGCACATATAACACATGTTTATACACTTTTTAAGTCAAGGGGGCATTCTCTCAAAGCATGCCTCTTTCTATATTTTTGACAAAAGATAGATAATGCAACATTTTCAGCGTATTTCTTGTTTTTAATTTTAAGGGTATCTATTTATTCACTAATACTCCCCAAAATATTTGTTTTTAAATTGTCAAGAAAATTTCCTATTTCAACCCTACTTACTATCCCACCTGCAGATTTATTAATCCTAGACATAACAAGATTTCTTGGATTTTTCCCAGTTCTTGTGTTTCCCCTTCAAATGTGTATGTATAACTCACAAATATATCCAAATGATAATTGAGAAATATCTCCTTTACCCATCAAATTGAGAATATCTATCCATTCATCTCTGATATATTTTAGCAAGAGAACTTTCAAATTTTCTTCATCTAGAGTATACATTTTAGCCCTTTTTACGTTATAAGAAAATCTTTCAACGAAATCTTCAAGATTTTCATCTTCTTTTTGCATCATTTTAAAGACTTCATCTTTAAGGTTATGGGGAATGCAATAATCCTTGTATCTTTCTAAGAACACATTTTTAATTTCTTCCCATGTTCTTATAGAATGTGCTCCTACACCCATAAACCATTTTAATGTTGTATCTTTAAGAGTGGTTGGAAACAATTTCAACTTTTGAGTATCAAGCAAGTAGTCGTAGGATATAAACAAGACTTCAAACTCAAACATAAATGTTTCAGGACCCTCATTTCTTAATCCATGGAAATTAGAGAGGATAGAGGGTGACATATTTTTCATTATAGTTTTGGTATCTTCATCAAAGATGGGAAATCAAAAAGGTTCTGGATCTCCTCTACCAACCCCTCTTCCTCTTCCTCCACCTCTTCCACCTCCAATCCTATGTTCACCAGTCACATTATGTATGTCTCCTCCCCCTTCTCCTGCAATTGTAGATTCCTCAGAGCTAATATAAGTTTCCAAAATTGGATTTTCTAGTTCTTCCTTTGGTTCTTCTATCAATGGAATGTTAAAATAGGTTTCTTCTTCTTCTTCACTAGGGATTTATAGTTCTTGTCCTAGAAGTTGTTCTCCAATTGAAGATAGAAAGATTACTCATTCTGTTGGGAATGTACGATCTTCTTCTTCTACTACGACTTCAGTAGAGGAAATTGGTGAATTTTTAGGTTGAGTTTTACATCTATGTACCTCAGGAAGTCTATGCCTTCCTGTGATTGATGGAATATGAGTTTGGGTGGATGGTGTGGCACTATGAGATCATGGTGGGGCGAGTGATGATGTTGGAGTTGAACTTCTACCACTACTTATGAATCTACCTCTAGAATCTCTTTCCCTATGAATAAATATTTTTTATCATTTTTTTATATGAAAAGTAAAAGACTCATATATACACTTCCCCGGCGATGGTACCAAAAAGTTTGGTAATTTAATTGATGTTAAATTACTACATAAATTATCAACTAGGGATAGTATACTGATGAAATGTATGTGCGTTGTTTGTGCTAGGAGTCCTTCTTATTCACGAAATTCCTAGATTAAATTGAGATATCAAGATGCACATGTTTTCTCTAACAACTATTACTCTTACATGAATGTAAATATGTCACTCTTAACAAAGATGAAATCAAAAATATTTCACTTTCTTAAAAGAAATATCACACTTTCTTAAAAGAAATATCACACTTTAATTGAAATAAACATCACACTTGCTTGAAAAAAATATCACACTTTCTTAACTAAATAATGAAATTAAATCTAAATCACTCTCACAAAAAAAGATAAATTAACTCTATAATCACACTAATTGGAAATTGAAATATTCTTCACTCAAATGTAATTTAACTCAGATGTAACTCAAACTATACTAGAAATCCTAAATCAATCCACACTTTGTCATACTATTTTTCATGTGCATAAGAAATCTTGGCTTCACTCATTCATCCTACAACAAAATGATCAAACAAATCCTGCTTAAAATCCAGTCCTAAACAGTCATTCAAAATTGAAACCAGAGAGTTAGATGAACTAATTAAACACTATATAAAATGAAGAATTGAAATGGTAATTAAAAAACAATAAAACCTTACAACTCCAGGGGGCGCTTCTGTGTGATGTAGGTAATAGAACAACTTCTCAGAAACTAAATATGCATCAAGACAATTTCTCAGTAGAATGATCAAATGTGCCTTTATAATTGCAAACATAGTTTTAACAATAATATTCAGGTATTTCGTTATCATGCCGAGAGGTAGATTTATAACCTCTATCAATAACTGTTTTAGATATTTATGAGCCTATCCTACTATAAAGAGACTAAAAATAACATATGAAGACAATATGACATGATTTCCTCATGATTTTCTATTGGATAAGCAAATCATGAGGCTAAATATTTGCTTCCATTAATTTTTTTGCTTGTCTAGCTCACCTTCAGCTCCTTCTTTGTTGGGAAACTTCCACATTAACTGGGCTTATATAGTGTTCTTATCATCGATCCAGGTCATGAAGATAGGTAAATATCATTTTTCCAACTATGAGCCACCTGCCTATATGTCTCGTTCCTCATTTGGAGTTTCAGAACTCATTGAACCTTCAACTATGTTGTAGAATCAGTCATTAGCTAAATAATTGGTACAATTCAGTAGCTTATGTAAATATTCAGTTAAACAATAAAGAACAATGAAACTTATGAAATAAAATATAAAGTACATTATATTTCCATGAACCTTGTAAATGGATGTTCAATTATCATTATTAGAGTAAGAAAGGAGAATGGAGTGTGTTATCACCTAGATTGACCTCAGGCCGAAGGGAGGCAATGCCAGGGTCACCACAAACCAAGCTTAGCCAAGTAGCTAGCCCTACTAGGCCAGGAGAAGGCTCTCTCCATAAGGATCTCAGTCAAGATGACTAGATTAGGTAAAGGATTTTAGGCTAGGTATAGTAGCAAGAAATTTTTTATCGGATTTCATAGAGGTTTTGTCGGATCAGGAGGAGCTGGGCAGTTTAGGTCTGGGAAATTAGGTCAGAAATGTAGGGTGTTCTATGGGGCAAGGTAGGCATAGGATTTAGCACTCTAAGGCTTGATGAGGTGAGATGTTTAAGACTGGTGAGAAGCTAAGAAGGGCATGTGAAAATCATGGATCCTTCCTCGACTGCAAAAAACATGAAATGGTGAATGGTTTCCCAAGGAAAAACATTGATACAATGGATTCTACCTATCAAACTTGAAAATTTTCAACTAGAAGAAATGAAGTGATTTGATGGCATATATAGAATATATAAACATATAATCACAGAAGAATAAAATTTACTAGAACTCCATACCACAGGGATCCCAACAAAATAGCTGCAATTCTTATTAATCTCCTGTCAAAGTGCTTTAAAAGGTGTACAATCAAGGTCTGAGCATTCAACTGAGTCCAACCCTTTACAATGAGGAGGAAGAAGAAGATATAGATATTTTTTCAACCTCCTCCCATCCTTATGGGTCGAATACCCAAGATGAGGAGCTAATCTAACCAACACTACACAAGAAAATAGGAATATAGGCATCTCAACAACTTGCCTCTAAAAGTGAAAATCTGATTCATTTGAGCTCAAACTAACTTCTAAAGCAATGAAAATACCTTATATTACTATTTAACCATCATATTTACAAGCCATGCCATCATTTACATAGGTAAATTATCCACCATGAGAGAGAATCCATGATTACAGTAAAAAACTGGAAAAATAGCAACCCTGAGCAAAAACTGTGAAAAGCACAGTGTCACTTTCACGTCCCTTTTGGAGACCTTCCCGGCATCCAAATTGAGCCCATGATAACTCATTGGAAATGTCTTCAAGTCGACTTTCCTGAAAACCTATAATTTAGGCATTTTGATATCATTTGACCCCTCAAAACGTGATTCTCCCAAGGTTGCTTCTATGTGTCCAAAAAGTGGCAGAAAGGTCATCTTTAGGGTTTTGTTTTTTACCTTTTGGTGGACCAGTTCTGCCCCAAACTTTTGAAACTTGCTAGGGTGCATGTCCTCATCACTATAAATCCAAAAATGCAAGCCATTTCTTCAATGGGTGCCCCTAGGAAAAGTGCAGCGTTGGCGGTGCTGTGCTTTTAGGCAGTTTTTCTATGTAATGAAATTCAAAATTGCAAATGACAAAAAAAATTTAAAACTTGCCAAAAATTGGTGTGAAGCACCACCATCATGTGCTTTGATGAGCCAAGGAGGCTTTAGTTAGAATTCTAAGTCTATCCTCTTATTTCTTGCCTTTCAAGGCCCGCCTTAGCCTAGCTTTCATTTTCTTGACCCTCATATTGCAAATCTTGTTTCGAGTCCTATAATGATAAGCCATGTGTCTGATCATATGATTGTCTATATTGGCCTTATGTAATAGCTTCTCAAGGTGCAAGTTGACTCTCTCAAGCTAAGTTTCTCTATCCTCTTCAATCTCCTTCTCAATAGGAGTCAAAGTGACAAGTGCCTCTTTGCCACTTTTTCGTTTCATCTTGAGCATTTCTAGCTCCATGAGGACTTATTTTTCACTCAATTGCTTGTTTTCTTGCTCCAAATATGTGATAACATATTTTGCCCTCTCTAAATTGTCTGCCAAATCTTGTACTCGAGCTTCCCTTTCTTGTATGATGATGTTTTTTATGGTTTCTTCATCCTAAGCCTCTAAGTCAATGATTTCAACTCCATGACAAGTATAACATTTCTCCGACTCATCATGCTCAGTTAAGTCAAAATCCCTTTCCTCCTCATCATCGAGAATCTACCATGGCATCTTTTCCTTCCCTTTGTGCAGCTATTGCACCCGTACCTACTATGCTAAAGAAGAAGGCAAAGCCCCTTCCACATCTTGTGCAGCTAGCATTTTCCTATGAGTTGATGAAGAAGGCAAGGCCCCTTCCACATCCCGTGGAGAAAACACTTGCCTATCTACTGAAAATAATATCCTAGTGCCCCTCTGATATGTCATGAAAACGGGCACCTCAATAGTTCTTGTCTCCTTGGCCTCCTCATCTGTTTTTGCTAGGCTAGAAGGTCCTCCTGCTTCTTGAGGCACTGGTGGAGGAATTTGAGGACCCCTGAAGATCTCATGAGAAATAAAGGTCTCCCAAGGGATGTTAAGGAGACTGAGATGATGAAGCACAATGACCTTGATCAGGGAGTAATGATAAAGGTTGCTCATCTGCCAAGGGTAAGACTTCCTTTGGACAACAAAAGCCATCTTCTCAATACTCGTGAACAAGTAATAAGGGATGTTTAACATCCTCACCCTGGTAAAATGCACGAGGAGCTTGATATGATAAGTATACATCCTGGAGAACCGACCCTCACAAGTGAAATACTTCATGATGATTTTCATCATGGGGACATACTTGTTCTCAAGAAACTTGAAAGGAAATAGTCTCCTCACCTGATTTCTATACTAGGGTTTGATATAAGGTTCATAATAGTACTCATCTAGATCTTGGCGCTTGAACCACTTCTCCCATACATTAGGAATCCTAGTAGCATCTAAGATAATAGAAGATGAAATGGTGAAAGTTACCCCAGCAAGAGTCACCCTATTGTCATGAAAATGTGCTGCAAAAAGTCTAGTGAGCTCTGAGTGATATTGCACTCTCTCAACTTGTTCACAGAATCCATAGCAGCTAAGGTACCTAAAGCATGTGACAACCAACTCAGAGGCCTAAAATTCCCTAAGGTTTGATGGCTCTTCTCTGATAATCCTACTTCCCTTGTGTGGTTTTCTCGGTTGCATGGCTCTATCAGCTGAGGTATCACTGCCTGTGTTCTCCTCCTCATAGTCTTGATCTTCCAGGTCCATGTTTGCAAGGTTGAGGTGTATGGAAATGAGGAATGATGGGATGAAAAATGGGTTTGCAACTAGGAAATGAATGGAGTGGGAAATGAGAAGAAGGGTTTTGTGGCTTGAGCTCTTGGGGAAGAGAGACAAAATGGAATGCGAAGGAATAGCAGGAAAGAGGGAAAAGGGATAGGGTGATTTTAGGACTGTAGGGTTGGGTGCTAAGAGGAATAGGAAGGGGTTAGGGTTTAGGTATAATTAGGGAGAATTTAGGGTTTCGAGATTAAAAATGACCAAAGATGCTTGTAACTTAGATTTAGCGACCCAAAACCAAGATGAAGGACATGTACTTACTTGTAATAATGGAGAGAAAAACAAATTTGAGGTCTGCTGGAAGATTTGGAGGTTTTTGGTCACTTCTGGGAAAAGCGCGGCGCCATGACAAAAGTGCAATGCCCGTTCATTTTCGTTCTGGGAAAATCGGGGAAAAGGAAAGTGCCAGGTGAAAAGTGCAGGCCTGCCTCCAAAAGTGCAATGCTAGTCTATTTCAGCCAAAAGTGTAGCGCCTCTCTACCAAATGTGCAGCGCCGGGCTTTTTTCACTCAAACTCACGCAAACTCACCTTTATTTCTTCTCCCTTTAACTTCTTGCTTGGTAAATGAAGATAATTTTTTTGAAAATGAAGTATGAGGGCTTAAATAAAAGAAGATTTTGATTTTTCACTTGAAAAACCCACTTTTTCAATGTTTCTTGTTCTCCTTTAATGCCTTTTCCTTCTTGTGTTTTTGCAGGTGGATAAATGCTCAATTTGACCTGAATTTTTGCAGTGTTTCTCTGTCTAGCAGCAAGGAGAAATGCTCTGGTGCAGTTGAGATCAATTATTACATATAGGAACTTAAAATTACATACGAAATACAAATAAACTAAAATACTCTGTTTTCACCTCAAAAACATGTTTTTGAGGTGAAAATTACATTAGTTTAAAAAGATAATAATTTTAGTAGCTATGACTTACAAGCCATCATGCTTGATTTATTGATCATCCTCATACCCTTGCTAACCTTTATTTACAGTTTGAAATCAGTTTCTTGACCTTGGTGATGAAACCCTAGACCTAATGAAATAATGCCCTATGACCTAATGTAATGAACTGCAGATCGATTATGAAACCATAACTAAAGACAATCTGAAGAAGGATCAACAAGTATACTCTATGAGGGAAAAATTTTCTGAAGAGAAAACAACCATCAGTGGATCAGTATATCATGACCTAATGGAATGATGCAAAATTTTCGGTATGAAACCCCTACTATGAAAATGTAAAGAGTGAGTTTCGATCCCTGATGGAAGTATGCAGATAATGACACTAACATTGGCCTTATTGGGGATGACAACTCCTTGGAGGTGTCAAGAACACCGTAGACCAAGTGCCTCATCCATTGGGAAATATGGTCAAAACTAAAAAAAACGAAATATGACTCAAAGACACATAATGACTCGAAACTGACTTGAAATTGACTGAAAAAATGACTCAAGACTTACTTAGTTGAAACAAGTATTGAAAATAATACTAAGAGGGGGGGAGGTGAATCAGTATTATCAAATTCTTTTTCAACTTATATAAAGATTAGTAGATCTAACCAATGAAACTTATGTATACCTTCCTGACTTATAATTTAATTTATTCTTCAGATATTGATCATTAATCTGTGTGTCAGAACCATATAACAGTAAGCAGGAACAGAAAAGGAGAGCAGAAAATCACACAAAGGAACACAAGATATAAGGTGGAAACCCAATGTGGGTGAAAACCACCTACTGCAATATGTCTCTATCTTCTTTCAATTAGAAACTTCCTTTGTACTAGTTCAGTCTTATACCAGCACGCAGGCTTCAACCTACAGAAGGCTACAACCTTCTCTCATTCTCCAGACTCTTCTGGAAGGGAGCTACAACCCCCTTAGCTCTTGCACTAGCTGAGGTACTTGTACGTAGGTGCTGACCTACAGAGGACTTCTCTTTTCTTCCAGGGACCACGTTTCATGAATTTTCAAACTGGATGCATGAATATCAATCAAGCATCAAATAGATCTGCAATCAACCTACTTCCATGTACAAATTCTGAATCAATAACTTCTCAAAACATAGTACCAGTAACCAGACACCAATTCAGAACCCTAAACAATGCAATAATAGACAAAAGCAACTAAAACATATTTCAAGGAAAAACTCCGCAACTTCACCAATAGAAACCTGCGTATGTCGGTAGTATTCCCTTCTTTACCTTGTGGGTATCCGCACCTCCTCTGTGTCGAACCTGTGGTATTCGCACCTGCGCTCTGCCGGGGCTGCGGGTATCAGCACCTCCTTTGTGTCTAACTTGCGGTATCCGCACCTGTGCTGTGTCGAGCCTGTGGATATCCGGGCCTGTGCTGTGTCGAGCCTGCGGGTATCCGTGCCTACGCTGTGTTGAGTCTGTGGGTATAGAAATTTTTCAAACTTAAATTACACCCCAGATTATCAGATTTACAGATCTGATCATGCACCAACAAGATCTCGACCCATTAGTAGATCCATCTTGTAATGCTTAGGTTTCTCCTTGATTCAGGTCCAGCTATAACTCATCAACCAATCACCGGTATTTTAGATCTTGCTCCTCTCAGGATATTCAACGCATTAGTTGCCCAAGCAAAATGATCTCCTTTCCTTTTTATAGTCTAGGCCTTACTCAAAACCATGATACAAAATCATAGAGATCCAATACTAGGGACCCAAAACCTGGGTTCAATACTTTAGATGCAAAACCACAGACCAAAACCATAGGATCAAAAATGTCGGACTAAATACCATGGACCAACCATAAGATTTCCCACGTGTGCGCTTTTCTCTACATGAAAGTGTGTGTACTTTACGTCTGCACTTTTTAATCGGAGAACCTGCGTACATGTCCGCAACTTTTGTTCGACACACCTGCGTACATCTGCAGCTTCATGAACAGGAACCTGCGGGTATCTCATTTTCTACTATTTTGAGAGCCTGAACTTGTGATCTGCTATTTGAGCGAGTTGCCATCAAGGACAACACTTATGCCATCGAGCCAAACCTGTGTCATAATGCCAACAATCTCCCCCTTTGGACTTGATGGCAACCCAAAGTCACTCAAAGTCTTTTCTCCCCCTTTGACATCAAGGGCAAATGGTTGTGCTCCCCTTGAGTACATGCTGAAATATCTTCTCTACTGTGCTGTCCAAGCTCCCCCTAACATATAGGCAATATCTGCAAGAAGATGTTCTACAAAAGAAATATGACTTTATACATCATAACTGGCTTTCCTATCACCAAAGACTCACACATACGACTCCCAACCAAGTGGGGATACATGATATAATAGGCATATGACATTATCCATCGCAAGGATAGTGGGGCAACCAAGATAGGCCATTACATGACCTTGACAAAAGAAAGATAGAGACAAAATATTAGCAGCATCTGTCAAGCACTATTCAGATCAGTATCCATGTTCTCCTTCTGCACTTGCTCCTCCTGAAATCAAGACAACCGAAGAATTGAACCAAGATCTTCTATGATAATGCCAACAATGCATTATTAGAAGAATATATGCTCCCCCTGAACCTGTGCCAGATTGTCTCTGACAGACCCATATCGGACTCTTCATCCTTACTCTTCTTCAAGTCGATTGTACCCACATAAACCAGCATATGTACGCGTATACCCCATATGAAACTCGCGTACAACCAACAATCTCTGAAACAAACAAGATTCAACAACAAGATGATGCATCAACTACCCCCAGCTTTTGTCTGAGGTATTCAAAGGTCTCCCTGGGCAGTGGTTTGGTGAGAATATCAGCAACTTGTTCCTTAGAGCGAACATACTCCAATTTGACCTTTTGTTCAAGCACTTGTTCTCGGAGAAAATGATACTTGATCGGTATGTGCTTAGTGTTTGAATGCATGGCAGGATTCTTTGAAATAATGATTGCACTTGTATTGTCACAAAAAATAGAGATAGGTGGAGTGCAGGTGATTTGAAGATCTTGCAATGTTTGCATCATCCATAGGAGTTGTGTGCAGCAAGATGCAGCAGCTACATATTCTGCTTCAGCTGTAGATAATGCAATAGAGCTTTGTTTTGTGTTGAACCAAGATACTAATCTAGGACCTGTTATCACTCAGGTTGTCCTTAAGCTCTACAAAAAGGATACGGCCGAGGTAACCACATACCAACTTTGGACTGCAGGTTCTAGCCAACCTGCAATCAGAGAGGGCTCTCTCTTTATGATTTAGCTTTGTTTGAAAAGGATTTTAGGCTAGGTCTCGAGTTCAGAGGGTTTTTGTTTTGTTTTTGGTGGGAAAAATTGATTTTTCAGACAGAGAGGCAGAGCATAGTCTAAGGGTTTCGAACCATTGGGTGTGGAGTCGAGGAGAAAAACTGCTGGTGCTTTTCCTTAATAACAGTGAGGGAAAATGGAGCAAGATAGCTGGGCATGAAACAATGTTTCAGGTTAAAGGGATGGAAAGAAATGCTAAGTAATGAGAGGCAATTAAGAATCTCTCAATTATGCTTAACAGGGGAAGATAACAGGGCGCTACCTAGGGGCATTTAAGAATCCCTAGATAATTGGCAAACACAGGTGAATCGGGGTAAACATGAGCCAGAAGGAATTCATATTCATATCCAATTCAATTAGAAGAAAACATAAAGAAATAGCAGAAATTGAGCATAGAGAGTATTTAAACTAATTCTAGGCTATTGTTTCTTCCTGCTACTTAGATAGTGGTAAACAATAAACAGAGGTAAGATGCACTTATTGCTTCAGGCTGCAGCACAAGAATTCCATCTTCATATTTCCATAAACATTCATTCACAACAGACAGTTTGCTCTCCAAACTTTCGGAAATCTTTGATTATGGAAAAAACTTAGGTATACACGGCGAGTCTCTAGTGAACTTCTCAATTTAACAACCCTTAAAACTATACAGAGGGTGGTATATATAGGGAAAAAACTCTCTGCAGAGTTCCTTTATTACATCTTGACCTAATTAGGTCATAAAGAAAAATGACTACTTAACCTAATTCTATCCAGAAATAAATGCAAAAAATATCTCGAGTTGTGCTCAGGGCCACCGTATCAAAACTGAATAAATGATGTTGTCCTTGGTGGCTTGCTGTAGTGTTTTCTGAAATAAATGAGTATGGGTTTCTGCACCTTCGTTGTATGTATGCATTTAAAGCTTTAACTGTGATTTGAGGGCAAGGATGGGCTTACGCCTCCTGATTTGACTTTTTGGGGGGCCTCATCAATGTTCAGGTGCCTCGAGCCCCTAAAAATCTTGACTGATACTCTTTGGCTCTTCTTCTTCCTCTGATACTCTTTGGCAATAAATTGATGTTATTCTAACGTGCCGTGGGTTTTATTCACAAATTAATGGCCGTTGTTTGGCCTCTGTATCCTCTAAAATTGTTTTCTCCTCCTTTCGGTATGCTCTGCAAAGAAAATGGATCATTTTATGGCCTTTCGGTCTTCCTGGGGACTGTGTGACGAAAGATTCCCTGAAGATTCTCCATTTCGACCTAAAAAATCCTGCGATGAGCGACGCAAATCGCTCATCAAAAACTGCCTTAGAATCGGATTCCAGGGCTCCGAAGTGCGATTTTCGCGCCTTTGCGCCCAAAAAGTGCTGATGACGTCAGCATGATGTCAGCCTGATGTGACATTGTACGGCAGGTGACGTCAGCGTGACGACGTGGAGGGATGACGTCAGCATGACGTCATCATGTATGGATGGTGACGTGGCAGGTACAGTGGTAGGGATACGTGGCAGTGACGTGGCAGGAGGCCATGCAGGCAGGTGACTCGACATAGTGACTGGGCGGCGGGTGACGTGGGATGTGATGTCATGGGCGGTAAGTGGTTTTGGGGCGCACTGCTTATGGACGACGGTGGTTTCGGGGGAGAGGGCTCCGCCACAGCCCAACGCTTGAGACGTGGCGGGAGGTACGGTGGTAATACTGCCCATCTACCGGACACTAAACGTCGGGCAGGTCGGGGATGGGACGGCCCGCCCACAGTTGATCTGTGGGGCGGGCGATCCAATGGCTGGAGGGGAGTGTGATATGACGGAGGGATAAAGGGCGGCATATGCGCAGGAATATTCCTTTAATTGTTTGCGCGGGTGGGTTTAAACTTAAGAAATGGGGGTTTTTATGTGTTAAAAAGGCGAGGGTTGATATATTTACATTCAGACTTAGGGACAAGGGTGGAATATGGGTTTCTTGACAAGTGGGGTTAATATTTTATGTACAAAACGTAGGGAACAGGTGCAAAAAATGGGTTTTTTTTTTAAGGTTTTTAATGGGTTTTTGGCTAGGGGAGAGGTTACTAGCTGACCAGATGTCAAACTAGATCCTTAATGACTCAGATAGGCTAAAGACAGCCCCAGATGGACTGTGATTTCCTGGAATCAGTAGAATTATGGCTATAATGCCTGGGAGGGAGTATTTACATAAGGGAGTTTTATATACATGATTTTAATAGGGAAAGGGAAAAACTGATAGGGAGTTTATATAATAAAGTTAGTAGTTAATATGGAGATGAACAGAGGGTGCTAAGGTATGAGACCTTAGGCTTTGTTGGGAAGAGAAGGCTCACAGAAGATGAGTGAGCAATCCTTGGGTGAAGCAGATCCTCACCAAGGCGAATGTCATGGAGATGATGAAACTGAGAGGCTCAAGGAGATCTTGACCTCTTGGGGGATGTTAGTAAGTGACTTGGGGGAAATGAGAAGAAGGGGAAGTTAGTGAAATCCAGCTTGAGTACCTACTTTGAAATAAAACTGCCTGATAACTGTGATCTGAAAAGATAAGACATTGCGAGACACGAAATTTATCATGAGTCATCATTCTGCCACCAAACAGCTACCTACCCAGCCTATTTTCCTAACATTTTTTCTTCTTTTCTGAGTAGGGTGCACTTAGACTTGTAGACCCGGAATTACAATTTTTCTTTTGAATGTTTCCTATCTAAATCTGCACTTATTTCTGCCAGGGCCCAGATTAAACAGTTGGGTCCCTTTGGTTCTCTACCTATCTACAAATCTGACCAAGATTAAACTGTTTGGACAGATGCATTCTCTATATTCTACAACAGGAAATTGAAACCTAGGGAGACCAAGATTAGACTGTTTGGACCTCCCTTAAATGAAAACTCTTCAAAACTGGAACAACTCATCAAAATGGGGCCTCAGCAGTGGCATTTGGACTAGCACACTCTCATGGTATTTTCTGGAAATATGGAACACTGCAGATTGCCAAGTATGACATATTTGGCATGTAAAAATGTCAATCATGAAAAATGAAACCTTGTTGCAACAGGAGGCTAACAGTGGCTCCACTTGGGGATGGCTTTTCCTTGTGAAAAGCCAAGAACAGCAGGTCAGCCTTCCTTGTATTCAATTGTTTGTTGCTGTGGACCGGGAAATTCTTCTTTGTTCTGGCTGTTGAAAAAACATAAAACTTTGAACTATAGACAACCTCCTCCCCAACTGAGTTACTGTGAATTGTACAGCATCGCCTGCTTTCTTTTGCGTGCTTGATCTTTTATGTATAATGCTGCTGGAACATGCCTTTTAAAACAGTTTAGGGACACGGATCAAACTGCTTTGTTTGCCTTGCTTTTGCTTAGAGAAAGGTGCTGGTATGAACTGAAAATTTTTCTCTGTTTTGATACTCTTAGGACTGGAAAATTTGCATTGGCTGTGTCCTCACCGAATTTACTGTTATTCCTCAAACAATCGGCCAGTTTATACAAAATAAAAACTGAGTGCTGGTATTTACAAATAATATTGTACAAAGATATTTACAGAATTTGCATTGTTTCAAAAACAAGGATTATGATAATGTTTCAACATCCTGCCATTCACAGGGCCTTCTTCAGCAGTGATGTCCTCCATAGATCTGAGAAAATAAGTGTTGTTTCCCTGAACGGCGGGAATTACCAATGGACCTTTCCATAGAGAATCAAACTTGGCATGTTTTCCCTTGTCTTCTCTTCTTGAGTCCCATTTCAGAACTTTGTCACCAATACTGAAATCTTCAGCTTTAGCCCTCTTATCAAACATCTCTTTTAGCTTCTCTTGCAAAATTTGAGCTCTGTCATAAACTTGTTCTCTGGTTTGCTGAAGGTGAATTGTCTGATTAATCCTTCTTTGAATGTCATTTGGTTCAGCCTGAATCTCTTGTAACAACTTGATAGTAGGAATGCCCAGGGATGAAGGAAATCTAGCCTCCATGCCATATACTAGCTCATAAGGGCTCATCCCAATGGATCTTTTGCTTGAAAGTCTATCTACCCATAGGGCATTTACCAACTTTTTGTGCCAGTTCTTCTTGTTCTCTTCTAGCACCTTCTTTATGATGTTAATGAGGCTCTTGTTTGAAGATTCTGCCAATCCGTTACCTTGAGGGTAATAAGCTGTGGAGTGGCCCAAGGTAATATGAAATCTGTGGAAAAAATTGATCATAATTTTGGATTTAAAGGCAGCAGCATTGTCAGTGATGATTTTCTCAGGGCAGCCAAATCTGGAAAGGATATTGCACTCAAGGAATTGGATAATGATGGTGTCATTGGCTTGTCTACAGGGAATGGATTCAACCCACTTAGTGAAATAGTCGGTGGCTGTTAGGATCCATTTGTGCTGGCCTGAGGAAGAGGGATGGATTTCTCCAATGAAGTCAAGACCCCATTGTTGAAAAGTTTTTTCGGTGGAGATTGGTTTAAGGGGTAGGGGGGGGAATTTTCTCTTACCTTCAAAAATTTGGCATTTGTGACATGATATAGAAAACTTTTTTACATATGCAAAAAGAGTGGGCCAATAGAAACCAGCCCTTAGAGTTTTATCAGCAGTGGACTTCCAGTAGAGATGTCCTCCATAATCACCTGCATGGAATTCTTTCATGACATTGTTAGTTTCATTCATGGTTAAACAATTAAGCAATATACCTTCATGATTTTTCCAAAATAAAGCACCATCTATAACACAAAACTTTAAAGCCTTCATTCTCAACAATCTTTTCTTCGTTCTGGACAATCCTGGGGGAGAACACAGGTTTGACAATACAAAGCATATATCAGCGTACCATGGGGATTGTAAAAATATTTCACTGATCTGTGGAGTCACCAGCTACGGTTCATTGTCCAGCTGGTTTATGTCTAAGGCCTGAAAGTTTGTTTCAAACATCAGTTTAGCTAAACCTTGTCCTTTTATCAGCTTGGTTGGTTTTATTTCTATGTCATATTCGAGGATGTTTGCAATCCACTTACCTCTTTTTCCTTCTAGTCCGTCTTGGGTCAAAAGGTCTTTTACAGCAGCGTGTGGGACATAGGCAATCACGTGTGAATATAAAATGTACACTCTGAAATCCTTGATGGCCTTAACAAGTGCGTAGGCTTGTTTTTCCATGATTGGGTATTTTAACGGGGCGTCTCTTAAAGCTCTGCTGAAAAAATCAATTGGTTTTTCAGCTCCTTGTTCATCCTTTTGCAAAAGGATAGCGGCTATTGTATGCTCTGATGCAAACGAGAATATGATAAAATCTCTGTCAAATTGTGGACTAGTTAGGACAGGGGCTTGGGTTAAGGCGGATTTGATACTCTCAAATGCTTGCTTGGCTTCCAGGGACCATCTTACCTTGGCATCCTTCTTTAACATTTTGCTTAACAGTCTTATTAATTCAGCCAAATTTGGAATGAATCTTCTCAAAAAGTTGATTTTCCCAAGGAATGCTTGTAGCTATTTTATGTTTCTGGGGTATGGGATTTGGAGGATGGCCTGTATTCTCTCAGGACCAATTCTGATCCCATCCTTTGATATAATGTGGCCAAGTAATTTGCCTTCTTCAAGGCCAAACAGAGACTTCTTGGGGTTCAAGGAAATGCCATATTTCCTACATGTCATGAAAATTTTCCTGAGATGCTTGAGGTGTTCTTCATCAGATTTGGAAAATGGGGTTAAGTCATCAAGGTAGACAATTAGGAAGTCATGTATTTCTTTGGAGAAAGCAATATCCATTGCACGTTGAAAGGTAGCACCAACGTTTTTAAGTCCGAATGGCATATTTACATACTTAAATGTTCCCCAGGGTGTGGTAAAAGTTGTTTTGTCTTGGTCATCTGGGTGAACAAGTATTTGGTTGAAACCTAAAAAACCATCTAGTAAAGAGATTCTAGATGATCCCACTACTCTCTGCAATATGTGGTCCATTTTGGGCAAAGGATAGTGGTCTTTTAAGGAGACTTGGTTTAAGTTCCTAAGGTCTACACAAAGTCTGATTTCACCTGTCTTTTTTCTTGTAGGGACAAGATTAGATACCCATTCGGAGAATCTGATGGGTGCTATAATGACTGCTTCAAACATCCTCTTTACTTATTTCTCAATCGAGGGAAGAAGCATGGGGTTAATTCTTCTGAGTTTCTGCTTGAAGGGTTTCTGGTTTGGTTTTAAAGGAATGGTGTGCTGAATCACTGATGTATCATAGGATTTCAAATCTTCATAGCTCCAAGCAAATACATCTTGGAATTCTTTGAATAAATCAATGTACTTGGGTTTTTGATCAGGTGGTAGATTTTTGGACAGTTTGATCATTTTCGGATTTTCTGGTGTCCCGATGTTGTGTTCTTCTATCTCAGTGTTTATGGGCTGCAATTTTGGTTTTCTGGGAACGTCATTAGAATCAAACATGTCTTCTAGCGGGGTTAGACCCGTAGGCAAAAAATTGTCTTTTAGCTCAATGATTTCTACCTCTGTTTTGTCTATTTCTTCTACTTGTGTTTGTTTCAGTTGTTCTATGTTTTCATTGTCAAAAATAGTTGGTTTCAAGATCTGTTTGGCTGTTGCAATTGTTACAGCCTGCTGATTTTCATTTGTTTGTTGTTCTGGGTCTGTCATGGCATCCATGTCAATGTCCATACTCGAAAACTCATGCTCAAGGGTGAGGAAATTATTAATCTAGGCATCATTTTCGAATACTTGCCAGTCTTTAACGTTATTTGGGACTGCGGGCCTATGTTTTATTTCAGCTGTGAAGTGATGGTTTGGGTCAAAGGGAAGCTTGCATGTACTAGCAAAGGTGGCTAGGCTGTGTGCATGAATGTTGTGATTTCTGGAAATCTTGTCAAGCTTGAATTCGGTGAATGTCTAGAGTATGTCAGTAGCAGCAGTCCTATAGGCCCTCATTCTATTGTCATTGGTAACAAAATTACCTTTCATCTGTTGTATAACTAGGTCAGAGTCACCTAAGATAGACACTTTTAAAGCTCCTAGAGTTTTTAGCAGTTTAATGCCTAAAAGCAGAGCCTCATACTCTGCCATGTTGTTTGTGCATTTGAAGTTCAGTCTGTAGGCATGTCCTTCTGCATGGTTGTTATATGTGTTGTGAATCCAAACACCTGCCCCTGCTCCTAACTTGTTAACAGAGCCATCAAACTCCAGGTACCATGTGATTTCTTGTTTATGGTCAGTATCAAGAGTTTGAGCTGTCTCAGGATTGGGTAAATTTAAAATTTCTGTTTGGGGAACTTCTTTTGGTAGGCTGGTTGCATCAGCTGATGTGACAGTTTCGTGGGTATGTGCAATCGACTCTTCGTTGATGTGTGCTTGTTGCTCTAGAGTGAAGGACTCATTACCAATTGAAACATTTGTATCATCATTAAACAAAATAAATGAATCCATATCAGAGTGGATTGAGTAAATGGGAAAATTTTCAGGCTTACTTTCACTACTCACTACATACTTCATGAGCATTTCTCTATACAGTCTCTTTGGTTGCCCAAAGACTGAAATAGTAGCATAGGAAAGGTCTAATTGAAGGGATCCTTGGAGCTTTGCTCCCCATGATCTTGACAGGAGCATACCGTACTTTGGTGGAATGTCAGCAACCACTACATCCATGAGGATGGTCTTGTTAGGATATTGGACTAAGGAGACACAAAAGTCTTTGATGAGGCCTAAACATTTCACTTGACTTGAGTCAAATGAGTACAGATCTTTGTAAGGTCTTGTAACGTCAAGATTCAGTTTTTCCATAACTGCTTTGGGGATAAGATTATGCGATGCCCCTGAGTCAAACATAGCATTGTGTAAAACTTTATCATGTATGTGCAAGCTGATATAAAAGGGTGGGACAGGTCCATGCGTTGATTTTCCGTTAACTTCTGGGCCAAATAGCAACTCTGGGTATCATCTAAAACATTTACATCATCCTTATTTTCTGGGATTTGAAGTGACCTTTGAATTTGTTGCCTATATACATCGTGTTTTGCAAGTTCAGATAGAGGGATGGCTATCTTGAGTTTTCCTATTTCTGCCTCTAAGTTAAAGGGCTTTTCTAGTGGAGTTTTGCTGTTGATAATGGCAGTTTTTTCTTTTTCATTTGCATTCTCGGCAATCTGGTCTCGCTTATCAGTGTTATGGGAAATTTCTGCTTGCGGTTTTACATTTTCAGGAGTGCTTTTTGGAACGCTGTTTGAATTTTCTTTTGAGGAGGGAGGTGGCAGAGGCTGCTCAACAGAAGGTTGAGTGTCTATTATATCTTCTACAGTCACTTGATGTGCGTTCGGGACAGTTATATCAGCTGGTTCTGTTACAACAGCTTTGTTTTTAGCCTTGTTGGGCTGTTTGCCTTCCTTTGTCTTGCTAGGCTCAGAGATGTTAATGGTCCTAGTTCTGAGCTTATACTGTTTGTGTACTTCATACACAGCAGTGTCATAACCCTATTTGAAATCAAAAGACTCACCAAATTTAGTCTGAAATTGATTATAGTCATGTTCGTTTTGGTCTTCTTGTGTCAGGAAAGTTTGATGCTCACCCTTTAGATCCATTAAGTTCATGTGAGAGTCATCTATAGGTTCACTTGAAGTGGAACCTTGAACATAGTTGTCTTGAAACGGGGGTCTTATATCATGGTCTTGGTTAGGCCTACCAGCATTTGTGTTCTATGTCTTCCTGAAATTCGGGTTTTTTATAGTGTTGAACTGTTGTCCTTCCCATGATGCTTTTCTCTCAACATTTTCTACTCTTTCTCCTAGTCTTTGCAGGCCATTGATAATAGCATCAAGCTTCTGGTCAAAGGCTGAGGGTTCTTCTTTAAAGGTGGTTCTTCTTTCCATTCTCGCTCTGTTTCTCTTGGCAATTAAGTTAGCCTCTACGGTAACAGCAACCTTTTGCGCATCTTCAAGAGTTGCAGGGGCTCTTTCTTTCAACTGATATGCCATATCAGGGTCAAAACCATCCGGAAATTTATACAAAGCAAGGTTAGGTGGAGGTCTTAAGTTCTGTGGTATTGCGTTATATACGTTATTGAATCTTGCACAATACTCCAAAACAATCTCTTGAGGGCCTCTTTTGATTGCATCGTATTCGGCCAGTACGTGCAAGGGGTCTTTCTCTTTCTCCCATCTGTTTGTAAAGGATTGATAGAGCTCATCTGGGGTAGTTATGGAATTTGCGGCAAGTGATCGGAACCAAGTTCTAACATCACCTGTCAGACTCTGAACAAAAATTCTCATTCTTACACTATCATCATCTATTTCATAGTTTTCAAAATAATCTTGCATCTTTTTGGTATGTTGAATGGCTGTGAAAGGACCGGTGCTGTCAAAATATGTGATTTTAGATTGGTACTCTTGAGGTAAAGCCCCAGCATTGGCAGGTAATTACGGGGGCGCATATCTATTAGCCATATTGGCAGGTATAAGCGAAACAACGGGGATAAGTGGAACAACTGGGGTAACAGGGATAACAGGAGTAACTGGGACGCTAGAAACAACAGTAGTGTTAGTATGTACAGTGGATGAAGGTGTGGAAGGGGTACTACTGGAGGTAGAAGATGAACTGATGGAAATAGGGGATGAACGGAACAAAACCTTGACAGGAGTCAGAAAACAGCTAGGGTATGTTGTTTCAGGGCTCAAATCAGCAGAATTTTCCTGTTTTTCTTGCTTCCTAATGATTTTGGGGATTAAGTTAGGGTTTTCAAAAACAGTTGGAGGGTTGGGGTCTGGATTTGACCTTGTATATCGTGGATTTTTCCTGGGATCCAGCTTCCGAGCAAAGCAAGAAACAGTCTCAAAAGCTTCCTGGCTGACATTCAGGCTTCATCTGTAGTTTTAAAAGATAAACAGCAGTTGGAAGGTTTGATTTATGGTCTCGGTAGAGCTTTCTTACCTTCTTCGTGAAACTATCTGAAATTATCTGAGGAAATTCCCCAGTGGAGTCGCCATTATGTTATCACTCAGGTTGTCCTTAAGCTCTACAAAAAGGATACGGCCGAGGTAACCACAGACCAACTTTGGACTGCAGGTTCTAGCCAACCTGCAATCAGAGAGGGCTCTCTCTTTATGATTTAGCTTTGTTTGAAAAGGATTTTAGGCTAGGTCTCGAGTTCAGAGGGTTTTTGTTTTTTTTTTGGTGGGAAAATTGATTTTTCAGATAGAGAGGCAGAGAATAGTCTAAGGGTTTTGAACCATTGGGCGTGGAGTCGAGGAGAAAAACTGCTGGTGCTTTTCCTTAATAACAGTGAGGGAAAATGGAGCAAGATAGCTGGGCATGAAACAATGTTTCAGGTTAAAGGGATGGAAAGAAATGCTAAGTAATGAGAGGCAATTAAGAATCTCTCAATTATGCTTAACAGGGGAAGATAACAGGGTGCTACTTAGGGGCATTTAAGAATCCCTAGATAATTGGCAAACACAGGTGAATCGGGGTAAACATGAGCCAGAAGGAATTCATATTCATAACCAATTCAATCAGAAGAAAACATAAAGAAATAGCAGAAATTGAGCATAGAGAGTATTTAAACTAATTCTAGGCCATTCTTTCTTCCTGCTACTTAGATAGTGGTAAACAATAAACAGAGGTAAGATGCACTTATTGCTTCAGGCTGCAACACAAGAATTCCATCTTCATATTTCCATAAACATTCATTCACAACAGACAGTTTGCTCTCCAAGCTTTCGGCAATCTTTGATTATGGAAAAACTTAGGTATACACAGCGAGTCTCTAGTGAACTTCTCAATTGACCAACCCTTAAAACTATACAGAGTGTGGTATATATAGGGCAAAAACTCTCTGCAGAGTTCCTTTATTACATCTTGACCTAATTAGGTCATAAAGAAAAATGACTACTTAACCTAATTCTATCCAGAAATAAATGCAAAAAATATCTCGGGCTGTGCTCAGGGCCGTCGTATCAAAACTGAATAAATGATGCTGTCCTTGGTGGCTTGCTGTAGTGTTTTCTGAAATAAATGAGTATGGATTTCTGCACTTTCGTTGTCTGTATGCATTTAAAGCTTTAACTGTGATTTGAGGGCAAGGATGGGCTTACGCCTCCTGATTTGACTTTTTGGGGGGCCTCATCAATGTTCAGGTGCCTCGAGCCCCTAAAAATCTTGACTAATACTCTTTGGCTCTTCTTCTTCCTCTGATACTCTTTGGCAATAAATTGATGTTGTTCTGACGTGCCGTGGGTTTTATTCACAAATTAATGGCCGTTGTTCGGCCTCTGTATCCTCTGAAATTGTTTTCTGCTCCTTTCGGTATGCTCTGCGAAGAAAATGGATCATTTTATGGCCTTTCGGTCTTCCTGGGGACTGCATGACAAAAGATTCCCTGAAGATTCTCCATTTTGGCCTAAAAAATCCTGCGATGAGCGATTTGTGCTAGGCGCAAATCGCTCATAAAAAACTGCCTCAGAATCGGATTCCGGGGCTCCGAAGTGCGATTTTCGCGCCTTTGCGCCCAAAAAGTGCTGATGACATCAGCATGACGTCAGCCTGATGTGACATTGTACGGTGGGTGACATCAGCGGGACGACGTGGTGGGATGACGTCAGCATGACGTCATCATGTATGGATGGTGACGTGGCAGGTACGGTGGCAGGGATACGTGGCAGTGACGTGGTAGGAGGCCACGCAGGCAGGTGACTCGACATAGTGACTGGGTGGGGGGTGACGTGGGATGTGATGTCATGGGCGGTAAGCAGTTTTGGGGCGCACCGCTTATGGACGACGGTGGTTTCGGGGGAGAGGGCTCCGCCACAGCCCGACGCTTGACGCATGGCGGGAGGTACGGAATAATACCGCCCATCTCCCGGACGCTAAACATCGGGCATGTCAGGGATGTGATAGCCCGCCCACCGTTGATCTGTGGGGCGGGCGATCCAACGGCTGGCGGGGAGTGTGATATGACGGAGGGATAAGGGGCAGCATATGCGCAGGAATATTCCTTTAATTTTTTGCGCGGGTGGGTTTAAACTTAAGAAATGGGGGTTTTTATGTGTTAAAAAGGCGCGGGTTGATATATTTACATTCGGACTTAGGGACAAGGGTGGAATATGGGTTTCTTGACAAGCGGGGTTAATATTTTATGTACAGAACGTAGGGAACAGGTGCAAAAAATGGGTTTTTTTTTTTAAGGTTTTTAATGGGTTTTTGGGCTAGGGGAGAGGTTACTAGCTGACCAGATGTCAAACTAGCTCCTTAATGACTCGGATAGGCTAAAGACAGCCCCAGATGGACTGTGATTTCCTGGACTCAGTAGAATTATGGCTATAATGCCCGGGAGGGAGTATTTACATAAGGGAGTTTTATATACATGATTTTAATAGGGAAAGGGAAAAACTGATAGGGAGTTTATATAATAAAGTTAGTAGTTAATATGGAGATGAACAGAGGGTGCTAAGGTATGAGACCTTAGGCTTTGTTGGGAAGAGAAGGCTCACAGAAGATGAGTGAGCAATCCTTGGGTGAAGCAGATCCTCACCAAGGCGAATGTCATGGAGATGATGAAACTGAGAGGCTCAAGGAGATCTTGACCTCTTGGGGTATGTTAGTAAGTGACTTGGGGGAAATGAGAAGAAGGGGAGGTTAGTGAAATCCAGCTTGAGTACCTCCTTTGAAATAAAACTGCTTGATAACTGTGATCTGAAAAGATAAGACATTGCGAGACACAAAATTTATCATGAGTCATCATTCTGCCACCAAACAGCTACCTACCTAGCCTATTGTCCTAACATTTTTTCTTCTTTTCTGAGTAGGGTGCACTTAGACTTGCAGACCCGGAATTACAATTTTTCTTTTGAATGTTTCCTATCTAAATCTGCACTTATTTCTGCCAGGGCCCAGATTAAACAGTTGGGTCCCTTTGGTTCTCTACCTATCTACAAATCTGACCAAGATTAAACTGTTTGGACAGATGCATTCTCTATATTCTACAACAGGAAATTGAAACCTAGGGAGACCAAGATTAGACTGTTTGGACCTCCCTTAAATGAAAACTCTTCAAAACTGGAACAACTCATCAAAATGGGACCTCAGCAGTGGCATTTGGACTAGCACACTCTCATGGTATCTTCTGGAAATATGGAACACTGCAGCTTGCCAAGTATGACATATTTGGCATGTAAAAATGTCAATCATGAAAAATGAAACCCTGTTGCAACAGGAGGCTAATAAGACCCATGAAGAATGCACCACCACTAGTGCTTTTCCTGTCATCCACGCTTCCTGCCCAATCTGCATCTGTGTATGCATGAAGTGTGAGATTTGTACCTCTAGGATACTATAAGCCATAGTTTTGAGTTCCTTGAAGATACTTGAAAATTCTCTTAACTTCTTGAAGATGAGTTTCCTTTGGATTTGCCTAAAACCTTCCAACTATACCCACTGCATGCATAATGTCTGGTCGGGTACCTGTTAGATAGAGAAAACTACCAATCATGGATCTATAGGTTGGTTGATGTACTACTGCCGATTCATCATTTTCGCTGAGGCTGCATCCTATCACCATAGGGGTACATACTGGTTTCAAATCCTCCATCCCATATTTCTTCAAGATCTGCTTGAGATATTTGGTTTGTGTTAGAAAAATTCCATCTTTGTTTTGTTGGACTTGTAAACCAAGAAAATATGTGAGCTCACCAAGCATGGACATTTCAAACTCTTTCTGCATCACCAAGGCAAAATTTTGACTCATGTCTTCTTCATTGCTACCGAATATTATATCATCAACATACACAACTAGTGTCAGCAACTTATCATTGTCAATTTTTATATACATATTGCTATCAGTTGATCCTTTTATAAAACCTTGTTGATGGAGGTACTTATCCAACCGATAATACCACACGCTTGGTGCCTGTTTAAGGCCATAGAGTGCCTTTTTGAGCCTGCATACAATTTTTGGATCATTTCCAAGAATAAACCCATCCGGTTGTTCAATATATACTTCTTCATTTAAGTCTCCATTCAGAAAGGCAGATTTTATGTCCATCTGAAATACTTTGAACTTCTGAAAGCTAGAGAGAGCAATGAACATTCTTATGGCCTCAAGTCTGACAACTGGAGAAAAAATTTCTTCAAAGTCTATTCCTTCTTGTTGCGCATATCCTTTACAAACAATTCTTGCCTTGTTTCTAACCACATCCCCATTTTCATTTAGCTTATTTTTGTAAATCCACTTTGTCCCTATGACATTCTTATCTGTTGGTCTAGGAACCAACTCCCAAGTGTTATTCTTTTCAATCTACTCAAGTTCTCCTTCCATGGCCTTGACCCAGCATTCATCTTTGCAATCCTCTCTTACATTCTACGGTTCAGTAGAGGAGAGTAAAGCTAGATAGCTTGAAGCTTCTGAAATGGTTCTTCTTGTTTGTACACCTACCTCTTTCTGCCCCAAAATTTGAGATTCTGGATGATTCTTCTGAACATATCTGGATGGAGTCTTTTCTTCTATCCTTATCTATTCTTCTGGTGCCTCATGGGTTTCTTCTTTGTCATGAATCGGATTTGATGTTGACGGTTAGTCTTCTTCGAAATCTTTAGATTTTACCTGCCTAGGAGTGTTTCCTTCTTCATCAACCACTACATCAATGCTTTCAACAATTTTACCAAGTCTTTTGTTGTAACATTTTTAAGCTTTGCTGTGGGGAGAGTAGCCAAGTAAAACTCGTTCATCTGCTCTAGGTTCAAACTTGCCAAGATTTTCATCAGTCCTTTTAATGTAGCATTTTCTTCCAAAATTTTTGAAGTATTTTACCGTGGGAGTCTTACCGTACCAAAGTTCATGAGGAGTTTGAGTGTTATTTACCTGGATGTTTGTCTTGTTGAGAATAGTAACATTGGCAAATGCGGCTTCACCCCAGAAGGTTGCGGGAGTTCTAGACTCATCAAGCATAGCACAAGCCATTTGTTGAACCGTTCTATTCAACCTTTCCACAACTCCATTTTGCTGAGGTCCTTGCAGCAGAAAATTCCCTTCTTATTCCATGTTCTTCACAAAAATCAAAAAATTCATCTGAGGTAAATTCCCCTCCTCAATCAGATCTGAGGCATTTGATTCTGTGATCTGATTCGTTTTCAACCAAGGCTTTGAATGACTTGAACTTTTTGAAAGCTTCATATTTATACTTCATGAGTCCTATCCAACACATCCTTGAAAAGTCGTCAATGAATAATATGAAATACTCTTCTCCTCGAGGTGATATCTTCCTAGCTGGACCACATATATCTATGTGAACAAGTTCAAGTGGCCTGCTAGCTGATCCTTCCTTCTCAGGGAAATTAGTTCTGGTTTGCTTACCAAATTGACATGATTTTCATATTGTATTGTTTGGAATTCTGATGTCAGGAAGATCACGAACTGTCTGATATTTGCATGCGTTCCTTATCTGAGAGAAGCTAAGATGCCCCAGTCTTCTGTACCATAGCCAGTGTTCGTCATTCTTGCTTAAATAGCATTGTTGTTGTTCTCCCTTGAGTACGTATAAGTTATTTGGAGTTCTTATGCATCTGATCACTGTCTTTCCTGTATCCAGCTCACGAACAATACATCCATTTGATCGAAATATTACCTTAGTTCCTTGATCACACATCTGACTGACACTTAATAGATTGTGCTTTAAGCCATCAACATACATAACATTACTATAGATATTGACAATTCTAAGATCCAAGCCAAGATCGGCCGAGAAGATGTCCAGTCCAATAAAGCCAGACCCCCCCCAGCTAGCAGATACATTAATGGTACGGGGGTTTATGCCAATGGCTATGCCCCCAGAACGACCAATGGCATCATTAGCAAAGATAATCCATCCAGGGATCAGAGACGACAGAATAAGAGAACATTGATCAGCTGAACAGAGCGTTTCTTGAAGCATGATAATGTCACAGGGCTCTGATTCGATGAGCCTCTTCAAGGCTAGTTTCTTGGAGGAACTAGCCAGTCCTCTACAATTAAATGAGAGGCACATCATGGGGGAACACCTCTCGGGGTGTGCCCTGCTCTAAGGACCCCATCGATGGTCGATTGCCTGCCAGAGACTACCTCGGCTCCAGCAATCTTAATGGCTTTAGATAGCTGAGATTTCCTCCCCCTGGTACTCGTCCCCCCCCCTTCAGTATCAATAATGCCCAACCCGGATGACCTAATAGGGGGGTCCTTAGCAGATTGCCGAGGACGAAGGAAGTAAGGGTGCGGAGGGGAGGATGGAAACGGGGTAGGGCAATCCGAGAGGGGATGAGTGGTGGTGATAGGATCCACAGAGGTAGAGGGAGCAGAACTGAGGGGGCATTGAATCATTGATACAGGAGATGAGGGTTCAATCACATCAATCGATGAAAGAACATGAGAAACAGGGATCTCGGATGACATACCCGCTTCAGCCGCCGAACGAGCACGAGTGATAGGAGGCGATGTACGCTCGATGCCGGAAGCTTCCATGGAAGCTGAAGCCACGGGGGAGGGGCCAGCAGAAGGAGGCCTCGAAGGATTTGGTGAAGCCATCCTGGAAGAGGTCGGGGTGTGCCTCGGAGTATCGTCCGCTTTCTTGTTGAGGGGGCAGTCTTTGGCAAGATGTCCAACCTTATGACATCTTCTGCAGCGAAAGGGGACTCCTTCGTAGTCCAAGAGCTGTACCCTGATGCATCTGCCCCATTGCAGCGTAACTTGCTCCTCAAGACCTTCACGGGTATCCAGGTGAACCAAAATCCGAGCCAGTGATCGGCTTCCAGATTCCACAAATGTGCGATCATAGTCTAAATAAGTCCCAAGAGCGTTGCCGACCTGGATAAACACTTCTTCGGCCCAGAAGGGAAGGGGGAGACCCGGAAGACGAACCCAAATCGGCCCCGCACCAAGCTGTTCCTTTTCTGGTTCGAAGAGAGGGTTCCAGCGCTTAAGAAGAACAGGGGCCATTTCAATATGCCAATAACGCCCCAGAACCAAATCAGTCTGACTTTCCTTGGAAAATTTGAGAGAAAACCAGCCTCTGGGAAGGACGTGGACCTCAGGAAGATCAAACAATACACCGCCCCAAATCTCCTTGACCCATGATATGAGCCGCTGACGCGAATACGTTCTGCCCCTAACGTGTCCAACCAGAACCGTGTTCGCGATGTCCATATATTCCCCCAACGGCTTCGATTCGTCAAATTTAATTGAAATAGCCCTAGATGTCGCACGCACACAGTGAACTTTCCTCTTACCAGTTCGAGGGGCCGATGGATGATCAACCAGAGGGTTAGTGATACCCTCTCTCGCAGGGGGCGGAGCAGGTCGCGTAGAGACCGCGGGGGTTTCAAAACATCCTGAACGGCGCGACCCAGATGCAGCTGGGAGAGATGAAGGGGCAACAGACGGCAGGGATGTAGGAACCGAGAGTAGAGGCGGAGCGGATGGTTCGAAAGAGGGGGATGGAGGAGTGTTAGAGGCCAAAAATTGTAAGGACCCAGGCGAGAGTGGCGGAACCTCGAAAGGCAGCGGCGCAGACGGATAAACTCCGGCAGAGGTAGGGCAGTTCCGGAATACAAAGGGCACTTCAGATGAGAGATGATAACCAGGACCAGCTGACGAGGAAGATGGAAAAAACTGTGAACGGGGACCAAAATAGGGCTGACCAAAGATAACCTTATCCGGCGATGGGTCCGCCGAATAATCCACCGCATCCAGCTCAGGGGCATCCATAACTGACACGAAACCGCACCGACAGAGACAGGCAAGGTAGCTACGGGATTGCTGCAGCAGGTTCCAGATGAGTGACCGCGACGGGGAGAAGGCTAACCAGGCAGGTATCGTGCCCTAGGTCGATTGTACGCCGGTTAACCTAGCCCAAACCCTTGCGCGAGCGGTCCATCGTTTCCTCCAGCCTTCTCGAGTCCTCCGTCATTCTCATACATAACATTACTAGCCTTGACCTTTTCTTTCAAACGAATAGAGCCTTTACCTTTTATGAATGCAGGGGTGTCATTTCCAAATGAGACCTTCTTTTCCTTGTCTAAGGCACTATATGACTGAAGTTTTTCTTTATTACCTGTCATATGTTTTGATCACCCACTATTGATGTACCATTGATTTTCCTGTCCCTCTGCATATAGGGTTGTCCCACATATTTCCGGTTGCGTTTCTTTCTTTTTCCATTTTTTGGAATTCAATGAGGCTTGATCCTTCTGAGTTGTTTGCTGAAACCTGCTTCTGCATTCAGAATCTTCATGACCGAAGTTGTTACAGATAGAACATTCTATTTCATTTTCAAGAGCAGAGAAATTATTGTAGGTTCTTTTCATGATTCCTGTCATACTCCTTTGTTTTTGAGCTTCCCTAGTCATGATGGTCTTGTAGGCAACACAATGAGCAACTTTATGACCAAAGTTATGACAAGAGAAAAATTGGCCATTGAAGAAATTCCTACGATTATCAAATCTACCAACCATATGATTGTAGTTTCCATCCATTCTTGAGCCAATATCAGAATGATTTACCTATGGTTGGTTGACGCTTCTGTTCATCCTTGGCGTAGATTGCCCCCGATAATCTATTCTTGAAGCAAATTGTCCCTAATTTACCTAGTGATCTGCATTATGCTTTTGTTGTTGATTGTCAACTTGTTCACTTCTCCTTGCTGCATCAAGATAACTTTTGGAGGTGGATGGCTTCTGCACTTGCTTCTCATCTTGAGATGCTTCTTCGGAATATCCGAGACCAGTATTGATTAGAGGAGAACGCTGCACTTTGATAATCTCATCTAGAGTTTCATATCCTTTAGCAAATCTGAGATTAAGGGATTTTGTTTTCTCAATTTCTTTTCTAAGTCCCACAATTTCACATTCTAACTCTTCATTGTGTTTATCCTTTTCAGCAAGTTGGAATGTTAGAGTATCTATAATCATATTCTTTTCCTCTAAACAAACTTTAAGTTTATAAATTTCTTCATAAAGACCTTCTTCATTTATAGCATCCAAGAAATCATCATCTTCAAAAGCCATCAAAAGTCTATCATCATTACCTTGTTCATCTTCATCACTATTTGACAATCCATCACTGTCTTCATGCATGTAATAGCTCTTCTTATTCTGTTTTCTGTTCCATCTAACAGGTTCCTTACCTTTGTCTAGTTTATCCTTATGAGGACATTTTGCAGCATAATGACCGACTCTCCCACAAGCAAAGCATTTGAAAGGCAGCTTACCTCTGAATCTTCGAGTTCCCTGTTGAAGGTTCTTGAAAAAAATTGATTCTTCCTCTTCTTCTGACACATGTCCTACCTCATAGTAATCTCCTTTTCCTAAAGCCTTGAATGCAGCTTCTCTCCTATTTGATGGTCCTCCTTTTCTCATCTCGTAAGTAGTTAGAATTCTGTGCAGCTGTGACATGGTAAGGCTCTATAGATTCTGCTTTTCTTCTATGGCAGAAACTTTTGAATCAAACTTAGGAGACAAAGATCTTAGAAATTTTTCAACCAAAACAACTTCTTTTATTTCTTCACCCAAGTTTTTCATACAATTTACGATCTCATCTATACGTAGGAAATAGCTAGCCACACTTTCATCATTATGCATTCTGAGACTTTCATATTGAATTCTAAGAGTTTGTAATTTTGCTCGTTTTACCTGTTCATCTCCTTCATAGCTCAGAACGATCTTGTCCCATATTTCTTTTGCGCTTTTGAGCTGCATAACCTTAACGAATTCTGATTGAGATAGACTTCCTAATAGAGTATTGACAGCTTTTGCATTTGTTTCATATTGCTTCTTACCAGTTGCATCTATAGGAGTTGTTGATGGAAATGTGTATCTAGTTTCCACAATATCCCAAAATTCTGTACCAAGAGATTGAAGATAAGCAGTGATTCTTACATTCCAATAGACGAAGTTTCTTCCATCAAAAATCGGTGGCCTGATAGATGCTTCTTTTTTGTAGTTGCTCATGATGATAGATCTTCCTTCAAGCAATCAAGCTTTTCTTGAAGAACCTGCTCTGATACCAATTGTTGAAAATAATACTGATAGGAGGGGTGAATCAGTATTATCAAATTCTTTTTCAACTTATATAAAGATTAGCAGATCTAACTAATGAAACTTATGTATACCTTCCTGACTTATAATTTAATTTATTCTTCAAATATTAATCATTAATCTGTGTGTCAGAACCATATAATAGTAAGCAGGTATAGAAAAGGAGAGCAGACAATCACACAAAGGAACACAAGATATAAGGTGGAAACCCAATGTGGGTGAAAACCACCTGCTGCAATATGTCTCTATCTTCTTTCAATTAGAAACTTCCTTTGTACTGGTGTAGTCTTATACCAGCACGTAGGCTTCAACCTGCAGAAGGCTACAACCTTCTCTCGTTCTCCAGACTCTTCTGGAAGGGAGCTACAACCCCCTTAGCTCTTGCACTAGATGAGGTACTTGTACATAGGTGCTGACCTACAGAGGACTTCTCTTTTCTTCCAGGGACCACGTTTCATGAATTTTCAAACTGGATCCATGAATATCAATCAAGCATCAAATAGATCTGCAATAAACCTACTTCCTTGTACAAATACTGAATCAATAACTTCTCAGAACACAGTACCAATAACCAGACACTAATTCAGAACCCTGAACACTGCAGTAATAGACAAAAGCAGCTAAAACATATTTCAAGGAAAAAGTTCGCAACTTCACCAATAGAAACCTGTGTACATCCGCAGTATTTCCTTCTTTACCCTGTGGGTATCCACACCTCCTCTGTGTCGAACCTATGGTATTTGCACCTGCGCTCTACCAGGGCTACAGGTATCCGCACCTCCTCTATGTCTAACCTACGGTATCCACACCTGCGCTATGTCGAGCCTACGGGTATCCACGCCTGCGTTGTGTCGAGCCTATGGGTATCAGCACCTACGCTGTGTTGAGCCTTGGGTATAGAAATTTATCAGACTTCAATTATACCCCAGATTATCAGATTTACAGATCTGATCATGTGCCAACAAGATCTCAACCCATCAATAGATCCGTCTTGTAATGCTCAGGTTTCTCCTTGATTCAGGTCTAGCTATAACTCATCAACCGATCACCAGTATTTCAGATCTTGCTCCTCTCAAGATATTCAACACATTAGTTGCCCAAGCCAAATGATCTCCTTTCCTTTTTATAGTCTAGGCCTTACTCAAAACCATGGTCCAAAACCATAGAGATCCAATACTAGGGACCCAAAACCTGGGTTCAATACTTTAGATGCAAAACCACAGACCAAAACCATAGGATCAAAAATGTCGGACTAAATACCATGGACCAACCATAAGATTTCCCACGTGCGTGCTTTTCTCTGCATGAAAGTGCATGTACTTTATGTCTGCACTTTTTGATTGGAGAACCTGCGTACATGTCCGCAACTTTTGTTCGACACACCTGCGTACATCCGCGACTTCATGAACAGGAACCTGTGGGTATCTCATTTTCTACTATTTTGAGAGCCTGAACTTGTGATCTGCTATTTGAGCGAGTTGCCATCAAGGACAACACTTATGCCATCGAGCCAAACCTGTGTCATAATGCCAACAACAAGTACTTAAAAAATTTATTAATGGCAGCAAACCATGGAGATTTGAGGGCTTCAAATACTAATGACAACCACCTGCCTATATAAGAAGTATGTACAATCATGTGAAGTGAACTTTCCAATGTAACCAATCCAACAGATGGCTACCCACTGAAATTCTGCGCTCACTTTCCTCTAGCAGGTAGAACAATGTACATGTAGGCAACTCATAATAACAACTGAAACCAAGGCTTATGCTAATGAACCAGGCAACATTTATCTCCTCTAATTCTTGCAAAAGATTGTCGAAGGGATCTTGCAAATCCTAAAGCACCAACTTGTCTTGGGATCTAGCAGCAAAAATACAAGTACTCCCTTCATTCTGATCTGAAAGAACAGTTCGTTGCTGATTGATAGGAAGGCATAGAGAAGTATAAGCTTCTTCTATCTGAGTGTTGGTTGTAAATTCCTTGAGCATGAGAAATTCTAACTTGATTCCTGGCATACTATCTCTCTCAAGCTCATACTCTTCAATTTCATAGTCTAAGTCATTATGAGACAGAAAACATTTTTCAAGATTATCAAACATGACAGCCCTATCATCTTCATGAAAGAAAACAATATATGTTTGGTGATTCATAAATCTAATTTCAAGACTGTCCACATTTTCAAAATTGGAAGAAGCTTCACTAACACCTTCTTGACTATGCGAACACTACAGACTTACATTAGCTTGGGTTGTAGCATGACCTTTCAGGAGTTGATCTATCTCATCTTCAGACAGAGGAGATAGTACCTCTTGTTTTATTTTGCTAAAAAAATAATTCTCTTCTAGAAATAACAATTCAAAACATGAAATATGAGAAGAAAAATCTGAATGACAGTCCTCAATTCCCTGGTCTTCTGAAATTTGACTACATTGTTGATCATCTTCATATGACATGGAAACCAGATTGTCATGTCTCTTATCAAACTCATCAGTCATACGAGGGAAAAATTCGGATAGTTCTTGAAACTCAAAACTAACACTTCTATCATTGACCACTGAGTTATCCAAAGAAGATTTTTCACTTACTTGAACAAAGATCTCATCTTGTTTTTCATAAAAGGACTGGATTACCTCCTCGTGAAGGCTTTGTTCTAACGAAATGAGAACAATTGGGTCAATGATAGAGAAAAAAAGGAGGATGAAGTGTAAGAAGGTTGTCAAAAAGAGACAATTTTGGGATCATGGAAAATTTTAGGGGCTAATATTCGCAAGTGGGCTAATTTTCCATGATTTTTTCCCAAAAAAGAATTTGCTAATTTCCATTTTTCTAAAACTTGTTCGCCTACATTTTAAAATATAAAATTATTTTACCTTAGAAATCGCCAACCTTATATAGAGACTATATATAAAATATTTCTAAATTTGAATAATTTTACAAATATATCAATAAACATTTTATAGTTTTCATATTAGGGACTAGTGAGATTCACTAATGTTTGTAAACTTCAAGATAATTTTCCATCCTTTAAATATTCCATGTTTGAGATTCAACATTTTGACTCATACTTAATAAGTAATGTATGGAATTTTGGTAATATTTTGGAATAGTGACAAGAAGGTTGAGGGTTCAACACCCCCCCCCCAAAAAAAAACCAACTTTTCACACTTAGCCCTAATGGCCTCTTTTGGGTTGCCATGTGACAACCTCTAATTGGTCAATGTGGAAGCCACATCACTTGCATAGTCAATCTTCCATGTCAACACCTTTTCCATGTCACTCGGTCATCACAACCGTGCCACATCACCCTACCATGTCATCACACCAACCACATGAACTATGCCACATCAACACCACGTCAACATTTGTACAAACCAATCAAAATCCCACATTGACATCCATATAGCCTAGTCAACATTAGTACTACCATATTTCATGTATATACTTCCATGTCATCATCAATGTTAGTTTCTCTATAACCACGTGTTATCTCCTGGTGATGCCACGCGTCCCACTTGAGCATCTTTTTTCCTATTTGGACAACTTCTATTTGAATTCATTTAAGCATCATTGGAAATCTCTCGATGAGTAATCGACATGGGTGAATTTAGATCAAAATTTAATGTCATCAATTTTTCTTGGTTGTAGAGATCCTCCTAGATCATATCATTGAGAGTTTAGCCCAATCAGCTTGTGACATGTCTACTCTAGAGGGTTTGTATAACTATCTTATGCAACATAAATCTTTGACTCTTATAGGTCACCTTGCAAATCTTAATGCAAATATTCAACCATCATGTACACCACACACTCGTGGATATAATACTTTCCACTTGTATTATGGCCATGCCATGTTGGAAAGCTCTTGTTTCTCTAGAAGCTGTAATTCAAGTACAATGCTTCAAGTCTTCGATGGACATTATTTTGTGCCTCGGGGAATTATTCCTTAATTTTCAATCGAGATAGGGGGCAAAATCGTCACCATAGATGTTGAAGTTGTCAAAGCCCCATTAGATTATTAATTTCTCCCTAGTTTTAGTTGGTTTTATGCCATGAATTTTGTCATGTTTTCAATGTTTCAAGTGCTTCACATTCCCCACAAAGGAAATATTGTGGCGATGGATCAACTTGAGTATTATGTATAATTGACTAGCTATATTGTTATGAGAACTGTTGTGCCATCTATTACTAATAACCCTCGAGAATATGAGGCTATTAGTGTGGGACTATTTTAAAATCATGTCGCTTATAGGTGTTTTACCTATGCCCCCACCCTGATGTTACATATACTTATTTCACTCATATGAATATGATATGTTCCATCTCCAATGGATCCCATTGGCTTCTTGACCCATGGGTAGTGCCTTATCCTTCAAATGTTGATTAATATGGTAGTAAGCACATGCCTTTAAGTTTGGCTAAGATCACTTACCAATGCATGTAATTGGAATTTGACACTTCTAAGTCAGATGACACTTCTAAGTCAGGTGACACTTCTAGTGTGAAATTTGATGACTATCTTATGCCCATATGGGTGGTGTACCATCAAATGTCTCATGACATTTTGGTTACTAATCTTCCTACTAGCAAAGAAATCATGAAAATCATGTCAATATTTGATCATCCATGAGGAGAACTGCATCATTCATTATCCTTCCTTCCTTATGTAGATAAGTTAGGTGAGTCACAAAAGTTTCATTCATGTCAAATATTTTATGAGAAGATGCATGCTCACACTTCTCCATTCCACCCTATGATTATTATCAGACCCTTTACTAATGGGGCATTGACTTTATGCAATGTAACCCAACCTCGGTTAGAGGACACCACTATATTTGTAACAATGGGCTACTTTACGAAGTGACCCAAGGCCATTCCTACATTCTCTAACTATGGAACCACTATGGCATTATTCATATTCAACCATATTTTTACTAGGTTTAGGGTACCCAAAATGATCATGACTAATCATGGTTCAGATTTTCGCAATCATATGATGACGAAATCAATAGTGAAGTTGGGTATAAGAACACTCAACCACCTACCACCCCTAGGCTAATTGACAAGTAGAGGCCATTAATCATGTTTGGAAACCATGCCCTGAAGAATGATAGGGAATCATAAGTCAAATTGGCTTCTTATGCTTTTTTTGCATTATGGGTGTATCAAACCTTAATTAAAAATTGCACACGTTTCACTTCTTTTGAGTTTCTTTATGGAGTGGAGGTTTTAATTATAGTCGAGTATGGGATTCCATCAATGAAACTTGTCATTGAACTACTGCTTGATACTACCATAGAGGAAGAGTGTCTCTTACAGTTGAACCATCTTGACGAATAACAATACTATGCTATAATAGCCAATGAGACTCATACAAAGCATGTCAAGGCTCAATATGATGAGTATATTCAATATTATGTCTTTTTGGAAGGTGACCTAGTTCTGGTCTATGATTAGGATCATGATAAGTTAGGTGTGGCTAAGATGGAACCACTTTGGCATAGTCCGTATATTGTTAAAAATGTTCATAGACAAGGGGCCTATGAACTGGTAGATTATGATGGAGAACCTTTATTGGATCCACATAATGGGTTCTACCTCAAAATTACAATATGTAAGTCTTCTAGCTGCAGGGTGATTGTACATATTGTATATAGGTTTTAGTGGGGTGTTCCTTTTCTCTTTTTATTTTGTATTGATGCTAACTTTGTGCATTCACTTATACATTGTGCTTCATTGGAAAATGTCAAGTCCCTCTACAATGTCCATAGGCTTCATTGATGGTGCTAGCCATAGTACTCAAAACATCACTTCCACTAGTTGGGTCCTCTTCTAAACCACCGATGAGCTCTTGAGTATAGGGGTAATTTTTCTTGGCCCTACGACCAATAATGTTGTGGAATATAATTGCTTATTTAGCTATTTTTTGAGGCTATTTCCCTTGGAATAAATCACATGATTGTCAAACTTGACTCGCAACTCATAGTTTCTCAGCTAAACAATGTTTATTTTTTGAGGAATCCTTCATTACTTCATTATTATTTGAGGGTACATCTCTTGGAATGACATTTTCTTAGCATTACCTACATTCATATTCCTTGAGACTATGATATGTTGGCTTATTCATTGGCTAACTCTGCCTTGAATTGACATTTTTTGAATTGAGTTTATAAACCATTCATAGCATATAATCATTAAAAGCATTAATGACAACATCATGAGAAAAAATGTACAAGAAAACACCATCATAACCATAATATATATATCATAATTTTTTTTAAATTAATTATAGAATTCAAAAAATAGAAAATATATGGTCCTTCCTTTACCTTATCCATGTTTTATTTCTTTCATTATGTGATTTAACCATGGGTCTAGTCTTTCTAGATGGTTTTCACAAGATAAGGTGGTGTTTTTATTGTAACATGCACTGGAACTTAAGTGTGTTTCTCTTGAACCTGTAATAGAGGGTTGGGTTTCTCACTTCCATCTTTATTACATTGTTGACCGTCATCACCATCTTCATTGCATCTTAGGCCTGACCCTATCAAATTACGATATTAACCCATTGCTCTTTGCACATTATAAATTGGTGATAGAGATATCATGTATATGGATTCCCTAGATTAGTACCTCATTGTTGTGTTGGTGTCGATGCGACATTATTTTATCACCACATAATCCATCCTTTTAAACCACCATGACTCAAAATTTGAGTGCCATCTTCCTCTTCTTTGTATACCCTAGAAGGATTCCATTACAAATTTTACCTCATGATTGCTGCTATATTTAGTCTCTCTTATGCATGTTGATATGCATTGGTCTCATATCATCGTTGACTTTAGCCCTTTCGCTTGGTGTTCTATCTTTCATGGAGGGACCACTGTGATGAGTGGTTTTTCTTGGAAACCTATTTGCTCATCTATTTAAGGTGGTTATATCTCTCGGGTCTCCATTTTAATATCGTTTCATACATATTTTTCCCTATGATTACCTATACTTTTGCCTATTTCTTATCGTTATCATCTCCAATATGCACGTCCTTGGATTATTACCTTAACCTTGAGCATGATAAGGTAAATTGTTAATTGTTTAGTACATTTCCTTTGTTTTCAATGTTTTAAGGAAGTTTACATAAGATTTTACTAATGATGGTCAATGTGGAGGATCGACTAATGTGATGCGTCAATGGTTCTTATCCACTCAGTTTAGTTCTTGTTCGCAAAATAATGTTCTTATTCCTATCATCATCTATCATATGTCTAGCTATCATGGTGAGAATTTAGATTGTGACTATTGCATAGCAGGGGCCTAAGATGGTTTTACGTTGTTTCATTTGTGCCCAAGATCTTAGGAAGAAGCATGAAGCCACGATTAAAGATATGGTCAAACTTCCCTCTATACGCACCAAATCCTCATATGCAGTAAATAATAATGATCTTTCTAGCTCATAAAGAACTCCTTTTTCTAGTTCATTAGTAGTTTAAAGTCTTTAATATCATTCCTAAATGATATCAAATGAGTTATGTTTGAGAATTCTATAATTTGTTAGCCAACATGATATTTAGACCTAAGTATGGAAACATATTTGGTGCCTTTGTTCTATGGGGCCAAGATATGCTAGATATCATGAGACAAAGGATTCATATTCGATGGTATATTGTGTGGAGTCATGTGGTTCATGCTAGTTTTGTTTATGAAGACACATCTCATCATTTCAATTCGAGCCAAAGATGTTCTTTCTATTTTATAGGGATGAAGATCACGATCGGAACCTTAAAATGTATGTAATTGTTTTATCTCTAATCTATGAGATCAGAGACATTGATATTATTCATAGATGAAGGATATTCTTGTAAATATATATTAGATCTTGTAATGTGATTTTGGGGAGAGGAGTTGAGATATAGCAATGTTTATATGTAATAGTCTTTTCTTAATACAAAAATACTTTGAGTTCTATCATCCTGTGGTTTCGTTGTTGATGTATTATTGATTGTCTTTATGTAGCCTACTTTCCAAGAAGGCATGACCCCCTTCTGAGGAATAAATTCTACATTTGTAGGTGATACATTTGTATGCCAACATATGGTATGAGATAACTTAGTGAGTTATTCATCTCAGTTGAATGTACAAGGAAAACATAATACCATGAGGGAAATATACCTTAAGGGTCATGATTACATTTCTCTCACCTGAACCGACTGAGCCCCATTTACTATTCAAGTTTGAGAAGAAGTGGTGCCTTCTTTGAAATGTAATGCATGTGTGATTTCCAATGCTTTCTATTGTCATGCTCTGAAGATATATTAGGCTTTACTCCTACACAAATTTTGTTTTTACCTTATAAGTATACGAGCCCTAGATTGATAATAAATATCTGAGGTTTATGCAAATAAATATCTCAACATCATCAGCTAAAACCTAGTTTCTACGATTTATACTACTCATTCCACTAGGATTATCTACCTTTTTTACTAGTGGTTATGATCTTTTGGTTTGTCACATAGATCCATGTTGTATGTGTTGGAAATAATACTAAGAGTGGGAGGGGGGGGGGGGGGGGGAATCAGTATTATTCAAGTCAATAATTTTTTTGTCTTCTTACTCAATTTCATATATGCTACTTTAATGAAGGCAACTCGCGTGTGTACGCAACTGTGTTTAAGGAAACAAGCATATATCCAACAAACTAATGATTCTGTTAATTCATCATATGTTGATCTTTAATCTGAGTATTAGTACTTTATTAAACATTAAACAGTAACCATGTGCAATTAATAACAAAAAGATCCATCAGACATGAACACCAAGATGCAAGGTGGAAATCCAATGTGGGTAAAAACCATCTGCTGTTGTCGTCTCTGTCTTCTTTTAATAATAAGAAAATATGTTTACAATAATGTACTCGTGCAGACTCATACTAGTATGTAGGCTTATACTTGCAGAAGGCCACAACCTTCTTTCATTCTCCAACTTCTACTAGAAGGGAGCTACAACCCCCTAGCTCTTTTACTAGCCAATGTGTTTACTAGTACATAGGTGCTGACCTACAGAAGGCTACGACCTTCTTTCTTCCTCCAGGTACCACATTTCATAAATTTTCAAACTGGATACTCTTGAAAAACAACACCATAATTTGAAGGCCATGTTTCATCCAATTTTCATATTAGACCCATCAACAACATTGAATATCAACATCAATCACCACTGTAATACAACTATTGCATTACCCATTTATTGATATCATCAACAACAAGAATCGTCAACCATGTGAGAGCCAAGAACTATAGGAATCCTGCATCACAATTGTACTATATGATCTTTATGCATCTTTTAAGGCATGACAACAACAACATAAAGAAATAAGTGACTCATCATCAAATAATGAAGTTGTGTATATATGCATCATTAGAGAATCATCCATAAATCTGATCTGAACACAAACTATGTGACCCCAAGAATCATATGAGATTTTGTCATGGGCAACTCATAACCACATCATAGCAAGATGTATCATTTAGCCATATAAGCATCATCATCATTGATTAGGTACTAAAGACTTCTAAACATAATGCCAACAATGATTTATTAGAAACATAGCATGTTCTCCCCTTGAACTTGTTCCATCTATTCACTATCATATCTGATCATGCATATATCAGCAAGAAGTATCAAGGCATCATCATCAATCCGATATACATCAAGTTAACTTGTGAGGATCAAAAACAACATATTATGAGTATCAATACATTTCCACACATTATCAAACAAAGAAAATAATTGATTGAACCATATCAGACCCTTTTTCGTGAGTCTGTCCCATTGCTTTTCCTCAAATTAACATATACGCAACTGTGCAGTGTCTAAATTGCGTATATGTGTGACTTCTCTTCTTGAAACTTGCATATGAGATTTAGAACACTGAAGTTTCACACTTTCAACTCCCTCTGAGTCTGTCATGTCTGTGCATTGTGCTATGCCACATCTTTCTGACTATACTTCCTTCTTCTTCCATATCTTCAAGTGTGATGATGTTTTCTCCTTTTGGTATGGTTCCCGTACTTTGTTCCTGCATTCCTTTGCTATGTTTCCAAGCTTGTTACATGCATAACATCTCATATGTTTCATATTCCTTCTATAGTAGTCAATGGCTTTGTGACCAAACCTATTGCAAGCAAAACAATATCCCTTAAAGTACCTAGAACGTGATGATATTTCTATGTGATGATCTTGAACCATTCTTCTTCTGTATCTAGTTGCACCATATCCAAAATTATAACATTCAACATTAATCATTTGAGAAAATAACCGACTATCACTTCCATAGTTAGGAGTAAAAGATTTTCTTTGAAGAATTTCTTTCCTTGGTTGCTGATGGGATTGACCTCTCATTTCCTTTTTGAGCATTTCAGATTTTGCATTAGAGTTCCTTGTCTTACTTTGTGAACTAGATTCACCTTCAACAGATTCATGAAAACCAAGACTAGTTTTAATAGCAGGAAACCTTTGACTACTAAGAATATCATCCAAGATCTTAATACTATCTTGAAATCATAAGAGCTTATCCTTTTCTTCTAATTTATCTTTTAGAATATTTTGCTCAACCTGATGTTGCTCTTCCTTTTCAAGATACTACTTCTTCATGATTCCTTCAGATTTTCTTCCTTCTTCCAACTGATGTCTTAATTCAAGAACTTCGTTTTCTTATTTTTAAAGAGCTTGGAGTAGTTCTTTATTCTGCTTATTTGATTCTTCAAGATCTTCTTTTAGCAAGAGGATCTTAGCTTCAATACTTTCATAGTAACTTGATCTATCTATGAGTTTCTTGATTGTTGTGCTCCTTTCATTTACTTCATTTCTTAATGATGTCACTTCATCCTGTAGCTTTTGACATTGAGCTTCCCTTTCCTTGAATTGCTTCCTTACCTTGTTTCCTTCCTCTAGTTGAGCTTTTAATTTGGTAGCTTCCTCTTTGGAGGCACATTCCCTTTTGTCCAATAGATCTTGTTGATCTCTAATTTTGTCCATAAGGATTTTAAATTCTACCTCTATTTGATATCTTTCTTCCTCACCCATAAGAGCAAATTCAGTTGTTTCACTATCACTTTCATCATCTTCAAATGGATGGAGAAATGTATCACCAGAGGATAACAAATTCATACCTGATAGTTCTTTTGCTTGTTCATCTTCATTATGAGGTGATTCTGAATCTGAAGTGTTGCTTCCACATATTCCCCAATCGATTCTCCCACTGTCATAGTTCCTCTTAGATGTCTTCTTCTTCTGAGGCGCTTTCTTCTTTAGCTTCTTTCACATTGTTCTATGGATCTCCTTCAAGCAATCAAGCTTCTACCAAAGGACTTGCTCTGATACCAATTGTTGGAAATAATACTGGGGGGGGGGGGGGGGGGGTGAATCAGTATTAGTCAAGTCAATAATATTTTTGTCTTCTTACTCAATTTCATATACACTACTTCAATGAAGGCAACCCGTGTGTGTACGCAATTGTGTTTAAGGAAACAAACGCATATACAATATACTAATGATTCTGTTTATTCATTATATGTTGATCTTTAATCTGAGTATCAGTACTTTATTAAACATTATACAGTAACCATGTGTAGTTAATAACAGAAAGATCCATCACACATAAGCATCACACATGAACACCAAGATGGAAGGTGGAAACCCAATGTGGGTAAAAACCACCTATTGTTGTCATCTCTGTCTTCTTTTAATAATAATAAAATCTATTTACAACAATGTACTGGTGCAGACTCATACCAGTACGCAGGCTTCTACCTGTAGAGGGTTACAACCTTCTTTCATTCTCCAGCTTCTACTGGAAGGGAGATACAACCCCATACTCTTGTACTAGCTTATGTGTTTACTAGTACATAGGTGCCGACCTACAAAAGGCTACGACCTTCTTTCTTCCTCCAAGGACCACGTTTCATAAATTTTCAGACTAGATACTCTTGGAACACAACACCATAATCTGAAGGCCATGTTTCATCCAATTTTCAGACTGGACCCATCAACAACATTGAATCTCAACATCAATCACCACTGTAATACAACTATTACACTACCCATTTATTGAATACTCAATCATTACTCTCTGAATCACCCAACAACTTAATCACTGAAACCCTGTCATCAAAACATAGTCACCAGAACACAGAGCAGAAGCTAGAACTCTGCAACAATATTCAGAGCCAACTATATCATCAAAAACCATGCATCAGAGTGCATACGCTACTTGGAAGAACCAAATCAGCGTGTATACGTAACTTCACCAAAGTGAACCAGCGTATATGTGATCAAATACTTACTTATAACTTCGTTGCACTTCCCGACTTCAAACATACCCAGATCATTACATACAAAAATACGTGGGTTAACAACCAGATCTAGTCCATCAGATCACATAAAGATAAGTCATTATGATAATGATCCATTATTAGATCTCATCCATCAACACTGAAGCTAATCACAATCAACCAATCTGAATATGCAAAATACTGTCACCAGAACTCAGAAATTTGCATCAACAACCAGAACCACTTGTAACTTCAAACATCATAGTTCATATGGTATACACTACTTATATGTGTCTAACCTGCATGTATACGCACTTTTATCAAAGTCAACCAGCATATACATATGTAAATATTCATTCATAATTTTGCAGCTATTCTAGACCTCAGTTATACCCAGATCATAATATTTACAGAACATCACATCCATCAGTATACAGATCTAGAATAAGCATGACCCAACCATATAGAGATGATTCATTCCAAGCCATAAGCTCCCGATCCATATTTAGACCTTGTCCTCCATCAACCGCTGAGATTCCTCCTTGGCTCAGATCAAGCAAAGCATCATAAACCCATAACCTACATACTGGATCTCACACTATATCAGATATTCGAGACTTCCTTCTTGGCCTAATGATATTCTCCTCCTTTCATATTCTTATGCCTTTCTCAATACCATGGTCCAAAACCACGTAGGACCAATACCTTGGACCCAATACCTGGGGTCAATACCATGGACCAATACCAAAAGACCATGGACCAAATACCACGGAGCAAAACTTAGTTTTCCAACATGTACATGCCTTTCCTTCTGTGAAAGTGTTTGAGTACAATATACGCGCCTTTGTATATAGTGAACCTACGTGTATACGTGGCTTGGTATATAGTGAACCTGTGTATAGCTTCTTTCTTCATTCTTGTTGTTTACCTACTATACTGTGATCTTTCATCTGAGAGAGTTGTCTTCTAAACTGAGTCCTTGAAGCTACCCTGCATTTCATCACATCTATAAATACTACTGTCATGCATTCTGTCACATCTGATATCTCTTCTGTAGATTCATCTAGTTAACATGTACAAGTGATTTGTTATGCTACAAGTGGGTTGCCATCAAGTACAACACATTCATCATAATGCGAACAATCTCCCCCTTTGTACTTGATGGCAAAAAAAGCACCAAATCACTCTCCCCCTTTGACATCAAGGGCAAATGGCGGACCAAGATCTTCTCCCCCTAAGAGCAGAGGACTTTCATATCTAGATAGTTGAATATTAATCATGCTCCCCCTAGGCACATGTTGAATTTTTTGATTGAACTCCCCCTTGTTCATGCTAAGATGTATTGTATCATCCATGCTCCCCCTGGGCAGATGCATAGTCTGCAAATATTTTCAAGAAAATAATATGACTCTATAACTCAACTATGTGAGTTTGACCTTCCTATCACCAATGACTCATACATACATTCATTCTCCCAACCAAGTGGGGATAAACTTGACTCATCCACCCAACCAAGTGGGGATATACCAGATACCAATTGTTTATACATGATTGAAATATTACATCATCCTTCCCATGCATAGTGGGGGTACAAATTACATCATATTACCAAAAGGGATTCATCAAAAGACTACAATAGACTGAGGCAAACTATTACATCATGGGTCTTGATATGACCTTTACATCAAATGATATACATGACATTTATAACAGAGACCAAATATCTAAACAAGACCATGATAGTCATAAACAACTATCATACACCAAGTATGTTTTCTGCTCCATAAGCATTTGTCAACATCATCCAAACCAACAACCTGTATATTTCCATCATTAGTCCCCAAGATATTGCCATGTAAGTCTCGTCAACCTGTGACAAAGTATGTCTGCATATAGATATCAACTCATCCTCTTGATTTCATCAAGATCAACTTGCTTTGTTTCCTTAGTAGAAAGAGACTTATCATAACCTCAACATATGTCATATCTCCAATCATTCACATGACATCATCTATATGTGAAAACACCACAGTCATCATCTATGATTATAACATTGTCTTTAATAATAGTATGATATTTCCACAAGAACCTTCAATATATCAACCATGTATCATCACTAGGGAACATCCCACATCTAATAAGCATCAACCATGATAATCAACATATGTGAATATCAACCTATCATCATAAGGTAAGAACTCAAAGTGATTAAGTAAGCCATGTCTTCGAATATCCATGTCTTCAAATAGCTATGTCTCCATGTGACCTATAATAACACCATTCTCTTGGCCAACCAACAATATGCAACTTAAGTAATCATCCATGTATCCATCATACTATATATCCATAAAAGAGATCAATATGTATCTGGAAAGCCATGATCTTATGGTCATTTGTCAAGATTTCTTGATATCATCAACAACAACAATCCTCAACCATGTGAGAGCCAAAAACTATAGGAATCCTTCATCATAGTTGTACTATATGATCTTTATGCATCTTTTAAGGCATGATGACAGCAGCATAAAGAAATGAGTGACTCATCATCAAATAATGAAGTTGTGTATATATGCATCATTAGATAATAATCCATAAATCTGATCTGGACACCAACTATGTGACCCCAAGAATCATATGAGATTTTGTCATGGGCAACTCATAACCATATCATAGCAAGATCTATCATTTAGCCATATAAGCATCATCATCATTGAGTAGGTACTAAAGACTTCTAAACACTATGCTAACAATGCTTTATTAGAAGCATAGCATGTTCTCCCCCTGAACTTGTTCCATCTGTTCACTGTCAGATCTGATCATGCATATATCAGCAAGAAGTATCAAGGCATCATCATCAATCAGATATACATCAAGTTAACTTGTGAGGATCAAAAACAACATCTTATGAGTATTAATACATTTCCACACATTATCAAACAGAGCAAATAATCGAATGAAACATATCAGACCCTTTTTCCTGAGTCTATCCCATTACTTTTCCTCAAATTAACATATATGCGACTGTGCAGTGTCTAACTCGTGTATATACGTGACTTCTCTTCATGAAACTTGTGTATGAAATTTAGAACACTGAAGTTTCACACTTTCAACTCCCTCTGAGTCTGTCATGTCTGTGCATTGTGTTGTGCCACACCTTTCTGACTCTACTTCCTTCTTCTTCCATATCTTCAAGTGTGATGATGTTTCCTCATTTTGGTATGGTGCCCGTACTTTGTTCCTACATTCCTTTGCTATATGTCCAAGATTGTTACATGCATAACATCTCATATGTTTCATATTCCTTCTATAGCAGTCAATGGCTTTGTGACCAAACCTATTGCAAGCAAAAAAAATATCCCTTAAAGTACCTAGAACGTGATCATCTTTATGTGTGATGGTCTTGAACCATTCTTCTTCTGCATCTGGCTGCACCATGTCCAAGATTATAACATTCAACATTACTCATTTGAGGAAATAACCGACTATCACTTCCATAGTTAGGAGTAAAAGATTTTCTTTGAAGATTTTCTTTCCTTGGTTGTTGATGGGATTGACCTCTCATCTCCTTGTTGAGCGCTTCAAATTTTGCATTAGAGTTCCTTGTCTTACTTTGTGAACTAGATTCACCTTCAACAGATTCATGAAAACCAAGACCAGTTTTGATAGCATGAGACCTTTGACTACTAAGAATATCATCCAAGATCTTAGTACTATATTGAAATCGTAAGAGCTTATCCGTTTCTTCTAATTTATCTTTTAGAATATTTACCTCAACTTGATGTTGCTCTTCCTTTTCAAGACTCTACTTCTTCATGATTCCTTCAACTTTTCTTCCTTCTTCCAACTGATGTCTTAATTTAAGAACTTCATTTTCTTGTTTTTCAAGAGCTTGGAGTAGTTCTTTATTCTGCTTATTTGATTCTTCAAGATATTCTTTTAGCGAGTGGATCTTAGCTTCAAGAGTTTCATAGTAACTGGGTCTATTTCTGAGTTTCTTGATTGTTGTGCTCCTTTCATTTACTTCATTTCTTAATGATGTCACTTCATCCTGTAGATTTTGACATTGATCTTCCCTTTCCTTGAATTGCTTCCTTACCTTGTTTCCTTTCTCTAGTTGAGCTTTTAATTTTGGTAGCTTCTTCTTTGGAGGCACATTCCCTTTTGTCCAATAGATCTTGTTGATCTCTATTTTTTTCTGTAAGCATTTCAAATTCTACCTCTATTTGATATCTTTCTTCCTCACCCATAAGAGCAAATTCAGTTGTTTCGCTATCACTTTCATCATCTTCAAATGAATGGAGAAATGTATCACCAGAGGATAACAAATTCATACATAATAGTTCTTTTACTTGTTCATCTTCATTTTGAGGTGATTCTAAATCTAAAGTGTTTCTTCCACATATTCCCCAATCGATTCTCCCACTATCATAGTTCCTTTCAAATGTCTTCTTCTTCTGAGGCACTTTCTTCTTTAGCTTCTTTCCCATTGTTCTACGGATCTCCTTCAAGCGATCACGCTTCTACCAAAGGGCCTACTCTAATACCAATTGTTGGAAATAATACTGAGAGGGGGGGGAGGGGGGTGAATCAGTATTAGTCAAGTCAATAATATTTTTGTCTTCTTACTCAATTTCATATATGCTAATTCAATGAAGGCAACCCACATGTGTACACAATTGTATTTAAGGAAACAAGCGTATATCCAACAAACTAATTATTCTCTTAATTCATTATATGTTGATCTTTAATCTGAGTATCAGTACTTTATTAAACATTAAACAGTAACCATGTGCAGTTAATAACAGAAAGATCCATCACACATAAGCATCACACATGAACACCAAGGTATAAGTTGGAAACCCAATGTGGGTAAAAACCACCTGATGCTATCGTCTATGTCTTCTTTTAATAATAAGAAAATATGTTTACAACAATGTACTGGTGCAGACTCATACTAGTACACAGGCTTCTACCTGCAGAAGGCTGCAACATTCTTTCATTCTCCAGCTTCTATTGGAAGGGAGCTACAACCCCCTAGCTCTTGTACTAGCCGATGTGTTTACTAATACGTAGGTGCCAACCTATAGAAGGCTACGACCTTCTTTCTTCCTCCAGGGACCACGTTTCCTAAATTTTCAAACTGGATACTCTTGGAACACAACACCATAATCTAAAGGCCACGTTTCATCCAATTTTCATACTGGACCCATCAACAACATTGAAGCTCAACATCAATCACCATTGTAATACAACAATTGCATTACCCATTTATTGAATACTCAATCATTACTCTCTGAATCACCCAACAACTTAATCACTAAAACCCTGTCATCAAAACACAGTCACCAAAACACAGAGCAGAACCCAGAAGTCTACAACAAAATTCAGAGCCAACTATATCATCAAAAACCATGCATCAGAGTGCATACGCTACTTGGAAGAGCCAAACCAACGTGTATACGCAACTTCACCGTAGCGAACCAGCGTATGTGTGATCAAATACTTACTTATAACTTCGTTGCACTTCCCGACTTCAGATATACGCATATCATTACATACAAAAATACGTGGGTTAGCAAGCAGATCTAGTCCATCAAAGATAACTCATTATGATCCTGATCCATTATTATATCTCATCCATCAACACTGAAGTTAATCACAATCAACCAATCTGAATATGCAGAATACTGTCACCAGTAAACAGTCACCAGAACTCAAAACTTTGCACCAACAACCAGAACCACTTGTAACTTCAAACATCATAGTTCATATGGTATATGCTACTTATATGTGTCTAACCTGCGTGTATACGCGCTTTTATCAAAGTCAACCAGCGTATACATATGTAAATATTCATTCATAACTTTGCAGCTATTATAGACTTCAGTTATACCCAGATCATCATATTTACAGAACATCACATGCGTCAGTATACAGATCTAGAATAAGCATGATCAAACCATATAGAGATGATTAATTCCAAGCCATAAGATCCCGATCCATCTTTAGACCTTGTTCTCCATCAACCGCTGAGATTCCTCCTTGGCTCAGATTAGCAAAGCATCATAAACCCATAACCTGCATATTGGATCTCACACTACATCAGATATTCAAGACTTCCTTCTTGGCCTAATGATCTTCTCCTCCTTTTATAGTCTTAGGCCTTTCTCAATATCATGGTCCAAAACCATGTAGGACCAATACCTTGGACCCAATACCTGGGTTCAATACCTCGGACCAATACCAAAAGACCTTGGACCAAATTCCATGGACCAAAACTTAGTTTTCCAACATGTACGCGCCTTTCCTTCTGTGAAAGTGCGTGTGTACGATATACGCGCCTTTGTATATAGTGAACATGCGTGTATATGCGGCTTGGTATATAGTGAACATGCATATACCTTTCTTTCTCCATTCTTGTTGTTTACCTGCTATACTGTGATCTTTCATCTGAGAGAGTTACCTTCTGAACTAATTCCTTGAAGTTGCCCTGCATTTCATCACATCTATAAATACTACTGTCATGCATTATGTCATATCTGATATCTCTTCTGTAAATTCATCTAGTTACCATGTACAAGTGAATTGTTCTGCTACAAGTGGGTTGCCATCAAGTACAACACATTCATCATAATGCCAACAATATGTCTCGTGCCCATGTACTAGCATTAAACTGTGACATTGATCACACACATTGATCACAATGCTTTCACTAGTGGCTATGATCTTTTAGTTTGTCACATAGATATACTATGTATGTCTCATGGCCATGTACTAACATTTCATGTCATGGATCTTTTGGTTTGTCACATAGATATATGTGTATGTCTCATGGCCATGTACTAACATTTCATGTCATGGATCCGTAGTATAGTTAGCAATGTGACTATCAAAAACTAAATTTAATTAATTTTCTTAGACATTAATATGTTACGTCGCTAGATTATTTATTTCGCATCAATTTTAAAAATTTAGACGATCCAATCAAGTTCAATCCATAGTTAGTAACCATGGCACTAAATGAAATTATTTAATTATAAATAACGAAATGTTTTTCATTGTTTGGTTATTTTAGCTAGAATTTGAATGTTGTGAAAAACAACTCAACTCTCATATTTTAGCTAGAATTTGAGTGTTGTGAAAAACAACTCAGCTCCATGAATGAGAAATGCATTATTGTTAATTTAAATTTAAGACAATAGTTAAAAGTTTGGGATAAGTTTCTTCTAAACATATATATGCTCATATCTAGGTTTTCTTCATTAGTGCACGAAACAAGATTGAACTCTATTAGCTAGCTCTAACATGCATTTCTCTTGATTGTTTCCTCAATAACATTTGCAATATATTATTCCAGGTATGACAGCATACTCAAAAATTTGTAAAGTTTGATTGAATGGACAATTTGTAAAGTTTGATTGAATTTGTCCATGCAACTATGAATTGAGATATTTACTTTAAGTTCTCGTCAAAAACTATAAATCATTTTGTTTACACATTATTTCAAAAAAATGTTTATTATGGATTTAAAATTGTTTCTCTTTTACTTTGCAAAAACGCTTGTAATAATAAAAATCATTATTATTATTATTATTAATAAAAATCATTGTCTTGGAAAACTACAAATACACATCGAAATCGCTTGCCCAGCAAGTAATACAAGTCTATGTAAACCTACCAATTAGCCTTTTCTTTCTGGGTTTTTCGCTTTTTCAAATTACCTTATTATTTTAAACTATCCGAAATATATATTTTGACCTATACACATTACTTTTAAATCAATTTTCAGCCGCCTCGTTTTTCTGAAAAGATTCTTTTCAGCCGCCTGGAAAATAAATGAAAAATAATTTACCAAAAGAATAAATCAAGCAGTTCATAAAACACTTGCCGCCTGGCAGTGAAATGCCAACTCGGCTAGTGACATAAGCGATATTATTATTATGCCTGCCGCACGTATTATGCAATGGATATTATTATTATGTGTGATTTATTATGCCCACCGCAACTATTATGCATTAGGTTTAGGTTTTTGGTGAACTGTATTAGTTTGGTTTTAACTAAAAATTTAAGTTATTTTAATAATTTAATTTTGAAAATGAAATTTTAATTTTAATTTTTTTTTCACTCAATTATCTAATTTAATAATTTATTATTTATTGTATTTGGATCTGTGTTATGTATTTCTGTGAGTCTGTTCTATCACTTGTACTTAAGTACCCGTGCATTTCTCTTAAATTTTGATAATCTAGGTTTATTTTTCCTTAGGTTTGATTTGATATATTTAATTGGATGAAATGGTATTGTTTATTATACCGAACTTAGATGGATCGTTGGTATTTTGGTGGTCCCGTGGAGGTAGTGGGCTCAATGCATTTGCCTTAAATTTTGATAATCCAGAGCCATGAGGTGCTATTGTTTATTATAATGAAACATGTAACACATGAATAATGGTTTATTTAAATCCAATACTATTTATTTAGGTAAATTTTTAATGCATGAAATTCGATGTTGTGATTTTGAAACACCCATAATAGTTATGTGTTTGCACCAATTCAGGTATAACCCTGTAAAATGAACATAGAATTGTAATTTCTAATCAATGTATTGAACATAGAATTGTAATTTCTAATCAATTGTATTGTTTTTCTCCTTACAAAATTGTAGTTCGTCGTGATTTGCTATTTATCATTTTATTTTGATGTTATCTCTTATAGATTTTTGTTATTTAATAAAAAGTAAATGTAAATTTAATTGTATTTTTGACCTTTGGAAAAAAAATTTATCAATATAATAATAATTATCTATTTTATAATCATTTAATTTTAGAAATATTTTGTAGAATATGATTATGTAATATTGTTTTACACTGTTGTATGATTTTTTTCATTTTGGAAAAAGTGGGGTTTTATTTAATTTTATTTAATGATATAAATATATATTTATAAAATTTTAATATAATAAATAATAAATCAATTTATAATTAAAAAAATAATAGATAAATAATTTTAAATAATATAAAATATTTTTTTATTAATAAAATTTAAATCAATTAAATAATCTAAGATAATATTGTTAATAAAATTAAATTCATTAAAATAATCTTAATTCAAGATAATATTGTAGTTAATTGAAGAGGATGTTGAAAAAATAATGAAAGATCTTTGGTCCTTGATGATGGATGGAGTTATCTTGGGAAACATTGGAGGGATCGCAAATATTAATTTCAACATTCAAATCAAATAATTTAATTAAAATAGAAGAAATGAGGTGAGCATCATTTTATCCGAACAAAACCACAAGTTTCTCAACATCTTTTTGGCATCGTCAACGAAGGAGAAGAGTTTGTAATTCTCTACTTGTTTTTCTCTCAGTACAAAACCCAACAGTGCCTTCATTTTCCTATGAAGTGAAATTGAATTCAAGTACTTCTTTCTACCCCTCGTGTGCATAGGGTCTAGCACCCACCCTACCAGGTTGTTTAGCAATTTAGAGTCAGACATAGAGTGTCTCTCCTCCCTAACATCTATCTCTAAATCCCTTCTCTCCTCGCATGCTTCTCGTGCAATTTCTTTGAAATTTGTCCCCATAGAATCGTGAGCGAAGAGCCTCACCGCCTCTGTCTCGACTGAGTTCTGTCATAACCACTCCTACTTCTCTATCTTTGTCTTTTCAACATCTCTGAGCCATGAAGAGACAATTCTAGATTCCCATGGAGATTTCCCCTACCTGCAAAAGGACACACAAATTGAAACAACCCCCCCTCAACCAGGTCTAAACACTAGCACACAATCTCATCACAATAACACAAAACAAAGCCCTAAAACCTGGATGAAAATCCACCAAAGAAAGAAGAAGGTGACTAAAAGTCATCCACAAACTCAATTCCCTCCACCATTGGATAGAAAAACAACACCCCAAGACTGCGGACCTACATGGACCCAACAAATAGAGACCCAACTTCAAACCCCACTCACAAACCGAGACTTGATAAGAAAATAAAATTTCCCATGCTAGTCCCTGCCACAAAATCCAATTGAAGCCACCACCAACATTGTTAAGCTGATACAAACCTAGACATCAAATAACCCTAGAAAACTCAATAAAAATATACAACTTCAAGAGGTAATTGACATGTCACGGTTGAGACACACACGCTTTACAACTCAATTTACCACATAGACTGAACATGACATCAACCAAGACCAGGAAAAATACCGGAGAAAACGAAATTAACTTACAGTTCGAGTGTTGCAACCTAAATTGAGATGGTTCGAAGTTCGCCACCCAGTGTGACCCAAGTGCAAAAGCCACCACTACCTCTGCTCACAAGAGAGCAATAAACACCAGAATTCCTCTCCGCCTTATGTGAAACACCAGATCTTTCCACACTAGGGTTGTTACCCACCTCACCTTCTTAGACAAGAAGCTCCAAGAGGCCGGGGTCTTACCCTCAACTCTCGCTCTCTCTTCACAATCAAACTCACCAACTCTTTATATCATTACAAAAAAACCTCAAAGAAAAGTATATTAGCATGTGAAGTACCCACCGTGTACCAACAACATTAAATGGAGGACATGACACCCTAAACCCTATCACATCTACCATAACACCCAATCAAGGGTTGATATTGAATTTATTATATATAAAGAGGAGTTAAATTTATTCAAGTCTTTCTTTAATTATTAAAAAATTATTCCTTAAAAAGAATTAATATTTATAAATACATATAATTAATAAAGTAAAAGTAAAACAAATTTATATTATATTTATACTAAATAAATATCTTCTATCAAATTTAAATTTAAAATATTCTCAAAGCAATGAGCCATGACAACTTTCCAAATGGAATTTTCACGGCTAATCATCAAGACATTATAAGTCGCATTTGTTTTGACATGGGTCAACTTTAACTTAAGAAAAAAAAAAATTACACATCTTATTGTAAAATGGACCATTTTGTTAAATAAAATTTGCATATATATAAATGAACATTATAAATAATAATGTAGAAATTATCATGGAGGAACCTATTAGAATTGGAATAATTTCAAATCCCTAGGAAATTAGTGGGTGGGGAGCCATTGGAAAGGAATATAATTTTTTAAATTTATTAAAAGTAATTGACCATTTTGCTAAATAAATTTTTCTTATATATAAATGAATGCTATAAATTATGATGAGGAACTTATTAGAATTGGAATAATCTCAAATCAAATTAGTGGGCACGAATCTAATTTTTAAAATTTTTAAAAGTCAATGCAACCTAACAAACTCTGTAATACACTAAAACTCTTGATAAAGATTTCACTGATGAATGGATAAGTTTACATATAGAAATAAGTGCATATGTATTTATGCTTATACAACATGTGTAACTTTTCATTTTTAAAACAATATTTTTGAATGCATAAATGGATAGAACACCTTGAAAGTTTATTTGGACACTTGGATTGTGTAAACCACATAGATTTGCAATTCCAACAAATTTTTGCTAGACAAAATTTAAATTTTATTTTAAAACTGGAATTAATGGCTCCGGGAAAATGGCTCCAAATTAACTTAAAATTTTTAAAAGGAGCTAACTAAAATCCTAAAACAAACCCCCTTCTTTATGTTGATTGCAAAATATCCTGAAATCTCATAGTCATTCAAGTGAAAATGCTCTTTATTTAATCTCATTAACAACATTATCAACACACACTGACTTTAGTCATTTTCTCCTCCGTGAAATTACACTTTTTGTGCTCCATTGACCATAAGGACCTATGGTAATGTTTCTCCTCATTACCTTTCATGTTATAGCTGGGCTATAATATCTATATAATATTTTGACATAGTGGTATGATTGGGAAAAATGATTTAGCCAGATGGTTTGAGCAACATGAGTGAGACTGACATCTGCACAAATGTGAGAGTATTTCAAGTCTAAACACATTTTCTGCCCTCCATACTCCACCATTTATTGTTATCTTTTCTTTGCTACAATATTTTTGCAGTAACATCATAAACATGTTCAATTATTTTAGTGTATTTTTTCATCTTTAGAAACAATTTCTAATTTATAATGATTACTATTTATACCTACCAATCTCCCAATATATTATACTGTGAACCTACTTTTGCAGTCACTCACTTGAAAGCCTAATATGTGATACTTTATGATAAACACCATGTTGATTTAATGATTATTCAATGTGCACTTGGCCAGATGATGAACGCCATGACAATTGATCCTACACTTAGTCAACAAAAACTATTTGATCTTAGACCAAATGGATTGAACATTGTGATGAGTTGAAATTGGTTTGTTTAACTTTAGACCTCTTTCGGATGACGAATGTTGTGACCCACTCATTACAAATGAATTATTCTTATGCCACATAAACAACTCTATATATTGATGAACTTGCCTCCCTCCATCTACATCTACCAGGCTAAGGACCAACGAGAAGAAGCGGTACTATATTACTAGGTCGACTAATTGAGTGTCGCGCAGAGAGCGAGTAATGGTAGGTTTTAATATTGTTCCCTTGGGTTTTTAGTATTAATCCCTTGGTTGTATTGTTCCCTAGTCTGGATTTATAATATCGATCCCTTGTGTTTATTAATCTAAGCATTCATTTATCGATCCGTGGGTTTTATAATCTCTTAGGTTTTTAGTATTAATCCATTCGATATATAATATCAATCCCTTACATTTATTAATGTAAGGGTTGATATTCTTAAGGTATAATTATTCATGGGTTTTATAATATTAATCTTTGGGTTCAATATAAATCCCTTGGGTTTATAATAATAGTCAACCATGGTCCAACGTCACATTGTGACAAAGAATTTTTTCAATATGAAAATAAGCCATGGTCCAACATCACATTCTTGAGTTTAATGTTAATCCCCTGAGTTTATTAATCTAAGGCTTCATATTCGTAGGGTATAATATTATTCATAAGGTTTATAATATTGATTCTTGGGTTTCATATAGATCCCTTGGGTTTATAATGATGGCCAACCATGTTCAACCATGGTCCAACGTCACATTGTGACAAATCTTGTCTCAATATGAAAATCAACAATCAAAAACCATGGTAAACCATGTTTATTTTAAGGATTATATACATTGGGTTTATAATATTAATCCCTTGGATTTTTAGTATTAATCCCTTGGGTTTATTAATATAAGGGTTCATATTCCGAAGGTATAATATTATTTATAGGGTTTATAATATTAATCCTTGGGTTCAATATTAATCTCTTGGGTTTATAATCATGACTAACCATGGTTTAACGAGAAATTGTGACAGATATTTTCTCAGTATGAAAATCAGTCATGATCCAACGTCACATTGTGACAAAGATTGTCTGGATATGAAAATCAATCATGGTCAACTATGGTTCAATATTGCATTATGAAAAATATTGTCTCACTATGAAAATGAACCATGGTCAAGCATTGTCAACCATGGTGAGCCATGGTCAACCATTGTCTAATGTCACATTATGAAAAAGATTTTCTCAATATGAAAATCAACCATGGTTGACCATGACCCAGCATCGCATTGCGACAAATATTGTCTCAACAAGAAAATCAACCATGGTCAACCGTGTTTATTTGAGAATTTATAATATTTATCTTAGGGTTTATATACTTTGGGTTTATAATATTAATTCCTTGGGTTTAATATTATTCTCTTGGGTTTGCAACCCCTTGGGGTTTTAGTATTAACCCCTTGGGTTTATTATAATCCCTTGGGTTTATAATATCAATCCATTGGGTTTATTAATCGAAGGGTTCATATTCCTAGTGTATAATATTATTCATAGGGTTTATAATATTAATCCTTGAGTTCAAAAAAAATTCCTTTGGTTTATTATCATGGTCAACCATGGTTACTAACCATGGTCACATTGTGTCACAGATTGTCTCATGGTCTAATATCACCTTGTGACAAGCATGGTCAGCAATGGTCCAACGTTGCAATGTTACAAAGATTTTGAGTATGAAAATAAACTAGGGTAAACAAGGGTCAACCATGTTTATTTTAGGGTTTATAATATTTATCTTAGAGTTTATATATCTTGGGTATATAATATTAATCCCTTGGGTTTAATATTATTCCCTTGGGTCTATAATCCTTTGATTTTTGAGTATTAATCTCTTGGGGTTATCATTCCCTTGGGTTTATAATATTGATCCCTTAGGTTTATTAATCTAAGGGTTCATATTACTAGGGCATAATATTATTTAGAGGGTTTATAATATTAATCAATTGGTTTAATATAAATACCTTGGGTTTATAAGTATGGTCAACTATGGTCCAACGTCGCTTTGTGACAAAGGTTTTCTCCATATGAAAGTCTACCATGGACAACCATTGTCAACCATAGTCAATAATGGTAAACCATGGTCCAACATCATATTTTGACAAAGATTATTTCAATATGAAAACCAATCTTGGTCAACCAAGGTCCAACATTGCATTGGGACAAAGATTGTTTCACAATGTGTAGTAATCCCTTAGGTTAAGTATTATTACCTTGGTTTTATTTATTTTGGATTTATAATATCAATCCATTAGATTTATTAATATTAAACTCATTGATATTATATACCCAAAGGAATAACAAAACCAAGGGAATAATACTATAAACTCTAGGGAATATAAACCCAAGGGAATAATATTAAACTGATGGATTAATACTATAAGCCCTAGGTATATAAACCTTAGGTATATTAATATAAATCCATTGGTTTTACACTCATGGTCAACCATCGTTAACCATGGTCCAATGCCACATTATGAAAAAGATTGTCTCAATATCGAAATCATAGTCCAACATCGCATTGCCACAAAGATTGTCTCAACATGAAAACCAACCATGGTAAACCATTGGTAACCATCTCTATTTTAGAGTTTATAATATTTATCTTAGGGTTTATATACCTTGGGTTTATAATATTAATCCCTTGATTTTAATATTATCCCCTTGGGTTTGTAATCCCTTGGGGTTTTAGTATTAACCCCTTGTGTGTATTATAATCCCTTGAGTTTAATATTATTCCCTTGGGTATGGAATCCCTTGGGATTTTAGTAGTAACCCCTTGGGTTTATTATAATCCCTTAGGTTTATTATAGTCCTTTGGGTTTATAATATCAGTCCCTTGGGTTTATTAATCGAGGGATTCATATTCCTAGGGTATAATATTATTCATAGGGTTTATAATATCAATCCTTGGGTTGAATAAAAATTGCTTGGGTTTATTATCATGTCAACCATGGTGAAATTATGTGAGAGATTGTCTCATGGTCCAATATCACCTTGTAACAGCAATGGTTAACCATGGTCCGACATTGCATTGTTATAATGATTGTGTCAGTATGAAATCAACCATGGTAAATGAGGGTCAACCATGTTTATTTTTGGGTTTATAACATTTACCTTAGGGTTTATATACCTTGGGTTTATATTATTAATGCCTTGGGTTTAACATTATTCCCTTGATTTTATAATCCTTTGGGTTTTTAGTATTAATCTCTTAGGGTTATCATTCCCCCAGTTTATAATATTGATCCCTTGGGTTTATTAATCTAAGGGTTCATATTCCTAGCATATAATATTATTTAGAGGGTTTATAATATTAATCAATTGGTTTAATATAAATCCATTGGATTTATAATCATGGTCAACTATGGTCCAATGTTGCATTCTGATGAAGGTCGTCTCAATATGAAAATCTACCATGGACAACCATTGTCATCTTTCGTCAACCACGGTCAATCAAGGTCAACCATGGTCCAATGTCATATTGGGACAAATATTATTTCAATATGAACATAAATCTTTGTCAACCAAGGTCCAACATAACCAAGGTCCAACATTGCATTGTGAGAAAGATTGTCTCACAATGTGTATTAATCCATTGGTTTAAATATTATTCCCTTGGGTTAATGATACTCCCCAGAGTTTTTAGTATTAATCCCTTGGGGTTTAAAATATCAATTCATTAGGTTTATTAATATTAAACTCATTGATATTATATACCCAAGGGAATAAGAAACCCAAGGGATTAATACTATAAACCCCAAGGAATATAAACCCAAGGGAATAATATTAATTTGAAGGGATTAATATGATAAACCCTAGGTATATTAGTATAAATCCCATGGGTTTACATTCATGGTCAACCATGGTCCAATTTCACATTGTGGCAAAGATTTTCTCAATATGAAAATCAACCATGGTCCAACGTAGCATTGTGACAAAGATTGCCTCAACATCAACCATGGTAAACCATGCTCAACCATGTTTATTTTAGGGTTTATACTATTTATGTGAGGGTTTATATATTTTGGGTTTATAATATTAATCCCTTGGGTTTAATGTTATTCCCTTGGGGTTTTCGCATTAAATTGTTGGGGTTTTAGTACGGTCTAATGCCACATTGCAATAGAAAATTTCCATATGAAAACGAGCCTTGCTCAACCATGGCCAGCCATGGTCAACCAAGGTCCAACGTTGCATTGTTAGAAATATTGTCTCACAAAGGATATTAATCTCTTGGGTTTAATATTATTCCCTTTAGTTGATTTTCATATCAAACCCTTCGGTTTATTAATCTAAGCGCACATATTCCTAAGTTATAATATTATTCATAATATTTATAATATTAATCCTAGGGTTTAATATAAATCCATTTGGTTTATGCTCTTGGTTGACCATGGTCAATCATGTTTATTTAGGGTTTATTGGATTTATCTTAGGGTTATATTAGTATTAATACCTTGGGTTTATTATTCCTTTCCATTTATTAATCTAAGGGTTCATATTCACAAGGTATAATAGTATTTATAGGGTTTATAATATTAATCCACATGTTTAATATAAATCTCTTGGGTTTATAATCATGGTCAATCATGGTCCAACGTCACACTGTGACATAGATTTTCCCAATATGAAAAGAATTCATGATCCTAAGTAACATTGTGACAAAAAATTTCTCGATATGAAAATCAATCATGGTCTAATGTCGCATTGTGACAAAGATTTTCTCACTATAAAAATGAACCATGGTCTAGCATTGTCAACCATGGTTATTCATGGTCCAATGTGACGTTATGACAATTATTATCTCAATATGAAAATCAACCATGGTCAACTATGGTCCAATGTCGCATTGTGACAAAGATTGTCTTGACATAAAAATGAGTCATGGTAAACCATGGTCAACTGTGTTTATTTTAGAATTTATAATATTTATCTTAGGGTTTATATACCTTGGGTTTAACCTTCGGTTTCCAATCCCTTGAGGTTTTATTATTAACCCCTTGGGTTTATTATAATCCCTTGGGTTTATTAATCGAAGAGTTCATATTCCTAGGGTATAAATTATTCATAGGGTTTATAATATTAATCCTTTGGTTGAATGTAAATTCCTTGGGTTTATAATCATGGTCAACCATGGTCAATAACCAGGGTCACATTATGTCATAAATAGTCTCATGGTCCAATGTCACATTGTGATAACAATGGTCAACCATGGTCCAACGTTGAATTGTTACAAAGATTGTGTGAATATGAAAGTAAACCATGGTAGACGACGGTCAACCGTGTTTATTTTAGGGTTTATTATATTTATATTTTGGTTTATATAACTTGGGTTTATAATCCCTTAGGTTTTTAGTATTAATCTCTTGGGTTAAATATTATTCCCTTGGGGTTTTAGTATTAATCCCTTGAGTTTATGATTCTTTGGGTTTATAATATCAATCACTTGGGTTTATTTTTCCCTAGTCAACCATGGTTTATTATCACGTCAACCATGGTCCAACATGGAATTGTTATAAGGATTGTCTCAATATGAAAATCAACGATGGTCAATCATGTTTATTTTAGTGCTTATAATATTTATCTTAGGGTTTATATAGGTTGGGTTTATAATATTAGTCCCTTGGGTTTAATATTATTCCCGTGGGTTCCTAATCCCTTGGGGTTTTAGTATTAATCCGTTGGGTTTCTAATATCAATCCCTTGGGTTTATTATTCCCTTAGGTTTATAATATCAATCATGTTAAACCATTGTCAATCATAGACAACCATGGTCAACCATGGTTGAATGTCGCATTGTGACAAGGATTGTCTCACCATGAAAATAAACCATGTTTATTTTAGTTTTTGTAATATTTATATTTAAGTTTGCCAATGTTGGGTTCATAATAGTAGCCCCTTGGATTTAATATTATTGCCTTGGGTTCATAATCCCTTGGGGTTTTAGTTTTAATCCCTTGGGTTTAATATTCCTTTGAGTTTACAATAAGAGTCCCTTGGGTTTATTATTTCCATAGGTTTATAAAATCAATCATGGTCAACCATTGTCAATCACTGCCAACCATGGTCAACCATGTTTGAATGTCGCATTGTGACAAGGATTGTCTCACCAAGAAAATAAACCATGTTTATTTTAGTCTTTTTAGTATTTATATTTGGGTTTATAATATTAGTCCATTGGATTTAATATTATTCCCTTGGGTTTAATATTATTCCTTGGGTTCATAATCCCTTGGGGTTTTAGTATTAATCCCTTGATTTTATTATTCCTTTGGGTTTATAATATCAATCCCATGGGTTTATAATATTAATTATGGTCAACCATTTTCAGTCATATCCAACCATGGTCAACCATGGTTGAATGTCCATTGTGACAAAGATTGTCTCACCATGAAAATAAACCATGTTTATTTTAGTGTTTGTAATATTTATATTTGGGTTTACCAATGTTGGGTCTTTAATATTAGTCCCTTGGGTTCATAATCCCTTGGGTTTTATTATTAATCCCTTGGGTTTATGTTTCCCTTGAGTTCATAATATTGATCCCTTGGGTTTATTATTAACTTGGGTTTATAATATCAATCATGGTCAACTATAACCAACCATGGTCAATTGTGGTCAATCTTGGTCTGATCTCACATTATGAAACAAATTGTGTCCACTTAGGGTTTATATATCTTGGGTTTATAATATTAGCCCCTTGGGTTTAATATTATTCCCTTAGGTTCATAATCCCTTGGGGTTTTAGTATTAATCCCTTGTGTTTATTGTTCCTTTGAGCTTACAATATCAATCACTTGGATTTATTATTCTGCGGTCAACCATGGTTTATTGCGAAGTCAACCATGGTCAACCATGGTCCAACATGGAATTGCGATAAGGATTGCCTCAATATGAAAATCAAGATGATCAATCATGTTTATTTTAGTGTTTATAATATTTATCTTAGGGTTTATGTACATTGGGTTTATAATATTAGTCCCTTGGGTTTAATATTGTTCCCTTGGATTCATAATCCCTTGGGGTTTTAGTATTAATCCATCGAGTTTATTATTCGTTCGGGTTTAAAATATCAATCCCTTGGGTTTACTATTCCCTTAGGTTTATAATATCAATAATTGTCAACCATTGTCAATCATAGCCAACCATGGTCATCCATGGTTGAATGTCGCATTGTAACATGGATTGTCTCACCATGAAAATAAACCATGTTTATTTTAGTGTCTCTCATATTTATAGTAGGGTTTACTAATATTGAGTTTATAATATTAGTCTCTTGGGTTTAATATTAATGCCTTGGGTTCATAATCCCTTTGGGTTTTAGTATTAATCCCTTGGGTTTATTATTAACTTGGGTTTATAATATCAATCATGGTCAACTTTATTAATCTCTTGTGCTTGTAATATCGATCCCTTGTGCTTCTTAATCCCTTAGGTTTTTAATATTTATCCCTTGGCTTCACTAATTCCTTGGGCTTATAATATTAAATGGCTGGGTATATTAGTTCCTTGAGTTTATAATATTAATAATCCATTTAGTTTATTATTCGCTTGATTTTAAAATATTAATTCTTAGGCTTTATTAATTCAACCATGTTTATTTTAGTATTTTTAATATTTATCTTATGGTTTGCATACCTTGGGTTTATAATATTAGTCCCTTTTGTTTAATATTGTTCCCTTAGGTTCATAATCCTTTGGAGTTTTAGTATTAATCCCTTGAGTAATAATAATATAATATTATTATTATAATAATAATATAATAAATATATTTTATTATTATAATAAGAATACAATACAATAATAATAATAATAATAATTATTATTATTATTATATAATACTACATCTTCATCATGTCCAAATTTTCACATATTATCATATTATTATCCATTATTACTATTTTATATTATTACTATATTAATATAATAATAATTATAATATACTATTATAATAATAATATAATATAATTATTATTACTAATAATATAATAACTATAATATTATTATTATTATTATTATATATTAAAATAATATAATAATAATTATATTATTACAATAATAATACAATATTATTATTATTATTATTTGTTAAGCTTGGCAGGACCATTTCATTTTCTATTAAATATAAACAAGTTTACACCACACAGATAAACCGAGTGGCTTCAACTTTCCCCGAAGGGAAACCAAGTCTGTTGGCGACCACTCAGCTGTATAAGCCATCCAAAAACAAAATTGTCTTAGTATTTTTAGACAAGCTAGATATGTCTCTACTTCATGACCAACCACTACATAACTAAATAAACTAATAGCTGCAACATAGAATTTAAAAGCTATCCGCATAAGACAAAATTATGCATGGGTGTCGTTCTAATCCTTCTTATCCTCTGAGATAGATTCAACGAGTGACGGGTCCTAGGAAAAGTCACCAGGCATATCATACAGCTCCATGATGCAAGGGATATAGTGGTCTATTATGTCCAGCCAAATGCCGTGTTTATGAAACTTAAAGAGGATTTTCTCCATATCCTTCTTGTAATTTAGAAATTCTTGTAGTGTCACTACCATCCCAACTAAGATTTTCTCCAAAGCCTTGCTTAATAGGCTCTTCATGAGCCAATCCAGGTATAGTTTGCTTAAACTGAGTGATTCTTCCACGGGTGTTTCCCGGATTCGGGACTAAGGTCCTCCAACTACCCATCTCCTCCTCTAACACACTGCCTTATTTCACTTCTTCTTCCCATTCTTCCAGCAGCTTCTGGGTGCCCTCATTTGTCCCCTCACGATAAGATTCTATTGCCTCTGTTATGAGCTGTTCAATAGATTTTCTTCCCTTGCGTGGCTCCGACGTGTTTAGCCCCTTATCTTGCTTGGGAGTCGGGCCTCTTCTGCCACATCCATGGCCTCGCACAGCACAGGTCATACCCTGATATCCTGAGCACTGATGACATCCACAGTAAGTTAGTTTGAACAACAGGATTGAAATAATACACCACGTCTTGCCTTGTTTCTCTTCACCACCCGTTCTCGCCACAGTCTTGCTAGGGTGGGTCGGAGCCCATAACCCCTAGTGGGGAAGGCCCTGGCCCCAACCCCTTGAAGCGGCATTTCCCCCTCTCCAATTCTTGCGGCCATATGCAGGTTTACCCTCCCCTACCCATGCCAAGCTCTCATTCCCCCGTTGCAATCTATAATATACTAGCTATGGCTCAGGTTCATATCCCCCATTGCCTCCATCATAGAGATCTTACCGCTCGTTCCCCCCCAACTAGGTCTCCACCCATAATTTTTGGTAACCCAGTGCTTACTCTGCGAATTGTAGGCATGGATGCATCCTAGGACACCTACCACCTGTGTTCCCCTGCCCCCATCTATACTCCACTTCCCTTCCTGCGTTACCTTGTGACTAACAAGCTTCCCCCTCCCCTTGATGGCAGAGTGCAACACATCCCAACCTAATTGTGAACAATTGCCCCCCCCCCAACCGGCATGGGTTTTACCCATTTGACATAGGGAAAAGATGCAAAACTAGGCCGTGACAAGAAGTTTCCTACCCCATTGCCACCAGCAATTTCCTATCCCCTAGAGAGACCCCGTTACATCCTAGCTTAACCACAGAGATACCATAATTACAAGTTTGAGGTGGAGCCGAATAACATGCCCGGAGTTCGCAGTTGTTTGACAACAATGGCCCTGGTTCTTCACGTTCTGACGCTCACCACCAGCTCTGAGCCACCACCCTTCTCCATAGACTATTGCACTAAGACTGCATGTCAAAATGCCCCTTCGTCCGATATACCTTGTCGTTCCTCGAGTCGTGCCACCTTGCCCACTTCCCAGCTTGCCATCATGTCGAAGGACAATACACCCCTCACCTCGAGCATGTGGGGGGCGGCAGTATTAAGTGCATGGGTATCCAACATACCTACACCCATGTGCTCCAAGCTATCGGCTCGCATCCCGATCGGGATTATTATTATATTATTATAATAATATAATGATAATCTAATATTATTATGAGTTATTATTATTAATAATTAATATTACTAATGTTATTATGAATTATTATTATTATTATAATATTAGTATAATAATCATATAAAAATATATAAGAATATGGTTATCATTATTTATATAATTATTAATAATCATAAATAATTTGTATTTAAAAAAATATACATAAAATTATTAATATAGTTAATATAAGTCTATTTTCTTAAAAAAAATATACATAAAATTATTAATGTAGCTAATATAAGTCTGTTTTCTTATACCAATTATATTAGAAAATGTAATCATCTACATGTCCATATAAGATATCCGCCTATATCAATTTATACTACCAATGTCCATATCAATTTATACTACCATATAAGATGAGTGACTTGAAAACCTAATGAGTGATACTTCATGACGAACCCCATGTTAATTTAATGATGCTTCATGCACACTTCGCCGGATGACGAACGCCATGACGATTGATCCTGCATTCACTCCGCAAAAACCAATTGATGTTAGACCAGATGGATTGAAAGCCGTGATGAATTGAAGTTGGTCCGTTCAACTTTAGACCACTGTCAGATGAGGAACGCCGTGACGGACTGATTACAAATGAATTATTATTACCCCACATACACAACTCTATATATTGATGAACTCTCCTGCCTCCATCTACATCTACGAGGCTAAGGACCAACGAGAAGAAGCAGTACTATACTACCGGATCGATTGATTGAGTGTTGCGCAGAGAGCGGAGCAATGGCGGGATTACCATCAGTGGGCAGGTTAAGTTTGGGGTCACAAGGATTAGAAGTATCAGCACAGGGGTTAGGCTGCATGGGCATGTCGGTGTTCTATGGCCCTCCAAAGCCCGAGCAAGAAATGATATCTCTTATCCGACATGCCGTTTCCAGAGGTGTTACTTTCCTGGACACTTCGGACGTTTATGGCCCTTTCACCAACGAAATCCTCGTTGGAAAGGTAATGCTGGTGCATGTGGTTCTCTTTTTACCTTTTTATTGTTATTATTTTTTTGGGCTATATCATGGCTATGTTTAATCACTTTATATCCAAAACCAAACCAGTAAACACCTTATAATTACTATTACCAGTTTTCATCTGCAATTTGTAATATACTGTAATATAACGGTTTGCAGGCCATTAAAGGAATTAGAGAGAAAGTCCAATTAGCCACAAAGTTTGGAGCCGGTTTGGTTGATGGAATATTCAAGATTCGAGGAGACCCTGCATATGTTCGTGCCTGCTGCGAAGCAAGCTTGAAGCGACTTGAAGTGGATTGCATTGATCTTTATTACCAACATCGTATTGACACTAAAGTCCCCATTGAAGTTACGGTATGTACTGCTGCAATAGGCCTCGGTTTAGTTCTTAGAATGATGCATGTATGTTGCAATAAGTATTTCTACTTTACTATTTCATTTACTTAAAAATAGTTGGATGTATTGCTTTGTCTATGCATATCTGACAGATTGGAGAGCTGAAGAAATTAGTAGAAGAAGGGAAAATAAAGTACATCGGACTTTCAGAGGCGTCCCCATCGACAATTAGAAGGGCTCATGCTGTTCATCCTATAACAACAGTTCAGTTAGAGTGGTCTTTGTGGAGTAGGGATGTAGAAGACGAAATTATTCCCACCTGTTGGGTATTTTTGAATGGGGAAAATACCAAAAACCAAATAAACAAACACACAGAGGCAATGCTCTGTTTTTACTTTTCTCCAGGATCCTTTTGTGCACAGAAGACTTAAAAAAAATTCACTGAGAGATAGAGTATTTCAACACCATAAAAGATTTCTGAGAAATTACTGGGTTAACTGCTGTAAATCCCTTTTTACATTCACTGCAGTGAAAACAACTTACTGCTGTAATAAAAGTTTACATAAGTTTACTGCTGTAAACAAAATTCACATAGACTTACAAAAAAAACTTCACCATTTTCTTTATGCACTGCTTGTGCAAAAACCACACACGGTTTTCTTACAACTCCAAAAATTACATCACCTGGTTCTTCTCATTTTACACACTGTTGTGTGTTTTTCCTTTTACCGCCCCATACGTCTTTTACGCTGCTGTGAATATACATATATCTCATCCCATGTGCGATGCGTGTAAATATAAAATTCAACACACTCAAAACATAAACTTATTACATACGACCTTTTTTAATACATGCCGTATAAAAAAATATATAATAAACATATATTATACATGCCCATACTTATATTAAAAGCATCTACCTAAAAGCTACGAACAACACATAAATTCATTAAATTCTTTCATACGGCGGTCAACCCATAAGTCTTTTACTCCACGCATGAGTTTTAATTTGATGTAGGCCCGTGTGCAGGTTTAATCAATCAACGGCTAAAAGGAGTGGAGCAGATCGAACGGCGGATAATGATATCGGAAGGCCAACAAGTGTTGAACGTTAACCTCCGAGAAAATGACGTTGCGTTACGTCAGGGCTGAACCACGTGTCAGCACCAAAATTTCTCGGGTTCAAGTATCGGAAAATCCCTTTGATGGAAATCTGGCCCGAGAGCTTTCCGGCTGGTTGGCTGAACGGTTTCTGGCAATGGTCGACTGCAGTTTGAAATTACAAATTTAACACTCCCCTTTAATTTCAACAGCTGGGCATTCAGTCATACCCAGACACTTTCTCAAAAATTCAAAGCTCTTCTGATCAAGTGGCTTTGTCAAGATGTCTGCAACCTGTTCTTGAGTCCTGCAATGTTCTAGGACAATTTCTCCATTGTTCACCAATTCTCTGATGTAGTGAAACCTGGTATCAATGTGTTTCGTCCTCTTATGAAACACTGAATTCTTTGACAATGCAATAGCTGAGCTATTGTCACAAAAGATCACTGTCGCTTTTGCCTGCTCTTGGCCTAAGCTTCTCAACATTCTTCTCATCCACACTGCTTGACATGCTGCTGCTGTAGCTGCCACATATTCAGCCTCTGCTGTAGACAATGCTACAATGGACTGCTTCTTAGAAGCCCATGAAATGGCTCCTGAATCCATATTAAAAACATAACCGGAAGTGCTCTTCCGATCATCTACACTTCCAGCCCAATCGCTGTCTGTGTATCCAACCAAATCTGAATGTTCTGAGGCATGATATAAAATTCCAAACATTTTGGTGCCTTTGACATACCTCAAAATTCTCTTTGCTGCCTGCCAATGTGCCTCCTTCGGCCTCTCCATGAACCTGGAAATTAAACTAACAGCATACATTAAATCAGGCCTAGTAGCTGTTAAATACATAAGGCTGCCCACAATGCTTTTATACAAACTAGGATCAAAATCCTTGCTGCTGTCCTCTCTGCTGAGCTTTAATCCCATTACTGTGGGAGTGATGGCTGCCTTGCACTCTTGCATGTTAAATCTGCCCAAAACTTGATTTACATATCTTTCTTGAGATATAAAAATTCCTTTTTCATTTTGATCTACTTCTATGCCTAAGAAGTATCTCAAGAAACCCATGTCAGTCATTTCAAATTCATCCTTCATGACTGATTTAAAATTTTTAATGAACTGATCATCATTACCTGTGAAAATCACATCATCAACATACAAAACAACAATTAAAATTTTACCATCTTTTTCCTTGATGTAGACTGTGGGTTCTCCTTCACATTTGTCAAATTCATTATCCAATAGATATGAATCTATTCTTCTGTACCATGCTCTTGGCGCTTGCTTCAGCCCATAAAGAGCTTTCTTCAATTTGCACACTTTGTGCTCTTCTCCTTTCTTCTCATATCCGAGAGGCTGTTCCACATAAACCTCTTCCTTTAACACTCCATTTAGGAATGCTGATTTCACATCCATTTGGTAGACTTTCCATTTGTTTTGTGCTGCTATGGATAGCACTGCTCTCACGGTTTCCATTCTTGCAACCAGGGCGAAAGTCTCCTCATAATCTCTCCCATACTGCTGCTTGTAGCCTTTGACAACCAGCCTTGCTTTATGCCTTTCAATCTTGCCTTCAGCATTGCTCTTGGTCTTGTAGACCCATTTCACACCAATGACTTCTTTGCCTTTTGGTAATTCAACCAAATCCCATGTTTTGTTTCTTTCTATGGCATTCATTTCCTCATCCATAGCTTCTATCCATTTTCTATCTTTAATAGCTTCTTCAAAATGAATAGGATCATCAACATGACAAAACAAGGCAAATAAGGAATTCATTCCTTCTTCATAAATTTCACTTAGATTTCTAAACTTCTTACCTCTTTCACTTGGTGTGCAAGTGCTTGAAGATGCACTTGAATTTCCTCCTTGTGGTGTGCTTGGAGAAGCACTCTCATTGATCCTCAATGGTGTACCTTGCTGTTCTTGTGTTGGTGCTGCTGTTTGGGGATTCATTTCAGCCACCTCCTCTTCATCTTCATCATGAGGCAAACAGCTTTTAATGTTCACTGTTTTCTCTATGCTTCCATCCCAAGCTTCCTCTTCAATGAATTGAACATCCCTGCTTACAAAGAACTTCTTGGTAGATGGAATTTACAGCCTGTAGGCTTTGGATTCATCACTGTATCCAATGAAGATGCATTTCTCCCCTTTGCTGTCCAACTTCCTCCTTAGCTGATCTGGTATGTGTGCATAGGCCACACACCCAAAAACTCTCATGTGGGTGACTCCTTGCTTTCTCCCACTCCATGCCTCTTCTGGCACTTTGTTCATGACTGCTTTTGTAGGACACCTGTTCAATATATAAACTGCACAATGTACAGCTTCAGCCCAATACTCATTTGGCAAATGCTTTGCCTTCAACATGCTCCTTGCCATCTCCATGATGGTTCTGTTCTTCCTTTCAGCAACTCCATTTTGCTGTGGGGTGTACCGAGTTGTAAACTGTTTATGAATCCCATTTTCTCTACAAAACTTTAGGAATTCATTTGAGATATACTCACCTCCTCTATCAGTTCTCAATACTTTTATGTGCAACCCGCTTTGGTTCTCCACAAGTGCTTTGAAGTTTTGGAATTTCTCAAAGACTTCACTTTTGTTCTTGAGGAAATATATCCGAGTCTTTCTTGTAAAATCATCAATGAATGTCAAGAAATATAGGCTGCCTGCTAATGATGGAGCTTGCATTGGTCCACACAAATCTGAGTGGATAATCTCTAAGGGTGTCTTTGCCCTTATACTCTTCCCTGATGGAAAACTTTCTCTATGTTGTTTTCCCAAAATGCAGCCTTCACATAGGCTGTCCGGTTTCTCTATCAATGGTAATCCTCTTACCATTCCTTTTCTGCTCAATAAGTTTAGACCTCCAAAATTTAGATGCCCAAATCTCAAGTGCCATAACCAGTTCTCATCCTTTGGCACGCTTTGGAAGGCCTCTTCGGTGACTGCTGCCATTTCCCTTTTGTTCTTCATGTCTGCCCTGATCCGGAGAGGGAACATCCTGTTCCTTGTCATCTTCACTTCAGCAATGCATCTTTTGCTGGGTGGTATATCCATGATGGTGCACACATCATTTTTAAAGAAAACATTGTAGCCCTTATGGACAAGCTGTCCAATACTCAAGAGATTACATCTCATTCCGGGGACATAGTATACATCTGCTATGGTTTTCCTTTCTCCTTGCTTTGAAAGTATTTTTATTTCTCCTTTTCCCATAACAGACACTTTACTATTAGTTCCTAGTGTGACTTCTGATTTCACATTTTTATCTAGGGCAGAAAAGAAGGCTATGTTTCCGGTCATATGGTTGCTGCAACCTGAGTCTAAAAACCATATGTCCTCACTATGTGTTTCAGCCATGTTACAAGCTAACAGGACATTGTCTTGACTGCTGTTTTCTCTTGTAACATTTGCATTTTGTCTGCTGTTCTTATCATGCTGTTTCTTTCTACAATCACTAGCATAATGTCCATACTTTTTGCAATAATAGCATTGAACATTAGATTTATCATACCTTTGTCCTTGAGCCTGATACTGATCTCTTTGTTGGCTGCTGCCTTGACCTTGGTTCTGATTTGGATTGCTGCCTCTTCCTTGTGCATTTGATGGGCTGTTCCTTCCACCTCTGTTCTGGCTTCTGCCTCTTCCTCTTTTGTTTCCTCTGCCTTGACCTCTGCCTCTTCCAAAGGACATCTGGGTCTTGAAGGCTTGCTCAAGAGATGAGTTTTCATTCCTACTCAACCTCTGCTCATGAGTTATCAGTGATGCATGTAGCTCATCAACTGAATAACTTGAGAGATCCTTTGTCTCTTCGATGGTGGTGACTATGGCATCAAACTTTGAGGGTAAGACCCTCAATATTTTCTCCACAATCCTTCTATCTTCAATGGTTTCTCCATGAGTTCTCATTTGTGTGATTACACCAATCACATGAGTGAAAAATGAGTCAATGTTATCTGACTCCTTCATGTTCAAGTTCTCAAAATCCTTTCTCAGCAATTGTAGCTTTGCTGTCTTCACTCTCTCCATGCCTTGATAGGCTGTCTTGAGGGTTTGCCATGCTTCATTGGTTGTCTTAGCTGCTGCTAACCTTGGAAACATACTTTGGTCTACTGCTAGATACAACAACACACGGGCTTTTGAATCTTTCTTCCTATTGTTTTTCAGCAGATCCTTCTCTCCTTGAGTTAATGCATTGAACTCAGTTTCATCTGCTGGTTCTTCAAAGCCTTCTTCAACTATTTCCCATAAATCTTGGGAAGCAAGCAGGGCTGTCATAGTTATTGACCAGTAGTCATAGTTTTTCCCATTAAACTGTGGGAGCTGGGTGTTAAACAAACCCATACCAGTGTTTGTGCTAGCCATTCCTTGTATTCTGATCTATGTCTCTAAATCCTTGACTGTGTGTTTAAAACAGCTGACTGTTTCTTCAGCAACACAAAAAAAAACTTTTGAAATACCTGAATCCTTTGATGTCTGAGTCTTCTGTCTGCCTGAGAAGTTTTGCTGCAGCTACAAACCTTCTCCCTTCAGCTTCTTTGTCACCTTCAAAGAGCCTAAGCCAGCTCTGATACCACTGTTGGGTATTTTTGAATGGGGAAAATACCAAAAACCAAATAAACAAACACACAGAGGCAATGCTCTGTTTTTACTTTTCTCCAGGATCCTTTTGTGCACAGAAGACTTAAAAAAAATTCACTGAGAGACAGAGTATTTCAACACCATAAAAGATTTCTGAGAAATTACTGGGTTAACTGCTGTAAATCCCTTTTTACATTCACTGCAGTGAAAACAACTTACTGCTGTAATAAAAGTTTACATAAGTTTACTGCTGTAAACAAAATTCACACAGACTTACAAAAAAAACTTCACCATTTTCTTTATGCACTGCTTGTGCAAAAACCACACACGGTTTTCTTACAACTCCAAAAATTACATCACCTGGTTCTTCTCATTTTACACACTGCTGTGTGTTTTTCCTTTTACCGCCCCATACGTCTTTTACGCTGCTGTGAATATACATATATCTCATCCCATGTGCGATGCGTGTAAATATAAAATTCAACACACTCAAAACATAAACTTATTACATACGACCTTTTTTAATACATGCCGTATAAAAAAATATATAAAAAACATATATTATACATGCCCATACTTATATTAAAAGCATCTACCTAAAAGCTACGAACAACACATAAATTCATTAAATTCTTTCATACGGCGGTCAACCCATAAGTCTTTTACTCCACGCATGAGTTTTAATTTGATGTAGGCCCGTGTGCAGGTTTAATCAATCAACGGCTAAAAGGAGTGGAGCAGATCGAACGGCGGCGGATAATGATATCGGAAGGCCAACAAGTGCTGAACGTTAAACTCCGAGAAAATGACGTTGCGTTACGTCAGGGCTAAACCACCTGTCAGCACCAAAATTTCTCGGGTTCAAGTATCGGAAAATCCCTTTGACGGAAATCTGGCCCGAGAGCTTTCCGGCTGGTTGGCTGAACGGTTTCTGGCAATGGTCGACTGCAGTTTGAAATTACAAATTTAACACCACCTGCCGGTATGATCAGGCGTGGTCATGTTAGGATTTGCCATATTGTAATATGAATCACTAACTAACATATTAAAATTCTAATTGCAGGGAACTTGGTATTGGAATTGTGCCATACAGCCCTCTCGGGCGGGGTTTCTTTACTTCTGGAGGAAAGTCAGTTGAAAATTTAACCAATGATGACTTTAGAAAGGTATACTTGTGCTTATGTATATTTTAAACTTAGTATTAAAGAAAAATATTAATAATGTAGGGAAAACTATCTTATAAGTATTGTTCTGAAAGAAAAAGTTAATGTCGTAAATCTTGTTGGATATGAAGTTGAAGTAAATTCATTATTAGTTCATTTTCATAATACTATAGAATTTCTATTAGTGCATTGCTGAAACTACATTTTATTGTTTCGTTGGAGCGTTTTTTCAATTTTATAAAAAATTGATGTTTTGTACAGACAATGCCAAGGCTTACAGAACAGAATCTTGAAAAGAATAAGGTGACTTTTGCAAAGATAGCTGAAATAGCTTCTAGCAAGGGATGTTCTCCGGGTCAACTTTCACTTGCTTGGATTTTTCATCAGGGAAATGATATTTCACCCATTCCTGGAACCACCAAAGTGGAGAATTTAGAAGAAAATATTGGTGCTCTTTCTGTTAAGATCACACCTGATGAGATGAAGGAAATAGAAAATATATTATCCAATTATGGATTCTCAGGAAATCGATATGCTGATGATCACCAGGATTTCACGTGGATGAACTCAGAAACACCTCCTTTCTCTTCATGGAAGGATGCCGTCTGATAATTTTTAACATTGTTTTCTGCGAACAAAGCGAAATCGTCATTTTCCTGTCTGTTCTAAATGGTATATGCTCGGATATATGGTTATAAATATTATGTTGCAAATATCTTAAGCGTTCTATCCCATTCATATAATAGCGACGTTGTGCGTTGTATCTGCTAGAGACAACCTTACTGTAAGGGCTTTTGTCCCATTTATTTAATAAATAAGTATGGGTTACAATATTGATTTCGATGGAGACATCATGGAAACAAGCTTCTCGTCAATATTGGTATTAGACCTAATGTACAAACATTTCTTGCAAGTATCGGTAGTAAACACAATGGAAAGGAGTTTCTTGTAAGTTTTGGTACTTATTATGTTAATAGACTTTTTCATTTCGAAAAAAAAAAGATGGAGGGGGTAAGATTGAGAATTAGTATTTGATAAAATATTGTTTATTTTGAAAATAAGATGTAGAGTATAAGATTGGATGGGTATGTTTTCTTTGATTTTATTATCAAATAATTTAGTTATTAAGATCGGGATTAAAATGTGTGATAGATAAGATAGGTGTAGTTGATATATAAAAGATAATTTATCATTAATTGATGTTGTTGATAGATTTATGAGGTGTTTCATAGTTAAATAAAATGGGATTAAAATGTGTGATGGATAAGATAGGTCTATTTGATATATAAAAGATAATTTATCATTAATTGATGTTGTTGATAAATTTATGAGGTGTTTCATAGTTAATTATGGGTGAGATGATGTTAAGTTAGTATTGATAATTTTTGGTATAATTAATTTTTAATTTATTTTTTAAAATAAATTGTCATTTTTCCAAATAAATTGTATTTTTGGTAGTTGGAAAAATAGTTGAATAATTTTTATTTTTTTATATATAATTTTCGTTTATAATATGTATGTTGATTTTTTTAGATTGTGCATCATATGAAAAGGGATATTTAAAGGTTAAGAAACTAATGATGTTATTAATAAATAAATTTTTTAGACAATTCTTTTTACAATGAATAATTATTTTTGCAAAAAAACAATAAAAAGTTTGATCTTTTTTGGGTGAATACTATTATTATTAGAAACTAAAATTTACATGGTGTAGCATATATCCTCAAGTTAGCTCTTATGGGGGAGAATAAAAGTACACTCTCCATAAAGATGAGAGAGATACATCAATTTTAACATAGCCAAAAAGAAAATGACTAAGATAGAGAAATTGGCCTAAATAGCCATTTACAAAGTTAACTAAAAAAAAATATGAAATCCATCTCCAATATCATAACATATCTAAACCAAAGGATTTGTATCTAATGTTGGCATATGAATGGGTGCATTTCAGCTCTCTGGAGTGCCACCAACTCTTGGAGGAATAACAAGGTGTCATTAAATCCTTTCCATTCTCTTGTCCATATGCCTCTAATGCTTGTGCAAGTGTTCAAGAGTGTGCATGATATCCATACATTTCTTGTCCCAGTCCAAAAGCATCCAACACAGTAAAAATTCCATCTACCTAATTCCAATATAAGTATATAGTCTACATGTATTGATTGAGCATTCCCCTTGTGTGTCTTGTATCTAGTATCCAAGCAGTCCATTCAATCAACAACTTCATGTTTGAGAGAGTAGTCCTATGAGAGGATGCTTATCCCTTAGATTAAAAGAGTCCTTCTTGAACTTTCACTAGAGCAAGCTATTGATACATGATGCCTATGAGTGTGGCATCTATGGGCTAGATCTTGATAATAAGCAGCCCCTCTTTGGACCTAAGCCTGCTGGAATGTTATGGTGGTTGGGCATGCCAGAAAAAGGAATCCAAAAAATGGCCAATATTAGCCTTGTTTGTGAGAGTTGCAAAGGTACAACCCCAAAAAAACTCCACCCATGAACCAAACCTCCAAATTTCCTAGGATTGAGAAAGGTAATATATAATCCCACCACCCCCAGAATTATAGTCCAGCTTACACCACTCATAAAGACAGTAACACACCTACGAAGCCACATTTTGACAGAAGAAAATCCTTCATGCCACCAATTATCCAACTCTGGTTAGAGAGAGGGTGAGTCAATAGCACCAAAATAGAACAACAAACGTGATAGGAAGCTGAGAGAACTACCCCAATAATTTCTCAAAGATAGAAATAGAGGGCCTTGAAAATGAAAAACAACATAGTGACTTACTAGTCATGATTTCACCATCCAAAACAACCCATAACCAATATAAGAGCATGAAAAGGCAAGTGTGTGACTGAGTATGGGATAAACTCTAGGAAAGAAGTGAAACAACATGGGTTTGATAGGGTGGAAGGCGAGGGTGAAAATCTTAGGTGCAAACTAGGGGAATGGGCATAGAAAATCACTTAGGGATTTGTCAAATAGTGAAAGAGGAAAGCTCAACTTGGAATAACTAGCATGAGAAAGCACGGATAGAAAAGGAAACAACCACCCCTCTCATTTAGACGCCACACAAAGGCCCCTGAAGTAATTCCAAATTAACTTAAAAAAGGAAAGAAATGGAGAAACATATCAATACTAGGTAGCGAGTGTAGCTAAACTAATTGGAAGAGGATGTTAGATGTATGCAAAAAACATATCATTTTAAATGCCCTCACTTGTTTCCATTTTAAACACCTTGATTGCTAGCAGGGTGGATGCAACCTCCACCACTTGATTCCCTTTGTATGTAGCCAAGACTCCAACATTCCACTTCTAAAAATTTAATAACTAGAGAAATTATTACATCTCCTTCCATCTCATGAATGCACCATCTTCTCTCACCATTCGTAGCATGTTGTCTTCACCTTCCCCTAAAGGATAATAAATTTCAATCTATATCCATTATACACATATAATGGGTGCATTAAACTTCATTGGGGATGGGTTCCATGCCTCCCAACTTATTTTCCAAGTGGGGCAGTGAAACCACTTCCCCTCTCCCCCTGCCCCACCACCTATACAATGTTTGTCACCCCATCCATGACTTTATATTTCCTCTAAGATAATTACCAATAAACCACCTTCAAATGAAAATCTTGTAGGAGATTCCAATTTGAAGCCAACTTGGAAGAGGATTCTAGACATCCATGGTTCACTATAGACATTCATGCTTTTTGGACTATGCTAGGTACCTTGGGGTTCATTTTCATCATTGGTGGGTCCCCTCACGTTTGTTAGTGGTATACCTTAATGATCAGAAGTTAGACTGTTTCTACCATGTTTGACATTCACTCATTTATTCATATTTTGTAGGGTATACCTTAATGATCAGAAGTTAGACTGTTTCTACCATGTTTGACATTCACTCATTTATTCATATTTTGTAGATTTGTACCATCGAGGTTGAATAGAAGACCTTGGGATATGGACATCTCACTCTTATATGGAACCCTTCGCAATTTGTGTTTGAGTTACATATCATTATATGTACTTTTGAGCTACTCTTGGAAACATGTTCTATATGCCTCAATAGCCCTCCTAATGTAAAATGTGTCATTGATCACATTGTTTTTACTAGTGGTTATGATCTTTTGGTTTGTCACATAGATCCATGGTGTATGCCTCATGGCCATGTACTAGCACTAAACTGTGACATTTATCACAATGCTTTTACTGGTGGCTATGATCTTTTGGTTTGTCACGTATACATATTGTGTATGTCTCATGGCCATGTACTAACATTTCATGTCATGGTTCCGTAGTACACTTAGCAACGTGATTATCGAAAACAAAATCTAATTAATTTTCCTGGGCATTAATATGTCACGTCATTAAATTATTTATTTCACATCAATTTTAAAAATTTAAATGATCCAATCAAATTCAATCCATAGTTAGTAACCATGGCACTAAATAAAGTTATTTAATTATAATAACAAAATGTTTCTCATTGTTTGGTTATTGAAGGTAAAATTTGAATGTTGTGAATGATAAGTGAACTCTATGAATGAGAAATGCATTGTTATCAGTTTAAATTTAAGACAATAGTTAAAAATTTGGGATAAGTTTCTAAAATGCTCATATCTAGGTTTTCTTCATTCCCTGCCCTAAACAAGATTGAACTCTATTAGCCATGTCTAATATGCATTTCTCATGGTTGTTTCTTCAATAACATTTGCAATATATTATTCCAGGTATGATTACATACTCTACAAGTTGTAAAGTTTAATTGAATGTGTCCATGCAACTATGAATTGAGATATTATAAATAATTTGTATATTATAAATCATTTTGTATACAAATTATTTCAAAAAAATGTTTATTATGGATTTAAAGTTGTTTCTCTTTTACTTTGTTCCTGCAAAAACGCTGTCTTGGAGAGCAAGTAATAATAAAACGCTGTCTTGGAGAGCACGTAATAATAAAAGTCTATTGCCACAAGGAAATAGCTTGCCCAGCAAGTAATACAAGTCTATGTAAACCTACCAATTAGACTTTCTTACTGGTTTTTTCGCTTTTTCAAATTACCTTATTAATTTAAACTATCGGAGATATATATCTTGACCTCTACACATTAGTTTTTTAATTCGTTTTTTTGAAAAATTTATTTTTGGCTGTCTGGAAAATCAATGAAAAATAATTTTCTGCCAAAAGAATAAATCAGGCAGTTTATAAAACAATTGCCGCCTGGCAGTGAAATGCCAACTCGGCCAGTGACATAAGCGATATTATTATTATATTATGCAGTGGATATTATTCTTATGTGTGATTTATTATGCCTACCGCAAGTATTATGCTATTGTTTTTCTCCTCACAAAATGGTAGTTTGTCATTGATTTGCTATTTATCATTTTGATGTTATTTGTTATTAATAAAAAGATAAATATTGATTTTGTTATTTAATAAAAAATTAAATCTAAATTTAAAAATACATCTTTAATAAAAATCCTTATCAATATAATAATGATTATTTATTTTAAATTTAATATTTTATAATTATTTTAAATTATTTAATTTTAAAAATATTTAATATTTTATAATTATTTTAAATTATTTAATTTTAAAAATATTGTGTGGAATGTGATTAAGTAATTTTGTTTTACACTATGTTATATGACTTTTTCTTATCTGGGAAATAGTGGTGTATTATTTAATTTTATTTAATGATATAAATATAAATTTTATAAAATTTTAATATAATAAATAATAAATTAATTTTTATAATTCAAGAAATTAATAAATAATATAATTTTAAATAATATAATTTTTTTTATTAATAAAATTTAAATCAAATAAATAATCTAAAATACTATTGTTAATAAAATTAAATTAATTAAAATAATTTTGATTCAAGATAATATTGTAGTTAATTGAAGAGAATGTTGAAAATATAATGAAAGATGTTTGGTCTTTGATGATGGTTAGAGTTACCTTGGGAAATATTGGATGGATCACAAATATTAATTTCAACATTCGAATCAAATAATTTAATTAAAATATAAGAAATGAGGTGAGCATCAATTTTATCCAAACAGAACCACAAGTTTGTCAACATCTTTTTGGCATCGTCCATGGAGGAGAAGAATTTGTACTTCTCTACTTGTTTTTCTCTCATTACCAAACCCAATAGTGCCTTCATTTTCCTATGAAGTGAAATTGAATTCAAGTACTTCTTTCTACCCCTCGTGTGCTTAGGGTCTAACACCCACCCTATGAGGTCGTCTAGCAATTTAGAGTCAGACATAGAGTGTCTCTCCTCCCTAACTTCTATCTCTAAATCCCTTATCTCCTCGCACGCTGCTCGTGGAATTTCTTTGAAATGTGTCCCCATAGAGTCATGAGCGAAGAGCCTCACCCCCTCCATCCCAGCTGAGTTTTGTCATCACCACTCCTACTTCTCTATCTTTGTCTTTTCAAATGACTCTAAGTCATGAAGAGATAATTCTAGATTCCCATGGCGATTTACCCTACTTACAAAACGACACACAAATTGAAACAAATCCCCCTCAACCAGGTCCAAGCACTAGGTCCATTTGAATCAAATAATTTAATTAAAATAGAAGAAATGAGGTGAGCATCAATTTTATCCAAACAGAACCACAAGTTTGTCAACATCTTTTTGGCATCGTCCATGGAGGAGAAGAATTTGTACTTCTCTACTTGTTTTTCTCTCATTACCAAACCCAATAGTGCCTTCATTTTCCTATGAAGTGAAATTGAATTCAAGTACTTCTTTCTACCCCTCGTGTGCTTAGGGTCTAACACCCACCCTATGAGGTCGTCTAGCAATTTAGAGTCAGACATAGAGTGTCTCTCCTCCCTAACTTCTATCTCTAAATCCCTTATCTCCTCGCACGTTGCTCGTGGAATTTCTTTGAAATGTGTCCCCATAGAGTCATGAGCGAAGAGCCTCACCCCCTCCATCCCAGCTGAGTTTTGTCATCACCACTCCTACTTCTCTATCTTTGTCTTTTCAAATGACTCTAAGTCATGAAGAGATAATTCTAGATTCCCATGGCGATTTACCCTACTTACAAAACGACACACAAATTGAAACAAATCCCCCTCAACCAGGTCCAAGCACTAGGTCCATTCGAATCAAATAATTTAATTAAAATAGAAGAAATGAGGTGAGCATCAATTTTATCCAAACAGAACCACAAGTTTGTCAACATCTTTTTGGCATCGTCCATGGAGGAGAAGAATTTGTACTTCTCTACTTGTTTTTCTCTCATTACCAAACCCAATAGTGCCTTCATTTTCCTATGAAGTGAAATTGAATTCAAGTACTTCTTTCTACCCCTCGTGTGCTTAGGGTCTAACACCCACCCTATGAGGTCGTCTAGCAATTTAGAGTCAGACATAGAGTGTCTCTCCTCCCTAACTTCTATCTCTAAATCCCTTATCTCCTCGCACGCTGCTCGTGGAATTTCTTTGAAATGTGTCCCCATAGAGTCATGAGCGAAGAGCCTCACCCCCTCCATCCCAGCTGAGTTTTGTCATCACCACTCCTACTTCTCTATCTTTGTCTTTTCAAATGACTCTAAGTCATGAAGAGATAATTCTAGATTCCCATGGCGATTTACCCTACTTACAAAACGACACACAAATTGAAACAAATCCCCCTCAACCAGGTCCAAACACTAGCACACAATCTCATCACAATAACACAAAACAAAGCCCTGAAACCTAGATGAAAATCCACCAAAGAAAGAAGAAGATGTCTCAAAGTCATCTACAAACTCAATTCCCTCCACCATTGGATAGAAAAACACCACCCCAAGACTGTGGACCTACATGGACCCAACGAATAGAGACCCAACTTCAAACCTCACTCACAAACCTAGACATAATAAGAAAATAAAATTTCCCATGCTAGTCCCTGCCACAAAATCCAATTGAAGCCACCACCAACATTACTAAGGTGATACAAACCTGGATATCAAATAACCTTAGAAAAATCAATAAAAATATACGACTTCATGAGGTAATTGACATGCCACGGTTGAGACACACACCCTTTACAACTCAATTTACCACATAGACCAAATAGGACATCAACCAAAAGCAGGCAAAATACTGGAGCAGATGAAATTAACTTACTGTTCGAGTGCTGCAACCCAAATTGAGATGGTTTGAATTTCGCCATCCAGTGTGACCCAAATGCAAAATCCACCACTACCTGTGCTCACCAGAGAGAAATAAACACCATAAATCCTCTCCACCTTGTGCGAAACACCAAATCTTTCCGCACTAGGGTTGTTTCCCACCTCACCTTCTCAAACAAGAAGCTCCAAGAGGTCAAGGCCTTACCCTCGACTCTCACTCTCTCTTCACAAACAAACTTACCAACTCTTCATATCATTACAAAAGGCCTCAAAGAAAAGTATATTTGCATGTGAAGTGCCCACCGTGTACCTGTTAGCTCTGCTATTTAATTCAACTGTTAAGGCTCAATGCAACTTGGCCCTCTGTTTTGTGTTTGAAGGAGGCTCGCATAAGTTCGTTTCCTCACTTTCCCTTCATTCGCCTTATTTTCCCTTAACCCCTTCATCTCTGTTTTCCTACCAAAATGTTGTGTAAAACCCTCAGCGTTAAAGTTTTAAACCTATATGACCACGCGCCCCAAAAACAAATGTTATCCGACCATCCGACGCTTTCCCTGTCACATGAGTCACATAAAACGTGTGTTATTTCCCGTCATCCGTTCATTTCCCACGAGATCTAACGACATTCGCTCCTCTCGATGCCGTAATCTACCCACCCGTTAACCCGCGGGGAAAGTGGTTCTCCCGCCAGTCCCATCCGCCACGCATCGCTATTATATTGGATCGCTCAATCCCGTACGAATACCACCCACCTCCGAAAGGCGATGCGAGGAATACCATGTACTGTTGTCCCGCTTGTCCCCGACTGTTACATCCCTTGCATCTTCCGCACCCGACGACCATTGGATCTCCCTGTCCGTGATCCAACAGCCCACGATCTCCCCTCTCTCCTATCTTCTGATATCCTCCATAGACCGATCCTTGCCATCGATCCACGCGATCCAATGGCTAAGTTTTGTCCCCGTTGTAGTCGTGCCTCTGCCATACTGTCCATGACACACTTGAATATTCTGTGTTGTTGAAGGATGAAAGCGATCGTCTACCAGCTTTGTGCAGTTAAGCTTCAACTACTGCATTCAACACATTGTGTACCCGAGAGAAGAAAAGGACAACCTCGAGCAGTTAAAGCATTTATCAGTCATGGAGCTTCTTCTGTACAACACTCCACCTATTCAAGAAGGACAAGCGAACACCAGAGAATGTCAAATTCACTTATTGAAGCAGCAAATTGTATCAGAGACCCAAATTAGATAGTCAATGTGGTTGGTGGTCAATTATGACCCCTCCACACACAGAGAAATAGAGCAATTTTGTAATCAAACTCTACATATACCCAAAAAGACAATGTAATGAGGGTTGATGGTTGTAGTTCTGATGTAAGGTTCAACTTCTGGAAAATGTAACTACTGTGATACCTGCAGCATTTGGTCTTCATTTTCAGCTAATACAAGCTTCTTTTGCTGTTAATTGCTCACTTTCCAATTCTTCTACTCTATTCTAGGTTGTGCTTGTTATGTATTTTTCATGTGCTCTTGATGTTTAACATTAGAGGGGCTGTCATCCCACCTCTGTGTTAGAATCTAGTATGTCTCATTGAATGTGTATGCCGGTTTCTGTTATCTTAGTGCTAGAGAGCAATCATCTTGCCTGTGCATTAGGAAATAGATTTGCAGACCTCTTTACTGGTTGCAGCCGGCCATCATAGGGTCCTGTGCATCTGCTGGTGTAGTCAATATTCTCCATATTCACTTAATCCTCAAACTGTGAGTAATTGGTGGTCTAAAGCTTGTAGTCTGGGGGTGTTCACCCATGTCTGGGGTTAAGCATAGTAGGAGTGGTTATCTGGCTTCAATATGCATCATTCCTTCCATTCATCCATCTTTTTCCAACATTTTTGTTGAGTCTGTAATGTTCCCGAGCATCTTTGAGATACAACCTAGGAGAGTTTCTTGGGGTGATAAGATTAATTGGCGTCGTTGTTGGTGGGCTCCAGTATTGTAGCAATAATGCTACAACTCCTGGAGCTTCCTGTCTCTTAATTTTATCAACCCGGTAGTTCGTACAAACTTGGAAGCGACGGTGCTATATGCACAAGTACTAGCTCTTGTCGCAGCTGTCACTTGGTCAGCTGGCACAAGTCCGCTAGGGCTCAAGCCAACTTCTATAGGTTCACAAAAGAAGCTTTATCAATGATGGACGAAAGCTAACTCAAAGGAGACTAGTCTAGTTGCAGAAGGAAACTGAAAATCAATAAAGCATGGAAACCCTAGGAAACCCTAATTTGACTAGCTAGACCCTAACTATGCAAAACTGTGAATTAAACAACTACCAATAATGCCATTACTTGCAGTGAACTAAAATACATGCATCTAAGCTACTTGCATCTGAAAAATCATGTTTTTGTACTTTTTCCTTAAGTGGTGGGATTTATTGTGATGATGCTTTTGATTAGGGTTTGGTTGTGCAGGAGCGGTTGGAATGGAAGGAAAGCATGTGCAAGGTCAGGATGGCTAAGGGAGGTCCCAGAGGGTCTCCAGCATCATTCCACAGAAGCCTACCACGTTCGGATGCTCAGCAACCGAGTTTGCAGGTTTCTACAGGAAGTCTGCAGGGGATCCTACAGGAAACTCAGGGGTTTCTACAGGAAGTCTGTGCAATTCTACAGGATGATTGGCCGTGGAGGTTTTGGGAGATGGTGGAGTGTTGGAGTGGTGTGGAAGGATAGGTGATATGGAGATGGAGATGGTGATGGCTTAGGAGCAGAGAAATCAGATGGAGGAAAAGTGCATACAAAGGTTTGATGTTTGGAAGGATGGGATCAACGAAAGTGTAAGTAAATGGAGCTAAGCGAATAATGGATGAGTTGGAGGGTAAATGCGTTGGTCAGAGGCTGAGTAGGTCTTGAGGAGAAGTCAAGATGAAGAAGAAGAAAGTGGAGTGATAAGTAGCAGCGTAAATGAAACAAATGACTTATGCACCAAAACGAGAAATTCATTAACCTATGATAACTGTGCCATGAAACCTATGAGCAGCAATGGAAAACCAAGAAACGAAACTTATGCGTGGCAATGGAATGAAGAAGTATGGTTCAATGTCAAAAAATACATGGATGGATCTTCAATGAAAATGTTTATGTTGCAGCTTGCATGGGAATGAGAAGAACTGCTTTTCCTTTTGGTGGTTGGTTATGGGCTGCACCCCAATCTCTAACAGAGATGGCAGTGAGCCTTTACAACCTTTTTGCTGGAGCTCCAATGATTTATAACTATCCTCCTATTGAACTTAAGCACCTGAAACAAATTCACCATAAACTAATCCTATCTAAGCTCATGAAAAAGACTAAGTTAACAAACTGGGAATTCGAATTGCATGTAAAAGTAAACAAACTCAAAGTGCTGGAACGAAATGCAAACACATTACAACACTGAGGAGATCTATTGCTCTCAGGTTGGGCCCTAACCTGAGAGATATAGCTCCCTTAGAAACTCAGAATGAAACCAAAATCTGGCTGCCTTTATTCATAAACGAAAGTCTGATGACATGCCAAAATGGCTTACAAAACCGAGCTGTAGCTCGTACTTCCCAATTACAAGAATAATGCCAAGGTTCAAAAAGATCCTATCCAAGGCTACGGCCTCAGTATTTATGCCAAAACGATCATCCAACAGGTGTCCTTGATTTTAGGAGCTCGGATGTCCAACTGAAGTTTAACTGCGGATCCTGTAGGACAGTCATAACTACTGTTCCTGTAGAACAGTTATAACTGTTGTTCCTGTAGAACAGTTGGCTGCTTCTAAGCTCGGTGGGGAGATGGATTTGAGTTCGGAGCTATGGTGGGAATCACGAGGAATGTCCCCAAGACCGTGGACATCCTCTCCTAAAAACCAGCAATGCCACCTCATTGTCTCCTTGTCTCCTTTCTCGTTGTCTTTTCTCCCTTTTAATGCCAAAAACCTGAAAGCATCATGCATTAGTCACGTAGATAGAATGTCTACCCTTCTTCCTACAAACAACACGAATAAACCAAGAAATGAATGCATAAGCAATAAAAAATGAATGGTTTGAGCAGAGCAAGTAGGCCAAATGAGCCCAAATTGTACCAAAAATTGGGGCTCATCATCACCCCCCAGCTAAACTATTTGCTCATCCTTGAGCAACTTTGCCCTGGCTCCTCGTCTTTGGCCGAGAACTAGAGCCCGGAGCACGCTTTTCCTTCCCTGTTTTTGGTGGTTCTGCCTTTTTTGCCGAGGGTGGCGCTTCTTCCTTTCCCGTTTTTGGTGGCCCTGCCTTTGCTGCCCTTGGTGGTGGCGAAGGTGATGCTTCCTCCCCCTTTCCTATTTCCTTGAGCCGGGCTTCAGAAGGCGACTGGCCTATTTTTCGTGTCCAGGAAGTTATTTTTGGGCTCCCCTTTTCGGGGGTGGCTGATGTTTTAGAGGGGGTTCTTGCACTGGGTGAAGTAGGGACATCCCCTGAAATGGTTTAGCTGCTGGGTGGAGGCTGTGCCTTGCCCGTGGTCATCGTCTTGCTTCTCCTGGCTTCAGATGGTAGAGGGGTCTCCCTCTCCCTTTTCTCCTTCGGTTTTGGAGGTGTACTGAGGGCAGCCAGCGCCGCTGCTGCCTCCTTTTCGAGAGTGCCAGCCTTCTCTTTCTTGCGTTTTTCTCTCTCAGAGCTCCTTGTAGAGGGCCCCTCCTTTTCAGATTTCAGGCTTCCTGTGGAAGACCCTGCTTTGCGCACTTCCGGGCCTCCTGTAGAAGATTTTTTCTTTCCCGCTGTTGGGCTTCCCGTAGAAGGTCCTCTCTCTGTCTTCAGACTCTCTGTAGGAGGCTGTTTTTCAATGACTTTCGGGCCTCTTGTAGAAGCCCCTTTTTCCAATTTCGGGCTTCCTGTAGAAGCCTGTGTCTCCGTCTTTGGGCTTCCTGTAGAAGCCTGTTCTCCAACGATCTTCGGGCTTCCTGTAGAAGCCTTGGTCCTTGCTTTTGGGCTTCCTGTAGAAGCCTGCTTCTCACTGACCTTCGGGCTTCCTGTAGAAGCCTTTGTTTTTGTTTTTGGGCTTCCTGTAGAAGCCTTTTCCTTAATGATTTTCGGGCTTCCTCTAGAAGCCCGAGTTTGTGTTTTCGGGCTTCCTTTAGAAGCCTGTTTTTGCTTTCCTGTAGACACAGGTGTCTCCACTTCCGCTTGCTTGCCTGCTTGAGTTTTGCTTTTTGCTTTGGGTGCAGGTGTTGTTGAGGTACTTGGGCTGACGTGGACCACCTCTGCTTTGTCCATTCTGCTCTTCATCCTCTTTTCCCTTGCTGACAGGATAGGTGTGCCACCCTTTTCTTTGTCCTCCTTTCCCTCATGCTTCTTCCTCTGTTATTCCTTCTATATTGTTGTTGGGGTTTCTTGGCCTTCTTCTCTCTGCTCCTCAGCCACTGCTTCGTGTTATTCACTGCTGGATGAACCCGTTTCTTCAATCAACATTTTAATATCCCCATCTTTTGTTAAATTCCGGAAGGATTCCCATGAGAGGGGGACCTTATATGAGTGCAATGCATCTTCCACAAGCAGCTTGATCAGCCCATGATGGGCTATCTGATCTGGTATTCCCTCTTTCAGCTTTGTAGCACACTCCATTAGAGACTGCAGGAGGTAATAGGGGATGCTCAGTTTTTGTTCTATAGGAAGGTCAATTCGGTGCCTCAACTTAGTGAGCAGCCGAAAGTGATATGCATACACGATGTTGAAACGACCTTCACAAGTAATATATTTCATGATTTGCAAACTGACTTCATTCCAAGGTGGTGACAGGCTCGTTCTTCGTACCCCGTTTTTATCCTCCAAGAATTCTTCCTCAGGTGGGAAGAATTCCTTCTTTGCCTGCTGACTCAGCTTTCTCTCCTCTTTATCCCACGACAGACCCATAGGAAGTTCTGTGATCCGACTGATATGTTCTGGGGTGAGTTTGAGGCTTAGACCTCTGAAGTTTACCGTGGCCAGAGTCTGAGATTTAGGCTTCAGAGCCTGCAAGAATTCCTCGGCCACTTCATCATCGTAACCCTGCAGCTTATCACAAAAAGGCATCCATTGTGCTCTGGTGAAGAGCTCTACCATTGCCGGGTTTCTCCTTAGTTTAGTTGAATTAGTGGGCTCCCGTCTTATGAACCCACCCGGCATGATGAACACGGTCGGTGTAATCAAAGATGGCAAATGCAAAAGAGAGTTGGTCTATGAAGACAGAGCATGCACATACAAAATTTCAACACAGTCTACTTATACCAACATCCTGTAGAACGGTAGCATAGGCACAACAAACAACAATTCCACCAATATCTTTATGACCCGACTGTGGACGATGGTCTTGCCACTTCTAATAACCAGCTACGTTAAGAGTTCAGGGTTACCTCTTTAATTGGCCACCTTTTTCATGAGGCACCCGCTTTCCTGTAGATGACTGTGTTCCTGTAGACTGTGTTCCTGTAGAACTGCGCTCCTGTAGAACTGTGTTCCTGTAGAAGCCGTGCGCAATTCCCGGGGAGGATTGTAGTTGGCCGCGCTCGAGGTGTGATTTACCGGCGTTCTGATAGCCAACAGATCGGCGTATCAAAGTGCAGAGGAGATCATAATAGCCACCCGAGTTTGAAGTGTTGGATTATAAATGTAGGCGCATGATCTAGCCGATTAGATTTTGAATCGGCGCAATCCGTGGCGCGAGGGATGAGCTGTCCCCGCCGGACCGTTGGGCGACGTCATCCATCCTCCGCCTTCGTATTCGTTTGCTGCCGCATTCATTCCCACAGATTTGCCGCCGCCTTTTCCTGTTAAACTCATGCTTCGACGAGAGTGTTCTCACGTGCGTGCAATTCATTCTCTTTGTCGTGGCCGCCACCCACACATCCAATTACACTTTAACTAGCCGACGTGGCCAGTCGAATGGCCATACGGCCGCTCAACCATTCAATTTTACGCCATGCAAACAATTTCAAAGTAAGATTCATGCGATTTGATGGAAGGAAGGGTTGAGACACTTACTTGCGTGGCTGCACACGATTTTTCAGTTCCTGGACGATGGTGAGCGGATCTACCTGCTGCATGCGACTTACACAGACCCGGAGGCTCGTGGTTACAGGCTGCCGACGATGGAGTGGATGTTTTACTTGCATGCGCCCGCGTTTCGTTTCAAATGGCGGTGTTGTGACTGGTATCCACTCGAGCAGGTTGAACTGTTACAGGATCCCCACGAGGGGTCTCGTAACAGTCCTTTATCCTTGGGTGCATGCTGCACAATGGCGGTTCTAGCCTTTCCATCACGTTCTCGGAGCTCTTTTGATGCCTGCGGTATGAGATCCAGCCTTTGTTTGACTGTGAAAATTGCTTTCCCGCGAGAACTCATCGATCTTCTTTGTTTGTGCAGGGAACTTGGTCGCATGTCGACAAGGATGGTGGAGCAAGGTGACAACAATGTGCAGGGGTGCCAACAGAGGCTTGCATGCATCCACACCAATCCATGGTCGGGAAATCTCTTTTTAAGATGAATTCTGGCCGTCCAAAACTCCTACAGGAAGTTTCCTGTAGAACACAGAGCTTCCTGTAGAAAGTTCGGCCTTCTTGTAGAAAGTCTGCACTTTCCTGTAGAAAATTTGCGCCTTCCTCTAGAAGGACTGTGCCTTCCTGTAGAAAGACAGTATCTTCCTGTAGAAGATTCAAACCTTGATAAAATTGCACATACCTTGAAAAAACATGGGTACTCTTGGAGAAGGTGCTGGTGAGGTTCCTTGACAGTGTGATAAGGACCCCTGGCTGTGAGTTGAAGGGCTTCCTCTTCTCCATAGAGCATCTGCAACCTGCATGCACTTTACCATATCTTGCTTATTGTTTTTTTTTTTTTCTTTTTTTCTTCTTTCTTCTTTTTTTTTTTTTTTGAAAGATGACAGGGGCGCCTCAAAGAGGTTTTCACCCATGCCATCTGCCCTGAGTGCCTCAGAGAGGTTTTCTCTCAAGGATCTTTTCATCTTTTCTCTTTTTTTTTTGAAAGACAATAGGGGCGCCTCAATGAGGTTTTCACCCCTACTACCTGCCTTGGGCGCCTCAGAGAGGTTTTCACCCAAGGATCTTTTTTTTTTTTTTTTCAGATATTTTTTCTTCAGGGTGTGCCAGAGGTAGAGGCAGAACCCTTCTCTATGACCAATACAGATTTCTCCATATTTTTGATAAACTCTTGTCTTGAGAGAGGTCTCCTATAGATCTTCAATCGATGCCCATTGACAAGCATGGGAATGGCTTCCTCATCAATGGTTCGAATGAGGATAGATCCATTGTCATGGCATTTCTCCACTGTATATGGTCCTAGCCATCTGGTTCTCAGCTTCCCCTTGAAATCTTTGTATCTGGAATCATACAACAAAGCCCAATCTCCCGGCTGGAATTGCTTGTCATGGAGATGTTGGTCATGCCACACCTTTCTCTGAAGTTGAACCACTTCTGAGTTAAGGAGGGCCTGCATGCGGTGCTCATCCAGGCCATTTAGCTGTAGCAGCCTTTCTTGCTGTGCATGGCTGAGATCTAGATCCAGCTGAGCTGCCATCCTCAAAGTGTTGTATTCAAACTCAATGGACAGCAAAGCTTTCTTCCCATAGACCAGCTCATACGGTGTGAAGCCAGTGGTGGTTTTCCAAGTGGTGTTGTAAGCCCATGTGGCTTCAACCAGACGATCTGCCCAGTCCTTTCTGCTACTGCTCACCACTTTAGTCAAGATCCCTTCTAATGCTCTATTGGTGACTTCCACCTGCCCATTTGCTTGAGGGTGATAAGGGGTGGAAGTCCTATGCTTGATCTTGTGATGAGCTAGGAGATCTTCAACCAGGTTGGAGGTGAACTGGATCCCTTGATCGGTGACCAGCTCTCTTGGATAGCCAAACTTATAGAAGATGTTCTCTCTTAGGAACTCGGCCACCTTTTCTTCTGTTGCTACTTTGATTTCTTTGGTCTCTGCCCACTTTGTCAAATAGTCAGTACACACAATGATGTAAGTCCTTTGCCTCGAAGAGGGGTTGATTGGGCCCACAAAGTCCATGCCCCACTTCTCAAATGGCTCAAGAGTCACTTGAGGTTGGAGAGGCATCTCATCCCTTTGGGTCGGTTTCCCCATTCTTTGGCATTGGTCACACTGACTGACATACCTTCTGACATCTTGATGAAGTGTGGGCCAATAGTAGCCTGCCTGCAGGATCTTGAAGGCAGTTCTCTTTGCTGCAAAATGCCCTCCACAAGGCCCATCATGATAAGTGAGGAGGATATCAAAGACTTCCTCCTCCCTTACACAACGCCTTAAAATCTGATCAGGGCCAAGCTTGAACAGATTGCCCCCGATCCAAGTGAATGAGGCACTTTTTCTGATGATCCTGCTCTTCTCTCTGGAAGATAAGTGTGGAGGGAACTGTGCTGAAACAAGATAGTTTGCTATATCAGCAAACCATGGAGAGAGTGCTGAAATAGCAAACAGATGTTCATCAGGCATCTGATCGTCCACTGTTCCATCCTCATCTGCAGACAAATCCAATCTAGATAAAAAGTCAGCAACTACATTTTCTCTACCTGGTTTATCAACAATGGTCAAATCAAACTGCTGCAATAAAAGTAACCATCTAATAATACGAGCATTCACATCTGGTTTATTCATTAAATATCTGATAGCAGCATGGTAAGTATGTACAAAGGTCTGGTAACAAGTAATATAATGTTGGAACTTGTTCAATGCATGGACCACAGCCAAGAATTCTTTCTCGGTTACAGTGTAATTCAGCTCAGCTTCAGACAAATTTTTGCTAACAAAGTAAATGGCATATGGAAGTTTCTGCTCAACTTGTCCTAAAGCTACACCTATGGCTTTGTTCGAGGCATCGGTGTGGATGTGGAAAGGTAGGGCCCAGTTTGGACCTCTCAGGATTGGGGCTGACACCAACTTGTCCTTTAATTCATTTAAAGCCCTTTGACAATCGTCAGTCCAATTAAACTCCACATCTTTTGCCAACAGGCCAAACAATGGCGAGGCTAGCTTGCTGAAATCTTTAATGAATCTCCGGTAGTATCCTTCTAATCCCAAGAAACTCCGGACATCCCTAACCTTTTGAGGAGGTGGAACCCTCTTGATGAGAGCAATTTTGTTAGGATCCACCTGCAATAATTGCCAAGAAATGGTATGGCCTAGCACGGTCCCTTCAGTCATTAGGAATTCACATTTTTCAGGACTATGGGACAAGTTCATCTCGGTGCATTTGGTTAGGACTTTTCCCAGGTTGGACAATGCTTCCTGGAAGTTGGCCCCATAAGGAGTAAAGTCATCCATATAGATTTCTACTGCATCATGGACCAGCTCCGAGAAGATGCTCAAGACAACTCTATGAAAAGTAGCAGGAGCATTGCATAGCCCAAAGGGAAGGACTCGATAGGCAAAGGTACCCCAAGGACAAGTGAAGGTGGTCTTATCTTGGTCTTCCGGGCTGATTTGGATTTGATTGTACCCGCTAAACCCATCCAGGAAAGAGAAGAACTTCTTTCCTGCCAGTCCATCCAACACTTGATCTATGAAAGGTAGAGGGAAATGGTCCTTCTTGGTAGCTTTGTTCAGTTCTCGGTAGTCCACACAGATCCTCCATTTCCCATTTTTCTTGGGAACCAACACTAGAGGGGACACCCATTCACTATCTGAGATGGGGTAAATGAATCCGGCATCCAACAGTTTTTGCAATTCTTCCTTGACAATGTCCTTAAGGGCTGGATTCATTCTCCTCTGAGGTTGCCTAACCGGTTTACAATCCTCTTTGATGTATATATGATGGGTACAGACCAAAGGATGGACTCCTTTCATTTCCTTATAGCTCCAAGCGAAAGCATCAAGGTAGTTGGCCAATAGACTACACAGCTCCTTTTCCTGGGAAGGAGATAGGGAGGAGCTGATCTTCAATGCTTTCTCAGGGCCAAACTCCACATTCTTGACTCTGGGAGTAACAGGGTTGGTTGTACAAAGATCCACTAAGGTGCTAGCTTGGGCATCCTCCACCAATTTCTCTAAAGGTAGTGCACTGGAAGGTGGATTCTGGATCAAGGTCTCGATCAAGTCATCCTCGGTTGGGGGGTCTTTTCTAGTGGTATCTAAGGTGCACAGAGGTGCTGAGTACACCTCATCTTCCTCTCCTTCTTCCAACCAGAGTGGTAAGTCATGCTCTAAGGAGGGTTGGGCAGGAGGGTATAGGACTAGCTGCTTGGACGTGGGACCATTTTTTATGGTCATGTTTCCTGCACGACAACTTATGTACGCATCTGCAGTAGCTAACCAAGGCCTTCCCAAAATGAGAGGATATCCAGTAAGCTTGGCCTTTGGTTGCAGAACCAGGAAGTCTGCAGGGTATTCCCAGGAGTCAATAGAGACCAAGACATCCTCCACAATCCCTTCGGGAGTCACGGTGGAGCGATCTGCCAATTGCAGTACTGTCGAGGTCTTCCTCAAGGAACCCTGAAGATTAAGCTTAAGCATGGTATCCCTGGTCATCACATTAATGGCAGCCCCCAGATCAATCGGGGTGTGAGGTATAATAGTGCCATTGATGTGAAAATCTACTACAGGACTTCCAGGATCTAGATACTTTGGGCAGATGACTTGCCCTAGCATAAGGTCAGACAGTTGTCCTATGACATTGATAGTTGAGGCATCTTTCTTCCGTCTGCCTCGGTGTTTGAAACACTTCTCCTTAACCAGCTTGTTATATATTGGCACATCCTTGATGGCTTGGAGAAGTGTTATTTTTACACACAACTGCTTGAGCTCACCCAGAAGCTCATCCTCCTCTGGGTTGGGTTGTGTGGTGGCTGTTAGTCTCTCAGGAAAGGGTGGAATAGCCTTTGTTTCACTTTCCTGTTTATCTTCCTCATCCTCTGGGGGAGGAGGTTGGCGATCTGGTAGAGTCTTTCCAGATCGAAGATTGATCTCCTGGATCTCCATAGCATAGGTAGGGCATGAGGTTTCCCCAGTGTATACCTGCTGGGCCTGTCTATTGTTGGGGTTCGAGTTCGGTTGAGCAGGCATTTGAGGCTGCCTTGGAGGAGCAGGAGGTAATGGCTGAGGTTGAACTGGTGGTGGAGGCAAGATGGCTGGAGGAGTGTTGTATTGGGGCCTCCACCCCGACTGAGGTGCATTCCATTGAGGCTGAGGCTGGGTATGTGAGTGATATGAATGATAAGTAGGTTGAGTGGGGTACTGAGGTGGATAAGACCATGGAGGAGGCATGGACCATGAAGGATGAGCAGGGGGACCCCAGGAAGGCATAGGAGCCGATTGGTTGGGGCTGTAATAAGCTTGAGATGCCCCTTGCATCCCCTGCTGATAAGGTCTAGATCCCTGTGGCCTCCTTTGGTTGAGGTAGTAGAGAGGCTCTGTGTGAGCTTCTGTCCCTTGGTACATGGCTTTAAACCCAGGTAAGGTTGGACACTGATTTGTGGGATGGTCCTCCTCACAAATGAAACACACTTCAACCGAATGCAATGGACATTCGTTCTTAGGGTGCCTCCTTGTGCACCTAGGGCAGAAGACAGCCAAGGCTCTCTCAGCCTCTTCTGTCTTTTGCTGAATCTTGAATGTGTCAAGCTGCATGGCAATGGTTTGTCTCACCTCACTCTTAAGATCTTCTAATTTATTTGCAAGCTCATGTTTGGAGGAAGGGACACTAGTTGAGAGGTGGTTTCCTCTACCTCGTTTCTGAGCTGCCCTGGAGTGGTTTCTAAACACTGTCTTGATGTCCTCATAAGGCAGTTGGTAAATGTCCCCCCCAGCTAACATGTGAAGGGTATCTAACAGGTCTTCAGGGACTCCTCAGAGTAGGACCAACTTGAGGGATTCAGGGTCAAGTGTGCACCTGGCCCGCTTATAGCTTAGTTGGAACCTCTCCTCATAATCCTCTAAGGACTCATCATTTCCCATGGACATCTGAAAGATTTCCCCCTTTGTTTCCTTGGACCTACAGTAATCCTGGTACTTGGTGTTGAAAGCTTGCTGCATCTGAGCCCAAGTGGTGATACTATTCCCAGGCAGGCCCATGAACCAGGATAATGCTGCATCCTTGAGAGTGGAAGGGAAAAGTTTCAACTTTTTCTCATCTTCAGTATAGTCATAGGTTCTACAAAGGACAGCAAACTCAAACAGGAAGGTGTTTGGATCTTCAGTGGTTAGTCCATGGAAGTGAGGTAAGGCAGAGGGGCTAATGTTCTTCATTTTCATCTCTCCATTGGTCTCTCGGATGGGGAAGGCACCTTCTATTCTCTCATCTTCTCTTCTATTGTCAGCCATAGCTTCAGATGGATTGGTCTCTAACTCTTCTTCTACTATAGGGTCTTTGGATATCTCAGGTTGTTCACCTATAGGTTCTTCTGGGTCACTGTCACCAAAGAAGAGAGAAGGGTGACTCAGTGATGTGGTGGGGGTGTTTGGTAGGAATTTGCCTGATCTATCTCGGTTCCTACGAGGCATGAAATGGAAAAGACTTTATTTTTCTTTTTGATTGCTTTTGCTTTGCTTTTCTTTTGGTACCTGCAAAACTGAGACAGATTGATCTACAACTAACTATGAAAGATGCAAAATTAACTGAAAGCAGGAAAGAACTAATCTACTTTGCTCAAATGAAATTGCAGAAAGGAAATGCTAGTCTACGCTTGCATAAAGGAAATGCTAATATATGAAAGCGGGAAATGCTAATCTATGAAAGGAGGAAATGCTAATCTATGAAAGCAGGAAATTCTAATCTATGAAAGCAGGAAATGTCTATGCTACGTTTGCAGAATGGAAATGAAGTAAACTACTCAGCAGAAGGCAAGAGTAAGAAAATAGAAGAAAAGCAACAATAACTAATACTCTGACGTGTCCCCGACAACGGCGCCAAAACGATGGTGGGATCCAGTATTGTAGCAATAATGCTACAACTCCTGGAGCTTCCTGTCTCTTAATTTTATCAACCCGGTAGTTCGTACAAACTTGGAAGCGACGGTGCTGTATGCACAAGTACTAGCTCTTGTCGCAGCTGTCACTTGGTCAGCTGGCACAAGTCCGCTAGGGCTCAAGCCAACTTCTATAGGTTCACAGAAGAAGCTTTATCAATGATGGACGAAAGCTAACTCAAAGGAGACTAGTCTAGTTGCAGAAGGAAACTGAAAACCAATAAAGCATGGAAACCCTAGGAAACCCTAATTTGACTAGCTAGACCCTAACTATGCAAAACTGTGAATGAAGCAACTACCAATAATGCCATTACTTGCAGTGAACTGAAATACATGCATCTAAGCTACTTGCATCTGAAAAATCATGTTTTTGTACTTTTTCCTTAAGTGGTTGGATTTATTGTGATGATGCTTTTGATTAGGGTTTGGTTGTGCAGGAGCGGTTGGAATGGAAGGAAAGCATGTGCAAGGTCAGGATGGCTAAGGGAGGTCCCAGAGGGTCTCCAGCATCATTCCACAGAAGCCTACCACGTTCAGAAGCTCAGCAACCGAGTTTGCAGGTTTCTACAGGAAGTCTGCAGGGGATCCTACAGGAAACTCAGGGGTTTCTACAGGAAGTCTGTGCAATTCTACAGGATGATTGGCCGTGGAAGTTTTGGGAGATGGTGGAGTGTTGGAGTGGTGTGGAAGGATAGGTGAGATGGAGATGGAGCTGGTGATGGCTTAGGAGCAGAGAAATCAGATGGAGGAAAAGTGCATACAGAGGTTTGATGTTTGGAAGGATGGGATCAACGAAAGTGTAAGTAAATGGAGCTAAGCGAATAATGGATGAGTTGGAGGGTAAATGCGTTGGTTAGAGGCTGAGTAGGTCTTGAGGAGAAGTCAAGATGAAGAAGAAGAAAGTGGAGTGATAAGGAGCAGCGTAAATGAAACAAATGACTTATGCACCAAAACGAAAAATTCATTAACCTATGATAACTGTGCCATGAAACCTATGAGCAGCAATGGAAAAACAAGAAACGAAACTTATGCGTGGAAATGGAATGAAGAAGTATGGTTCAATGTCAAAAAATACATGGATGGATCTTCAATGAAAATGTTTATGTTGCAGCTTGCATGGGAATGAGAAGAACTGCTTTTCTTTTTGGTGGTTGGTTATGGGCTGCACCCCAATCTCTAACAGAGATGGCAGTGAGCCTTTACAACCTTTTTGCTGGAGCTCCAATGATTTATAACTATCCTCCTATTGAACTTAAGCACCTGAAACAAATTCACCATAAACTAATCCTATCTAAGCTCATGAAAAAGACTAAGTTAACAAACTGGGAATTCGAATTGCATGTAAAAGTAAACAAACTCAAAGTGCAGGAACGAAATGCAAACACATTACAACACTGAGGAGATCTATTGCTCTCGGGTTGGGCCCTAACCTGATAGCTATAGCTCCCTTAGAAACTCAGAATGAAACCAAAATCTGGCTACCTTTATTCATAAACGAAAGTCCGATGACATGCCAAAATGGCTTACAAAACCGAGTTGTAGCTCGTACTTCCCAATTACAAGAATAATGCCAAAGTTCAAAAAGCTCCTATCCAAGGCTACGGCCTCAGTATTTATGCCAAAACGATCATCCAACAGGTGTCCTTGATTTTAGGAGCTCGACTGTCCAACTGAAGTTTAACTACGGATCCTGTAGGACAGTCATAACTACTGTTCTTGTAGAACAGTTATAACTGCTGTTCCTGTAGAACAGCTGGTTGCTTCTAAGCTCGGTGGGGAGATGGATTTGAGCTCGAAGCTATGGTGGGAATCACGAGGAATGTCCCCAAGACCGTGGACATTCTCTCCTAAAAACCAGCAATGCCACCTCATTGTCTCCTTGTCTCCTTTCCCGTTGTCTTTTCTCCCTTTTAATGCCAAAAACCTGAAAGCATCATGCATTAGTCACGTAGATAGAATGTCTACCCTTCTTCCTACAAACAACATGAATAAACCAAGAAATGAATGCATAAGCAATAAAAAATGAATGGTTTGAGCAGAGCAAGTAGGCCAAATGAGCCCAAATTGTACCAAAAATTGGGGCTCATCAGTTGTCGAGGAGAGGAGATTGAAGCTCAACTTCCCTCAGAGAACGACACAGTTCCAAGCTTTGATGATAGATGAGGTTTGGGCACATATTCTAGTTGTAATCATCTATCTGGCAACTCCATTGGAGGAAGACCAACCTTTCGTGACTCCACAATATAGTCCTGGCTCAGTTTGTGAGACATACTCGAAGAAATCCTCGGAAATCACCAGCTGAATCAGTGCTTGACCCTGAGAAGATTCTCAAGTCGAAGAAAACATCACAGAAAGGAGCATCAGGATCAAGTAAGCCAAAGAAATCTTATTTGTCTCTGCATGAGGAGTTTTTAGTTGAGAATACACAATTTTAAGACTTAGAGCCTAGTGTTGCTAGTGCACAAACACCTGCAGAGATTGATAAAGCTCCTTTTCCATATATTTTCCCTTTGAATCTCAGTCCAAAGAAGGTTTCCCATACAGTCCATAACATCCCTTTATCTCTGTCATCCATTTCATTGTTTCATACTGCTCAATCTGTTAGTGTCCTTCCACATAACCTAGTCATGGCAGGCCAGCAAGCCCCTATGAAGATAGAAAGAATTGTCGCTACCAGGTATGGACCCCCGGTCTTGCCTGTTCCTTTGAATGCTATGCATGTGGGCGGATATCAGAAATATATGCCCAAGTTCACTGGTACGGAGGGAGTAACAACAGAAGAACACCTTGAGGCTTTCTATAGTTATGTTGATAACTTAGAAATGATGCTTGGATGAGAGTTTTTGTCCAGAGCCATGATGGAGAGGCCAGAAAGTGGTTCAGAGAATTACCCCCTAGATCTATTGTTGATATTGAAGCCTTAGATGAAGCATTTTTGAAGCACAGGGGAGATTAAAAGGACTTGTTATATTACCATACTGAGTTTGGTAACTTGAAGAGGGAAAATGGGGAATCATTGCCTGATTTTAATAAAATATTTAACCGTATGTATAGTAAGATACCAATTGAGGTAAAGCCTACCCCCACCTCTGCCAAACTCACTTATGCCAATGCTTTTGAGTTGGATTTCTGCCTGTTATTGAGAGAAAGAAGATGTGCCACTCTAGCTGATATGCAAGACGCAACATTAGAGGTGGAATCTAATATTATGGCTGCAGAAAAGTTAAAAAGTCATGCTAACAGAAGGAGGTAGAGAGGTGAGGCTTCTTCTTCCTTTGCTTCATCTTCAGAGCCTAAATTAGATAAAATGACCAAGATGAGAGTCATTGGCTACTGAAATATCTAAGCTGAAGGTTGAGCAGAATTCAAGAAATAAAAAGTAGCAGAACACATTTGCTCCAAGAAATCCAAATCCATTCAAAAGAGAAAATGAGCGGTTACAAATCATTCAGAGGGAAAAAGAAACAAATGAAGATCAGAAGGTTAAAGCTCCTTTCCAGAATGTAGTCATGGAGTAGGAACAATTTGAAGATGAGGATGGAATTCATTGCATGGAAGATAAAGGCAGTGCTACACTTTTTACATTGGCTGCATATGAAGAATCATTGTTGCAGGAAAAAATAAGTCAAGAATGGGACAGAGAGGCTGTTCTGCAGACTGGTGAACAACAAAGATATAATCTAAGTTCACATGCAAAAAGTGTCAAAGAGAATCATGCCCAAAGAGATGTTGTCCACACAGAGTCACAAAATATCAAACAAAGAAGACCAGCAGCTGATCCAGTCATCCTCAAAGCTCCAGTTCAAGAGGTAAGATGTTCTGATAAGTTACCTTCCTCTTTCAGTCTTGAGTCAGAAGTCCAAAAGTTGAAAATATTTGTGCCTCTAGTAGAGTTCGTAAAGAGTGAAGTATTTAGAAAACCTATCCTTGAAGCCCTTGAGCTGGAAACCACAAAGACCTCCACTGACTCTGTCAATTTTCAAGATGATAAGCCTGCTATTGTGCTTAGTCCCATGATTGAACGTACTGATAATAATTCTCCATCATTTTATGTCTCCTTGACCATTCATGACAAAATCCTCCACAACTGCCTGCTAGATACAGGGGTCAGCCACAATCTGATGTCTAAAGCTGTCATGGAAGAGTTAGGCCTTGACATCACCATACCATATCATGATTTATTCTCATTTGATTCAAGGAAAGTGAAATGCCTAGGATTAATCAAAGACCTGGCCATTACCTTAACTCAGCGGCCCATGAAAAGTATGATGATGGATATTGTGGTAGCAGATGTCCCTCCTAAATTTGGCATGCTAATATTTAGAGGATGGATTAAGAGACTAGGTGGGACATTACATAATGATCTATCTTATACCATTGTCCTAGTTTTTGGAGGAGAAAGCAGGAGATTCTATAGAGAAGCACAGCTAGCATACATCATTAGTGAGGAGAAGAATCCTACTAATCATCCCATATATAACAATTCAGGCCAAAGAAGAGCAAGGAAGTCAGGTTTGGGAAATGTTCTTTGATGGAGCATGTTCTAGGGAAACTACAAGAGCAGGGGTGGTGCTGGTATCTCCAGAGCAAAAAAGCACACATTTGTCTTTTAAGCTGGCTTTCCAAGTCACTAATAACATAGCAGAATATGAGGCTCTGCTATTTGGCCTTAATGCAGCAAAAGACAGAGGAATCAAGAACATAAAGGTGTTTGGAGATGTTGATTTGATCATTTAGCAAGTAAATAAAACATTTCAGGCAAAGCACCCAAGGCTGAAAGCATACAGAGATGAGGTATGGAGACTCAAATATTCTTTTGATGATTTCTGTATTTCATATATTCCTAGAGCCAAAAATCAACTTGCTCATTCCCTCGCTGTGCCTGGTAGTTTATTTATCCCTCCCATGCCTCCCAGACTAGTGTTTGATCAATTTAGAGTGTCCTAAATTGCTCTACTAATTGTCAATCAGGGAGTCGTAAACTATTGAAGTGTGGCGCACTATATGTGCAAGATAACATATATCTTACTTTTTGTTGTTTTTTATTTTGATTTTGTTTTTTGGTTTATCTTTGTTGATTTCCTAATGTGAGATGGAAATTCTAAAAGACAAGTATGGATATAGGTATTCAAGGCAATGATGTCCTTTATAATGATTTCCAAAACTTCAAACTTTCAAAAAGGTTTTAAAACATGCAATGATAAAATTAATTCCTGAAAGAAAATGAAAATGTGTCACTATTCTAATTAAACCAACAGTGAACTATTGATCATGAAACCATTATCCCTGCTGCTGTCTAAATACAAAAGAAACTGTACTCAAAGAAATCCAAAAATTGCAAGCAAAGTAAAGTTAAAATCAAATTACATCAACTCATATTCTGACCCCTCGCCAGTTAGTCTCGCTATGGCTTTCGGAGGTAACTGATAATGACATGAGAAATTTAATATCTAATTTGTAGAAACATAAACTAATATCAAATTACACACTCATACTTCAATCCCTCACCATTAGTCTCGCTATGGCTTTCAGAGGTAACTGATAATGACATGAGAAATTTAATATCTAATTTGCAGAAAAATAAACTAATATCAAATTACACACTCATACTTCAATCCCTCACCATTAGTCTCGCTATGGATTTCGGAGGTAACTGATAATGACATGAATAATTTAATATCTAAGTTAACTAATAAAGCCAATGAACAGAACTGAAATAAACAAAACATAACTAGAAATTAAAAGCTAAGAAAAATAAGTCAGCAGAAAGACAAGACTGATTCCATGTCATTAGTCATTATGAAAACTATATGCAAATGCCCGTGCTGCCTACTTGTAATCTGGAACAAATATACTGATCAACGTTAACATCAATGTAAAGCATGTAAAATTATGGACAAAAATAGAACGTTAGTACCATAAGGAATGCAATATATGCAAGTGAATAGCTATGACATAATGAACATAAAGAAACACGGCATGAAACTGTACAACAATAAACAAAACCTCAGCGTGTATAGGGGCCCTCTACACAACCTCGGGCAACAGCTATCAACCACAAATTATGCTCAGAAACAAAGTCTTCTCATATATTCATAACGCAGTCATAACAACGAAACAATGTCACAGCACCATGGGCTCGTTAATAGTCAACAATACATTCCAAAGACTAACTATTATGCATATGGAGACGCATTATTTATAACAAAGGTTTACATAACTGTTTTCTGAAAAAACGACGTGAACAGAGACATGTAACGGAGACAACTTCCATAGATTTAGCGTAATGGTTGCCGTGACAATTAAATCTATGAAGGGTGGCTGTTGGATCTGCCTTGTGGAGCAGTCCACATCTGTCAATACGTCCCCAGAGATCTAGGAATGGCCAGGAAAGTCTTCACGTGTTTGAAAACGGAGTCTTGTTACCACAAGGCTCCTAGGGTTGACCACCGGTTGACTACCTCTGACTATGGCCTTCTTTGATGAATTCGACTGAGCCAATAGGACTCGGTCCATGTCCACGTCATTTTCAACTTGCCCATGTGGCTCGATTTGCCTGAAGACAACTGCAATATAGACTTTAACAAAAAGGCTGCGGAAAGTTGGACTGGCTGCGGAAAGTGACAAGATTCCGCAGCTTATAAGCAAAAATCGAGTTCAAACAACAAACACAAACATAGTTAGAAAACCACTTTATGTGCTCTTTTAAACTCAATATGCAATGATGTTGACAGCTTAGAATGTCCAGGTAAATGGAAAAAGTGTAGAAAGGTGTATAGGAAAGATGCCAGTTTGGGGCACCCCACTGTGAAGGTGTTGCATGTCCCCATGCAACCAAAATTTTGACCATCCTTTCTTCAATCTATATGCTCTGACACCTCTTCCAGCACATCCAACCCTCTTCTCCTCTTCCTTGGCACTACTACCATCCTGGGCTTCCTCATCAAGCATTTGAATTTGAGGTTGACAAGTGATGTATTCAACCTCTTGCATTTCTTCTTCAATTTCCTATTCTTTTTCTGCCATAGCCCAAGGTGTAACATTGTGTTGTCATGAATGATCTTGTCCAATCTACTTTGTTCCTTTAGTGCTTCATTTTCTTGTTTAATGTGTATGTTTAAGACCTCTAATTCAAAAAATTCTTGTTTCAATGAATGGACTTGTGCTTCTTGTGCTGGGTGAGGCTCAGTGGATGACGTGCTTAGTCCTGCAGCTATCTTCTCTAAGGATTCTATATAATCATACATCTCCTGCTGATTCGGGTTGACCTCGGGTGTAGTCTTCCTTGGGCTGACCCCAAAATCCTTGTGAGAAGGACTGATCTCAAAATTTTGCCGAGAGGGACTCATGTCAACATCTGGTTGTGAAATGGAAGTATGGTGTGGGCTACGATCAGGAGAGGTTGTTGGAGGTTTTTCTTGGGTTCCCCCCCCCCCCAAATAAATAAAGTGGGGCCCTTTGGTTTTTACTGTCTTTACTTTCCCTTTAAGCCTAGAGCTTCTTCTTACATGTTGTGGACTAGTATCTTCCTCCATACTCTGCTTTTCTTTTCGTTTCTTCTTGGCTGTAGCCGCTTGTTCTCGAAGATAAGATAATCCTTCGGACAGTGTTTGGTGGTCTTCTTTTCGAGAAGGCTATGAAGTTTGATATACAGCTTCTATATTTCGTTTCCCTTTTGATTTTCCTTGGTTTCTATCCTTGGTTCTTTCCAGTCTCTCTTCTTGATTAACTTCTTTGGTTTTCCTAATAGGAGGGTCTTGAATTCTTACACTTGTCTCCTTCCTCCTACTCCTTCTTGATGTACTGCTTTCAGGTACCTCGGGTGGCTCTAATCAACTAGGCAATGAACAGGAGTTGGCGACTCCACAGATCAGTGAAGCTTTCTTGCAATCCCCATGGTATGCTGATATATGTTTTATATTGTTAAACCTGTGTGCTCCTCCAGGGTTTTCCAGAACCAGAAAGAGATTTTTAAAGATGAAAGCATCAAAGTTTTGTGTCTTAGATAGTGCCCTGTTTTGGAAAAATCATGAAGGAATATTGCTGAATTGTCTAACTATGAATGAAACTGACAGTGTCATGAAAGAATTCCATGCAGGGGACTATGGAGGTCACTTATATTGGAAGTCCACTAGTGATAAGATACTAAGGGCTGGTTTCTATTGGCCCTCTTTGTTTGCTGATGTGAGAAAATTTGTTGTTTCATGCCACAAATGCCAAATCTTTGAAGGAAAAGAAAGCTTCTGCCCTTACCCCTTAATCCCATTTCAACCGAGAAGCCTTTTCAACAATGGGGTCTTGACTTTAATGGAGAAATCCATCCATCCTCTTTTGGCCAGCATAAGTGGATTCTAATAGCCACAGATTACTTTACCAAGTGGATTGAAGCCATCCCATATAGGCACGCCAATGACTCCACCATCATCCAATTCCTTGAAACCAACATTTTCTCCAGATTTGGTTGTCTTGAGAATATCATTACAGATAACGTTGTTGCCTTCAAATCCAAGAAAATGATCAGTTTTTGCCACAAATTCCACATTACCTTAGGTCACTCCACAGCCTATTACCCTCAAGGTAATGGCTTGGCCGAATCATCCAACAAGAGTCTAATTAACATCATTAAGAAAGTCTTGGTGGAGAACAAGAAGAACTGGCATAAAAAGCTTGTAAATGCCCTATGGGAAGACATATTGTCAACCAAGAGATCCATTGGGATGAGCCCATATGAGTTAGTCTATGGCATGGAGGCCAAGTTCCCCTCTTCCTTGGGAATCCCTGTTATCAAATTGTTGCAATAGATCTAGGCAGAGCCAAATGATATCCAAAGAAGAATAAACCAAACCATCCATTTGCAGCAAACAAGAGAGCAAGTGTACGATAGAGCTCAGATTTTACAAGACAAGCTCAAGAAAATGTTTGACAAAAGAACCAAGGCTGAAGATTTCTACTTAGGCAACAAAGTCTTAAGATGGGATTCAAGAAGAGAGGACAAAGGAAAGTATGGCAAGTTTGATTTCCTGTGGAAAGGCCCCTTTATTATTTCTGTTGTTCAAAGCAACAACACATATTTTCTGAAGAGTTTGGATGGCAGGAAAGATCAAAGAAAGTTCTATTTCAGATCCCTGTTTTTGAAATAATTACAAAGAAGTGCTCAAGTAGATTTCAATATGTTTACAAGCACCTAAAGGCAAGAAGAAGAGCTGTAATTTTTCTGAAATTTAGCTCATAAGGATACTGCATATCAGCTTACGAGAATTCAGTCAAAGGCATTGACAAGAAGGAGAATTTCAATTTACAGCAACAATTGAAGATCAAGGCATTCTGACCTGCTGTTCTTGGCTTTTCATCCTGAAAAACCATCCCCAAGTGGAGCCATTATTAGCCTCCTATTGCAATAGGTATCATATTTCATGATTGACTTTTTTACATGCCAAATATGTCATCTTGTCATGCTGCAAGGTTCCATATTTCCAAGAAGTTCCATTTTGAAGAATTATACCATTTTTGAAGAGTTTTACAGATAAGGGAAAGCTAAACAGCTTAAATCTTGCCTTCCCTAGGTTTAAATTGCTTGTTTTAGAAGATAGAGAATGAATATCTGTCCAAACAACTTAAGCTTAGTAGAACAGTAGTTGGGTAGAGAAATGAAGGAGCCCAACTACTTAATCTGGGCCCTTGGAAGAAATAAGGGTACACTTAGATAGGAGGGCAGTCAAAAGAAAAGAAGATAATCAGGGTCTGCAAGTCCAAGTGCACCCATGCAAAAAGAAGAAAAAATGCTAGGTAAGCAGGTTGGGTAAGTAGTTTTGTGGTTGCAGAATCAAGCTATGTGATCCATTTTATGTTTTCAAGTGTTATATCTATTCAGATCACAATTATGAGCCAGTTTTTCATTTGGAGGAGCTCAAGTGAGGCATGTCTAACTCCCCCTTCTTCTCATTCCCCAAATCATTCACTAACCTCCCTAAAAAGGTCAAGATCTGCTTGATATCTCTTAAGTTTCATCATTTTTCATATCATTGGCCTAAGTAAAAGTCTGCTTTTCTTAAAGGTGCTCATATTTCTTCTGTAAGTCCTATTTCTGCTTTGTAGTCTAAGATCTCTATACTTAGCACTCTCTTGTAATTTTCATATTAAATTCTAAACATTGTTATGTAAATCCCTATCTATTTCCCCTTCGCCTTACTAAAAAACACTAAATAGCTCCCCTATGTACATATTCCCATCCTGTGGCACTATAGCCCTATAACATCAGTTTGGGGAAATGTTGAGTCCATTTGGGGCTTAGCATTAGCCTTCCGCGTCCTAACCTTGGGATTAACTTAACATTTGGTTAAGTTAATAACCTCTTTCCTCACCCCTTTACCCATAACATTTCATCATTTTTACCCTCTCGCACTCATCGTTTAAAGTTTAGTGTTAAAATGTTTGAATAAACATTAAACACCACCAGTGCATAACCCGCAAACCCAAAGTTTTTGACCCCCCTGTACATAAATAAATCAATCTAATATTCAGCAGGCCCCATGCACAAACGTGCAGTCAGCTCCGCGCTCCGTCAGCCATTCGATCTGCCCTCCCAGATCCGACGGCTCTCGGCAATTTCGGAGCTGCCCCGTCACTCGACAGTTAGCGTCCGATAGCACGACGGTTTTGCCATCGTACAAAAAGACACATGTCCGCATTTTATTGTATCGGAGCCCCTCTGACAAATACCTCCCCCGTACAGAAGGCGGTCCGATAAAACCACAAACTGCCTTCTATCTCTCCGCCCTTGACGTCAGTGCCACGTCACCTCTGTGTCGACCCCCCACTACTATGTGTCACTGCCACTGCATCACCCTGTTGTACTGCCACGTCACCGTGCCGAACCGGGACCCACCGCTGACGTCATGCTGACATCATCACCGAAAAAGGCGCGAAGGGCGAAAATCGCAGCAAAGGGTGCCCAGAATGAAAAACTGAGGCAGTTTTTGATGCGCGATTAGCGCCATCGCTAAGAAAAAATGATCAAAATGGAGGGCTTCTCATGGCTCGGCTACCTACAAGACCCAAAAATTCGCGGGAAGCAACAGAATTTCTTCATGAAGGTTCATATTCAATCAGCCAACGTCGACAACATTCTAGAGGCCACGAAAATCATTTGCAAATAGCTATCTTTGCCTTGAAAGGGTAGAAAAGGGACGATTTGACAGTTTCAAGCACATCAAGGGAGAGAAAGTGGCCCGATTCAACTGTAAAAGAGTATCAGAGGAAATATAAAGCCCAAATTAAATTAAAGAGTATCAGTGAAGCAGCAAAGAGTATCAGATCGACAATATCAAAGCAGGTGAACATTAAAGGTGCCCAAGAAAAATCAAAGAAAGTGGTGAAGCCATTTAAGGTTCTCAGATCACAGTTAATGCACATCAAAACCACTCAAGAGCAGGGGATCAAAACCCAAAGCACAATTATGGCTAAATGAATAGCACAGAGCCATAAGGACACCATATTAACTCATTTTGATGCAGCTGTCTCGAGAGAAACTCAAATAAATATCTTCTTGCATTAATTTCAGGACAAGATTAGGTTAAAGAACTCATTTCCCTCGGACCTATTTTAGGTCTGCTGTAATAGATATTTTTGGATATTTTCTCTATATAAACCACCCTAATTCATTGTTTAAAGGGTTGGTTGGTTGATAATCCTCATTCTGGGACTTGCGCTATATTTTTTGAGAGCTCTGTAATCAAAGATTGCTGGAATGCTTTGGGTGAAGAATTGACTGTTGTGTTATTTAATGGCCAAAGAGTGACTGTGGAATTCCTGTGCTACTACATGGCTCAATAAGTGTTTTCCTATCTCTGTTTACAGTTTACATATGTTTATGCACCATTGTGTTACCATCTAAATAGCAAGAAAAAATAATAGCTTAGGTTTTGCTTGACTGCACCCTATGCTCAGTTCTTGTTATTTCTATATGTTTTCTTCAGAAATGGTTATGAATATGCATACTTAAATGATCATGTTTACCCTGTTTCTTTCACATATGACTGTTATTTAGGAATTCTTGATTGCTCCTAGAGAAACTTTCATCCACCTTCCCTCTCTATTAGCTAATGAAAGATTCTTAGTTGCCTTTCATCCCTGACCTTCATTCCATCTTTATTCCAGCCTGATATTGTTCAATGTCTAGCTATCCTGCTCTATATTCCTCTTGTGACCAAGAAAACGCAATAGCAAGCCCTAATCCATGACTCCATGCCCAATGGTTTTAACTTCTCACACTGAGGATCCCAACTCTACTTGAAAACATCATCCTTCCCCCCAAAATCACAACAAAACCCATACAAACCATAACTAGCCCAAAATCAACCCAAAACAAAGTTAAATCATAAAGAGAGAGCCCTCTCTGACTGTAGGTAGGCTAGGACCTGCAGCCCAAAGATTGGTTTGTGGTTACCTTGGCCGTATCCCTTAAGGAGCCAAGGGACAACCTGAGTGATAACACCCGCAAAATTTGGATCACCACCTCACATGGAGGTAGAGTTTTTTATTGAGTTGGTGCAAGGAGAAGCTAAAGCATCAAAATAAACTTATAGTATGAGCACACCTGATTTAGTAGAATTGAAGTTGTAGTTAAAGGAAATTTTGGAAAAATGATACATCAGATCTAATGTATCACCTTGGGGCGCACCAATGTTGTTCGTAAAGAAGAAAGATGGTACTCTCAGATTGTAATTGAGTACATGCAACTGAACCAAGTAACTATCAAGAATAGGTACCCTTTACTGAGGATTGATGATTTATTTGATCAGCAAAAGGGAGAAGCAATGTTCTCTAAGATCGAATTGAGATCGGGGTACCATTAGGTACACATTAAGGAACATGATATATTTAAGACTACGTTCAAGACCAAGTATGGGCATTATGAGTTTGTTGTTGTTCCAATTGGTTTGATTAATGCTCTAGCTACATTCATGTGTTTGATTAAAAAAAATTTGCATCCTTATTTGGATAAGTTTTTTATTGTGTTCATTGATCACATACTAGTATATTCTAAAAATGAGGAAGAACATGTCGAACATTTGGAAACAATGTTGAGTTCGCGAAGAGAGCATCAGTTCTATGCTAAAATTAGCAAGTGTATGACTCGAATTAGATCATTATATTTTCTTTCATGCACCCTCATGCATTTGGAGTGGAAAAAGTGGATGAATCAACTCATGGGAGTGTTTTTACTAGCGGGACCCAGTTTGGAAAAATGGGGTCTGAAACTTTCCAAGGGAGTTTTGAGGCATCAAGCAATGTTTTCTAGTGTAAAAATTTTTCTCTTTAGGGCCACACCTTTTCATGCTATTCTACACACATAAATATTTCCAAGGAAGTAAGAATCACATTAATTGGAGTCTGTATGAAAACGTTATGCCACTCAGAAGTTGACCTTCCTCTTTTCACACCTATTGTTCGGGAGGATGCATTGAAAGCCCCCAAAATTCATGGAAAAAGGGCTAGCCACATGTTTGTGATGTATAAGACTCTAGAAGATTCTATTTTGTAACTCTAGTTAAGAGTTCATGTAGTCAAACTTATCCACTAGAAGGCTATCGAGTTGTGTTATAACCGGACCACCAGGAGGTAGAGGCATTCGATTGTTTCGAGAGAATTTTGTTCCATAGTTGAGCAAATATAGCATGGAGAGATAGAAGGTAGAGCACACAAAGAGTATCTGTGCACTATAGTAGCCAACGGGCCACAAAAATTACTTCTTTGTATCTGTAGCCATATTTCGAAACAAAGAAAGAGATCAAAGTGGCCTCACCTTCCAGTGGGGTTTTCTCCCGAAAGGGTTTCCCGAAGAGCATATATTGAGTCTTATGTGTGTGTGAGCTTGTTTTATTCATTCTCTACTTTTCTGCATAATTTATATTCACATGCATGCACTAATGATAGTAAAATATACAAATCTAAAAGTTAATTAAAATTGTAATAGTGTAGAATCTCTAATTTTTAATACAATATTATCTAGATCAGTGAGGCCGAAAATTGTAAAACCCTAATCACGGGTGATGAATCTATAAATGAACCTTGTGATCCTGCAAATTTGAGGTTTTCGTGGCTCGACGAACAAGTCGTGAATATAAACCGTAATTCCAACCTCCTCATGGCAACACTAAGAAATAAGCTAGGGATATTTGGAGAAGAAGGGGGTTTGAATGCAAAGGAAAAATCAGAAGGGGGATCAAGAGATCGGGAAGACGCAAATATCCAGCCAAAGAAAGAACTCGAAAATGATAAACCGAGTTCGAGTGTCGCGAACCAATCCCTATTTAAAGTGGAAGAAAAAGTCGATATCAAGCGATACCATGGCGAGATCGATGCTTTGAAGTTGAATGAGTGGTTACAGCAACTGGAAGTTTATTTCAGTGTCCATAAGGTCGAGGAAGGGTAGAAGATCTCATCCGTCTGGCTGAAATTGGTGGGCCATGCACTAACCTGGTGGGAGATCCACACGAGAACCCTGAGGTTGGAGGGAGAACCTCCAATGACTAATTGGGAGGATTTCAAAACCCTCATTAAGTCACAATTTTATCCCATTGGGTACATGGAAGACTAGTGGATCTGGTGGCATTACTTCAAGAAAAAACTAGGCCAAGGCATGCAATAGTACACCCCATAATTCAGAAAGATGGTTATAATGTTTGGTATCTCTCCAAAGAACCTATATGTACTCCTCAAGTATTTGGGGGATCATCACTTCCATCTGCGTGATAAAATGATGTTGTTCAAGCCCAAAATGGTGGACGAGGCTTCTGTACATGCATATTACTTGGAAAGCATAGACTTGAAAAGAGCACAATTAAGTGGATCGAAGCAAAATGAGCAACAAGACGCTTCTAAGGATGTGAAGAAGAAGCAAAAAGGGAGAAAAGATAAAAAGACAACGACCACAACACACTGGTGCAAAGATCCTAGCAACCACTACAACATTCATTGCCATATAGAGGATAAGTGCTGGAAATTGAATCGAGAGCTAAACCCAAAGAAAAAGAAGAAAGATAATAATAAGAAGAATCTCATGGCCACTAATTCGAGGAACCAAGTTGAAAGTGGCTCAGATGTCAATGAGAAGATTGTTTGTACGTTAGTGCAGAAGGAGGTGAATCTAAGTAGCCTTCAGCAACAGGAAGAGAAAGAAATGACCAAACTCTTCCATGTAAAGATAAAGGTCAAGAATATGAAGATTGATGCTCTCTTTGACTCGGGATCGCAGGCAAATCTCATTGTAGACAAGAAGTTGGGGTTGGAAGTTCGTGATCATCCAAACCCATATCCACTGAGATGGGTACATAAGGATGCATAGCTAAAGGTAGCAAAATAATGTAAAATTATATTTTATATTAGTGCTAATTGTATTGATGAAGTAGATCTAGACGTGGTTCCCCTTGATGTATTTGGAGTCGTGTTTGTGAGTCCATACATGTACATGTGTGATGCAATATTCATGAGGAGAGCTAAGTAGTACTGACTCATCAAGAATGGAAAATCATTCATCATCAATACACACAAAGGAAAGTCAAAAATTTCACTTGTAAGTGCCAACCAAGCCAAGAAATTGATCAGTTCTAGAAAGAAGTATGTTTTATTGTTTTTAAGAGAAAATCAGTCTGTAGAGGAGTAAATAAAAGGCAAGGCATCCCTAGAGGGGTATAATAAGAAACAAAAACAAAAATTGGGGGATTTATTACAGGCATACAAGGACCTGTTCCAAGAGCCTAAAGGGCTACCCCCTAAGAGAGAAGTGTAGCACAAGATCCAACTATTGCAAGATTCCCCATTGCCAAATATTGGTTTTTACAGGCAGTCTATTATAGAATCAAGTGAGGTGACGAAACAGTTCCAGCAGTTGCTAGAACAGGGTGTCATTCGACTGAGTACATCACCATGTGGGTCACCCATCATCATTGTGCCAAAGAAGGATAGGAATTGGTGGATGTGTATAGATTACAAGGCATTGAATAATAAAATCACGCTCAAGAACAGATACCCCTTTCCCAAGATAGACGATCTATTAGATCAGTTGCAGCAATAAAAGTATTTCACCAATCTAGACTTGAAGTATGGATCTCACCAGATTCGATTCAAAGAAGAAGATACATGCAAGACCACCTTCAAAACCAAGCAAGGTTTGTATGAGTGGTTAGTTATGCCTTTTGGCCTATGTAATGAACCAACTACATTTATGAGATTAATGAATGATGTACTGTACCCTTTTATAGATTCCTTTGTTATTTTATATTTCGATGATATACTGGTATATAGTGCTACCTAGGAGGAGCATATTTCAATTTTGACGTAGGTGCTGGAAACATCAAAGAAACACCAATTGTTGGAAAATCTAAAGAAGTGTGAGTTTCCACAGCAGTCCTTGGTGTATTTGGGATATGTGTGTTGAGCCCCAAAACTACCTCTCTTCCAATCATTTTCCTAAACCCTTTCTCTTCTATTTTTCCATGTCAGTGCATCCTAAGCTATCAAAAGTTCTTACAAGTTGATTTCAGGAGTGTATTTGAGTGATTTTCAAATTATATCAATGTGTGTGCTATTTGATCTAGGTTTTGTTTATCAGCTACAAAATGTAGCCACTTTCCGCAGCTAACTGGCAATTCCGCAGTCGTTTTCATTATTCTACAAGTTACAGGTGTCAGTAGGAGGAATGAGACACATGGGCAGCTTAGGAATTATCCACACATGGATGAGGTCCTATTTACTTAGCCAAATTCGGAAGGAAAGGTCCCAATCAAAGGGAGGTCAACGAAGAGTTCTATGCCAACTAGAACTCTGTTCCTACACGTAAAAGAAGCCCGAAGCCATTCCTGAACTCGTGGATCCATTTTTTCCACCTACATGCCATCTCCATAATGCAATCCAACATCCACCTCGCATAGATTTACTGCTCATGGCAACCGAGAGGCTGAATCCTCGGATTTTGACCTGTTCACGTGTCTATTGCTGAAGAAATTCCTCTAAGATACAGTTATCCATTTTCTCTATAAATATAAGCATTTGTAACGCAGATAGTTAGTTCTTGATATTATTGTTTTACTGTTATTTTGTTGTTCTGTAACCGAGAGACATATTACTCTGCTTCATAATACAAAACTCTATTTTTCACATGGCTGTATAAGCGTGGTTTGAAGTAACAACGTGTTAGTCCAAAGCTGTGGAGAGGGCCCCTGTGTAGCTGAGGTCCCTTCTTTCATTTTTGTATACTTTTTCATGTACATGTTCATGTATATTTTCTCTCATTCAAATTATATATTTCTCATGTTTTTCTTATGATCTTAATCATTCTAATCTTGTACATTTTTTTTCACCTTGTCACATTTCTTACTAAGACTAATAAGTGCACATCAGAATAGGTCTTTAAGTCTGGTTATGCTCGAGCTTCTTACTGTAATTTTTGCATCAAGCGGTGATATTGAGACTTGCTTCCTCTGCTGAACTTTAGTTTTGAATTTCAGTTGTTTATGCTTTTACTTAGTGAGGTTTGTTTACTGTTTAAGATAGTTTAGATATCAGCTCTTCATGCTATATGATGATATTTCCGTAGCCTTTAGCTTAACCTTGTTTTAGAAGTTAATTTGCGAGATTTTTGTGATTATAGGTGAAGTAATTGATTTTTCTTTCATTATTATGCAAGTAGATAGTTTAGATGTCAGTTCTTTCATGCTATATGATGATATTTCCAGAGACTTTAGCTTAACCCCGTTTTAGAAGTTAATTGACGAAATATTGTGATTATAGATGAAGTAACTGGATTTTCTTTCATTAGTGTGCATATTAGATAATTTAGATGTCATTCTTTTCATGCCATATGATGATATTTCTAGAGCCTTTAGCTTAACCCCGTTTTAGAAGTTAATTGGCGAAATGTTGTGATTATGGGTGAAATCATTGACTAGTTTCCAATTTCTTTACTTTTTGGTTTAAGTTGCAGTTGTTTATTAGATTTCTATTTTTCAATTAGATGGACAGTAGAGATAGGAATCTCATTTTCAGTACTTCATTTTCAGTTTGGTTTATATAGCTGCATGTTTACACTCTTATTCAAGTTCTTATTTTGTAGACAGCATGTTTTAAGATCTCTTAAGTTCAAATTTTGGAAATCATCACAAGAAGCAAGAGGATAAACCTTTTCTTTCACTCTACATCCACACTTGATATTTAAAATTTTTCTTAAAATTTTTCTTTAACAACATATTAGGATTTCCATTGCATTAAACCACTTTAGGAGATCGAAAAAACAAAACCCCAAAACAATCTAAAACTGAAAACAGTGAGGTAATACAATGCACTACACTTCATCAGTTTATGACTCCCGAATTGATAACTTATGTAGCAATTTAGGACACACTAAATTGACTAAACATTTTGGTGCCGTTGCCGGGGAAGTGTAACTAGGTATCTTATCTCTTACATTAAAAAAAAGGAAAATTAATAATTTCTTGAAGTATGCTCTCCTCTTGCACCTAATGTGATCTGGAGGATCCGAAAAAAAGAATTATTAGTCCAATAATTTCTTGAGTATAATCTCTTCTTGCACCTAGTGTGATCTGGAAGATGAGAAAAAGGATTACTAGGCCAATTAAAATGATCGAAAAAATAAAATGATATGCATAGAGAAATAGATTCTAGGGGAAGGTTTATAACTAGGGGCAAAAGTTCGATTTTTACAACTCCAACTACAAGGAATAGACAAGATACACCTCCATCCCAGAATCATACTCCCGACCTTAGAATTCCTGGAATTCAAGGGGCAGCAACTGAATTAGAAGATTCTCCCACTCCATCTACTAAATCTGACCTAGGAGAAGAACCCTTTTTCACCTCCATAGGGGAACCTATTCCAGTGGAAGAAGTAGAATTACCTAGAGAAGCAGAGGAGGTAGAAACTCTCTCTCATCAACCATAAGTAGAAGAGCCAGTAGATTCTGAGGAAACTATCATTGCCAAAGAAGAGCAAGATGGAGAATTTTCACTATTTGGAGGAAGGGGTAGAGGCAAAGGTAGAGGAAATAATGGAGGTGGTAGAGGTAACAATGGAGGAGGTAGAGGTAACAATGGAGGAAATAGAGAATGAGATAACTCATTTGGATTCCCTATAGTAGATGAGGAAACCCATACAACAACAAAAAACAGTCTGTCCTCCCAAACTTTTATGGATTACGAAGTGAGGATCCTAAAAAATTTCTATTTGAGTTTGAAGTCTTATGCCTAACCTATGACTATCTAGAAAACTCTCGAAAACTCAAATTGTTCCCTTCAACATTGAAAGGGGCTGCTCTGAAATGGTTTATGGGATTAGTCACTCAATCTATTAGGACTTGGAATGATATGAGGCAAGCAATTTTGGATAGATACCTGGAGTATTGTATGCATACCAATCATAAGGATGAGGTATTCAAAATGATGCAAAAATAAGATGAGAACTTAGAAGATTTGCTTGAGAGGTTTCAATACAACTTAAAGAGAGCAAAAATGAACAATTTAGATGAGGAAACCTTGAGAGCCATTAGAGATGAATGGATAGATATTTTAAACATGATGGGGAAGGGAGACATCTCTCAACTTCCACTAAGTGACATAGCAGAACTATGTGTCCATCTCTCAAGGGGAAAATCTAAAACTGGAAAAGGGACTAGAGATCCTTCTCTTATTAGAGGAAACAAATCTGCAACTGGGAAAAGAAATACGACAGAAATTGGCAATATGGTTGATGAGTTCAAAACTGACATTCTAGGGAGCCTTAGTGAACAACTAGACACCCTCAAAATTCAAAAACAAGTAGAAAACAGAAGATGATGCCTTATCCATCTTTTTCCCGAAATGTAGAAAGAAAAATACTCTTAGAGAATGTCCCTTAGATGCAAAATTTGTAGAAACATGTATGATTTGCTCAGAAAATCATGAGACCAAGGATTGTCCTTCAATCCCAGGTCTTAAAGCTGTCTTTCAGGAGGACCCAAACTCTGTATAATCTCTTTGCTTTGTTTCAAGAAGACCTTGGCAAGGGCAACAAAATCAAGGATTTAACAATCCAATGAATTTTCAGCCCCCACCAAATTGGAATTCTTGGAACAAACCTTGGCCTCAACCTCAAAATCAGTATCAATCTCAATCATGGGCACAAGGAGTACAAAATCCGTATGGGATATTTTCTCAATATTATCAATTTCCTCCATCTTATCAGGGCTATCCTCCCCCACAAAACCAACAACAAAATCCATAGCTTCCAAATCAAAGCCCTCAACTTTCATTACCATTTCCACAACAACCTCCTCAACAAAATCAAAATCCTCAACTCTTGCTTCCATTTGAACAGAAACCAAATCAACTACCAGCCCAACCATTACCAAATACCAACAACAAGAAACATCAGAATTCTTACACAGTAGAAGGACAACCATTTCCTACTTACATGATTGTTTCTCTAGATCTTAATGATGTTCAACTTAGATCTAGTAGGATTTTTGAAAAAGAAAAACCTTTTATAGATATTCAAGAGCAAGAAGCTTCTGAGGAGGATTCTCTGAATGTCAATAAAAGTTTTGAAGAAGCATCCCTTAAAAATCCAACCATTCAAAAAGAAAAACAAAAAGAGTCAACCCACACAACTCCTACAGTTGAGAAACCTGTATCTACATCCACACCTCCTTTTCCTGAGAGATTACAAATTAACAGTGGGGTGGAAAAACAAATCTTGTTTGCCTGACTATGATTTCCTAGATGAATTAAAGAATGTATGTATCAAGATTCCCTTGCTACAAACCATTAAATAAATTCCTATTCTAGCAAAAACAATAAAGGATTTGAGTATCAAAAGACCAGGTAGGAAACCAAGAGACATAAAAAGAATCCACCTGGTAGGAAAAATAGCATATATCATGATGGGAAATATTACCATGCAGAAATATGTGGACCGAGGTAGTCCAATTGTCAAGACACACATAAATGGAATATAAATTCCAAATACATTGATTGACTTAGGGGCTGCTATAAACATTATGAGTAGATAGACTATGGAACAACTTAAACTTCCTAATCTTCTTTTCACACCTACCTTACTGCAACTTGCAGATAGATCAGTAATCAAACCAGATGGTGTACTAGAAGATATTTCAGTCTCCTTGGATTCTTGGGAATATCTAGTGGATTTCATGATTTTGACTCCCAAGAACAATCTAGGAGGACACCCACTCATCTTAGGAAGACCTTGGCTAGCCACAACTGATGCTTTTATTAGTTGTAGATCTGGTGACATGCACATTTATGATTGTAGTTCAACAAATAAATTTAATTTGTATCCTCCAGCAAAAGCAATTACAAAAGTGGGAGACAATGAATGGGTCGATGATGAAGATGCTATACAACCTGTCTTTACTCTCTCTGAAGTTAGTGAGTAAAGTCAAATCCTGAACACATTAGAAAATTTTGAAACATCTTCAGAATATGATCACACACAATTTCAGTTAGATTCTGATATTGAATACTTGTCATCAAGGAAAATGTCTCTATACTCTATGGAATGTTGGAAATAATACTGAGAGGGGGGAGGGCAGGGGGGGGGGGGGGGGTGAATCAGTACTATCAATTTAACAATTTTCATAAACAAATTGATATACGCTACAACTGTTAATTAAACCTGTGTATATACGTAACTGTGTTTAGAGAAAACCGCGTATATCTTGCAGACTTCTAATTTAGTTAGCTGATCTTAATCTGTGTATCAGAACCATAAAGCAGTAATCAAGTGCAGTAAACAATATAAGCAATCACACACATGAACACAAGATATAAGGTGGAAACCCAATGTGGGTGAAAACCACCTGCTGCAATTCATTTCTATCTTCTTTTAATAAGAAACTTCTTTTTACAATATTTTTGTACTGGTGCAGTCTTATACCAGTACGCATGCTTCTACCTGTAGAAGGCTACCACCTTCTCTCATTCTCCAGCTTCTCCTAGAAGGGAGCTACTACCACCTTGCTCTTGTACTAGCTAATGTACTAGTACGTAGGTGCTGACCTATAGAATCCTACAACCTTCTCCTTTCTTCCAGGGACCACGTTTCATAAATTTTCAGACTGGATCCATCAATAACATCAATCAGACATCAAATATATCTGCATCAACCAATCTCCTTTCCACCAACCAAAAACTGAATCAACCACTCACTTCTCTGAATGTTGTAACTAGAATACAGCAACAGTAACCAGAAACCAATCCTGAACCCAGAACATTGTAGCAATAAACAGAAGTAGCTAAAACATATCATATGAGACATACGCTACTTCAATAAGTAGAACCTACATGCATACACTGCTATATTAAGGCAAACATGCGTATACGTCGTTTTTAATTATTGAACCAGCGTGTATACACGCCTTTGCTATGTTGAACATGCGTACAGATCTATAAAAAATAATTTATCCTTTTCAACTATTCAGACATCAGCTATACCCAGATCATCAGATTTACAGATCAAGACATGCGCCAAATATAAAGATCAAAATCACACAAAGATACTTCTCTTCAAGCCTTAATATCTTGACCCATAAATAGAATGTATCCTTCTTCTAGCGCTCAGGTTCCGCCTTTATTCAGGTCCAGCTATGCACCATAACCCAATGATGAGTATTCTAGATCTTGTTCTTTATAAGATATTCAATCCTTGAGTGTCTTTGCCTAATGATCTTCTTCTCCTTTTATAGTCTTAGGCCTTACTCAATACCATGGTACAAAACCACTTAGAACCAATACCTGGGTCTTGATACCTGGGTTCAACACTTCAGACGAGATACCATGGTCCAAAACCATAGGTCCAAATACCAAGGACAAAAAACCAAGTTTTCCAAACTGTACGCGCTATTCTGTGCATGAAAGTGCATGTATACGCATATGCATCTTTTGGTCCATGAATCCGCGTGTATACGCGGCTTGGGCAACGGGAACTTGCGTATACCTCCTTTTCCTTTATTATGAGAGCCTGTGAGCCTGAACTGTCATCTGAGTGATTTAGCCAGTGAGTTTCCATCAAGGAAAATACCTATGCCATAGTGCCAAGCATGTGTCATAATGCCAACATGGAAGAGTTTGGTAGTTCTGCAGTTGAAATTTTTCTAGGTAAAACATTGAATATCAACAAAAACTTGGAAAAGTTACAACAAGAAGATATAACCAAAATCTTACAAAAACATTCTGCTGCATTAGCATGGGAGTATACTGATATGAAAGGTATTGACCCTAATACTTGCATCCATCGTATCTATATTGAAGAAAACAGTAGACCAATCAGACAACCTCATAGAAGGATGAATCCAAATTTTAGGGAGATTGTGAAAGAAGAGCTCTAAAAATTACTCAATGTGAACTTCATTTACCCAATCTCAGATAGCTGATGGGTTTCTCCCTTGGTGATGGTGCCCAAAAATAATGGTAAATGGAGGGTGTGCATTGATTATAGGGAATTGAATAAATCAACCTTGAAGGATCAGTTTCCTTTGCCCTTTATAGATCAAGTATTAGATAGATTAGCAGGGAAAAAATACTTTTGATTTTTGGATGGTTTTAGTGGTTATAATCAAATTCAGGTAGCACCTAAAGGTCAGGATAAAACCACATTTACTTGTCCATGGGGAACTTTTGCCTACCGAGTGCTTCCTTTTGGATTATGTAATGCACTTGCAACATTCTAAAGAGTAGTAATAGGAATTGTTTCTGATCTAATCCATGATTGTGTAGAGATATATATGGATAATTTTACAATCTATGGTAATACGTTTGAAGAAGCCTTGGAAAATTTGGAAAAAGTCCTTAAAAGATGTAAAGAAACAAACCTTTCATTAAGCCGTGAAAAATGCTTTATGATGTTTACTAAAGGTATTTTTTTGGTACGACATATTTCAGGGGATGGGATTAAAGTAGACAAATCCAAAGTTGAATCATCTCCAAGTTACCTATTCCAAATTGTCAAAAATATGTTAGAAGTTTTCTTGGATTTACTGGATATAATAGAATATTTATAGAAAACTTTACCAAAATAGCATCTCCACTCTTCAAAATTCTTACAAAAGACTGTGAATTCAAGTGGAGTCCTGATTTCCAATCAACATTTGAAGCCTTGAAAACAAGAAGATCTGAATCACCTATCTTAAGAGGACCAAATTGGAAACTTCCTTTCCATATTTCTATATATGCTTCAGATACAACTCTAGGAGCTGTACTGGGACAAAAAGACTTGGTTCCTTATGCCATTTACTATACCAGTAAAAATTTGACTCCCACTGAGTTAAATTATACTGTGACTGAAAAAGAGTTCTTAGTTGTTGTTCATGTAATTAATAAGTTCAGACATTATATAACATGCTATGAAACGTTTATTCATACTGATCATTCTGCAATTAGATATTTGATGAACAAACCTATTACTAATGGCAGAGTTACAAGATGGCTCCTACTTTTACAGGAATTCAATATTACTGTGTTAGATAGACCTGGGAAACAAAACACAGTTGCTGATTTCTTGTCTAGGATTCAGAATATCAAAGAGGACTCTCCTGTAGAGGATAAGTTTCCTGATGAATACTTATTTGCAGTAACTACTAAAACTCCTTGGTTTTCAGATATGGCTAACTGTTTGGTTACAGGGAAACTACCTCCACATTTATTTCCTAGTGAAAGAAGAAAGATTATTTAGGATACTTCAAGATATTCATGGATTTATAATGAATTGTATAAAACAGGGCCAGACTTTGTGATCAGAAGATGTGTGAGGGAAGATGAAATGCCTGATATTCTCAAAGCATGTCATGATGAACCATGCAGTGGACACTTTGCTGACAAGAGGATAGCTTATAAAATCCTTTCTTTAGGATATTATTATTTGTCCCTCTTCAAAGATGCAAAACAATATGTAAAAAGGTGTGACATCTGCCAAAGGGTAGGGAAACCTACCCCCTCAAATGAGATGCCATTACAACCTCAGGTACTCATCGAACCCTTTGAAAAATGGGCTTTGCACTTTATTGGACCTATTAATCCTCCATCCAAGAAGAAAAAGTATACATTGGTATGTACTGATTATGTCACTAAATGGGTAGAATCCAAAGCATTATTTTCTGCTACTGAAAATACAGTAGTTAATTTTCTTTATGAGGATGCTTTTACTTGCTTTGGTGTTCCACAGGAAATTTTGACAGATCATGGAAGTCAATTCACATCTAGAATGATGGAGAAGCTTATGGAAGAGTACAAGGTCAAGCATAGGAAATCCACTCCTTATCATCCACAAGCAAATGGTCAAATGGAGTCCACAAATAAAGTAATTAAAGGAATCATTACCAAGACTATGCATCTACATAGAAGAGATTAGGCAGAAAGGCTTCCTGAAGCCTTATGGGCCTACAGAACTACATGGAGGAACACAACGGGACACACTCCCTATGAACTTGTTTATGGGAAGGAAGTTCTGCTCCCCATTGAATTCCAAGTTAAAACCTTCAAGATGGAAATTTAGTTGGGAATGGATCTATTAGAAGCTCAAGAGCATAGACTGGAGCAGTTGAATGAACTAGATGAGATCAAACAAGAAGCAGTTCAAAGAACTGATCTAGTTCAACAGAAAATAGATAAGTGGCATGACAAATACATCAAAGACAAAAAGTTTCAAGAAGGAGATTGGGCATTGCTATTTGATTCAAAGTTCAAATATTTTCAAGGTAAATTTCAGACTCATTGGCTTGGGCCATATAAGATTGAAAAAGTTTTTAGCAATGGAGCAGTAATAATCAAAACAATTGATGAGCATCAAACTCCTCTCCTTGTGAATGGTCAGAGATTAAAGATCTATCATAAGCCACTCTCAAATGAGGAGTTTATCAAAATCTTTCAAGATAACTCTGCAATGAGGCTGGTAAAGAAGAATCATTCTTCTCCACCAGCCTAGTATTTTTTTTTTTTCATCATCATATGAAAAAAAGAAAAGAATAAATAAATAAATAAATAATGTATGAGCCTGTAAACCAATCGCCGATTGGCAGTCTTATACAAAAAATACAGGGTGAAAATTAGAAGATTCTGACGCCCTGTATTTTCCAAAAAAAAAATTTCATTTCACTCATAGTTTGTTTCATTCGATTTCATTTCATTTCATTCCATCTCTCCACCACATTCCATCGATAAAATTTCTTTCAGTTTCTCTCCATATTCACCTTTTCATGTATCATCCATACAGTCATTTTTCATCTCCATTCATTCACCAAGTCATATGTTATTCACAATGTTATTTTCCGTAGCTGAATTCTGATTCTGCAACTAAATTCTGATTCCACGGCTAAATTTTGATTCGGCAACTAATCCTATTACTCATGCAGGTATGGAAAGAGAAGATCTTTGAAGACATCAACACCTGAAAAGAACCTACAGAGGCAACCAATTAAAAGTTAGCAAAATGAAAGAGTTATGATTCCAAGGTATGGACAAAACCATTTTCAAATAGCATTTCAAATGCATTATTTGTATAGTTTGTAAATCACATCTCCATAACGTGTAATGATTTGACTTGATGGCTGCCTTAACTCCACCATATCCTCCGCATCAATCCTAACGGTCTCATAATCTATTTTCAAGTTTAACTTGTACTTAGTTGTACATCCTCATTACATGTGTTAAAACGGCTAATCATGTAGAAGTGAGATCATTGAATACGGCTCTCTTACACTGACGTTCCACTCCGCAGCCTTTTTATGAACCCATTGACGTTCCACTCCACAATCTTTTATGAACTCAAACTCCGTTCAGTCTCTCAAATTTTCACGAGTGACACTCTGCCTCCATGCTTTCACACCAGGTTTTACAATCCTGGGTTCATTGTTTGTTTACACAGACTTCTACTCCATAAATCCTCTTTCATTTCATGCTCAATACTCTTCCCATTTTGTAACCACCGATTTTCTCCACAGACCTCTTCTATTTTCCGCTCACATAATTGTTCTGCTCCCGTAAAACTGTCATTTACAGAGGTGTCTTCACAGTAAGAAGGAAGAATGGGTCTTATAGTGAGAACAGAGCCCGAAGGAGTTAAATTCATGGAAGGATACCCGTAGCTTAAGAGCACATTGAAGAAGGCAAGATGGTTGCAGTTCATTAAGAAGTTCAAGGGTCATCATAAGGAGGTTACAAAGACATTTGCAAGATCTTTCAATGGTGTAGAAGTTGAAATTGGGGACATCAAATTTCCAGTGACAGAATCATCAATTGCAGTAGCCACAGAGCTTCCACAAGAAGGGGAGAGATGGTTTAAGAACAAGGATTTCGATGAAAAGTTCTAGAGGGTCATTCTTCATAATCCAGGTATGGACATATCAATCTTCAAATGAGGAATTCCTATTTCAGCCTTAAAAGTTAAGTGGACTAGTCTGTTGTTGATCATTCAAAAATTCATTACATGAGAGGGCAGGTATGGCTCCATGTACATGTAAAATATTAGATTATTAATTCATTTCTTGGAGAACGAAACTATCAACCTTCCTTATTTCTTGTTGAATAGTTTGAGAAAATTGTCTACTACTGGGAAAAAGAATATCGATGATGTGGAACCTCATCTCTATCATCATAGCATTATTAGGATCTTGGTTGAAAATCATTTGAAAGAGAGGGAAGATACATGGGAAAAATTCCTAGTTAGGAACTTCTTCCAAGACCCTCCTGAAGTGCTTAAGGGGAGTTCAAAAAATAAATGTAGGAGGAAGAGAACAACTTTAACAATCCAAGATACTCCTACTAGTGTGACAAAGGAAAACAGTGAAGAAGAATCGCCCTATGAAAGATTGACTGAAATTAGGAAACAATGAAAACAGAAAGGAAAGAGGAAAATTGAAGACATTTACTAGAATCCTGAGCCTTCTTCAGAGGAAGAGAAAGTGCTTTCTGAAAGATTATTTTATCTTAAAGAACAATCAACTAAAGCAAAACAAAAAGGAAAGGGGAAACAAATCATAGAAAAGGGAGACATAAGCTCACAAGGTCTAAGAAGAAGCTCTAGATTAAAGGGCAAGTTGAAGAAAACACAAATCAAAGGAGCTCAATTCATAGACCTGGGAGGTGAAACTCCAGATCAGTCACCAAAAAACACTCCACCTAATCAAATTCCATAGTATTCTCCTTCTCCTTAGTTAAATTTTGAAACTAGTCCAAGGAAGACAACTCCAGAAATTGATCAAACTCAGCAGCAAATGTATGATTTCATTGAATCATAGGAACAAAAGAAAATTATAGCAGAGCAAGGAACTTCATCTAATCAACCAGATACAACTCAAGAAAGTTTGATTCAGTCATTGAAGCAAGAGATTTATGCTCTGGAAGTCCTAAACGGACATATCCAAAAGGAGAATGAAACATTAAAAGAGCAAAAAAAATTGGCTAAAACTATCCATGACAATACCATGCTACATTTAGTATTATGGCATAAGAAAAATGGAAACTGAAGAAGAATAATAGGAGGTTTAGCAGAGCCCTCATCAACCTAAAGTACAGATGTCTTATGAAGAAGACTAGAATGATAGTGATAGCAAGAAAGAAGAAGAAGAGGTTGGATGTCTTAGTAGAAGTTTCAGAGCAGATGAATTGAAGGGAGAATAGTTACAATTTTGGCTGCATGAGGACATGCAACATCTTCACAGTGGGGGTATGTTGAGCCCCAAAACTACCTCTCTTCCAAGCATTTTCTTAAACCCTTTCTCTTCTATTTTCCCATGTTAGTGCATCCTAAGCTATCAAAAGTTGTTACATGTTGATTTCAGGAGTGTATTTGAGTGATTTTCAAATTATATCAGTGTGTATGCTATTTGATCTATGTTTTGCTTATCAGCTACAGAATGTAGCCATTTCCATTGTTCTATAGGTTACAGGTGTCAGTAGGAGGAATGAGACACATGGGTAGCTCAGGAATTATCCACACATGGATGAGGTCCTATTTACTTAGCCAAATTCGAAAGGAAAGGTCCCGGTCAAAGGGAGGTCAACGGAGAGTTCTATGCCAACTAGAACTTTATTCCTGCACATAAAAGAAGCCCGAAGCCATTCCTGAACTTGTGGATCCATTTTTTCCACCTACATGCCATCTCCATAACGCAATCCAACATCCACCTCGCATAGATTTACTGCTCATGGCAACCAAGAGGCTGAATCCTCAGATTTTGACCTGTTCACGTGTCTATTGCTGAAGAAATTCCTCTGAGATACAATTATCCATTTTCTCTATAAATATAAGCATTTGCAACACAGATAGTTAGTTCTTGATATTGTTGTTTTAGCATTATTTTGTTGTTCTGTAACTAAGAAACATATTACTCTATTTCATAATACAAAACTCTATTTTTCACATGGTTCTTTAATAATGGTTTGAAATAACAGCGTGTTAGTCCAAATCTGTGCAGAGGGCCCCGGCGTAGCTGAGGTCCCTTCTTTCGTTTTTGTATATTTTTTCATGTACATGTTCATGTATATTTTATCTCATTCAAATTATATATTTCTCATGTTTTTCTTACGATCTTAATCATTCTAATCCTATACATGTTTTTGCAGCTTGTCGCATTTCTTACTAACATTGATAAGTGCACTTTAGAATAGGTCTTTAAGTCTGGTTATGCTCGAGCTTATTACTGTAATTTTTGCATCAAGTGGTGATATTGAGACTTTCTTCCTCTGTTGAAATTCAGTTTTGAATTTCAGTTGTTTATGCTTTTACTTAGTGAGATTTGTTTACTGTTTAAGATAGTTTAGATATCATTTCTTCATGTCATATGATGATATTTACAGATCCTTTATCTTAACCCCATTTTAGAAGTTAATTGGAAAGATATTGTGATTATAGGTGAAGTAATTGATTTTTCTTTCATTAGTATGCAAGTAGATAGTTTAGATGTGAGCTCTTTCATGATATATGATGATATTTCTGTAGTCTTTAGCTTAACCCCATTTTAGAAGTTAATTGATGAAATATTGTGATTATAGATGAAGTAATTGGCTTTTCTTTCATTAGTGTGAAAATTAGATAATTTAGATGTCATTCTTTTCATGCCATATGATGATATTTCTATAGCCTTTATCTTAACCCCGTTTTAGAAGTTAATTGGCGAAATGTTGTGATTATGGATGAAATCATTGACTAGTTTCCAGTTTCTTTACTTTTTGGTTTAAGGTGCAGCAGTTTATTAGATTTCAATTTTGCAATTAGATGGACAACAGAGATAGTAATCTCATTTTCAGTACTTCATTTTTAGTGTGGTTTATGTAGCTGCATGTTTACACTCTTATTCAAGTTCTGATTTTGTAGATAGAATGTTTTAAGATCTCTAAAGTTCAAAGTTTGGAAATCATCACAAGAAGCAAGAGGATAAACCTTTTCTTCAACTCTACATCCACACTTGATCTGTAAAATTATTCTTAAACTTTTTCTTTAACAACAGATTAGGATTTCCACTGCATTAAACCAATTTAAGAGACCGACAAAACAAAACCCCAAAACAAGATAAAACTAAAAACATTGAGGTAAGAAAAGGGTTGTCTAGCACATATAGTGCACTACACTTCATCAGTTTACGACTCCTGGATTGATAAATTATGTAGCAATTTATGACACTCTAAATTGACTAAACAATGTGATTGGTGGAGGAGAATTGAAGATAGATCCTTCCAAGATGGAGACCATCATGAAATGGTTGGTGCCTACTAATCTTACTGAGGTTACGAGTTTCATTGGAGAAGCACAATATCTAAGGAAATTCATAGCCTCATTTTCAGCGGTAGCAGCACCGCTCCATGCCATAACAGTAAGTGGAAAGAGTTTCCAGTGGGGAAAAGGTCAATATAAGGCTTTCAATGAGTTAAAGAAGAATATCAGTGAAGCACCAGTTCTAGCATTACCAAACTTTCAACGACTCTTTGAAGTGGAGACAAATGCAATTGGGTATGCTATGGGAGTTGTCTTGATGCAAGGAGGAAGGCTCGTTTGCTACCATTATGAAGTATTTCATGGGGCAATTATTAACAACCATACCTACAATAAGGATATATATGCCATGTTGCAAGCTGTGAAGAAGTGGAAGCACTATCTCATGGGAAAGGAGACAACAATCCACATACATCACCAATTGTTATAGTAGTTGCATGCTCAAAATAAGTTACAACATACCAAGCATTACAAGTGGATGGGGTTTTTACAACAGTTTCATTTGGTGATCAAGTATAATAAGGGGAGCACAAACAAGTTGGTTGATATGCCTTCAAGGTCACCCACATCAAAGATCAAGACTTTGTGGACTCTTATGCACATGGAGCCATTCACCCATGACACATAAAAAAGGCATATTTAGAAGATGAGGACTCCAAGGAGGTGTATCAGTAGTTGTAGAGTCAGATTCATGTGAATGATGGTGACAAAACCATTGACTACCATCTCCAGGATGGGTTACTCTATAGGCTAGATAAGCTATGTGTTCCTAAAGATGAGCACTTGCAACTCATTAGAGAGGCTCACACCTCCAAGGTGGTAAGGCACTTTGGTGTAGGGAAGACTGTGGCTAACTTAAAAAGGTACATGTATTGGCCCAAGATGCAGGAGCGAGTAGGTAGATTCATAAGAGGGTACATGCTTTGTTGTACGAACAAGTCTAGCAACAAGAAACAAGGTTTGTATCATCCCTTACCTGTACCTACTCATCATTGGGAAAGAATTTCCATGGACTTTGTGTTAGAAAATTATATATTACGGAGCAATGGAACACATAAAATATTGCAGACATATAAACACAGAAAACACACAAAACAAGAGAGACACAGATATACGTGGTTCACCCAGTTTGGGCTACGTCCACCCCGAACAACCAGTCCTTCCTTTCTATTATCCAGCAAAATGAAGAGACACAACCTACAGCACATCCGCTGTAATATCCTCTGTTTTCTCTCACAGTCTCACCTCTCTGTTTCTCGCTCACAGAATACACATCTATCACATAGCCTCAAATACAATACCCTCATACAAAGAGAGGGGTTGCTTTCTAGGAAAAAAGAAAACCCTAAACTAAACATAAGTTCTGCCGTCAGATCATCCGCCTAATGAACAGCCCAGATTGACTAGAAATTACTATACTCTTACAAGGAAATTCTACAGCTGTTTTTAGCTTTCGCGGCGCTGCCCCCGAAACCCCCCGCTAGGGGGGGCTCCCAAAGGTCACAGCCGCCCCCCCCCCCGGGACCCCCATGCAGCGAATATTCTACGGGCGGCGTTGCTGCCCCCATTTCGAACTAGGGTCCTATGTGGCGATACCTTTGAATATAGAAGATAATCAGGCTCCACACCAAACAATCTCCCACTTGGAGACTGATTGTGGCAACTCCACCGCTACTCCATTTGCTGGACAATGACTCCTCTTTGGACCTGGCTGTTTCTCATCATCATCATCTTCCTTGAAGACCAAGTGAAACTGAGCATATTCTTAGTTTTTCTCTCGTTACAACTTTTGTTAGCATATCTGCATGATTCTGGCTAGTGTGTATCTTTTCCAGCTTCAACTCTCCATCTTCCGACACTGATCGTATGAAATGGTACTTGAGCTGTATGTGTTTAGTCCTGGAATGAAATGCTGAGTTCTTTGCAAGATGAATGGCACTTTGGCTATCACTGTATAACGTGCCCATATCATGCTCCTTACCCAATTCACCCATAAACCTTTGTAACCAAATCATTTCTTTGCTAGCCTCTGTAGCAGCAACATACTCTACTTCTGTTGTTGAAAGTTCAACAACACTTTGGATTTTTGAAACCCAACTGACATCTATTCCTCCAACAGTAAATACATATCCTGTAGTGCTCCTCCTGTTATCTCTGTCACCTGCCATATCTACATCAACATATCCTTGTAGGGAGATGTTTGAACCACCAAAGCATAATGCTTGATTTGTGGTACCTTTCAAATATCTGAGAATCCATTTCACTGCTATCCAATGTTCCTTTCCCGGATTGTTCATGTACCTGCTTACAACTCCCACTACATGTGCAATATCAGGCCTTGTGCAGACCATTGCATACATTAAGCTTCCAACTACTGATGCATATGGAACTTTAGACATATAATCCATGTCTTCTTGGGTCTTTGGGCACATTTCATTACTAAGTTTGAAATAGCTAGCAAAAGGTGTACTAACTAGTTTTGCATTGTGCATGTTAAATCTTTTCAACACCTTTTGTATGTACTCATTCTGAGACAATGTTAATTTACGATTTTTTCTGTCTCTAGTTATTCTCATCCCAAGGATTTGTTTTGCAGCTCCCAAATCCTTCATTGCAAATGAATTTGCCAATTTTCCTTTGAGCACATTTATTTCTTGCATGTTAGATCCTGCAACAAACATGTCATCTACATACAATAACAATATAATATAGCTGCCATCATTTTGCTTTTTCAAATAAACACAATGATCAGAGTGACATCTAGTATAACCTTGTTCAGACATAAACTTGTCAAATTTTAGATACCACTACCTTGGAACCTGTTTTAAGCCATACAAGCTCTTCTTCAACCTGCACACTAGTTTCTCCTTCCCTTTCACCTCATATCCTTGTGGCTGCTGCATATATATCTCTTCCTCCGAATCCCCATGGAGAAAGGTTGTCTTTACATCTAACTGCTCAAGATGCAAATCTTCAGCTGCTACAAGACTTAAAATAGTTCTGATTGAAGTCATTTTAACAATAGGAGAAAATATTTCATCAAAATCAATACCTTTCTTCTGTGCAAACCCCTTCACCACAAGTCTAGCTTTATACCTCCGTTTTCCTCCATCTTCTTCCTTCAGCCTGTAAACCCATTTATTCTTCAATGTTGTTTTTCCTATAGGAAACCTGGCTAAATCCCAAGTCTGGTTATGCATTAAGGAGTCCATCTCTTCTTCCATGGCTACCTCCCACTTCTTCCTGCTTTCAACCTGCATTGCTTCTTCATAACATTCGGGTTCACTGGAATCAGTCAACAATAAATAATATAATGAAGGAGAGTATCGTTCAGGGGGTCTACTTATCTTGGTAGATCTTCTAACACCACTTTCAGGTGTTTGGGGTGCCTGTTGTTGTTGTGGTGGTTGCTATTGTTGTGGTTGTTGATTATTATTATGTTCAAGCACCTTTAATTTTTCAGTGATTTCATCAAGAACTGCGTATTCCTTGTTTTCCTTTTCCTTTTTCTTTTCCTGCAACTGATTCTTATACAATACCTTTTCATTGAATATTACATCTTTGCTCCTAATGATTTTGTGATTTTCGTAATCATATAAGCGATAACCAAAATCATTAACACCATATCCAATAAAGGTACATTTCTTTGACTTTTCCTCAAGCTTTGTTCTATTTTCTTTATCAATGTGGAAAAAGGCCTCACAACCAAAAGGCTTTAAAATAGAGTAGTTTACCTTTTTACCTATCCATGCTTCCTCTAGAACACCACCATCCAAGGAACTTGAAGGCCCTCTGTTTATTAGATAAACAACAGTATCTACAACATCTGCCCAAAACTGTAAAGGCAATCCTGCATGCAATCTCATGCACCTTGCACGCTCCATGATTGTTCTGTTCATCCTTTCTGACACACCATTTTCTTGTGGTGTTCTTGGAACTGTCTTCTCTCTACGAATCCCACGCTCTGAACAGTACCTATCAAACTCTTTGTTGCTATTCACCTCCATTGTCTAATCTAAGACACTTCAATTTCTTTCCTGTCTCAATCTCAACCAAAGCTTTCCATTACTTGAAAGTATCAAATACATCAGATTTATTCTTAATACAATAAATCCAAGTTTTTCTAGTTGCATCATCAATAAAAGTAACATAATAATGAGAGCCACCGAGAGATGATACCTGAGCAGGTCCCCATACATATGTATGCACAAGCTCTAATTTTTCATTCTTCTTTTATTTCCCAACTCTGAGAAATCTGACTCTCTTCTGTTTTCCATAAATGCCATTCTCACAGAAGTCCAAATCAACATTCTTCAAGCCTGGCAACAAATTCCTTGAGTGAAGAATCTTCATCCCCTTTTCACTCATGTGTCCGAGCCTATAATGCCATAATGCTGCATCTGCTCCTTTGGAAGTTAAAGCATTAACAGAGTTAGAAATACCATTGCATAAATACAATGTACCAACCTTTTCACCTTTTGCTATTACCAGGGCTCCTTTGGTGACCTTCCAAGCTTTATCTGTGAAAGTTGTCACACAACCTTCACCACCTAACTGCCCTATTGAAATCAGATTTTTCTTTAGATCTGGAACATGCCTTACCTCCTTTAATAGCCATTGGTTTCCATTCTGCTATTTTACAAGAACCTTACCCATTCCAATGATTTTACAGGGTTTATCATCACCCAGACGAACTTGTCCAAAATCTCCTTGAACATAGTCATGAAAGTATTTCTTATCAGGTGTGGCATGGAATGAGGCCCCTGAATCTACCACCTAGGAATCAGTAATATTTTCGAAAGAAAGAATCAAAGCATCTTGTAACACCTCACCTGTCACATTTGCTTCATGATTGTTTTCTTGTTGTGCATCTCCTTCTTTTCCCTTTCGAGATCTACAGTCTTTCTTTAGGTGTCCTTTCTTTCCACATTTCCAGCACACTATCCCCAATCTAGACTTGGATCTGCCTTTCCTTGATTTACTATGATATCCTGAGCTCTTTCCTCTTTCCATTTTCTTCCTCTGGACTCTGCACTCAAAGCATTTCCCGATGTCTCACCAGAGCTTTTCCGTCGCATTTCCTCGCTAAGGATAGCATCGAAAACATCATCAAACTTTAAAGTACTAGATCCAGAAACGGAGTTACTAATGGCCATTACCAAACCATTCCCACTTTCTAGTAATGAGCACAAGAATAACAGAGCTCTAACTTCATCATCAAAGTTTACCCCTACAGAACTTAACTGACTTGTAACTGTATTAAAATAATTTAAATGGTCTGCAACAGATCCACCTTCCGACATCTTCATATTAAATAACCGTTTCATAAGAAATACCTTGTTTGAGGCTGAGGGTTTTTCATATAGTTTCGACAGCGTCTGAATCAAACCCTCTGTCGTGGTTTCCTTCGAAATGTTGAAGGTGACTGATGCAGCAAGACACAACCGTATTGTTCTGAGTGCCTTTCTATCGATAAGGTCCCATTCTTTGTCTGTCATACCCGTCGACATCTTTGATTTTCCACCCAATGGTAGGTATAGATATTTCTAATACAGATAATCTTCCATCTGCATCTTCCACAGCGAGAAGTTTTTGCCGTTAAATTTCTCGACCCTAAACTTACCATGTTCCGCCATTGCTCCCACTCGAACCAGGAACCCTTCTTTCCTACGAGTTTATCAGCCAAATAGACCTTCGGCTCTGATACCAGTTGTTAGAAAATTATATATTACGGAGCAATGGAACACATAAAATATTGCAGAAATATAAACACAGAAAATGCACAAAACAAGAGAGACACATATATACGTGGTTCACCTAGTTTGGGCTACGTCCACCCCGAGCAGCTAGTCCTTCCTTTCTATTATCCAGCAAAATGAAGAGACAAAACCTACAACAAATCCGCTGTAATATGCTCTATTTTTTCTCACAGTCTCACCTCTCTATTTCTCGCTCACAAAATACACATCTATCACACAACCTCAAATAAAATACCCTCATACAAAGAGAGGGGTTTCCTTCTAGGGCAAAAAAAAAAACCCTAAACTAAACATAAGTTCTACCATCAGATCATCCGCCTAATGAATGGCCCAGATTTACCGTCAGATCATCCGCCTACAAGGCAATTTTACAGGTGTTTTTAGCTTCGGGGGCATTGCCCCCGAAACCCCCCGCCAGGGGGGGGCTCCCAAAGGTCGCAGCCGCCCCCCTCCGGACCCCCCTTGTAGTGAATATTTTACGGGTGGCGTTGCCGCCCCCATTTCGAACTGGGGTCCTATGTGGTGATACCTTTGAATATAGAATATAATCAGGCTCCACACCCAACACTTTGTGGGAGGTTTACCGATAACCATGAAGGGACATGATAACTTGTTCATGGTAGTTGATAGGTTTAGCAAGATCTATGTTCTAATGCTTTGTAAAAAGACCATCAGCAGATAAAAAGCAACAAACTTGCTCTTTGGAAAGGTCTGGGTGCACTTTGGGATACCAAGGAGCATCATTTCAAAGAGGGATACATGATTTCTCATTACATTCTGGACTATATTGTGGGAGAATATGGACACAAACTTGAAGGGATATACAAAATTCCATCCACAGACAGATGGGAAGACAGAAGTAGCTAATAGGACTTTGGTGAAGCTTCAAAGGGGTTACAACCAGAAGCATCTGAAGACCTAGTATGCAAATCTATGATATATACAACATTCTTATACAGAGAAGTCCACACTTTTACAGGAAAGTCCCCATTTGAAACGTGTTTTGGATATTTTCCACATTCACCTTTGGATATTACATATGGGTGGCAAGGAGGAGTGAAGGAATACCTTACAGGAGATTCTTTGAGGGATGAAAAATTGATAGAGAACATTGGGAAAATCCGTATACAAGTATAGGAAACACTACAAAAGTCACAAGTGTTATAGACATATTTGGGCACTTCAACCCCAATCATATATGTCAATAAAACAAGGGCTCTTTAACCCCTAAAATTTTTGTTTCATACCCTAAAGGATCATGGTCAACTGATTATATCATTTCCCAGAAGTTCCACCTGAAAAACCACTCAGAACTGGCCAAAACTGGACCATACTAATTGTTCCACTATCAAGGTGCGATGCATACTGGCTCCTACACTAGCCAGGTGTGATGCATACTAAAGAGGCCTTCTGTAGGGTGCGATGAGTGAGAATGGACAAACAGTCGAGACAATTTGCTAAGTGGATGCTCATGGAATCTTCTAGAAACTTCTCCTATGACACTTGCCTCTCTAAATTCACCCAAGGATGAGTAAGAGATCAATGAGATCTCCAAGTGGAACCAAAAACTATGAGTGGAATGACACTAATCAAAAATCCAAAGCTAACTCACACCCTTGCAAGACATCCATAAATGGATCCCTCATCTGAGAGATCTAGGAGCTGGAATTTTGTAATTTGTAGCGAAGTGCTCATAGTTTATCTTTGAGAAGAAGCATGTTGGGTGATCTTGATTTTTATGAGGTGAAGAGGGCTTTGATGCTGGGAGGATGATGTTGGATCAGAAAACTTGGTTGTAATTCTCCCTTCTATTCTAATAAATTTCTTTGAGTTCTCCTCCATACAATCGTGTACTTGTGAATCTTATTATTTGTAAATGCAATTGTATGTTCAATGTATTTCTGATTCTGCATTGTTTATGATATTATAGATCGAGATGCTTTGATGGTGTTTTGATACTTTGTCTCTATAGGTATTCTCTAAGTGGGACACATAGGAGAGGAGTTGCAAGCTCTATCAAGGGAGAGATAAATAAAGCAAGGAGTCAAGTGGAAGATCTAGGTTGGTCCCTTTGCTTCTCTCTTATCTATCATACATAAAGGAAATCGCAAAGTGCTTTATTTGTTTGTTTCTAAGATAGATGCCAATCTTAGTGGGACAAGTAGATCGAAAAGACACTAGCTTTCCCGAAAACAAAATGGAGACTCTGCTGGGGAGAAAATAGTTAGTTAGTTTGTTATTGTTGTTTTCTTTATAAACTACAGATGGAGCCTAAGGTTAGCCAGATAGCCTTCGAACTGCTCTTGCTATGCAATTTCAAAGTAGATGAATGTTTCTTCAGTCAATCTCCAAGTTAGTTTATGAACTAAACATCTGACTTACAAGCATTCTAAATGCCATTGTGGTAGCTCAATAACCTCCTAAGATCATACCCCTGTACTTTTATTTTTACTGTCCATCACAGCTCTGCTTAAATCACTAAACTTAGCTGCAAATTTGAGCAAAACCCCACCTCAGTTTTGCTCCCTGGCCCATAGCACTGTCCATCACTGGAAGCTAGTATGCATCGCACCTCCCATGTGTAGCAGATGAGATGCATCCCTGTTTATGTGAAGCACAGGTGCGATGACTGAGTAATCCTATTTCTCTCCTTGAAATTTGGGTATTTTGTCTTTGTTTTCAACTATTTTCAATTGTTTTATTGCTTATGATCAGTATCTCATTGCTGAAGCCTCCTTCCTTTACATAGTTTAGCCTCCATTAATTAGGATTGGTAAATGTTTTTATGTATTTGTCCATAATTTACGATCCTTTGTCGAAACGTGGCTTAATCGAACCATCATTTTGATGCAAAAAGTGTCGTAGTTGTCATTTTTAGTCAAAAAAAGAAGAGTGTCGTAAAGTCTTCCTCCTCTAGATAGTCGATTTTAAATTTTTCATGTATTTGAGTTGAATTATTAACATTTGAAGCGTTGAAAGCATTTCCCTATTCTAAATCAAAAAAGTGTTGTTTTAGTCTTCCTTTCATTTTGAAAAGAAATTGTCGAAATGTCACTTTGAAGAAAATAGTTCAGATCTATACTTAGTTTTCCTTCTTTGCATTCTTCACATTAAAGGGAACGAAAAACAAATACATGCATTTGCATTTAAATTTAGACTATGTGCGAAAACTTATTTAGGAAAAGTTCATTTAGTGTGTGTTCTTTTCTCTTTTTTGAAAGAATCGTAATCTTCTTTCCTTAGTAGTTAAAAAGTAAACAACGACTGTTTATCATTTTAGATTGCATATTTAGGAATTTTACATCTACATCACGTGGTGAACCTTGAAAGGAAAACTTCTAAGCAATATCAACTCTAAAATAGATTTCAATGAACCTAACAACGCTTTGGAACCTAACGCAACACATCTAGAGTTCTAGGCTAGAGACGTGTTCCAACGTCGTAAAATCTAGTAATTATTGTTTTCAACGAAGGTTGGGTGGTTCTTCCTCTTTTATATGACAAGTGCTAGTATGGACTTGTGCTTCCCGTACCATCGAGTATATATTGGGAGACCACAATAGGCTTATATCATTTATCCATAGGAAGTCGTGTCTGCCGCCGTATCGATTACAATGCACTGAACACAACATTCAGGAAGATTGACTGTTGTACATAAGTACTTGGTAATTTCTCTTTAATTTAAAACCAAGGTGTATATTTCAGTTTTGCGTTTGGTTTGGTAATCCCTCTGTCTAGATTTGCAGAGTAGTCACTTTCGTTCCTTTTCGACTCCTTAAAAGAAAAGGTCCATCTGAGCACTTGTCACTTCAGGCTGATTAAAAATCGAAGGGGACTAGAGTCATCTTTAGATTTTTATCAACTCTTAAAAATTGAAAAAGAAAAGTTGTGTCAAAGCGTCATTAAAATTTATTTAATTCAGAATAACATCCCTGTTCCTTCATTGATCTTAGGTTGGGATAAATTGAGTCCACCAATCAAGGAATCCCTCTTGGGGGGAATCCTAGTCATTTGTCTTCTTAGGGAGAAATTGGTGCTCTGTATATGGCTGCATTGTCCCTTCAGGGAATCACAATTGGCCTGCTAGTATGGCTATTCTCAACCTCTCTCATTCAAAACACCGTGATTCCTTAGCAATCAAATCAGCAACCATTTGATACTGAATTTGACCCTTCACCTTCTATTTCGTTTGTTTCTCCCTCCCCTTCTTCCTCTTTGCTTGATGAAAATACTGATACTAATAACCAAGTGGCTAAGAAGAATAAGAAAGGGAAGGAGAAGAAGAAGAACAAGTCAGTTAAGCAAGGGGGCAACCAAGAATCATCTGGTGAAAATCCACACATAAACACTCCTAAATATCCTTGTCTGATTTGCAAAGGAAACCATTTTCATTGAGATTGTCCTTGCATTCCGTGGATATTGAGAGAATGGTATCCCCATTCGCACCGTCCGATGTCATCAACCTCTAGCGATCATGTTGACAGCATACCATCAACTAGTGAAAATGAAATTCCTGGACAGAAAGGAAAGGTCAGAATTCTATGTCAAATGTGTGAAGGAGACCATTTCCTTCCCCATTGTCATTTTCTGGATGAGGCTAAGAGAATCTTACATAATTTTCCTGCTTCGCCACAGTGACTTCCACCTGGATACAAGAAACTCTCACCAAGTCCTTCGCTAGTTGAAAATCCGACTGATGTAACTCAATCGTCGGTTGAAATGCCTATCATTGAGAGTGAACATTCTAAGTCCATACCAGACCAAAGTCAGTAGGTCGAGATGGTAGTCGACCCAATCTTTCCTTCAGAAGGCCCACCTTCAAATGATACTATTTCCAAACAGAATGAAAATGATACTGTTCAAATTATTTTTGTTAATACATAGTCTGATGAACTTGGGGGCAATCCACCCATTCCATTACAACAGGAGGAAAATTATCCAGTTCAAGGGGTTCATTCAACCATTTATCTGGTACCCCCTCCAAGAACTCTAGTCGTTTCCTTCGATTGGAATCAACTTTCAAGACCCTGCCTTCCATCTGATATACCATTCCGGATCATAGTACAAGTGTACAAAATAGTCATGTCTAGCACTATCATAGATGAAGGGGCTTCAGTGAGTATCCTTTCCTCAACTACTTGGAAAGTGCTTGGTTCACCATCGCTTATGCCTGTGACACAAAATTTGTTAGGCTTTAACAAAGGAACCAGTCGACTGTTAGGGATCCTTCCGATTACTGATAACTTTGAGAAGGAAAACCGTTCACTTGAACGTGATGGTAATATAAGGACCATTAGATTACAATCTACTTCTTGGACGTGACTACATATATAGCATGGAAGCTATTGTTTCCACACTCTTCCGAGTAATGTGTTTCCCGCATGAAGGCAAAATTGTCCAGCTTATCGACCAACTTTCATTTCCCAGATCAAACACAAAGCTAAGTCAAATATCATCCCTAAATGGTCTCTTTGCATCAAGAATGTCTCTTCAACCTTCATTCCATCCACCTGATTGTGGCAAGTAGTCCAGTGAATGTAACGAAGCTTAGGGGGTATGCACCCTGGTCTGCTTTGGCAGACAAACCTAGATGAAAAGATAGGTTTCCTTGTAGGTTATGTGATTTGTCTGAAACACCATTTCCTTGTAGGTTATGTCATCGAACTGAAACACCATTTCCTTGTAGGATATGTGATTGGTCTGAAACACCTTTTCCTCGTAGGTTATGTGATTGGGAGTACCAGACCCACACCATTCACTTTTGTCCACTCTTTGGACAAAGCCAAGGAAATGTTTTTGCTTACCCCCTCACGAAAACAATCCTGCCTAACCGCAGTGATTTCCATATGGTTACTAGAGACTCTTCTTTTCTCGATGCCTGGGGGCATGAAAACCTTTTTATGCAAGTGAAAAACGACCAATTTCATTTTTTAGCTTTTTAGCATTTTTTAGCTTTTTAGCTTTTTAGTTTAACTTCTTAGGTTAGGCAGTTGGTCCGAAAATGTCTGCACACCAGACGAACCAAAGTAAGGGCTTTGTCTAGACGAAACCATCTTACCTAACCTCAGTAGTTTCTTAGCTTTTTAGTTTTTCTAGCTTTTAGTTTGGTCGTTTCTAGCTTACACAAAATGAAAAATGACCATATGTTATCGTAGAGTGCAAGCTCACTAATAAATCAACCTACCAATGAGAGACATCTTTAACTACTGGTATGAGCAATGTTTCTGCAAGTTTCAAGCTCGTTAAAAAATAAACCCTTCTGAGCATATGTTAACACAAGGTTCAAGCTCATTAAAAAATAAACCCGGCTTTAGTAAACAACCTCTGTGATTGCCATGCTATCAACCTTTTGAGCCTTGGTTGTGTTCTACCATCACCTCCATTCTTTTGGCTGATCATACGCTTCCACTTGATTGTTTCTCCTTTTGAGGAGAATTTGTAATGAGTGGTTCTGTTAGCCACCCTCTTCAAACCACCATGTTTTGAGAAGTTCCAAGCTTACCCAGAACAAGTTGCTACCCTAAAACACCACTTGTTCCTAAAAAACGAGTCTCTTTTAAGCACCTTTTAGACTCGTTAAATATGAAAAGATTGTCAAGATATTGGCCTTTCCAGCTCATTAAATTGAGGGGAAGCGCCATCCCTCATATACATTTCAATCTTTTTGGACCTGAGGTATTATCCCACAAAAAGATCGAGCGCTTGTCTTTTTCAGCCCGCTAAAGCGATCGAAAAGTCATCCCTTTCGTATTATTTTATGCTTTTTCAGACATAAGGGATTATGCTACGAAAAAGGAATACTAGAGTTTCCTTTTCATCCATTTTCAAACTCTCTAAACATGAAAAGGACCGAGTTATCCTTGTCGTTAAACTCATTAAAAAATAGTGACAAACTTGTCCACCCAGACAAGAACAAGTTTCACTGTCGCTAGGCTCGCTAAAACATAGCGATAGGTTTTCCTGAAGGGAAAATTATAGAACAAGCATATGTTATCCTCATCAATCTTGACAAAAATAAAGAGGTACTTGTCAGCAATGACTAGGGAAAAAAGGGAAGAAAACTTGAAGAACTTTATTGGTAGCAGGTCGCTCCTTAACATGACACTTTTACTCCATCACCCTGATTCAGTCGGGTTGGGTTTTTCCATTCACCAGTCCTTTCACCATTGGTCCTCCATACCATCCAATTTTGAGGTTAACGCTACCAATCCATCTCAGTGTTTCCAATATGTTTAAGAGAAGTCATTTAGAGAATTAACCATCCAGTTAACACCTCATTCACTGCAATACCTTCACCCTCCATTTTTCATGACCGCCATTCCTGAACCTTATATCATCAGATCATTTTGACCTCCACAAAATCATTTTCTTCATCTCATGTCATTGATGTGGGATACATTAAGGCCCTCCTATGATGGGTCACTTCTTATCGACATCAGTTCATTCTCCAAGAAGGTGACTTAGAAACAACCCTTTCAGTACTTTGAAGCTTGCATGCCTCAATGGCAAGTTTCTCACTTCCGACGACAGATTTACATCAATGGCCTTCAACCGAAAGATTTGACGTGGTGTTTGACATCAGATCATATATTCACACCATGTGAATTGTACTGTAGTACCTTAAGGGTCATTATCATTATCAATGATTCCTCTCATGCCTGTAAACAGCTTACATCATTGGCTGGTAATCAGGCGATGTCTTTCCATGTTCGACTTCAGAACATCTATTCACATGGATCGACTTGTACATCAAGCGAAGATTGAACAAGTTTGAAGACCCCATATCTAATTTCATCCATCTAGGATGCGATATATTCAAGAATATAAAGACATCAAATGTACACAGAAGCTACACAGATAATCATCCAAGCTAAGGGATGATGACTCTACATAAAAAGAATCACCAGTCTGCAACTGCAGATGATTATCTATGTTATCTACATGAAAATGAATTTATAAAGCTGAGCATGGGAATGTCGGCCTCAGCTAGATCATGAAAATAATATCATGATGATATATTGTATTGTATCTTATATAGGTCACCTTCCAGTTTGAATACCTCGGATCCTCATGATAAATCATTTCACCCGACATCAAAAGATTTACAACTTCATGCTTTAGGGGGCAACTGTTATAGACATATTTGGGCACTTCAACCACAATCATACATGTCAATAAACCAAGGGCTCTTTAACCCCTAAAAGTGTTGTTTCATACCCTAAAGGATCATGGTCAACTGATTACGTCATTTCCGAGAGGTTTAACCTGAAAAATCACTTAGAACTGGCCAAAACTAGACCATACTCACTGCTCCACTATCAAGGTCTGATGCATACTAGCTTCTACACTAACTAGGTGTGATGCATACTGAAGAGGCCTTCTATAGTGTGTGATGAGAGAGAATGGACAAATGGCTGAGACAATTTTCTAAGTGGATGCTCATGGAATATTCTAGAAACTTATCCTATGACACTTGCCTCTCTAAATTCGCCCAGGGATGAGTAAGAGATCAATGAAATCTCCAAGTGGAACCAAGAACTATGAGTGGAATGAAACTAATCAAAAACCTAGAGCTGACTCACACCCTTGCATGACATCTGTAAATGGATCCCTCATCTGAGAGATCTAGGGGCTGGAATTTTGCAATTTGTAAGGAAGTGCTGAGAGTTTATCTTTGAGAAGAAACACTGCATTGTTGGGTGATCTTGCTTCTCATAAGGTGAAGAGGGCTTTGATGCTGGGAGGATGATGCTAGATCAGATAGCTAGGTTGTAATTCTCCCTTCTATTCTAATAAAGTTCTTTACGTTTTCCTCCATACAATCGTGTACTTGTGAATCTTGTTATATGTAAATGCAATTGTATGTTCAATGTATTTTTGACTCTACATTGTTTATGACATTATAGATCGAGATGCTTTGATGGTGTTTTGTTACTTTGTCTCTACAGGTATTCTCTAAGCGGGACAAGTAGGAGAGGAGTTGCAAGCTCTATCAAGGGAGAGAGAAATCAAGCAAGGAGTCAAGTGGAATATCTAGGTTGGTCCCTTTGCTTCTCTCTTATCTATCATAAATAGAGGAAATCACAAAGCGCTTTGATTTGTTTGTTTCTAAGATAGATGTCAATCTTAGTGGGACTAGCAGATCGAAAAGAAACTAGTTTTCTCAGAAACAAAATTGTGACTCCACTGGGGAGCGAATAGTTTGTTTGTTTATTATTGTTGTTTGCTTTATAAACTACAGACGGAGCCTGAAGTTAGCCAAATAGCCTTCGAACTGCTCTTGCTATGCAATGGCGAAGTAGATGAATGTTGCTTCAGTCAATCTCCGGGTTAGTTTATGAACTAAACATCTGACTTACAAGCATTCTAAATGCCCTTGTGGTAGCTCAATAACCTCCTAATATCATACCCCTATACTTTTCTTTTTACTGTCCATCATAGCTCAACTTAAATCACTAAACTCAGCTGCAAATTTGAGCAAAAACCCACCTTAGTTTTGCTCCTTGGCCCATCACACTATCCATCACTGGAAGCCAGTATGCATCGCACCTCCCATGTGTAGCAAGTGAGATGCATCCCTGTTTATGTGAAGCACGGGTGCGATGACTAAGTAATCCTATTTCTCTCTTTGAAATTTGGGTTTTTTGTCTTTGTTTTCAGCTCTTTTCAGTTGTTTTGCTGCTTATGATTAGTATTTCGTTGCTGAAGCCTCCTTCCTTTACATAGTTTAGCCTCCATTGATTAGGATTAGTAGATTTTTTTATGTATTTGTCCATCATTTACAATCCTTTGTCGAAAAGTGGCTTAATCAAACTGTCATTTTGATGCAAAAAGTGTCATAGCTGTCATTTTTAGTCAAAAAAAGAAGTGTCGTAAAGTCTTCCTTCTCTAGATAGTCGATTGTATGTTTTGTCATGTATTTGATTTGAATTATTAAATTTGAAGCATCGAAAGAATTTCTCTATTTGAATTCGAAAAGTTTCATTTTAGTCTTCCTTTCATTTTGAAAAGAAATTGTTGAAATGTCACTTTGAAGAAAATATTTCAAATCTGTACTTAGTTTTCCTTTTTTGTATTCTTCACATTAAAGGGAACGAAAAACAAATACATGCATTAGCATTTAGACTGTGTGCGAAAAATGATTTAGGAAAATTTCATTTAGTGTGTTCTCTTTGCTCTTTGTTGAAAGAATCGTAATCTTCTTTCCTTAGTAGTTAGGATTTTCATTGCTAAAAGTAAACAACAACTGTTTATCATTTTAGATTGCATATTTAGGAATTTTACATCTACATCATGTGGTGAACCTTGAAAGGCAAACTTCTAAGCAAGATCAAATCTAAAATAAATTTCAATGAACTTAACAATGCTTTGGAACCTAACTTAACACATCTAGAAGTCTAGGCTAGAGACGTGTTCCGGTGTCATAAAATCTAGTAACTATCGTTTTCATCGAAGGTTGGGTGGTTCCTCCTCTTTGATAAGACAAGTTCTAGTATGGAATTGTGCTCCCCGTATCGTCGAGTATATATTGGGAGACCACAATAGGCTTATATCCTTTATCCATAGGAAGCCGTGTTTGTCGCCCTATCGATTGCAATGCACTGAACACAACATTGAGGAAGATTGACTGTCGTACATAAGTCTTTGGTAATTTCTCTTTATTTTACAACCAAGGTGTATATTATAGTTTTGCGATTGGTTTGGTAATCCCTCTATCTAGATTTCCAAAGTAGTCACTTTCGTTCCTTTTCGACTCCTTAAAAGAAAAGGTCCATCTGAGCAATTATCACTTCAGGCTGATTAAAAATCGAAGGGGACTAGAGTTATCTTTAGCTTTTTCTCGACTCTTAAAAATTGGAAAAGCAAAGTTGTGTCAAAGTGTCATTAAAATTTATTTAATTCTGAATAACATCTGTGTCCCTTAATTGATCTTAGGTTGAGATAAATGGAGTCCACCAATCAAGGAATCCCTCTTGGGGGGAATCCTAGTCCTTTCTCTTCTTGGGGAGAAATTAGTGCTCCGTACATGGGTACATTGTCCCTTCCAGGAATCACAATTGGCCTACCAGTATGGCTATTCTCAATCTCTGTCATTCAAAACACCATGATTCCTCAGTAATCGAATCAGCAACCATTTGATACTGAAGTTGACCCTTCATCTTCTACTCCGTTTGTTTCTCCTCCCCTTCTTCCTTTTCGCTTGGTGAAAATAGTGATACCAATAACCAAGTGGATGAGAAGAAGAAGAAAGGGAAGGAGAAGAAGAAGAAGAAGTCAGTTAAGCAAGAGGGCAACCATGAATCATTTGGTGAAAATCCACACATAAACACTCCTAAATATCCTTGTCTAATTTGCAAAGGAAACCATTTTCATAGAGATTGTCCTTGTATTCTGCGGATCTTGAGAGAATAGTCTCCCGTTGGCACTGTCCGGTGTCATCAACCTCTGGCAATCATGTTGACAGCACACCATCAACTAGTGAAAATGAAATTCCTGGATAGAAAGGAAAGGTTAGAATTCCATGTCAATTGTTGGAAGGAGACCATCGCCTTCCCCGATATCCTTTTCTAGATGATACCAAGAGAATCTTGCATAACCGTCCTGCGTCGCCACAGCGACTTCCACCTAGATACACAAAACTCTCACCAAGTCGTTCGCTAGTTGAAAATCCGACTGATGTAACTCAATCGTCGGTTGAAATACCTATCATTGAGAGTGAACCTTCTGAGTCCATACTGAACCAAAGTCAGCAGGTCGAGATGGTAGTCGACCCAGTCTTGTCTTTAGAAGGCCCACCTTCAAATGATACTATTTCCAATGAGAATGAAAATGATACTGTTCAAATTCTTTTTGTTAATACAGAGTCTGATGAACTTGGGGGCAATCCACCCATTCCATTACAACAGGAGGAAAATTCCCCAGTTCAAGGGGTTCATTCAACTGTTTATCCAGTACCCCGTCCAAGCAGTCTAGTCATTTCCTTCGATTGGAATCAACTTGCAAGACCCCGCCTTCCATCTGATATACCATTCTGAATCATAGTACAATTGTACAAAATGCTCGTGTCTGGCAATATCATAGATGAAGGGGTTTAAGTGAGTATCCTTTCCTTAACTGCTTGGAAAGTGCTTGGTTCACCATCGCTTATGCCTGTGACACAAAATTTGTCAGGCTTTAACAAAGGAACCAGTCGACTGTTATGGATCCTTCAGAAGTTACTGATAACTTTGAGAAGGAAAACCATTCAGTTGAACGTGATGGTAGTCCAAGGACCATTAGATTACAATCTACTTCTTGGACATGACTACATATATAGCATGTGTTGGGTCCCTATAATACTAGTGATTACCCCATTACTATTATAGTTGTATCCCTTATTAATATTGTTGTGCCCCTATTGTCCCCATATTGTTATTACTATGCCCCATAGAATCCCTCTATTGTTATTTTTGTGGCTTTATATTATTATTGTTAGGTCGGTTGGGTTATATTGTGACTCCTTAGACTCCTATATATAGAAAGGAGGTTTTGTCATTTGAATCATCGAAGAATTGTTCATTTATTTAATGTAAAGGAGGTTACCCTCTTGAAGAGGCTGAATTCTAAGGCGTTGATCTATATTTTCTATCTTTTCTTGAGCTGGTTCCATAACATTTGGTATTAGAGCTTTGGATTCTAGGGTTTCGCTGCTAGAAACAGGTCATCGTGGAATGTTCGCTATAACCTTTTTTCTGCGACGTTTCAGAAGCTAAAAAAAAACCCATTTGAGAAGACATCGTGCTAAATCTTGGTTCCAAATTTTAGATCTTTTCGCACTATATTTGCGGAGATATGATCTGAGGAATTTGGTCTTTTTGCAGACTCCTGAATTACATTCCAAACAGGTGCCCTGGGAAAAATCATCATAACATTCTCTATGAAAATCGAATTGAAATTTCGTAAGAAGTTATAGGAAGAGGACATACTTTATTTTCTCGTATATCTTTTTCAGAGCCAAAGGTCGAAACAAGGACACGTGGCACGTCGTACAATTTCGCTCTACTGAACTAGTCTATAATCAGGTCGGTTTGGGAGATTTTACATAACTCTTCTTTGGAGAATCCAATTGGTATCAAACTGGTGGGATTGGAAAGAGGAGACAAAGGGCTACTACAAGTTGTACTTTTAGAACTGGATGATCCGAAATTACAGAGAGACATCAGAGGCAATATCGAGCTCCTACAAAGTGAAAAAAGGTGTAGATTTTTTTAAATTTTTTCTTAAGCTTGGTTTGAAAAATTATTTTGAAGGAATTCAAAGCGCATAGTAGATCATTGTTATCGGTAACTGATGCCCCGAGGAAAGAAAATGCAAACACCTAGTAAGCAACTTGAAAGCCCTAGCATGACTCATGAAGAAGATGAAGAAATGCTACATGATATATCAAAATTACAAGACCAAGTGCAACAAATTTCACTCTCAGAAAAGCTAACAAAAGCTAATATAAATGGTGTGGAATCTAAGATAAATGGCGTGGAATCTAAGATAAAGGGCATGGAAGCTAAGATTGATGATTTGAAGACAGATTTGAAGATAGAAATAGCAGATTTGAAGACATATTTGACAAATTTTCTACAAGAAATACTTATTAATGGTGAAAAGGTAGTAAAGGAAACTCATGATGCTAACAAAAGAAATGTTAATCATGATTTCATAGACTGTAATGTGGGATCGAAGACCCGCCATATTCCAAAAATTGATATGAGGAAGTTTGATGGCAAGGATCCCGCAACATGGATATTACAGATGGAGCAATTTTTCAATCTCAATAATGTACAAAACACACGAAAGGTACGTATTGAAACTTTATATTTGGAACCAAATCAATTCGTATGGTATCAATGGCTTTGCTCTCGTACAAAAATTATCACTTGGGCAATTTTTACTGAAGAATTGACAGCACATTATGAGGATACAAAAAGAAACACCTTTTTTAGCCAATTGATAAGTCTCAAACAAAAGGGTTCAATAATGGAACACATTGAGGAGTTCCAAAAATTGAACATAAGGGTAAAAAATATTCCAGAGGACCATAGGATTGATGTGTTCATAGGGACCTTAAAGGATAATATCCAGCATGATGTTCACCTTTGGGAACCTGATTCATTAGAGAAGGCATTCAGGTTAGCAAGAAAAATGGAAAGAAAAATTATGGCAACCAGGAAGCATACCACTCACAACTAAAAAGATGGAAGTGTTGTTTCCCTTAGTCTTCCACAACCTATAAGGTTGACACCACAACAATTGGAAGAAAAAAGACCAAAAGGGCTTGGTTATAGTTGTGATAGCAAATACAGTAAAGGTCATAAGTGTGTTGAGAAGAAATTATTCTACATAGATTGTGAAGAGGAAGAAGAAAAGGAGAAAGAAAGATCAAAAGAAGAGGATATACTCCAAGAAAAAACCTATATAAAGAAGAAATGAATCCAACCATATCTTGTAATGCATTGGCGAGAATTACCACTCCTCAAACCATCAAGATAGAAGGACAAATCAAGAAGAAAAAGGTAATAGTGTTGATTGATTCAGGAAGTACCCACAATTTTATTCATTATAAGGTAGCAAAAGAATTGAATTGCTTCTTATATCCAACACCAGAGTGTCAAGTGATGGTTGCAAATGGAGGAACAACAAATTGCTCACGAAAGTGCCATAATATCAAGCTATCCTTAGGAGAATATCTATTGACTAGCCCAATGCTTTCCATTCCAATGGGAGGTGCTGATGTTGTACTAGGAGTCCAATGGCTACAATCCTTGGGTACAATAGCTTTTAATTTTCAAGAACTTTTCATAAAAGTTTCTATGGAAGGAAAGGAAGTTGAATTAAGGGGTATTGCAGGGAAACTGAGAAAGATAATCAGCTTTAACGGTATGACAAAGCTTCTAAAGAAGGAACAAAGATGTGTAATTTCACAATTATGTTAGATAGATGTTTCCACATTGGAATCATATATTTCTCCAGATCTCCAAAAAGTCTTGGACAATCATTCCAAGGTATTTGAGAGTCCCAAGGGTCTCCCACCTATTCGTGATCATGATCATGCTATTCATCTGATTCCAGGAAGTGTTCCTCCAAACATCAGGCCGTACAGATATCCCTATGCCCAAAAGAGTGAAATTGAACGTATGGTTGCAGAAATGGTAGAGGCTGGTATAATTCAACCGAGTCAAAGTTCTTTCTCTGCTCTAGTAGTATTGGTGCACAAGAAGGATGGATCATGGCGCATGTGTCCGGATTATAGGGAGCTCAACAAACTCACTATTAAAGATAAGTTTCCCATTCCTGTCATTGATGAATTACTAGATGAATTGCATGGATCAATTTACTTCACCAAGTTGGATCTTAGTTCAGGATATCATCAAATCAGAATGAAGACTGAAGACATTCTGAAAACAACATTTAGAACTCATGAGGGTCATTATGAATTTTTGGTCATGCCTTTTGGCCTTACCAATGCACCTTCAACTTTTCAAGGTTTGATTAATTCCATTTTCAAACCATTCCTTAGAAAATTTGTGTTAGTATTTTTTGATGATATACTAATCTAAAAGACGTCTTGGAAGGATCATGTTGAACATGTTGACAGGGTGCTACAACTATTGGAAGAGAAACAATTATATGCAAAAATATCCAAATGTTTCTTTGGAGTACAAGAGGTGGAATATCTGGGTCATATTGTATCTCATGAAGGAGTCAAGGTAGACCCTAGAAAAATTAAAGCCATTAAGGAATGGAAAATCCCCACATCCATAAAGCATCTACGAGGATTTCTCGGGTTGACAGGGTATTATCGCAAGTTTGTTAAGAATTATGGGAGAATAGCAGCACCTCTGACAACATTATTGAAGAAAGATGCATTTTCATGCACTCCAACAACAACAAAGGCCTTCGAACATCTTAAAGAGGCAATGTGCCAAGTACCGGTCTTAGCTACACCAGACTTCACAAAAACCTTTATTGTGGAATGTGATTCTTTAGGAAATGGAATTGGTGTTGTTTTAATGCAAGATGAAAGAACCATTGCTTTTGAAAGTCGTCCAATCAAGGGAAAGTTTTTACACAAAGCTATTTATGAGAAGGAAATGTTTGCAATACTCCATGCACTTAAGAAATGGCGACCCTACCTAATGGGAAGACACTTCAAGGTAAAAATAGATCATGATAGCCTTAAATACTTTTTAGAACAAAGATTATCCTCTGAAGAGCAACAAAAGTGGGTCACAAAGATGTTGAGTTATGACTTTGAAATCATCTACAAAAAGGGAAGAAAAATGTGGTGGCAGATGCACTCTCAAGAAAGGATGAGGATGTGGAAGCATTGTTGTGTGCCATTTCTATTATCCAACCAGATTGGATAAACGAAGCAAGGGAGGAATGGAAGAATGATGAAGAAGTGTGGGAACTTATTCGAAAGTTACAACAAGATTCCATTACATCTAATACATTTAGCTGGCAAAATGATTAATTATGGTACAAAGATCGCTTATACCTCTGTAAGAATTCCCAACTAAAACAAAAGATTCTTATGGAATTGCACACTTCTCCCTTAGGAGGGCACTCAGGATTTTTAAAAACTTACCACAGGGTTAAGAAGGAATTTTTTTGGGATGGCCTTAAATCAGATATTCAAAAGTTTGTGGCAGAATGTTTGGTTTGCCAACAAACTAAAGTTGAAACAATTAATACATCGGGTCTATTACAACCTTCATCCATTCCAAGCCAACATTGGGAGGAGGTTTAATGGATTTTATCACAGGTTTACCCAAGTCTGAGGGAAAGAGTGTCATCATGGTGGTAGTTGACAGACTTACCAAGTATGCACACTTTTGTGCATTATCACATCCATTTAAAGCCAGTACAATTTCTTCTACATTTATGGAAACAATTCAAAAGCTACATGGAAACCCAAAGATTATTGTAAGTGACAGAGATCCCATTTTCACTGGAAATTTTTGGATAGAATTATTTTCTTGTCTTGGTACTCAGTTATCTCATAGCTCATCTTATCATCCTCAATCTGATGGGAAAACTAATATAGTAAACAAATGTTTGGAAGGATATCTTCACTGCTTTGTATCTGATAAACAGACACAATGGGTCAAATGGTTGCCTCTGGCTGAATGGTGGTATAACATTTCCTTCCATACAACAACAAAAATGACCCCATATATGGCACTTTATGGATATCGGCCAACATCCATCACATCATATTTAAGAGAAACTTCTAAGGTTCAAGCAGTGGAACATCACATCGAACATCAACAACAAGTCCTCCAACTCTTAAAGGATAACCTCGTGTTGGCACAGAATAGAGTGAAGCAACAGGCAGATCAACATCGCAGCGAAAGAAGTTTTGATGTAGGTGATTGGGTATTCCTATGGCTACAACCATATAAGCAAATGTACCTCAAGCAAGCTAAGAAGGGTAATAAATTATCCCCAAAGTATTATGGTCCGTACAAGGTGTTGCAAAAGATTGGTACTATGGCATACAAATTGGAGCTTCCTGCAACTTCTCGATTGCACCCAGTTTTCCATGTTTCATGTTTAAATAAGGTTATAGGCGACAAGCTCCCAGTTCAAACAATATTGCCGAACTTGACGAGGAAGGAATTATATTGGAACCAGAAGCAGTCACAGAAACCAGAACTCGACAGCTACGAAATCGATCAATTTTGAAGTATCTTATCAAGTGGAAGAACTTATCCGCTGAGGATTCTACATGGGAGGATGAGAATTTTATACAGAAGCATCCAGAACTACTCAAGCATTGAGGACAACACTTTTTTGAAGGAGAGGGGCATGTTGGGTCCCTATAATACTAGTGATTACCCCGTTACTATTGTAGTTGTACCCTTATTAATATTTTTGTGCCCCTATTATCCCCATATTGTTATTATTGTGCCCCATAGAATCCCTCTATTGTTATTTTTGTGGCTTTATATTATTACTGTTAGGTCGGCTGGGTTATATTGTGACTCCTTAAACTCCTATATATAGAAAGGAGGCTTTGTCATTTGAATCATCAAAGAATTGTTCATTTATGTAATGTAAAGGGGGTTTCCCCCTCGAAGAGGCTAAATTCTAAGGCGATGATCTATCTTTTCTATCTTTTCTTGAGCTGGTTTCATAACAGCATGGAAGCTATTGTTTCCACACTCTTTTGAGTAACGTGTTTCCCGCATGAAGGCAAAAATGTTCAGCTTATCGACCAGCTTTCATTTCCCGGATCAAACACAGAGTTAAGTCAACTATCATCCCTAAATGGTCTCTTTGCGTCAAGAATGTCTCTTCAACCTTCATTCCATCCACCTAATTGTGACAAGTAGTCCGGTGAATGTAATGAATCTTAGGGGGCATGCACCCTGGTCTACTTCGGCAGACAAACCCAGCTGAAAAGATAGGTTTTCTTGTAGGTTATGTGATTGGTCTGAAACACCGTTTCCTTGTAGGTTATGTCATCGGTCTGAAACACCATTTCCTTGTAGGATATGTGATTGGTCTGAAACACCTTTTCCTCGTAGGTTATGTGATTGGAAGTACCTACCCACACCATTGACTTTTGTCCACTCTGTGGACAAAGCCAAGGAAATGTTTTTGTCTACCCCCTGACGAAAACAATCCTGCTTAGCCACAATGATTTCCATATGGTTACTGGAGACTCTTCTTTTCTCGATTCCTAGGGGCATGCATACCTTTTTATGCGAGTGAAAAATGACCAATTTCATTTTTTAGCTTTTTAACATTTTTTAGCTTTTTAGTTTAACTTCTTAGGTTAGGCAGTTGGTTTGAAAATATCTACACTCCAGACGGACCAAAGGAAGGGTTTTGTCTAGACGAAACCATGCTACCTAACCTCAGTAGTTTCTTAGCTTTTTAGTTTTTCTAGCTTTTAGTTTGGTCGTTTCTAGCTTACACAAAAAGAAAAATGAGCATATGTTATCATAGAGTTCAAGCTCACTAAAAAATGAACCTACCAATGAGAGACATCTTTAACTACTGGTATGAGCAATGTTTCCGCAAGGTTCAAGCTCGTTAAAAAATAAACCCCATTCTAAGCATATGTTAACAAAAGGTTCAAGTTGATTAAAAAATAAACCCGCCTTTAGTAAACGACCTCTGTGATTGCCATGCTATCAACCTTTTGAGCCTTGGTTGTGTTCTACCATCACCTCCATTCTTTTGGCTGATCATACGCTTCAACTTGATTGTTTACCCTTCTGAGGAGCAGCTGCGATGAGTGGTTCTGTTAGCCACCCTCTTCACACCGCCATGTTTTGAGAAGTTCCAAGCTTACCCGGAACAAGTTGCTACCCTAAAATGCCACTCGTTCCTCAAAAATGAGTCTCTTTTAAGCTCTTTTTAGACTCGTTAAATATGAAAAGAATGTCGAGCTATTGGCCTTTCCAACTCGTTAAAGTGAGGGGAAGTGCCATCCCTCCTATAAGTTTTAATCTTTTTGGACATGAGGTATTATCCCACAAAAAGATCGAGCGCTTGTCTTTTTCGGCTCACTAAAGCGATCGAAAAGTCATCCCTTTCATATTATTTTACACTTTTTCGGACTTAATGGATTATGCTACAAAAAAGGACTGCTGGAGTTTCCTTTCCGTCCCTTTTCAAACTCTCTAAACATGAAAAGGACCGAGTTATCCTTGTCATTAAACTCGTTAAAACAATAGCGACAAACTTGTCCACCCATACAAGAACGAGTTTCACTGTCGCTAGGCTCGCTAAAACATAGCGACAGGTTTGCCCGAAGGGAAAATTATCGAACAAGCATATGTTATCCTTCTCAAGCTTGAAAAAATAAAGAGGTACTGATCAACAATGATTGGGGAAAAAAGGGAAGAAAACTCGAAGAACTTTATTGGTAGCAGGTCGCTCTTGAACATGACACTTTCACTCCATCACCCTGATTGAGTCGGGTTGGGTTTTTCCGTTCAACGTCATTTCACCATTGGTCCTCCATATCATCCATTTTGGGGGTTAATGCTACCAATCCATCTCAGTGTCGCCAATATGTTCAAGAGAATTCATTTAGAGAATTCACCATCCAGTTAATTCCTCATCCGCTGCAATACCTTCACCCTCCATTTTTCATGACCGCCATTCCTGAACCTTGTATCATCAAATCATTTTCACCTCCACAAAATCATTTGCTTCATTTCATGTTGTTGATGTGGGATACATTAAGGCCCTCCCATGACAAGTCACTTCTTGTCAACATCAGCTCATTATCCAAGAAGGTGACTTAGAAACAACCCTTTCAGTATTTTGAAGCTTGCATGCCTCAATGGCAAGTTTCTCACTTCCAGCGACTGGTTTACATCAATGGCCTTCGACTGAAATATTTTATGTGGTGTTCGACATCAGATCATATATTCATGCCACGTGAATTGTACTGTAGTACATTGAGGGTCATTATCATTATCAGTGATTCCTCTCGTGCCTGTTAACGACTTACATCATTGGTTGGTAATTAGGCGATGTCTTTCCATGTTCGACTTCAGAACATCTATTCACATGGATCAACTTGTACATCAGGCGAAGGTTGAACAAGTTTGAAGACCCCAGATCTAGTTTCATCCATCGAGGCTGTGATATATTCAAGAATATAAAGACATCAAATGTACACAGAAGCTGCACAGATAATCATCCAAGCTAAGAGATGATGACTCCACATACAAAGAATCACCAGTCTACAATTGCAGACGATTATCTGTCCTATGTACATGAAATGAATTTATAAAGTTGAGTATGGGAATGCCCGCCTCAGCTAGCTCATGAAAATAATATGATGATGATGTATTGTATTGTATCTTATACGGGTCACCTTCCAGTTCGAATACCTCGGATCCTCATGATAAAGCATTTCACCCGACATCAAAAGATTTACGACTTCATGCTTTAGGTGAAAACTGTTATAGACATATTTGGGCACTTCAACCCCAATCATATATGTCGATAAACCAAGGGCTCTTTAACCCCTAAAAGTGTTGTTTCATACTCTAAAGTATCATGGTCAACTGATTACATCATTTCCCAGAAGTTCCACTTGAAAAACCACTTAGAACTAGCAAAAACTGGACCATACTAACCGCTCCACTGTCAAGGTGCAATGCATACTAGCTCCTACACTAGCCAGGTGCGATGCATACTGAAGAGGCCTTCTGTAGTGTGTGATGAGTGAGAATGGACAAATGCCTGAGACAATTTGCTAAGTGAATTCTCATGGAATCTTCTAGAAACTTCTCCTATGACACTTGCCTCTCTGAATTCGCCCAGTGATGAGTAAGAGATCAATGAAATCTCCAAGTGGAACCAAGAACTATGAGTGGAATGATACTAATCAAAAACCTAGAGCTGACTCACACCCTTGCAAGACATCTATAAATGGATCCCTCATCTGAGAGATCTAGGGGCTGGAATTTTGTAATTTGTAAGGAAGTGCTAATAGTTTATCTTTGAGAAGAAGCACTGTATTGTTGGGTGATCTTGCTTTTCATGAGGTGAAGAGGGCTTTGATGTTGGGAGGATGATGCTAGATCAGACAGTTGGGTTGTAATTCTCGCTTCTATTCTAATAAAGTTCTTTGAGTTTTCTTCCATACAATCGTGTACTTGTGAATCTTGTTATTTGTAAATGCAATTGTATGTTCAATGTATTTCTGATTCTGCATTGTTTATGATATTATAGATCGAGATGCTTTGATGGTGTTTTGTTACTTTGTCTCTACAAGTATTCTCTAAACAGGACAAGTAGGAGAGGAGTTGCAAGCTCTATCAAGGGAGAGAGAAATCAAGCAAAGAGTCAAGTGGAAGATCCAGGTTGGTCCCTTTTCTTCTCTCTTATCTATCATACATAAAGGAAATCACAAAGTGCTTTGATTTGTTTGTTTCTAAGATCGTTGTCAATCCTAGTGGGACTAGTAGATCGAAAAGACACTAGTTTTCCTGGAAACAACAGGAGAAGTATAAGCCCAGACATGATCATCACAGAATAGAGAAATCATTCATGTTGGGAGACAGAGTATGGCCACAGTTGAACAAGGAGAGGTTGCAGGGGTCTGGTCAGAAAATCAAGGCTCTAAGGTATGATCCCTTTGAGATACAGGAAAAGGTGGGTGATAATGCCTATCAACTTAATTTACCAACATATATGCGCATTTACTCAGTTGTAAATGTAGAGAATTTGAAGCTCTATGAGCCTTCCATGCTAGACTAGGAAGAGGAACATGTCCTACCCTCTGTGGAGGATTTGGCAGCAGACACTCAGGCAGAGTTGAAAGAAGATACAATTTTGTATAAGAGGTCCAAAACTACAAGACAAGGACAAAAAGACCTTTGGCAGATTGGTTTGAAGGGACAACTTCTAGGAAAAACTAAATAGTACACGAGAGAGAAGGTGGAGGAAACATTTCCTCACCTCATTCAGTAAAATTGTTTGGGGAACAAAAGCCTCCCAAAATTGGGAGGTGTGATCCGAATTGGACTATTATATTGTTTTAATCCATCTCGATGCATTTGGAGTGGAAAGAGCGGTGAAATCAGCTCACGGGACCATTTTTACTAGTGGGACCCAGTCTAGCAAAACGAGGTCTAAAACATTCCGGGAGAATTTTGAGGCACAAAACGACATTTTTTGGTGGTAAAACTTTTTCACTTAAGCACCACACCTTTCCATGCTATTCTACACAAATAAATATTTCCAACGATACAGGAATCGCTTCAATCAGAGTCTATATGCAAAAGTTATGCCACTCAAACGTTGACCTTCTTATTTTCACACCTATAGTTCGGGAGGTGTTATAGACATTTTTGTGCCTTACAGCATGAAGCATGAAATGTCCATAATCTAAGGGATCCAAAGTCCCTAAACGTGTTGTTCCTACCCCTAGAGGAACAAGGTCCGCAAACCATAGCACTGAATAAAAAGTTCTCCACCTGAAAACACTCAAAAACAAGGCAATTCTGGATCATGTCAACTTCTCCACTGATCATCTGCGTTGAATGTCAACTGCTCCACTGTCTACCTGCGTTGAATGTCAACTAAAAATAAGGCTACCTGCGCTGGGCGAGTTTGGACATGTGGCACAGTCATTCCTCAAGGTGTCAATGCCCAGGAAGCTTCCAAAATGACACTTGGATCAGGGAATTCGACTAGTGATGAGTAAGAGGGTCTAGATCTCCAAGTGGAAGCAAGAACCTCCAAGTGGACTCAAGAACTGAAGAATAATTGAAGTGAGAGAGGGCACTAGTCAGCTCTCAATCTGACTCATCCTTTCTCCAAAACTCCTATATATAGATCTCTCTCATGAGGTCTAAGGGGGCGGGAATCTTGTGAATGTAAAGAATTGCTGTTGGTTTGAGTTTAGAACTATTGGGTGATTTGCTTTGAAGGAGGTGAAGAGGAGATTTCTTTCTGCTGGGAAGGTGATGCTGGATTGGGCCTCTTATGGTTGTATCACTTCCTGAACTTTACTTCTTCCATTAATAAAGCATTTTAGGTTCTTCTATATGCATGTGTCTCAATGATGTATTGTTATACTTGTGTATTTGATTTATTCTAATCCTTGAATCAATTATGAATGTATGCTTCTTATAGTTTCCCTCTCTTGCCATTTTGCAGGATCTTGGTGTAGCTGGGCCAGTGAAAGAGCAAGGAGCTGGGAGCAAGCAACAAGGAGAGAAGATTGGATTAACCATTAGAGAAAGACATCGGTTAGTGGATCTCTTTCTCCCCTATTTTACTTTCATAAAGAAGAAATCTTAGATAGCTTTGCTTTGATTGTTGCTGAGGTACTATCACCCTTAGAGTGGGATAGGGTCATTCCGTATTGGATACTTTTCCCAACAACAAATTGGCGACTCCGCTGGGGATCGTATCTTGTTAGTTGTTTGTGTTTTTGCTATTCATTTCCTAAACACAGGAAGTACCGAATCGAACTGCATTTGGATCTTTCAAATGCAAAGTAGAGGGCAGCTACTCTAGCTCAGTTTCTGGGCATGTTTATGATTTGAAGAGCTTATCCACAAGGACTCTGAACAGCTCTTAGTGACAGCTTTTCATCCTCCTTTTCATCCTTTAGTGTGTACTTGATTGATAGCTTTGATTTGGCCAAAAACTGTTGATTTTTGAGCAATCTGTGACCCAGAACCTGAGAAAAATGAGAGTTTCTCTCTTCATTGCAGGCACTGTGAAGGCAGTCTGCATTTCATCGTAGGTCCTGAAGGGGCTACCTGCGCTGAATGTCAAACTGACAGTGTTCTACCTGCGCTGAACCAGTTAGGCCTTGTGCAACTGGGGTTCTCTGCTTTCTGTTGCCCTGTTTTCATCCCTGTTTTTGTAGCCTGTTATCAGTCAATGTACCTATCTGAAACCACCTTTCTTTGTCGCTATTCCGCCTCGGTTGTATAAAGAAACTTTATTTGTTCTTTGTGTATTTCTTACGTCATTTTCAGTTTCCCATAACGAAAGTGAACTAGTCTTGTTGTGGCCTCTTGGATCTAGACCTGTGATAAGTGTCGTTCTGATCTTAAGAGTTAGTTTGTTTGCTGTTCATAGCTGATTGAGCTTTTTCTTTCGTCATATGGTTTGAATTTATGTATTTCTAGTGTTGAAACAAGTAAATCTTAAGGTGTCTTTTGATTTTGGACAAAAGCTTGTTTGCTTTCACTTGAAATTGAATTCAAAGTTATACAACAGCTTTCTTTTTGTAGTACATCAACATTAAGAAAGAGAAAAGAAATACCTGCATTGTGCATGTACATTTTGACAGTTTGCATGTTGATTTAGGGAAAAGTGCATTAGTGTGTGCTCTATGATCTGTGTGAAAAGATGATGTCTTTCTTTTCCCTCAGTAGTTAAGATTTTCATAAGTTGAAAAGATTGAAAAAGCTTGCTTCTCATCTTTAGACTGCATTTAGGAGTTGTACCATACATCTCGTGGTGATCCATAAAGGCAAACTGCTAAACAAGACCAACCTTAAAATAAATTGAATTTACTTAACAACGCTTTGAAACATAACGCAAACACATAGAGGTCTAAGCTAGAGACGTGTTCCGGCGTCGTTAAACGTGATATCTTAGCGTTGAGTGGTTGGGTGATTCCTCCACGGTGAAGCGATAAGTATCAATACGGACTTGTGCTCCCACGTACCGTCGCGTATATATTGGGAGACCCCTATAGGAACAAAGCCTTTATCCATAGGAAGCCGTGTCGACCGCCCTACTGATCGCAATGCAGTGAACACAACATTCACGAAGATCGACCACCCGTACCGTAAAACGTATTCTGTGGTTTTGCGAAAAGTTTGGCACACCCTCTGCCTAGAACTCCAGAGTAGTTTCTTTTGGCCTTTTTCAATCTCTATAACTGAAAAAGTCCATCCGAGCATTTGTCACTTCGGGCTCGTTAAAACATCGAAGGAGACTAGAGTCATCTTTAGCTTTTTCTCGACTCTTAAAAAGTGAAAAAGCAAGTTGTGTCTAAAGCGTCGTTATAAAATTCATTTTAAACGGAACATAATCACCTCCTATTCCTGCGTTGATCTGTAGGTCGAGAACATGGAACGCACCAACCAAGGAATTCCACATGATGGAAATCCTAGTCCTTTCTCCTCTTGGGGAGAAGTTGGTGCGCCCCATATGGCCACATTGTCGCTTCCAGGACTGACAATTGGCCTGCCAATTTGGCTATTCTCAACCAATTTAGTTCAGAACACCATGGTTCCTGAACAGTCGAGTCAATAGTTAGATCAGTCTAGAGCTGCCCACCAGCCTTCTACCTCCTATAACTCTTCCTCCAATCCTTCATCTTCGCAAGGTAGAGCCGGCAAAAGCCAAGCTCCCATGGAGAAGAAGGAGAAGAAGAAGAGAGAGAAGAAGAAGAAGGAGCCTAAGGTGACTGGGGGCAAGCAAAATACATCTGACAAAAATCCACACACAGCACAGACCGGGCCTAAATTGCCATGTGTCATATGTAGAGGAGACCACTTCCATAGAGATTGTCCCTGTATTCCCCGGATACTAAGGGACTGGTCCCCTCGTTTGCACAGTTCGGGAGCATCAACCTCTGATAGCCATGTTGAATGCTTACCGTCAACCAGCGAAAGTGAAGGTTCAAGACAAAGAGGGGGAGCAAGATCCCCCTGCAGACTGTGTGAAGGCGATCACGCCATCCACCGTTGTCCCTTCTTAGACGAAGCGAAGTGAGTTTTGGAAGATCGTCCGGTTTCACCGTTGAGACTTCCTCCTGGATACAAAAAACTCGTGCCAAGTCCTTCGTTGGTTGAGAATACAGCTGTCCCGCTCAAGTGGTCAGCTGAAACGTCAGTCATTGAAAATAAACCTACTGAATCCAGACCGGACGAAAGTCCAAAGGTCGAAACGACAGTTGACCCGGTTCTTCCTTCAGAAGTTTCACCTTCAAATGACACCCTCACTGAAGAGAATAAGGATGACACCATCCAGATTCTTTTCATCAACAAAGACTCTGATGAGCGTTAGGGCAATGCGCCCATTCCTTTATCGCAGGAAGGAACATCGTCAGGGTCATATCCGGCAGTATATTCAGTCCCACCACCAAGCAACCTGGTTGTATCGTTTGATTGGAACCAACTAGGCAGACCCTGGTTGCCAGCCAGTATACCATTCAGAATCATAGTCCAAATATACAGAATGGTAATGGCTGGCACTATCATTGATGAAGGGGCATCTGTGAGTATCCTTTCCTCTATTTCTTGGAAAGCACTGGGTTCCCCGGTGCTTTTGCCTGAGATAAGAAATCTCTCGGGTTTCGATAAAGGAACCAGTCGACCATTAGGGATCCTCCCCAATGTGCCTGTTACATTGAAAGGGAAGACCGTTCAAATGAACGTGATGGTAGTTCAAGGACCCTTGGATTATAACCTACTCCTTGGATGAGACTATATATATTGCATGGGAGCTGTAGTCTCCTCACTCTTTAGAGTAATGTGTTTTCCACACGAAGGAAGAATGGTCAAGCTCGTAGACCAACTTTCATTTCTGGGATCACGCATCGCAAATAATCACATACCAACCCTGAATGGTCTATTCAATCAAGAAATGTCTCCACCCCCAGTCCTCCTTCCCGATGAGTGCGAGTGATTCGGAAAGATGGGACTGGAACCCAGGGGGCATGCATCCTGGTCTGCTTTAGGCAGAGAAAACCTTGGGTATAAGGTAAAATTTCCGCGAGAGAATATGACTAGTCCGTACCCCGTCCGTGGGTGGAAGACGGGTTGTTCTGGAATAGGATTTTTTTTGTCAAAGTTACGTGTTTGACAACAATCATTCACCCTTGTCTATTTCGGTAGGAATTGCCGAGGAAGTGTTTTGTTTGAAAGATTAACGAGACAATCTTTGGGTAACTAGAAAGAGGTAAGCCTCCCTCAATAACACAAATGTTTTGTCTTTGAGTAGTGTTCTTCTCTTGTCGCAAGTAGCTGCTCTCTTGTCGCAAGTAGCTGTTCTCTTGCGATCTTGCGAATAATCTGTTAAAAGTTGGGCTAACGAGAAGACAAGTATCGTATAGACCCGTTAAAAATAACGAGAAGACAAGTATCGTTAACATTAGACTAGCAAGACGACAAGTAGCTGTGAACACCCAAAGAAAAGCAGAGGTGGGAGAGAGGAGGGGCAACCTTGAAATTGTATTTTATACCTGGGGGCATGCAAACCTTTTGGAGTGCAAGCTAAGAGCGGTTATTTATCTGTTTTTGGGATTAGCCGTTTCCGAACTTGCATAAAAAAAGGATATGGAGTAAATCTTAGTGAAGATGAAACTCCTTAAAAAATAGAGATCTCACAGGGGACATTTCTTATCTTATGACTGGTATTTTCGAGCAGTTTTAGCATAAAGTTCATGCTCGTTAAAAAATAAACGCAAGATCTGAGCAGTTTTAACGCGGTCTTCATGCTCGTTAAAAAATAAATATAAGCAGTGAGCAATGTTTCCTCCAGAGTTTAAGCTCATTTTTAAATAAAAAATGAACCTATCCCGGTAAATAACCGCTGTGATCGTAAATTTATTAGCCATAAAAAGCCTTGGTCGTGTTTTGCACCTACCACCTCCACTTTCGTTTGGCCGATCGTTCACCTCCATATGATTGTTTACCCATTTTGAGGAACAGCTGCGAAGAGTGATTTCACCTAGCCATCCTTGTGACACTGCCGTGATTGGAAAATTCCAACCTGTACCTGGAATCTACTGCTATCCCTGTTTATCACTCGTTCCTCAAAAGACGAGTCTTCTCTAAGTTTTTTTCAACTGACTCGTAAAATATGAAAAGTTTGCTGAGTTTTGGCCTTCCAGCTCGTTAAAATGACCGGAAGAGCTATCCCTCCTCTAGATTTTAATCTTTTTGGACCTGAGGGATTATTGCACAAAAAGTTCGAGCGCTTGTTTTATTCGGCTCGTTAAAGTTATCGAAGACTCATCCCTTCTGTATTTTTTTATAATTTTTCGGACTTAAGGGATTAGATGACGAAAAAGGAATTTTGGAGTTGACTTTATGTACCTTTTCAGACTCTCTAAAAATGAAAAGGACCAAGTTTTCCTTGTCGTTAGACTCGTTAAAATGATTAAATAGCGACAAACTTGTCTTTAGACGAGAACGGGTTTCCCTATCGCTAGACTCGTTAAAACATAGCGATGGGCTTGCCCGAAGGGCAGGTTATAGAACAAGCATATGTTATCCTCCTCAAGCTTGACAAAAATAAAGAGGTACTGGTCAGAAATGACTGGGGAGAAATTGGGAGAACCTCAAAGCTTTAATGGTAGCAAGTTGCTCTTGAACATGACACTTTTCCTCCGTATCACATCGGGTTGGGTTGTTTCATTCACCGGTCTCATCACCATGGTCTCGCCAAACCATCCACATTTGGGGTAATGCTACCGATCCATCGCATCAGTGTCGTTATATGTTCAAGAGATGTCGTTCAGAAAGAGTCAACCGTGTCCCATCCACTACCATACATCATCTTTCATCCTTTCATGACCGCCACCCTGAATCATATTTCACAAATTGTTTTCACCTCCATTAAAATCATTAGCTCCGTTCCGTGTCACTGATGTGGGATTCATTAAGGCCCTCCTTTGACGGATCGCTCCTTGTCGACTTCAACTCATTATCCAAGAAGTTGATCTAGGAACAACCCCCTCAATAATTTGAAGCTTGCATGCCTCAATGGCAAGTTTCTCACTTTCGGCGACAGGTATACATCAAAGACCTTCGACCAGAAGATTTTGCGTGGTGTTCGACGCCAAGTCCTATATTCACACCACGTGAATTGTACTGCAGTACCTTGAGGTTCATTATCATTATTGGTGATTCCTCTCGCGCTTGTTAACGGTTTACATCATTGACCAGTAATCAAGCAATGTCTTTCCATGTTCGACTTCAGCGCAATTCTCACATGGATCGACTTGTACTTAGAGTGAAGATCGAACGAGTTTGAAGACCCCAGATCTAGTTTCATCCATCCGGGCTGCGATATATATTCAGGAAATATAAAGACATTTGACATGTACATCATTGCAGCAGATGATCATCCTACTCAAAGGATGATAATTTTCACCAAAATTATCAGTCTACCATCAGACGATCGTCTGTTCTATGTACCAAAATGAATTTATAAAGCTGAGCATGGGAATGCCCGCCTCAGCTAGATCATGAAAACAATATGAAAAATAATGTATTGTATTCTATCTTATTACAGGTCACCTCTCAGCGATTGAATGAACTTCAGATCCTCCTGATAAAGCATTTCACCCAATAAACGACCTCATACTTTAGGGGGCAACTGTTATAGACATTTTTGTGCCTTACAGCATGAAGCATGAAATGTCCATAATCTAAGGGATCCAAAGTCCCTAAACATGTTGTTCCTACCCCTAGAGGAACAAGGTCAGCAAACCACAACACTGAATAAAAGTTCTCCACCTGAAAACACTCAAAAACAAGGCAATTCTGGATCATGTCAACTGCTCCCCTGAGCATCTACGCTGAATGTCAATTGCTCCACTGTCTACCTGCGTTGAATGTCAACTGCAAAGAAGGCTACCTGCGCTAGGCGAGTTTGGACATGTGGCTCAGTCATTCCTCAAGGTGTCAATGCCCAGGAAGCTTCCAAAATGACACTTGGATCAGGGAATTCCACTGGTGATGAGTAAGAGGGTCTAGATCTCCAAGTGGAAGCAAGAACCTCCAAGTGGACTCAAGAACTGAAGAATAACTGAAGTGAGAGAGGACACTAGTCAGCTCTCAAGCTAACTCATCCTTTCTCCAAAAATCCTATATATAGATCTCTCTCATGAGGTCTAAGGGGGCGGGAATCTTGTGAATGTAAAGAATTGCTGTTGGTTTGAGTTTAGAACTATTGGGTCATTTTCTTTGAAGGAGGTGAAGAGGAGATTTCTTTCTGCTAGGAAGGTGATGCTAGATTGGGCCTCTTATGGTTGTATCACTTCCTGAACTTTACTTCTTCCATTAATAAAGCATTTGAGGTTCTTTTATATGCATGTGTCTCAATGATGTATTGTTATACTTGTGTATTTGATTTATTCTAATCCTTGAATCAATTATGAATGTTTGCTTCTTGTAGTTTCCCTCTCTTGCCATTTTGCAGGATCTTGGTGTAGCTGGGCGAGTGAAAGAGCAAGGAGCTGGGAGCAAGCAGCAAGGAGAGAAGATTGGATTAACCATTAGAGAAAGACATCGGTTAGTGGATCTCTTTCTCCCCTATTTTACTTTCATAAAGAAGAAATCTTAGATAGCTTTGCTTTGATTGTTGCTGAGGTACTATCACCCTTAGAGTGGGATAGGGTCATTCCGTATTGGATACTTTTCCCAACAACAGGAGGATGCCACGTCAGCCCCCACTATTCATGTAAAAGGGGCTAGCTATGTGTTTTTGATGTAGAAGACTCTAGAAGAGTCTATTTTGTAAATCTAGTTAAGAGTTCATGTAGTCAAATTTAACAACTAGTAGGCTATCGAGTTGTGTTATAACTAGGCCACTAGGAGGTCGAGGCATTTGATTCTTTTGAGAGAATTTTGTTCCATAGTTGAGAAAAGATAGCTAGGAGATATAGGAGGTATAACACACAGAGAGGATCTATGCATTGTAGCAACCCATGGGCCACAAACATTACTTCTTTGTATCTACAGCCATATTTCCAGACAGATAAAGAGAGTGAAGCGACCTCACCTTCCAGTTGGGTTTTCTCACGAAAGGGTTTCCCAAAGAGCATATCTTGTGTCTTATGTGTGTGTTTGCTTGTTTTATTATTTCTCTACATTTATGGATAATTTATATTCGTATGCATGCACTAATTACAATAAAATATATAGATCTAGAAGTTAAATAAAACTATAATATTGTAGAATCTGATTTTTTTAATATAATATTATCAAATCTATTGTGACGAACTATCCAATGGAATATCCACGAAAGTTTATAGATGAGTGTAGCATCTTTCGGACTTAGCTGCATTACTTGGGGCATGTTTTCTCCAAGGAAGGAATTGCAGTAGATCCAGAAAAGATAAGGGCTATCATGGAGTGGGCAACACCTAATTATGTGGATGAGGTGAGATCATTTATGGGATTAGTGGGTTACTACAAGAGGTTCATCTAGAAATTCTCATGCGTTACATATCCTATCACATAATTGCAACAAAAAAGGTAAGAAGTTCAAATGGAAAGAAGAATGTGAGGCTCGTTTTGAGCAGCTTAACTAGTTGTTGACACATGCACTAGTGCTAAAGATTGTGGATCCAAACAAGGAGTTTATAGTATGTACAAATGCTTTCAAGAGGGGACTTGGGGGATTTCTCATGAAAGAAGGATAGGTAGTTTGTTATGAGTCAAGGTTGCTAAATCAGCAAGAGAAGAACTATCCAACCCATGATCTTAAGCTAGTAGAGATTATACATGCACTGAAGATGTGGAGACATTATCTTCTAGGCAGGAGGTTCACATTGATGAGTGATCATAGTGGATTGAGGTATTTTTTTGACCAACTGAATCTAAATTCCAAGAAAGATAGATGGTTGGCTACCCTTAGTGAGTTTGACTTCAAGATCAAATACATCAAATGGAAGGAGAACCAGGTTGCAAATTCTCTTAACAGGATGGTATATGTAAATCATGTAGCAGATATGAACTCTTATGGGACAAAGTTACAAGGATAAGATTTTGCAGGCAAGTTAGCAAGATGAAAAATACATGGAGATCATGCACAATTTACAGTGGATCATAGGTATAGGTGCAGGTACAGGTGTAGACTACCATCTCATGGCACATGGCTTAGTGTTATTTAGAGATAGGATCTATGTATCGGTTTGTAGTCATCTCAAGAAGCTTATCTTTAGGGCATTTCATGCCAAGACATACTCAAAACATCCAAGATATCATAAGACATTAACGACGGTTAAGAATTTCTATTGTTGGCTGAATATGAAAAAGAAAGTGGAAGAGTTTGTGGCTAGATGTTTATATTTTCAGTAGGTAAAGGAAAAATGCAAGCATACAAGTGGTCTACTGCAACCTATTGTGATTCCATAATGGAAATGGGAGGTAATTTCCATGGATTTTGTTAGGATTCCAAGAAACTCTCCTAGGTTGTAGCTCGGAGATGCCTGGTAACATATAAATGAAACTATTGTTACAAGGTTTAATGGAAGGAATGATGTTTTGGTTCAAGCCAGATAACCACTTCTACTCTTTTTCACTCCAGACATGCATGAACACCCTCAGACTACAAGGCTTTAGACCACCAATGTTCACAGTTTAGATATTAGATGAATATGGAGAATACTAACCACACCAGCAGATACACAAGAGCATGTGATGGCCGTCTGCAACTAGTACAAAAACCTGCAAATCTAATCTATTAATGCAAAGACAGGATGACAACTCTCTTGCATTAGATAGAAAGAAACCTGAGCAACCTATTCAGTGATGCATTCAAGATTCTAACACAAAGATAAGATGACAGTTATCTAGTGCTAAACATCAAGAGATCAAGAACACAACATATCAAGTATAGGCTTAGAATACAGGAAAATGGATAGCGAGAAGTTCACAGCAAAAGAAGCTTGTATTTGCTGAAAATGAAGATGAGACGCTACAAGTGACAAAATGTCTACAATCCCCAGAAGTTGAACCTTACATCAAATGCAAACCCTGATTACATCTTTCTTCTGGGTATTTATAAGCTTACATTACAATGGCACCTGGTCGTTTAGGTATGGAGGGGTCTTAATTGACCACCAACGACATTTAACTACCTGGTGGAGTCTCTGAACGAGGCTGCTTGCTTCATTGTGTAAATCTGATCCACACAACTACTGTGTTGTCCTTTAGGTGGTTGGAGTGCTCGTACCAGTGGAGTCCATGATTGATAAGTTTAGTTACAGAGCCGTGCTATGTCCTTTTCTCCTTCGGCCATGCTTTATGTTAAATATTGTTGTTGGGGGTCTGACTGTTGTCAGTCGAGCATAGCGGGTTATCTCCTTCTTTGTGCAATAGAATGGTCATAGGATGTGGACTGCATTGATAAGTGGACGATTTGGGTGAGCGAAAAGAATGACCATCGGATCATGGAAATGAAGGCGGAGATGGCTCGGTGGAGGCTACTGGTCGAGGTGGGAGCGGGGTGTGTTAGGGCCATTGGATCTTTAGCGGACAGATCGGACGGTCAACGTGCTTTGGAGTTGCACAGGCATTTAACAAGCAAGGGTGGTTTGATCGAGTGATGATGGTTTTCATCGCACCGCTTTCAGGTGCTAAGTGGTAAATGCTCGGGGCTGAGCGATTCCATTCAATGATCGACACGTAGCAGCAAATGAGAGAAAAAAACCACTCTCATCACGCGCTATCGCTCAGTCAAATTTCCAGTGCGATGAACGAGAAGACCGTCAGATCTCTATGGAGATGATCTAACGGTGGAGCGTTCTAGAGCTGGTCGCCTTTATTGAGTGCGACAAGAGCCATTGGATCGACGGGGATGATCAACGACAGGGATGCGGCGTGGAAAGTTACAAACGTACGAAGAAATATGGTAGGGTTTTAAGGTTGGTTTGGGGTTTTGTGCTTGGGGCTAAGGTCAAAGGGGGTTACTTTGTCGTGTTTTAGGAGGCAAATAGGGAAACAGAGGTGGTGGAGAGTAAGCGGGGTAGGAGGAGAAAGGAAAATGACCCATGTGGGGACCCTTTGAAGACATCACCAAACAGACCAAGATTTTCTCTGGCAATAGAAAGTCAGTGCGGCCTGGTAGGGCTAACAGATTTCATTACAGGTCTTCCGAGGGCAATGAAGCAGCATGATTCTATTATGGTCGTGGTCAATAGGTTGAGAAAGTTAGCTCACTTCATTCCAGTGAAGCCTACTTATTCATCCAGTGAGGTAGCACAGGTGTTCATCAGAGATATAGTGAGACTACATGGTGTTCCAAAGAATAATGTGTCGGATAGCATTGTGAAGTTCACTTCCAAGTTTTCGAAGGAGGTATTTGTAGGATATGGTACACAGTTGGCCTTCAGTATAGCTTACCATCCACAAACATATGGACATACAAGGAGGGTCAATAGGTTATTGGAAGATATGTTGAGGATGTACGTGATGCACCAACAGAAGAAATGGGAGTACTATATTCCATTGGTTGACTTTTCATACAACAATGGTTATCAAGAGTTAGTGAGGATGAGTCCTTTTGAGGCATTATATGGGATGAGTTGTAATACTCCCATCAGCTAGATTGATCCAGCGAATAGGGTACTTATTGGACTAGATATGTTGGTGGACAAGGAGCAAGAAATGCAAGTTTTAAAGAATAATCTAAAGGAAACACATAACATACATAAGATATATGCGAATCAACACAAGTTATTTAAGGAGTTTTAGGTTGGGGAGCATGTGTATTTGGGAATCAAGCACAAGAAAATATCTTTGAGGATTGGTTCATGTGCCAAGTTGGCACCACAATATTACCATCCCTTTGAGATCCTTGAGAGAATTGGACCACTGGCATATCAAATTTCACTTCCTACAACAGTGAAAGTCCATGATGGTTTCCATATTTCATTCCCTAATAAGTATATAAAGGATGTTGGTCATGTTATTGGTTGGTTTGTATTGCAGGTGGAGCAAGAAGGAGAGTTCTAGTCAGAGCCTCAGTGCATATTGCAGTGGAAGCATCTCATGCTCAGTAACAGAGCCATCGAGCAAGTTAAAGTGCAATTGAATCACTTTGGGCCTGGAGAAGCTACATGGGAAATGGTAGATCAGACACGGGCCCTATATCCTTCATTGTTTGTCGGTTGAGGTAAAGCAGTTTTGGTTTGATGTTGGTTTATGTTTTCATATGTTTTATTGATATTTTAGCATATGTATGTATATGTATATGGATGTAAATATTGTAATGATATATGTTACAATGCTCCAGTATGAAGTATGTTGTCATGTTGTCATGATGTTTTGCTTATGATTAGGTTTTCCATTGTAAATACTACAACGAGCTAAGTTATAAAGATCCATATGCAATATGTTTATTTTTCAATGTTTTTTGCTGAGGTCATGGTGTGGTTTAACACCAAGAATGATGTTCCCCAAGGGGGAGGGTTCTGTAATAACCCTAGTGAAAATTTCATGTAATAAAAGTTAATAAAGGAAAAATAAGACCACGATTAATGGATACTTATTCCAAGCTGAATGCTGGGCAAATATATCCTCATGGGCATCACTTAATGTGTTTTTTGACTAAGGAAAATTGGCAAAGGATAATGGAAAGGCATTAAAAGGCAAAAAGGAATTTTTGGCACATTTATTTATGAAAATAAAGGAAATTAGGAGAAATGTAAGGTGAAAGGTCACAGGTTGCATGTGAGGAGGAAATTGAAGGAAAATAATGGAAAATGAAGAAATTAGCGCCCTCAATCATAAAAAGGCTTCTGAGGATCTGTTTGGAAGCTTTTGATAAGATTTTGTAAGTTCATGTTTGGAGCTCTCTCATTATTCTCTCTCTCTCTCTCTTGGTCACTTAGAGTTTCTTGGAGCACTCTAGCTTTGGATCAAGGAAGAAAAAGCAAGCAAAGGAAAGTAAGGAAAGAAAGGATCAAGGAAAGGAAAGCAGGATCAAGTAGCTCCAGTAGGAATAATTGCAGGTAACATTTTCCATGTGGGATTTCCTAGATGGTTTGGAAATGCATGGATTTTAATGTTGGTATATGGTTCTCTTGCTGTCGGTGTCATAGTTTTGTCGAGTTATGACAGTGGTTTTCAGCCTAGACTTACCTTTTAGTAGATGCCATGGTATGTTGGGATGTTTATTTTTGTTTTGAGCTTTGGTCTTCCAGATGGATTTCGGAATCTAGGGCAGAGGTGGTCTCAAGTACATTCCAAAATGCATAGGAATCCCTTCACCCATTTTGGAGGGATACATAGTAAATCCTGAGGGAGAATTCTCAGTTTAGAGCCTAGTGATTTGGGTTTGGATTGCAGTAAATCCTGAGAGACAAGGAGACATAAAATTCCTCAAGGATAGGGATGGATTCCAGATGGCATTCTGAGATCGGTTTGGTTGTGATCGAAGAACCAGTTTTGGTTTGATCATAGTTTGATGAGGGTGGAGGTGGTTTAACCTCTGGATTGCCTTGGTTGTTCTTGGATTGGTTGTTCTATGATATCCCACATTTGTGCTTGGAATATGGCACAGGGGTAACTAGCTGAAAGAGAGGTTTTGTTCAGCCATGTCTATGGGTGGGTGGTACGTGGAAGTCTCGAGAACTTGGTTGGATTTTCCTATGATTAATAAAAGATAAGTTCTCTTAATTTTTCACTGGTTTATATGTGGATTTAATGGCTTCCATATCTCTGATATTTATATGCTTTTATGATGGTTATAAGAAAGGCTAAATGATTGGTTCATATCATGGTTATTTCATGTATTTACTTATAACTTTTAAATGGATGGATGAAAGACTTAATTGATGACGTAGTATTTCAATGGAGAAGGTGGTGGTCCTTTTGGTTATTTTTCATAAGTTGCTTCAGTCATTTATGATTTGTCTTGTATCCTAAACCTATAGGTTACATTGATGCCAAGTGTTTGATAGAATGTTAGTCTTGGTTGGAGATGCTCAGGCCTAGTATTTTGGTTTATTTTGATTTAACATATTTTTTATCATGTCCTTAAATAATTATGAAGGTTGTATCAAGCTCTGGGCAAAGGCCAAGATTCTGGGCTAGAAAAGGGGCTTAAATCCCGGGGTCGTTGGCACATAACTGGTAGTTTTGGTCGACAGTTACTGGCAGACAAACTTGTGAGAGTGACTTTAGGTTTTTGGTCACTCCCTTGCCCATAGCATGAGAGTGACTATAGCCTAAGAGATGCAGAATAGTAGTGGGACCCAAGGACAAGTTGTTTGAGTGGCTGACTTGTCTCCTCAAGGTTCTGTTGATGATGTTGGATGACTGAGTGTGTGTTAGGTCCCTATAATACTAGTGATTACCCCATTACTATTGTAGTTGTATCCCTTATTAATATATTTGTGCCCCTATTGTCCCCATATTGTTATTACTGTGCCCCATAGAATCCCTCTATTGTTATTTTTGTGCCTTTATATTATTATTGTTAGGTCGGCTGGGTTATATTGTGACTCCTTAGAATCCTATATATAGAAAGGAGGTTTTGTCATTTGAATCATCAAAGAATCATTCATTTTTGTAATGTAAAGGAGGTTGCCCCCTAGAAGAGGCTGAATTCTAAGGCATTGATCTATCTTTTCTATCTTTTTGTGAGCTGGTTTCATAACATTTGGTATCAGAGCTTTGGATTCTAGGGTTTCACTACTCCAAATAGGTCATCGTGGAATTTTTGCTATAACTTTTTTCTGCGATGTTTCAAAAGATTAAAAAAAAAAACATTTGAGATGAGATCGCACTGAAGCTCGAATCTGAATTTCAAAGCTTTTCGCGCTATATTTACGGAGATATGATCTGAGGAAGTTGGTCTTTTTGCAGACTCCTGAATTACATTCCAAACAGGTGACCTGGGGAAAATCATCATAACTTTCTCTCTGAGCATCGGATTGAAATTTCATAAGAGGGTACAGAAAGAGAATGGATTGCTGGTAAGGTAAATCCCCTCTGCAAACAGAGGCGATCCCACTAGCCTATCACAGAACTAGCCACAAACAAACCACGCTGCTACGCAAGTTCCTAGTTATGCATCAAAGGTGAATCAAGAAGACTAACCTTGAGTCCAACGCTATGATTGAAGCAGAGTTGATATCCTCGCTCCCTTGCTCCAACAGATCATAAACGAACACCTGCACATGCAAAGGAAGAGACAGATACCAACATAGAAACTACCAAGGCACAACTATATTTCAGTCAGAAAGGAAATAAATCAACATATCACCATGACAGATAATGAGATTGGAACTATAATAGCAGTCGCTCATCAATTAATAAACAGGAAAAGTTACAACCATTGTTCTGACGTCGACCCTTCTCCTAGCTGGGCGAATAACTATATGTGTCTTGACATGCATCTCCTCTCCGGCAGCATAACCTCTCTAGCACTCACTAGCATTCCTCCAAGAACTCAACATCTAACACTCCATGACCAATAATCATCACTACTATGACTCAATCACCAAATCACTAGCATAACACTAACACCAACACTCTAGCTTGTCTAATGCATAATGAAAAGCTTATATAGATGGAGAAGGGAGGAGGATGCAATGAACCTGGACACCTTTCGCGGATTAGCAAAAGCCATAAAGATGGATAAAGCTCGACAAAAGACTAATTTTCTATCCTCAGAAAAGCTCCATCTAATGAAGGAAACAACAGTCGGACGTGCATTAAGGCAAAAAGCACGACTAAATTTGGTTGGCGCGACTGTTGCTCTAAGACAGAGCGCCAATGGACGCGCCCCCTTTTGAGGATCTCCATCATTGGCGCGGGTAAGATATTGTGGACTTGCGCCAATAGAAAAAGAGCACTTTTTAGGGATGATCTGCAGAAGGTGTCTTCAGGGAACATGGAGTACATACTCAGGGGAACATAATGCAAGTGTTTTTAGACTTTGTCACTTCTTATAACTCCCGGGATGGGTCCTCCAAGGTAAGACAAGAGGAGTAATAGGGATGGTGACAAATTACTGTGTAACAGATGCCCCCTAAAGCATGAAGCCCGAGAGGTGGAGAGGGGTGAAATGCTTTACAAGAACACACACATAAGAGCACACAAGAGCACATATAGCTACTGCCGCCGAGGAGTTGTATTAAGAGACATGACTGATAGTTCAATTACATGATGTACATGGTATGGTCGCAGCCATACATAAGAGAGTACATAAATAATCTGGATCCATAGTATGGATGCAGCCATCTGGTTAGGATCAATGATTTGACTCAGGTATGGTCGCAGCCATCCAGTGAATGAGTCAAGTATCAAGAATCACGCCTGGATTACAACAGACACAATCTAGGGTCTTGCGCTCCATCTCGACCCGAACAAGAGTACAAGTCCAAGCATGTGAATATATGAGCTGAAGTCGAACATGCATGAACATCGCCTGATTACCAGTCAATAATGGAAACTGTTAACAGACGCGAGAGGTACCACCAATAATGACAATGGCCCTCAAGGTACAATAGGTACAATCTAGGGCGTGTGAATCAATGGTCTGAAGTCGAACACCCGTAGAATAATTCGATTGGAGGCCAATGATGAAAACCTCACGTCGAACACGAAGAACGTGCCATTGAGGCATGCAGGCTCCAAGGCACTGGAAAGGAGTCTCTAGATCAATTCCCTGGATAATGAGTTGAAGTCGACAGGGAGTGACCTTGATCGAAGGTGGGCCATAATGTTTCCCACATCATCGACACGAGACAGAGAGATGAAGTTTGTGAATCAAGATTGTGCGAACTATCAGAAGGAGGTTGTTTTTTCAGAGGTCAACTTCTCTTGAACATATCGGCGGCACATTAACGGAATTGGCAGTATTTGACATCAATGTATCAAAGGTCATTATAACGAGGCAATGAGTGAATGAGAGGTCAAATAGGGTACCCAAATCCATGGAAGCAAGTGAAAGATATGAGATGAAATATCCCCACCCCGGACATGAAAACAAAAAGTGCCATGTTCAAGAGCGACATACTGCCTTTACGGTAATAATTATGGTTCAAAATTTTCTTTTCCCCCCGCCATTTCTGGCGAGTACCCCAGTTACTTTTAACAAGCTAGATGGGGATAGCATATGCTTGTATTGTGATAAAATCCGATGTCATTAAGTTTTAACGAGTCTAACAAAGGAAGAACTCGGCGTCTTTTCATGTTTAGAGAGTTTGAAAAAACAACAGAAAAAGAAACTCCAGGGATGTCCTTTTTCGTAAAGTTGTGTCTCTCGGGCCCGAAAAAGTATAAGATAATACCCGAAAGAACCCCCCGATCATTACGATCGAGGAGTACTTTTCATGATTAGTGACTTCGACCTGAAAAAGTAAAAAAGCGGTCAAAACCATGTCGTTTCGTACCCACTAACGAGTTTGAAACGACAAAAACCCGGTAATCTTTTTATGTTTTAACGGTCGACAAAAAGAACTTAAAACGACCGCCCCTTATCACCATTTAACGAGTCAAGAGGAGCGACTCGGCAATCTTTTCCTCTTTAAATGGTTAGAAAAGAGCTGAAAGCGGACCTTGAAGTAACCTTTTCTCGTGTTTTACCGAGCTCGAAAAACCGAAAAAAAAGAGTTCATTATGTTGCTCGAGCGACACTAATCCCTGTCAACACACAAAAACAGCGTAAAATCCTACTTTGACATAAAAATATTCACAAAAATATGATTTTAATGTGTTTTTTAAGCCAACAGAAGTTATAAATAGTGAAATAGTAAAAAATAAAATTACTTTTCACTTTTTACCTTGTGAGTTTACAGTTGGAGGGTTTTGGGTGCAAATTTCAACTGCTGATTGCGACCAATCCAGGAGACCATTCGAGCCGCCGTTTGAAACAGGTAAGAGGCCTCATCCTTAGCTTCATTTTTATTCCATTCTTTTAGTTTTCCATCCACAGGATGATCCCCTGCAAGGGGTATTGCAAAAAATAGGGTTGCGCCCATTGGCGCGAGTTTCCCACGTGGGTTCGCGCCAATGGGTTGTTTTTCTAAAAGGGGTCGCGCCATTTTCACGACTGTTTGTAAAACAGTCGCGCCAATTGCGCGAACCAATTTTGACATAATTTTGACCGTTGAAACTGCAATTTTCTTTGATTTTTGGTTTCATCATTGATCTTATGATGACATTTTGGTGTTTTGGTTGCAGGAATTGGTCAAAATGGCTATAGAATGGAGAGAAAGGGAACATGAGGCCATAGATGCTTTGGCATTGGAAGATGACGCATGCATGGATGCTTTACGAGATTGTGGTTTGAAAAAATTCTTCCTTACCTCATATCTATGTGCACATCCCGAGTTACTAAGGTTTATTGTGGATGCCTGGGATATTGAGGATCAGGTATTCCGCCTAAAAGACCAGACATTGGAGTTGGATGTCTCTGATGTCTATTTTATTACTGGACTATCTCGGCGGGGCGCACGGCCCATCTTGACCGGTAGTAGACCTTCTGGGGAAAGGATGGGGGAGGTAATGGCTAGAGTTTGTCCTGGGGCCCATTTTGGATCCAATAGTGCCAAGGTGGACATTGTCACTATCCCAGATTTGGTGCTACGAGTGGTACTATTCACTATCACTCGGACGGCTGGGGTACAGGCACCCCACGAGGCCAGCAAGAATCACTTGTTGCTAGCAACTGAGTGCCTACACCCTACATTATTTGATTGGGCCACAGCAGTAACAACAAATATAAAGAGGCAGCTTACCAAATGTAAGCATGATGGCAATAAACAGTTCGGATATGGATCCATCATAGTATCATTTTTTCTGGAGCGACTACCGATATTCCGGATCCCAGGAGGTATAGTGGTAGATCCAGTGCCATGGGAGCCGATATTGGCTCGATGGGCACCACTTATGCCCAGAGGAGGTGGGGGCCAGCAGATGTCCTGGAGGCCCGAGTTCTTCATTTGGCTCCAACACCAGTTGATCGTCGTGGAGGACTGGCCCTATGTAGGCACTGATTTTACTGGAGATCCAGACCTCCCGTTGCCTGAGGGAGAGGACTGGGACGAGGAGCTAGGTAAGGACCTTTTATGTTTTCAATATTTTAACATATTCAAGTTTTTATAATTCATGTCTGTTTCTTACAGCATCTATATATGTATATAGACGTTGGTGCAGAACGACCAGCCGACTTGCCTCACAACGTACGGAGAGTACAACCCGCAGCGGACCCTCAGGCAGAGGGTGATGATGATGACCTGGTGCAGAACCTCGAGGCACTTACTCGAGGGATCCCAGATTATGGCAGACTGGCAGACGTGCCTAGAGTGTACCAGAGGCATACGGTGGGAGTGTCTACTCGCATCCATCGTCTATTGAGACGCGTGGTGCGGGCGGTGACATGCTATCATGAGCATCACCGCGATTAGACGCCTAGGTTTCATTTTTTGCACGTTTTCGAGAGACATGTTGTCAACGGCTGTATGAGTTTTGGACATGTATTATTTTTTGGATTATGTAATGCGCGGGGCGCAAACATTTTGACACTCACGTATATATATATACATATGTTCATGGTTCATTATTGTATTTTCATGTGCTTGTTTACATAATGTTTTAATTACAAATTATGCAGATGTCTATCTAATACGTGATTGGCCAATGCATCAGATAATGTGTTTAATTGTCTCGGAACATGTCGATATGTAATAAAATCAAAATGCCTTTCTAACAACCTTACATGTAAATACAACCTTAGTATATGATGGTTTCTGATGGAATATTGCCCGTTGAGCTGGTGGACAACAAGTTGAGAGTCCAGGTTTACTATCAATGCGTGAATACCGAAATTAATTGCTCTAGCAAGTAACTCGATTACATCACAATATTCGGCAACATTGTTAGTAGTATGGTGTAAACACACACCCTGGCAATCTATTAGCTCGTTATGAGGATCGTAGATTACCCATGCCGCAGAAGACAAACTGCGGGTATTGCGGTAGGCACCATCAGCGAAACCAACATAAGGTGCATCTGGCATCTGCACAAGAAGCGAAAAACACAATAAGTGGCAGCTATGTCTCGAAAACCGACACACAACACACCAAAGTACATGTATGTACATAATAAAATGTACCAGCATCACGCATAGTACTTTTTCAAGTAAAGCCCATTTCGGGGCTTCCCAAGAGGGTTTCCTTCATAATCAATCAGCTCGTAGGCCCCTTTCTGCAGGACTCTCTTGACAATATAAGGGCCTAGCCACATAGACTCGAGTTTTCCTGCGCCTAGCTTATCTTTCGCTTGATCATAGAGTAGGACCAAGTCTCCCTCAACGAAAGAACGCGGATGGATGGTCTGATCGAAGTGAGTCTTGACTCGCTTCTTTTGTGTTTCGATGGCCAAAGAGGCCAGGCGACGAGTCTCATCTAATCGTTCTAGGTAAAGAAGGCATTCTTCTAACGGGGTAGTGTTGGGAAGTAGTTCGATGGCTAATTTCAATGAAGGGATTTCACATTCAATTGGAAGGGTAGCCTCTAGTCCATAAACTAGTTGAAATGGAGTGAAACCAGTGGCATCTTTCACGGAGGTTCGGTAAGCCCATAAGGCAGGGAATAACATCAAATGCCAGTTAGATTTATGCACACCAACGATACGTTGAAGCATTGTAACCAAGATTTTATTGACAGCTTCAACTTGACCATTGGACTGAGGGTAGTATGGAGTTGAACTATCGTGTTGCAAGCGTAGCTGGGTTGTTAACTCCGACATCATATGATTACGGAAATGCTTTCCGTGATCAGTGACAATGGCTTGAGGGACACCGAATCGTGAAATAACATGATTGAATAAAAATTGCGCCGCAGTGTGACCGTCTTCAGTTAATGTAGGCATCGCCTCGGCCCATTTAGTAAAGTAGTCGACGACAACGATGACAAACCCATGCCCCCCGGCCGAGCGAGGGTTACAGGTCATATAATCAATGCCCCATTTTGCAAAAGGGCCGACGGAAACCACAGGGTGCAACGCAGCAGAAGGCGCTCGCATTTTACGTTGGTATATCTGGCACTCATGACAAGACCGGACGGCAAGGATGCAATCCTTGAAAATAGAGGGCCAAAAATAGCCAGCACGAAGGATTTTTTGGGTTGTAGCATATCCGGACATATGTCCGCCACAAGCGCTAGAGTGGCAGTCATTTAGAACCCGTTCAGCTTCCTCTAGAGTAAGACAATGACGGAGAACGAAGTCTGCACCAAGACGATATAATGTATCTCCGATGATACGGTAGGGTTGAGATTGATGACGAATCCTCCGCCGAGCGTCCTTAGACAGACCTGGACGGAAGGAGGACGTTTGCAGATATGTGATTATATCTCCGTACCATGGATCGAGGGTGCTAATGAGGAACAGGGTTTCATCTGGTATTTGGTCTTCTGAAGGCGAGGTTGAGGAAGAAGATGGCAAAGAGCAAATTAACTCAGCAAACACAAGGGATTTCTTAGACTTGGCAGTGGTAAATTCCAAGTCAAACTCTTGGAGGATAACAATCCATTTTGAGTATTTGCCCCCTAGTAACTGGCGTGACAATATATACGCCATGGGGTTGCAATCAGAAATCACAGTAGTAGTACGCAAAAGAATATAATGACGGAAACGTTGTACAGCACAAACTGCGGCTAGTGCCAACTTTTCGATATAAGCATATCGAGTTTCCGTATCTAAAAGGTTGCGGCTGAGATCGTAAATAACATGTTCAGTGTTATCATCATCAGTTTGGACAAGAACCATGCCTATAGTGGTAACGGCGGCAGCTAGGTACAAGGTGTAGTCGCGATAATAATCCGGAGGACGAAGCAATGGAGCAGAAACAAGTAAACTCTTGAGACGTTCAAAAGGTTCCTGAGCTGTGGCATCCCAATGGAAAGGGATATCACGCTTCAGTAATCGCGTAAAACCTTTAGCTACTTCGGCATAGTTGGGAACAAAACGGCGTAAAAAATTGGCTTTCCCCTGCAAACTTTGTAACCGATGCAAAGAATTTGGGGGAGGGAGATTGACGATAGCTTCGACTTTAAGGGGATCCAAACGGATGCCTTCTTTGGAAACGATAAAACCGAGAAGTCTACCAGATTCAACGCAGAAGACACATTTGTGGGGATTTAGCCGGATGCGGTAGTACCGACAGCGAAGAAAGATTTCGCGAAGGTGTTTAGGGTGGTCCTCACGTTTAGCTGAATGAGCAGGAAGATCATCCAGATAAGGTTGCACAATATGCCGAATGTCATGAAATGCATAAGACATTGCGCGCTGGAAGGTAGCACCGGCATTTTTAAGACCGAAAGGGAGCTTCTTATAGGCAAAAGTCCCCCATGGGCAAATAAAGGCCGTTTTGTGTTGATCAACAGGAGCAATATTGATCTGGTTATAACCGGAGAAACCGTCCATGAAAGAATACATTTCACTGCCGGCACACTCGTCAATGATCTGATCAATGAATGGTGTGGGAAAATTATCTTTAGGACAGGCTTTGTTTATATCACGGTAATCAACACAAACCCGAATTGTACCTTGTTTTTTAGTTACAGGGACAATGTTAGAGACCCAATCTGTAAGAGGAATAGGGTAAATAAAACCGGCGTTAAGAAGCTTTTCTACTTCGGCCTTGATCGCCGCAGCCTTCCTAGGATGTACAGGGCGTAGACGTTGACGAACAGGCTTAGCATCTGGGTACGTGATTCTTTCATGCATCACTATGCTAGAATCAATGCCAGGAAATTCTTCATAGGACCATGCGAAAACATCACGAAATTCGCGAAAGAGTTCGGAATAAAGTTGAATCTCCTCTAGAGTACAAGTGACTCCGATATGAAGATGCTCGACTATCCCAGGTTTAACAGAGATGTCGAGGGGTTGGGTTCATGTAATGTTTGCCATATTTCCTTCAGAAAAAACCTGATCAATTTGAATAGGCGTTTGAAGGATTTGTGATGGTAGACAAGGAGCAAACCGTTCGAGGCATGTCAGGAAATGCTGCGAGGCAGGGAGAAATGAGGAACGATGGTGAGAACTATACCAGGGAGGTTCCTCTAGAGACATAGTCTCAATAATAGCTTCGTCGGAGAGGAATATTTCTCCTAGAGAATCCAAAGAAGCCTTATCTAGAAGTCCTAAGGATGGAGTAAGCGTAGAGGAGGGAGCCGAGACAGCAATGATTTCAACATAATTAAACTCGGCGGGACTCAATGGCATCTGGTCGCCCCAGGAATCCACTTGGTCTGTAGGGGGTACAAGCCACGGATCAGATCCGGTAGCGATCATATTGACAGAGGCGACATTTATAGGAGGGAGTGGAAAAACACCCATAAGATCAGGATCTTTGAAAAGTCCAGCTCCCAGAGTCTTAGGTAATTTGGAAGTATGGTCCACGAACGGGATGGTGCCTTCGGAAGAAGAAGCAAAAAAGGAGAGCTGGTCAACGGTAACGATCTTCCCTTGATGAGGAAAATGGATGATTCGGAAGAAAGATGAAGCAACGGCTTGCATTGCGTATATCCAGCTACGTCTGAGAAGGAGGTTGTAGGTTAGAGTAGCATCAACGACTTCAGCTTCCATCTCGACCGTCTTCCCTTCCAAAGAGATTGGTAAACATTGGAGTATACCGTAAGGACGGGACGCTCTTCCATCAAAAGCTTCCAAGGTGGTGGGAGATTGGCTCAACGTCGGAGATCCAATCTCTTTCCAACAGGCAACGGACATGATGCAAGTTGAGGCACCTTCATCAATAACTGTACGATGAATCGTCTTGGAATCAATAATTACATGTATGAGGAAGGCGATTTGGGGAGGTAGTCTTAGAGTGTGGCGTTCTAAGTCAAAGGTTATTAAATCCGAATCGGCCGGGTCTATGCCCCCAATGGCAGATAGCATGGACTTCCTCTGCGAAGGGCAACTCTGGAGAACCTCTAAAGCGGACATAGCCGACGGAGTCTGTGCTAAGTCCTCAACGATGTTGTAGTGCTGTGCAGCACGAGCATTCAGATTATACGAGGATTTCCGGAGTACTCCTTTTGGAGGGGGTCAAAGAGGCGTTTCAGTGGTAGGTCTCTCAATGTGGAGCGGACCTGAACTGAACAGGGGGAGCACTTGAGGGAACCTCAGGCTCCTTCCCGGCAGATGACGAATAATCCTTCATTCGAGTACTGATATTAATGGGTATTGTACCAGCCATAAACACTTGAGAACCAAAGGAAGAGGGAGGCTGAGTAGGGTCAGCCACCATTTGAGTTTTTTGAGTGTGTTGGGTGGGAAAGGGCTCCTTGAGCACCGCAGGAGTCCCAGAGGTGCCTTTTAATAAACGACTAACTTCGGACCGCCTCGGGCAATCCTTGGTAAAGTGATTTTCATCGCAAATAAGACAAGGATATTTGGGTTTGCGTTTAGCGCCGTCCTCAGGTTGAGGTTTCGGGGTTTCCTGCTTAGGTTGCTCCGTCTTATTTTTCGCTTTTTCTCTTTTCTTCTCTTTCAAAGCCTTGCTTGCCGTATTAGATTGGACGACATTAACCTCAGAAGTAACATTCGAACCTGGCGATGCCTGGGAAGGTTGTCCATTCGAAGCAGATGTTTTTTGCTTCGTAGGGTTCGTCGAACTTTTCTTTGAGGATGAATTAACCGAACCAATGATACCATCAAAAGTGGGTGTTGGCGGGGCTTTAGATGGTCCTTGTCTTGGGACATCAGGCAGATAATCATATAATGTACCTGACTGAGAATAAACCAAGTCAAGGTACTGAGCCCGAGCAATAGCTTGCTCTTCGGTGACACACGCCCCCATGGCGATATCCCGAGCTATCGGAGGCACGAATGAAGTCGTAAACCAATCGGTAAGAAGCTGGTCGGGAATCCAAAATTTGATCATACGTCTACGCCGTCTCCATTCATGGATATTATCAGAGATATGCGTAGCCGTCGTTTGTCTTAAGGAAGTGAGGAGGTGAGTACCCGTTTCGTATCGAACGGGTAACTGGAAGTGAGTGAGAAATTCCATAGCCAAGGAATTGAAATCTTGAAAAGATCCGCGATGAAGTTCGATATACCACTTAGCGGCAGAGCCAGTGAGAGTCCTTTGAAAAAGGCGAAGCAGAATCGAATCGTCAAGCCATGAATTAGATGAACACCACAAATGATAGGTCATAACATGGGCTTGCGAGTCTTCATTGGCTTTACCATCGAATTTTCGACAGTCACCAGGTATTTTAGTTGGAACTGGAGGCCAATAAGGATTATGAAGAATAGGATCATTGGTTAATTTGGATACATCTGGTAATTCCAAAGTCGCTAAGAATGGTAATTGAGGATTGAAAGGCATCTGGGGCTGTTGGTAGGGTGGAGCACCAGGGTTCCACCCAGGTGGTGGTTGCCCCCATAGAGTTTGTCCGGAAGGATTTGGCCCCATAGTGGATTGGCCGTAGGGATTTGTATAGTGCCCCCCAGCATAAGGATTACCAAATGATGCTGCAGGTGTGCCGTATTGCTGTTGATAAGGTTGTGAGGGATTTGCTTGCGGTTGCTGGTAGTTCTGGTACGGGGCAAATGAAAATTTCCCTTGAGGTTGTTGGTAGCCATACAGTGGTGGGGCTCCGAATTGAGTTGAAGGACCAGGCTGGGTTGGATAAAAAGTTTGTGATTGAGACCCAGCCTGCATTTGAAGACCAGATGGGTATTGGGGTCCCATTTGGGGCCACGGACCGGATTGAACAGCGCCAATAGACTGTCCTATAGGGTGGCTATCTGGCCAGAAGGAAAACCTTGTTGATGGTGAGGTTGGCCGATCTGTCCAGAAGGTTGTACCTGCTGATACTGAGGTTGGCCTACCTGCTGGAACTATTGTTGCGTAGTTGAAGGTTGTCCTAGCAGACTAGATGGTTGAGGAGACTGGGCAGTTGGTTGGCCTAACTGTGTTTGAGGCTGACCAACCTGCCCAGAGGGTTGTGAATACTGGACAGTAGGTTGACCGAGTGGTTGAGTAACTTGTCCAGACATTGGACTATACTGGACATTGGATTGGTTTGGGTTAATAGTTTGTTGACCACTTTGTCCAACGGGATAGCCTTGCTGGATACCAGGTTGGACTTGTTGAAAAGACGACTGACCTGAGCTACCAGAAGGTTGCGTATAAGAAGAGGAAAAAGGAGCAGCAGTGACGAAAGGGTTTCCATAAACGGATTGCCCTAGTTGGTCTTGAGGGGGTTGTATTGGAGATTGCGCGGATAAAACTTGACCACCATGGAAAGAGGTGGAGGTCCAATCAATTGACAATGGGACCGATACCTCAACAACCGGTTGAGATGACAAATATGGATCATATGGCTCCTGCATTGGGACATTTGTCATGGGGTCAAAAACTCCAAACAAAGAGGCTGAGGGACGACTATAAATAGAAGTCAAGGGGGCTGCACATACCGTTGGAGCGGTTGTGACGGAGGTAACAGATAGACTGCGACTTGGTGGAGTAAAAGGCTCCGTAGTAAGAAAAGTGTGTGATGACCACATGGGACCTGTGAACGGAGTTCCAGAAGGCGTAGCATCTCTCAAAGCTTTATAACCCAGTGGTAAATTTGTAGTAGTAGGCGTACTACTAACATGTATAGGGTCCGTTGAGGTGGGAATGTCACCGCTCGTTGCAACGGACTCATCGGTCGTTGTAGGAGACAAATCATCCATGTCGGATGAAACTGGTGGGACTGACCCACGAGGAGAAGGATGGTCCCAAAAAGGGATACCGCCCTCAAAAGTTTCCCACGCAGGGTTCCAATGAAATTGGTAAGTCTCGTCACCCGGGGCACGAGAACTAAGTGGTTGTATACTTAGAACCACAGGAAGACTTACCACCGGTGTTTCAGTAAAAGACGAAACTGGTAATTCTGCCAGGATGAAACTTGAAAAGTTTATTGAGATAACTCCTATTTCAGACTGACACAAATGAAAGCTAATTGGGTAGATGTTATCGTGGCCAATAAATTTTAAGACACTGAACTTAACCTTTTCATTTTTTAAGAGTCGAGAAAAGGGTAAAAGATGACTCTAGTCTCCTTTGAATATTTAATGAGCACGAAGTGACAAGACGCTCACAGGCACCTTTTCATTTAGGGAGTCCGAAAAGGATCAAAAGTGACTGCTCTGGAATTCTAGGTAGAGGGTGTGCCAAACTTTTCGCAAAACCACAGAATACTTTTTAGGGTACGGGTGGTCGATCTTCGTGAATGTTGTGTTCACTGCATTGCGAATCGTAGGGCGGCTGACACGGCTTCCTATGGATAAAGGCTTTATTCCTATAGGGGTCTCCCAATATATACTCGACGGTACGTGGGAGCACAGTCCGTATTGGCACCTATCGTTTCACCGTGGAGGAATCACCCAACCACTCGACGATAAACTACCAGGTTTAAAGACGCTGGAACACGTCTCTAACCTAGACCTCTAGAGTGTTTGCGTTATGTTCCAATGCGTTGTTATGTTCATTGAGTTCATTTTAAAGTTTATCTTTGATTATGTTTCAGTTTCTTGGTCCTACCATATGTGATATCTCAAAAACTTCTTACATGCAAACTATATGCCAAAATTAAATCATTTGATTCAATGAATTCTATCTACAGGAGGGTTGAGATCTTTTTCACAAACGAAATGATCACTTCAACAAAGATCCTAATGTAGCTAATAACAAGAAACAAAATTTTGTCTTTTTGTTTTTAATAGCAACAAATAACAATAAATGCTAACTACTATGATGCAGGAGATTTTTTTTCTCTTTCCTTTAAGATGGCATGATGCATGTAAACAAATTCCAAGAGATATGCACAATAGAACCAATCCTAAAACACAAAATGAACCATGCAAGCAAGGAAAAACACAAAGACTAGTGAAATCCAAAGAAGTTAGAAGTGAAGTATTCAGAGTATAGAAGATCAAGCTTTAACAAATCACTGAACAAGTGCAGAACACAATCAACAAGCTAACTGGATAATCAAGAGACCGAAACTTCCCACAGAAGGCTATACATGCAAAGTCACTGGAAATAAGCAAACAGCTGAGGGATACAGGCTAAGACCAGTCAAGCAGAGGTTCAACATAGTTCCAGAGGCTGAAAGAGATATATAAAGAGACTGAATGAGCTTTCCACCCACACACAGGCAAAATTTACAGAGCTGGCGCGACTGTTAGCCTGCAACTTGCACTACCACAGGATTGGCGCGAGCTGCTCTTGAGCAACGTGCGCCAACTGGCGCGACTGTCAAAGAAATAACCGCGCCAATTAAGCTTGCCAACTAAAAAAATGAATGATACGACCTCAGGTCGGGTTGACAGTGTTCAGATGGGTCAAACAGTAAAGAATCAACTCAAAACTGACTCAGGAAGCTCATGCACTCAAGCAAGCAGAAGAAAATTAACATGCAAGACAGAAATCAAAGAGTTACTCCCCAGTGGAGTCGCCAATTTGTTGGTAAGGTAAATCCCCTCTACGGACAGAGGCGATCCCACTAGCCTATCACAGAACTAGACACAAACAAACCATGCTGCTACGCAAGTTCCTAGTTATGCATCAAAGGTGAATCAAGAAGACTAACCTGGAGTCCAACGCTATGATTGAAGCAGAGTTGATATCCTCGCTCCCTTGCTCCAACATATCATAAACGAACACCTGCACATGCAAAGGAAGAGACAGATACCAACATACAAACTACCAAGGCACAACTATATTTCAGTCAAAAAGGAAATAAATCAACATATCACCATGACAGATAATGAGATTGGAACTATAATAGCAGTCGCTCATCAATTAATAAACAAGAAAAGTTACAACCATTGTTCTGACGTCGACCCTTCTCCTGGCTGGGCGAATAACTATATGTGTCTTGACATGCATCTCCTCTCCGGCAGCATAACCTCTCTAGCACTCACTAGCATTCCTCCAAGAACTCAACATCTAACACTCCATGACCAATAATCATCACTACTATGACTCAATCACCAAATCACTAGCATAACACTAACACCAACACTCCAGCTTGTCTAATGCATAATGACAAGCTTATATAGATGGAGAAGGGAGGAGGATGCAATGAACCTGGACACCTTTCGCGGATTAGCAAAAGCCATAAAGATGGATAAAGCTCGACAAAAGACTGATTTTCTATCCTCAGAAAAGCTCCATGTAATGAAGGAAACAACAGTCGGATGTGCATTAAGGCAAAAAGCACGACTAAATTTGGTTGGCACGACTGTTTCTCTAAGACAGAGCGCCAATGGTCGCGCCCCCTTTTGAGGATCTCCATCATTGGCGCGGGTAAGATATTGTGGACTTGTGCCAATGGAAAAAGAGCACTTTTTAGGGATGATCTGCAGAAGGTGTCTTCAGGGAACATGGAGTACATACTCAGGGGAACATAATGAAAGTGTTTTTAGACTTTGTCACTTCTTATAACTCCCGGGATGGGTCCTCCAAGGTACGACAAGAGGAGTAACAGGGATGGTGACAAATTACTGTGTAACATGGATTGTAGTTTCTTTTATATATTTTTCAAAGCCAAAGGTTGAAACAGGGACATGTGACACATCGTACAATTTAGCTCTACTAAACTAGTCTAAAATCAGGTCACTATGGGAGATTTGGCATAACCCTTCCTTGGAGAGTCCAATTGGTATCAAACTAGTGGCATTGGAAAGAGAACACGGAGGTCTACTATAGGTCACAATTTCAGAACTGGATGATCCAAAATTACAGAGATACATCAAAGGCAATATCGAGCTCCTACAAAGTGAAAAAAGGTGTGTAGAATTTTTTTAAATTTTTTCTTAAGCTTGGTTTGAAAAATCATTTTGAAGGAATTCAAAGGGCATAGTAGAGAATTATTATCGATAACTGATGCCCCGAGGAAAGAAAATGCAAACACCTAGTAAGCAACCTGAAAGCTCTAGCATGACTCATGAAGAAGAGGAAGAAATGCTACATGATATATCAAAATTACAAGACCAAGTGCAACAAATTTCACTGTCACAAAAGCTAACAGAAGCTAAGATAGATGGCGTGGAATCTAAGATAAAGGGTGTGGAAGCTAATATTGACAATTTGAAGATATATTTAAAGACATATTTGACAAATTTTCTACAAGAAATACTTACTAATGATGAAAGGGTAGTAAAGGAAACTCATGATGCGAACAAAAGAAATGTTAATCATGATTTCATAGACTCTAATGTTGGATCGAAGACCCACCATATTCCAAAAATAGATATGAGGAAGTTTGATGGCAAGGATCCTGCAACATGGATATTACAGGTGGAGCAATTTTTCAATCTCAATAATGTGCAAAACACACAAAAGGTACGTATTGCGACTTTATATTTGGAACCAAATCAGTTTGTATGGTATCAATGGCTTTGCTCTCATAAACAAATTATCACTTGGGCAATTTTTATGGAAGAATTGACAGCACATTATGAGGATACAAAAAGCAACACTTTTTTTAGCCAATTGATAAGTCTCAAACAAAAGGGTTCAATAATGGAGCACATTGAGGAGTTCCAAAAATTGAACATAAGGGTAAAAAATATTCTAGAGGAGCATAGGATTGATGTGTTCATAGGGAATTTAAAGGATAATATCCAACATGATGTTCAGCTTTGGGAACCTGATTCATTAGAGAAGGCATTCAAGTTAGCAAGAAAAATGGAAAGCAAAATTATGGCAACCAGGAAGCATACCACTCACAACTATAAAGATGGAAGTATTGTTGCCCCTAGTCTTCCACAACCTATAAGGTTGACACCACAACAATTGGAAGAAAAAAGAGCAAAATGGCTTTGTTACGATTGTGATAGCAAATACACTAAATGTCATAAGTGTGCTGAGAAGAAATTATTCTACATAGATTGTGAAGAGGAAGATGAAAAGGAGCAAGAAAGGTTAAAAGAAGAAGATATACTCTAGGAACAAAGCCTAGATAAAGAAGAAATGAATTTTACCATATCTTGTAATGCATTGGCTAGAATTACCCCTCCTCAAACCATCAAGATAGAAGGACAAATAAAGAAGAAAAAGGTAATAGTGTTGATTGATTCAGGAAGTACCCACAATTTTATTCATTGTAGGGTAGCAAAAGAATTGAATTTCTTCCTATATCCAGCACCAGAGTGTCAAGTGATGGTTGCAAATGAAGGAACAATAAATTGCTTTGGAAAGTCCCATAATATCAAGCTATCCATGGGAGAATATGTATTGACTTTCCCAATTCTTTGCATTCCAATGGGAGGCACTGATGTTGTACTAGGAGTCTAATGGCTACAATCCTTGGGTATAATAGCTTTTAATTTTCAAGAACTTTTCATGAAATTTTATGTGGAAGGAAAGGAAGTTGAATTAAGGGGTATTGCAGGGAAACCGGGAAATATAATCAGCTCTAATGGTATGACAAAGCTTCTAAAAAGGGAACAAAGAGGTGTAATTGCACAATTATGTTCGCTAGATGTTTCCACATCGAAATCATCTATTTCTCCAGATCTACAAAAAGTCTTGGACAATCATTCCAAGGTACTTGAGACTCCCAAAGGTCTCCCACCTATTCGTGATCATGATCATGCTATTCATCTGATTCCAGGAAGTGTTCCTCCAAACATCAGGCCGTACAGATATTCCTATGCTCAAAAGAGTGAAATTGAACGTATGGTTGCAGAAATGCTAGAGGCTGGTATAATTCAACCGAGTCAAAGTTCTTTCTCTGCTCTAGTAGTATTGGTGCACAAGAAGGATGGATCATGGCGCATGTGTCCGAATTATAGGGAGCTCAACAAGCTCACTATTAAAGATAAGTTTCCCATTCCTGTCATTGATGAATTACTGGATGAATTGCATGGATCAATTTACTTCACCAAGTTGGATCTTAGTTCAGGATATCATCAAATCAGAATGAGGACTGAAGACATTCCGAAAACAGCATTTAGAACTCATGAGGGTCATTATGAATTTTTTGTCATGCCTTTTGGCCTTACCAATGCACCCTCTACATTTCAAGGTTTGATGAATTCCATTTTCAAACCCTTCCTTAGAAAACTTGTGTTAGTATTTTTTGATGATATAATAATCTACAACAATTCTTGGAAGGATCATGTTGAACATGTTGACAGGGTGCTACAACTATTGGAGGAGAAACAATTATATGCAAAAAGATCCAAATGTTTCTTTGGAGTACAAGAGGTGGAATATTTGGGTCATATTGTATCTCATGAAGGAGTTAAGGTAGACCCTAGAAAAATTAAAGCCATTAAGGAATGGAAAATCCACACATCCATAAAGCATCTGCAAGGATTTCTCAGGTTGATAGGTTTGTTAAGAATTATGGGAGAAGAGCAGCACCTCTAACAACATTATTGAAGAAAGATGCATTCCAGAAGCAACAAAGGCATTTGAACATCTTAAAGAGGAAATGTGCCAAGCACCGGTCTTAGCGACACCGGACTTCACAAAAACCTTTTTTGTGGAATGTGATGCTTCAGGAAATGGAATTGGTGTTGTTTTAATGCAAGATGAAAGACCCAGTTCTTTTGAAAGTCATCCAATCAAGGGAAAGTTTTTACACAAAGTTATTTATGAGAAGGAAATGTTGGCAATACTACATGCACTTAAGATGACGACCCTACCTAATGGGAAGACACTTCAAGGTAAAAATGGATCATGATAGCCTTAAATACTTTTTATAACAAATTTTATCCTATGAAGAGCAACAAAAGTTGGTCACAAAGATGTTGGGTTATGAATTTGAAATCATCTAAAAAGGGAAGCAAAATGTGGTGGCAGATGCACTCTCAAGAAAGGATGAGGATGTGGAAGCATTGTTGTGTGCCTTTTCTATTATCCAACCAGATTGGATAAACGAAGCAAGGGAGGAATGATGAAGAATTTTGGGCACTTATTCGAAAGTTACAACAAGATTCCAGTACATCTGATACATTTAGCTGGTAAAATGATTCGTTATGGTACAAAGATCACTTATACCTCTGTAAGAATTCCCAACTCAAGCAAAATATTCTAATGGAATTTCACACTTCTCCCTTAGGAGGGCACTCAGGATTTTTAAAAACTTACCACAGGGTTAAGAAGGAATTTTTTTGGGATGGCCTTAAATCGGATATTCAAAATTTTGTGGCAAAATGTTTGGTTTGCCAACAAAATAAAATTGAAACAATTAAGACCCCAGGTCTATTATAACCTTTATCCATTCCAAACCAACGTTGGGAGGAGGTTTCAATGGATTTTATCACAGGTTTACCCAAGTCTGAGGGAAGGAGTGTCATCATGGTGGTAGTTGACAGACTTACCAAGTATGCACACTTTTGTGCATTATCACATCCATTTAAAACCAATACAGTTTCTACTACATTTATGGAAACAATTCAAAAGCTACATGGAAACCCAAAGATTATTGTAAGTGACAGGGATCCCATTCTCACTGGAAATTTTTGGACAGAATTATTTTCTTGTCTCGGTACTCAATTAGCTCATAGCTCATCTTATCATCCTAAATCTGATGGGAAAACTGAGATAGTAAACAAATGTTTGGAAGGATATCTTCGTTTCTTTGTATCTGATAAAAAAACACAATGGGTCAAATGGTTTCCTCTGGCTGAATTGTGGTATAACACTTCCTTCCATACAGCAACAAAAATGACCCCATTTATGGCACTTTATGGATATCAGCCACCATCCATCACATAATATTTAAGAGAAAATTCTAAGGTTCAAGCAGTGGAACATCACATCAACAAGTCCTCCAACTCTTAAAGGATAATCTCATGTTGGCGCAAAATAGAATGAAACAACAGACAGATCAACATCGTAGCGAAGGAAGTTTTGATGTAGGTGATTGGGTATTCCTACGACTACAACCATATAAACAAATGTCCCTCAAGCAAGCTAAGAAGGATAATAAATTATCACCAAAGTATTATGGTCCGTACAAGGTGTTGCAAAAGATTGGTACTATGGCATACAAATTGGAGCTTCCTGTAGCTTCTTGAGTGCATCTAGTTTTCCATGTTTCATGTTTAAAGAAGGTTATAGGCAACAAGCTCCCAATTCAAACAATATTGCCAAAACTTGACGAGGAAGGAAAAATTATATTGGAACCAAAAGGAGTCACAGAAACAAGAACTCGACATCTACAAAATCGATCAATTTCGTAGTATCTCATCAAGTGGAAGAACTTATCCGCTGAAGATTCCACGTGGGAGGATGAGAATTTTATGCAGAAGCATCCAGAACTACTCAAGTGT